>CM075692.1:53758180-54456454 GCA_037954015.1 Psophocarpus tetragonolobus
ATTTGAGGGAGCATTTGGAGAATCATTTTTTGAAGACTTTACTTTTTCTTTAATTTGGGTGTATTAATTTTGTAGTTGAGAGTTTGAGTGCCCTTAAGGCCCTCCCTTTGGTTGTAATAAAATTTAATCAATTTTTTAGTTTCTCGAAAATTAGGTGAAGAAGGAAGAAGTGGTACACTTCCTTCAACACCTTAGGAGCTCGCTTTAGATCCCTTCTCTTTTGAATTTTTGCTTTAAAATTCTTGCTTTATTTTTCTTATTCAAAGCGCTTAGAAGGCTAAAGAGTTCCAAAGACTCATCAAGCCATTTTAGGCAAGAAAACACAAAAAGAGAGGAGTGTTTGTTTGTGAAAATTTTTTAGCCACCTTTTTCCTCTTAGAAATTCAAGCACAATGACATCACACACCCACTCTAGTGCTCATAGTTATTCATCAAACAAGAGTGTAAACCAAAGAAATATTTCTAAAGCTTACACTCTAGAAAACTTAAACATGGACTTTAGGGAGTGGATGGCAAAAGAACAAGAGAGAAGAGAAGAAAAAAGGAGAGAAAAAGAGTCCAAGGAGAAAAGAAAAATAAAAGAAAGAGAGGAAGAAAAGAGAGAAAAAAGAGAGAAAGAAGAGAGAAGAATAAGAGAAAGGAGAGAAGATGAAGAAATGAGAGAAAGAAAAGAAAGAGAAAGAAGAAAAGAGAAAGAAGAAGAAAAAAGAAAGCATGGGAATGGTGAAAATTACAAAATGAAAGGGATAGTCTTAGGTTCCCCATCTAGACATACCCATAGGAGTGAAAGTGAGGAAGAATACTACAATCATCCTAGGAGAAACTCCCATTCATCCATGCATAATAATGGGGCTCCTCCAAGGGAGCCCAAAATTGATCTCCCCCCATTTCATGGGAGGGAAGATGTGGAAGCCTACCTTGATTGGGAAATCAAGGTAGAACAACTCTTCACTTGCCATGAGGTAAGAGAAGAAAGAAAGGTTCCAATGGCAACCCTTAGCTTCCAAGGGCATGCCATGCATTGGTGGGTTGGGTTAACCAATGAGAGAATCCACACCAATATGCCTTCCATAAGATATTGGAATGATCTTAGAAGTGCTCTAAGAAGAAGGCATATTCCCTCTTGGTATGAAAGAGATCTTTTGGATAGACTCCAAAGGCTAAGGCAAACCAACCTTAGTATAGAAAAGTATAGACAAAAGATGGAACTTCTTATCTTGAGGGCGGGTATCATTGAGGAACCCAAGGCCACTATGGCAAGGTTTTTGTGTGGGTTGAGCCCCGAAATTCGTGATAAGGTGGAGCTCTTCTCATACAATTCCCTTGATGAGTTAGTAACTTTGCATCAAAGTGGAAAATCAACTTAGAAGGAAAACTTTTAAAAAGGATAACCCACCTTATGTAAAGAGGGACCAACCTACGGGGAACTCTTTCAAGAGTTACCCCAAAGAGGAAACATCCCAAGCACTTCAAAGAGCATAAAACATCACATATAGAGAGAAAAACCGCTACTACTAACTCTCACGAGAAAGTTAGTAGTATCAAATGCTTTAAATGTCTTGGGAGAGGCCACATTGCATCTCAATGCCCTACTAAGAGAAAGATCATCATGAGGGCCCAAGATGTTTATAGTAGTGAGTCTAGCTCACACTCCTCTAGTGAGAGCGAAGGAGAAGGGGTTCATGCATACCAATCTGATTGTGATGAAACCAAATGCATGTGAGGGAGACCTCTTAATGATAAGAAGACTTCTTGGAAGCCAACCTTTGAAAGTGTCCTTATCTCAAAGGGAGAACATATTCCACACTCGCTGTAAGGTGAATGACAAAATATGTTCTCTCATTGTGGATAGTGGGTCATGCTGCAATTGTTGTAGCTCAAGGTTGGTGGAAAAGCTAGCCTTGACCCCACTTCCCCACCCTAAGCCTTACAAGCTTCAATGGCTCAATGAGCAAGGGGAAATGAAGGTCAATGAGCAAGTCAAGGTTCCAATTTCCATTGGCTCTTATAAAGATGAGATCCTGTGTGACATAGTCCCAATAGAAGCTGGCCATATCTTGCTAGGAAGACCATGGCAATTTGATAAGAAAGCCATACACCATGGTCATTCCAATAACATCATCCTCACTCATAAGGATAAGTGCATTAAGTTGTGTCCTCTAACACTTTCACAAGTGGCGGAGGACCAACTCATCATGAAACATAAGAGAGATGAGGAGAAAAAAAAAAGCAAAGCTTTACCCCTAAAGCTTGAAAGGGGTAAAGAGGTTGAGTTGGAAGTTGGTGCCCCTTTCAAGAAAGTCATTAGTAAAGGGAGTTTATTTGCGACAAAATTGGATTTAAAGGAAGCCCCCTTAACTAACAGACCTTTCTATCTCCTCCTTTGCAAAGAGGCATCCCCCATTTCTTCCCCCTCCACTTTTTTCCCTTCTAGTTCTAGCACTACCATAGAACTTGGACCTGAGAACCTACCTCAAGAGGTTCAAGAGCTTTTAAAGGAGTTTGGTGATATATTCCCTAATGAAGTTCCCAAAGGACTTCCTCCAATTAGGGGTATAGAACACCAAATAGACTTGGTACCTAGGGCTAGCCTGCCTAATAGGCCTGCTTATAGGACTAATCCCATGGAGACCAAGGAGATTGAATCTCAAGTCCAAGAACTATTGGAGAAGGGTTGGGTTCAAGAGAGCCTAAGCCCTTGTGCTGTGCCAGTTTTGTTGGTGCCTAAGAAGAATGGCCAATGGAGGATGCGCATTGATTGTCGAGCAATCAATAAGAGAGATGAGGAGAAAAAAAAAGCAAAGCTTTACCCCTAAAGCTTGAAAGGGGTAAAGAGGTTGAGTTGGAAGTTGGTGCCCCTTTCAAGAAAGTCATTAGTAAAGGGAGTTTATTTGCGACAAAATTGGATTTAAAGGAAGCCCCCTTAACTAACAGACCTTTCTATCTCCTCCTTTGCAAAGAGGCATCCCCCATTTCTTCCCCCTCCACTTTTTTCCCTTCTAGTTCTAGCACTACCATAGAACTTGGACCTGAGAACCTACCTCAAGAGGTTCAAGAGCTTTTAAAGGAGTTTGGTGATATATTCCCTAATGAAGTTCCCAAAGGACTTCCTCCAATTAGGGGTATAGAACACCAAATAGACTTGGTACCTGGGGCTAGCCTGCCTAATAGGCCTGCTTATAGGACTAATCCCATGGAGACCAAGGAGATTGAATCTCAAGTCCAAGAACTATTGGAGAAGGGTTGGGTTCAAGAGAGCCTAAGCCCTTGTGCTGTGCCAGTTTTGTTGGTGCCTAAGAAGAATGGCCAATGGAGGATGTGCATTGATTGTCGAGCAATCAATAACATCACCATCAAATATAGGCACCCTATCCCTAGGCTTGATGACATGCTTGATGAATTGCATAGGGCCCAATTATTTTCAAAAATTGATCTTAAGAGTGGTTATCACCAAATCCGCATCAAGGAAGGTGATGAGTGGAAAACGGCTTTTAAGACCAAGTTTGGGCTGTATGAGTGGTTGGTAATGCCCTTTGGGCTTACCAATGCCCCAAGCACCTTCATGAGGCTTATGAATCATGTCCTTAGGGATTGCTTAGGAAAATTTTGTGTTGTTTATTTTGATGACATCTTAGTGTATAGCAAGAGCCTAGATGAACATGTAGGCCATCTTAGGCGAGTCTTTTGCATTCTTAGGTCACACCAACTCTATGGAAATCTTGAAAAATGTAATTTTTGTGTGGAGAGTGTGGTGTTCTTAGGTTTTATAGTTAATAAAAATGGGGTTCAAGTAGACCCCGACAAAATCAAAGCCATCCAAGAATGGCCCACCCCAAAAAGTGTGACTGAGATCAAGAGTTTTCATGGTCTCGTGAGCTTTTACAGGCGCTTTGTGCCTAACTTCTCCACACTTTTCTCACCAATCAATGATTTGGTGAAGAAGGATACTCCTTTCCTTTGGGGTGAAAAACAACAAAAAGCCTTTGAACTTATCAAAGAGAAACTGACCCATGCACCAGTTTTAGCTCTTCCTGACTTTTCTAAAACTTTTGAGCTAGAGTGTGATGCATCGGGAGTAGGTGTGGGAGCTGTGTTGTTACAAGGTGGTCATCCTGTGGCTTATTTTAGTGAAAAACTAAATGGAGCCACCTTAAACTACCCCACCTATGATAAAGAGTTTTACTCTTTGATAAGGGCCCTTCAAACTTGGGAACATTATCTTGTACCCAAGGAGTTCATCATTCATAGTGACCATGAGTCACTTAAGTATTTGAAGGGTCAAGGCAAGCTTAATAAAAGGCATGCTAAATGGGTAGAATTTCTTGAGACTTTCCCTTATATCATCAAATACAAGAAAGGAAAACATAATGTGGTGGCTGATGCTTTGTCTCGTAGACATACCCTTTACACCACCTTAAGTGCAAAGATTCTTGGATTTGATAATATTAGAGAAATGTATCTTTTTTATAAGGATTTTGGATCCATTTATGCTGCCTCTACATTTGCATGTAAAACCCAAAATGGGTTCTTTGTGAGTGAGGGGTACCTTTTCAAAGGTAGCAGACTTTGTGTACCCCAAGGATCTATGAGAAATCTGTTGACAAAACAGAGCCATGAGGGTGGGCTCATGGGGCATTTCGGAATTAACAAAACTCTTTTGCTTTTACAAGAAAAATTCTTTTGGCCCCATATGAAGAAAGACGTCTATAGACATTGTCGTAGATGCATTGCTTGCTTACAAGCTAAGTCTAAGACAATGGCTCATGGATTGTACACACCCTTACCTGCTCCTTCTGCACCTTGGCTGGATATTAGTATGGATTTCATCCTTGGCCTGCCTCGAACCCAACGAGGTACTGATGAAGAAGATGAGGACCTATCAGATTTGAGGTCAAATCCTTCCCAAGGGGGAGGGGATGATGCATTCTCCCCAAGCAAGGGCCCTATCACTAGGGCCATGGCTAGGAGAATAGAAGAAGACATGGCTAGAGTAGAGGGAGGAAGATCTCACCTCCATATGACCATCAAGTTATCCAAGCCATGACTTATTTACTTGTAATTTTTATTTTAGGAACCTAGGATTTTATTTTGGACATGTATTAGTCCATTTAATTTTCTAGGAGGTGTCTTAGTAATAAGAAGGGGTAAGATTAGCTTTTGGGCCTTTATTTAGGAAATAAGGGGGTAGTTTGATAAATACACCCTCTTTTGCTAAATAAAACCCAAACTAATAAAGGAGTAACCTTGGCCCTTAGATGAGGTAGCTTGGGCACCAATTCTCATCTAAAGGAGGGTATTGATTGGACGTTGGGCTTCAATCCTCCTCCCTTGGATGACTCCTTTTAATCCTAGCCCTTCATTTCCTTCATGACTTGTCCAAGAGGTTAACTCCCTCTATAAAAAGGTGCTCCTTCACACTCTTGTATTTTTTACACTTGATTGAATAGAAAAACCTTGAGTTGGCCAAAATTCTCTTAGTGTCCACCCTTCTCTCTTTGAGAATTCCTTAGCTTTTTATCAAGGGTTCTATCCCTTGTGGCAAGCTTTCCCTCTTAGGCTTATCTTACCTTAAGTGGCGCCTAAAACCACCTCACTTCTTACCTCTCCACAAACCATTTCACCAAAGAAGAAAACCTCTAGAAAAAGATCAAGGGAGGCATGCATCAAAAGAGAAGAAGAAGAACAAGTGGATGTAGTAGAAGTGGAAGAAGGTGAACAAGAGGAAGAAGAAGAAGTAGTTGAAGGAGTGGGGATGATGGAGAAGAAGTGGAAGAAGGAGAACAACAGGTAGAAATGCAAGTGGAAGCAGAAGAAGGAGAAAAAGAGGGATATGAAGAAGGAAAGGAAGAAGAAGAAGGAGATGAAGAGGAAGAAAAGAAAGGAAAGGAGAGGATGAAGAAGAAGCGGAAGAAAGAGAACAGGAGAAGTCGAAGAATGATAAGAAGAATAAGAAGAAGGAGAAGAAAAGGAAGAAGAAAAAGATGTGGAAAGTGAAGAAGTTGAAGAAGGTGAACAAGAGGAGCAAGCAGAAAGAGGAGGAAGAAGAAGTAGTGGAAGGAGGTGAGATGAAGAAGAAAAATTGGAACAAGGAGAAAAGGAGGAATAGGAAGAAGGAGAGGAAGGGAAGGGAAGAAGAAGCAGAAGAAGTGAAATCTGGAGGAGAAGAGAAAGAAGAAGAAGAAGTGTAAGCATAAGATTTGGGGGAAGGAGAATAAGAAGTAGTGTAAGCAGAAGAAGGGCAAGAAGGAGAACAAGAGGTAGAAATGCAAGTGGAAGCAGAAGAAGGAGAAAAAGAGGGATATGACGAAGGAAAGGAAGAAGAAGAAGGAGATGAAGAGGAAGAAAAGAAAGCAAAGGATAGGATGAAGAAGAAGCGGGAGAAAGAGAACAAGAGGAGGCAGGAGAAGTGGAAGAAAGATAAGAAGAGTAAGAAGAAGGGAGAGTAACTAAAAGAAGTGCAAGTGGAAGAAGGAGAAGAAAAGGAAGAAGAAGAAGATGTGGAAAGTGAAGAAGTTGAAGAATGTGAACAAGAGGAGGAAGAAGAAGTAGTGGAAGGAGGTGAGATGAAGAACAAGAATTGAAACAAGGAGAAAAGGAAGAAGGAGGGGAAGGGAAGGGAAGAAGAAGCAGAATAAGTGCAATCTGGAGAAGAAGAGGACGAAGAAGAAGCAGTGAAAGCATAAGATTTGGGGGAAGGAGAAGAAGAGGAAGAGCAACAATGGGAAGCAACAGAAGTGGGGGATGGAGAAAAAAAGGAAGGAGATGACGGAAAGGAAAGAAGAAGAAGTTGTGGAAGGAGAAGAAATGGAAGAAGAGGAAGAAGAAGAAGTGTAAGCAGAAGAAGCAGAAGAAGGAGCCGAGAATGAAGAAGAACAACAAGTAGAAGTAGAAGAAGTGGTAGAGGTAGTGGAATGAAAGGAGATGAAGAAGAAGAAGTTGAAGAAGGAGAACGGCAGGAGGGATAAGAGGTGGCAGAAGGAGAAGAAGAGGAAGAAGAAGAAGTGGAAGAACGAGAAGAAAAGGAAGAAGTGCAAGTGGAAGAAGGAGAACAATAGGAAGAAGAAGAAGAAGTGGAAGAATGAGAAAAAGAGGAGGAAGAAGAAGCAATGGAAGGAAAGGGGATGAAGAAGAAGTGGAACAAGGAGGAGAAGAAGAAGGAGAGGAAGAAGAAGTAGGGGAGGAAGAAGAAGGGCAAGAAGGAGAAGAGAGGGAAGAAGAAGAACAGGTGGATTTAGTAGAAGTGGAAGAAGGTGAACAAGAGGAAGAAGAAGAAGTAGTTGAAGGAGTGGGGATGATGGAGAAGAAGTGGAAGAAGGAGAACAAGAGGAACAAATGCAAGCGGAAGCAGAAGAAGGAGAAAAAGAGGGATATTATGAAGGAAAGGAAGAAGAAGAAGGAGATGAAGAGGAAGAAAAGAAAGGAAAGGAGAGGATGAAGAAGAAGTGGAAGAAAGAGAACAAGAGGAGGTAGGAGAAGTGGAAGAGACATAAGAAGAGGAAGAAGAAGGATAGTAACTAGAAGAAGTGGAAGAAGGAGAAGAAAAGGAAGAAGAAGAAGATGTGGAAAGTGAAGAAGGTGAATAAGAGGAGGAAGAAGAAGTAGTGGAAGGAAGTGAGATAAAGAACAAGAATTGAAACAAGGAGAAAAGGAGGAAAAGGAAGAAGGAGGGGAAGGGAAGGCAAGAAGAAGTAGAAGAAGTGGAATATGGAGGAGAAGAGGACGAAGAAGAAAAAGTGAAAGCGTAAGATTTGGGGGAAGGAGAAGAAGAGGAAGAGCAACAATGGGAAGCAACACAACTGGGGGATGGAGAAAAAGAGGAAGGAGAAGACGGAAAGGAAAGAAGAAGTTATGGAAGGAGAAGAAATGGAAGAAGAGGAAGTATAAGCGGCAGAAGCAGAAGAAGGAGCCGAAAATGAAGAAGAACAACAAGTAGAAGTAGAAAAAGTGGTAGAAGTAGTGGAATGAAAGGAGATGAACAAGAAGAAGTGGAAGAAGGAGAACGGTAGGAGGGAGAAGAGGTGGCAGAAGGAGAAGAAGAGGAAGAAGGAGAAGTGGAAGAACGAGAACAAAAGGAAGAACTGCAAGTGGAAGAAGCAGAACAATAGGAAGAAGAAGAAGAAGTGGAAGAATGAGAAAAAGAGGAGGAAGAAGAAGCAATGGAAGGAAAGGGGAATGAAGAAGGAGTGGAACAAGGAGGAGAAGAAGAAGGGGAGGAAGAAGAAGTAGTGGTGAAGAAGAAGGGCAAGAAGGAGCAGAGAGGGAAGAAGAAGAACAAGTAGATGTAGTAGAAGTGGAAGCAGGAGAACAAGAGGTAGAAATGCAAGTGGACGCAGAAGAAGGAGAAAAAGAGGCATATGACGAAGGAAAGGAAGAAGAAGAAGGAGATGAAGAGGAAGAAAAGAAAAGAAAGGAGAGGATGAAGAAGAAGTGGAAGAAAGAGAACAAGAGGAGGCAGGAGAAGTGGAAGAAAGATAAGAAGAGGAAGAAGAAGGAGAGGAACTAGAAGAAGTGGAAGAAGGAGAAGAAAAGGAAGAAGAAGAAGATGTGGAAAGTGAAGAAGGTGAACAAGATGAGGAAGAAGAAGTAGTGGAAGGAGGTGAGATGAAGAAGAAGAATTGGAACAAGGAGAAAAGGAGGAAAAGGAAGTAGGAGCGGAAGGGTAGGGAAGAAGAAGCAGAAGAAGTGGAATCTGGAGGAGAAGAAGAAGAAGAAGAAGTGTAAGCATAAAATTTGGGGGAAGGAGAAGAAGAGGAAGATCAACAGTGGGAAGCAACAGAAGTGGGGGATGGAGAAAAAGAGGAAGGAGAAGACGGAAAGGAAAGAAGAAGAAGTTGTGGAAGGAGAAGAAATGGAAGAAGAACAACAAGTAGAAGTAGATGAAGTGGTAGAAGGAGAGAATAAGAGGAATAGGAGGAAGTAGTGGAATTAAAGGAGATGAAGAAGAAGAAGTGGAAGACAGAGAACGAGAGGAGGGGGAAGAGGTGGCAGAAAGAGAAGAAGAGGAAGAAGAAGAAGTGGAAGAACGAGAAGAAAAGGAAGAAGTGCAAGTGGAAGAAGGGGAACAATAGGAAGAAGAAGAAGAAGTGGATGAATGAGAAAAAGAGGAGGAAGAAGAAGCAATGGAAGGAAAGGGGATGAAGAGGAAGTGGAACAAGGAGGAGAAGAAGAAGGGTAAGAAAGAGAACAAGAGGAGGCAGGAGAAGTAGAAGAAAGATAAGAAGAGGAAGAAGAAGGAGAGGAACTACAAGAAGTGGAAGAAGGAGAAGAAAAGGAAGAAGAAGAAGATGTGGAAAGTGAAGAAGGTGAACAAGAGGAGGAAGAAGAAGTAGTGGAAGGAGGTGAGATGAAGAAGAAGAATTGGAACAAGGAGAAATGGAGCAAAAGGAAGAAGGAGGGGAAGGGAAGGGAAGAAGTACCAAAAGAAGTGGAATCTGGAAGAGAACAGGAAGAAAAGAAGAAGTGTAAGCATAAGATTTGGGGGAAGGAGAAGAAGAGGAAGAGCAACAATGGGAAGCAACAGAAGTGGGGGATGGAGAAAAAGAGGAAGGAGAAGACTGAAAGGAAAGAAGAAGAAGTTGTGGAAGGAGAAGAAATGGAAGAAGAGGAAAAAGAAGAAGTGTAAGCAGAAGAAGCGGAAGAAAGAGACGAAAATGAAGAACAACAACAATTAGAAGTAGAAGAAGTGGTAGAAGGAGAGAATAAGAGGAATAGGAGGAAGTAGTGGAATGAAGGAGATGAAGAAGAAGAAGTGGAAGAAGGAGAACGGGAGGAGGAAGAAGAGGTGGCAGAAGGAGAACAAGAGGAAGAAGAAGAAGTGGAAGAACGAGAAGAAAAGGAGTGGAAGAACGAGAAGAAAAGGAGTGGAAGAAGGAGAACAATAGGAAGAAGAAGAAGAGGTAGAAGAATGAGAGAAAGAGGAGGAACAAGAAGCAATGAAAGGAAAGGGGATGAAGCAGAAGTGGAACAAGGAGGACAAGAAGGGGAGGAGATGAAGAAGAAATGGAAGAAAGAGAACAGGAGGAGGCAGGAGAAGTAGAAGAAATATAAGAAGAGGAAGAAGAAGGAGAGTAACTAGAAGAAGTGGAAGAAGGAGAAGAAAAGGAAGAAGAAGAAGATGTGGAAAGTGAAGAAGGTGAACAAGAGGAGGAAGAAGAAGTAGTGGAAGGAGGTGAGATGAATAGGAAGAATTGGAACAAGGAGAAAAGGAGGAAAAGGAAGAAGGAGGGGAGGGGAAGGGAAGAAGAAGCAAAAGAAGTGGAATCTGGAGGAGAAGAGGAAGAAGAAGAAGCAGTGTAAGCATAAGATTTGGGGGAAGGAGAAGAAGAGGAAGAGCAACAATGGGAAGGAACAGAAGTGGGGGATGGAGAAAAAGACGAACGAGAAGACGGAAAGGAAAGAAGAATAAGTTTTGGAAGGAGAAGAAATGGAAGAAGAGGAAGAAGAAGAAGTGTAAGCAGAGGAAGCGGAAGAAGGAGACGAAAATGAAGAAGAACAACAAGTAGAAGTAGAAGAAGTGGTAGAAGGAGAGAATAAGAGGAATAGGAGGAAGTAGTGGAATGAAATGAGATGAAGAAGAAGAAGTGGAAGAAGGAGAACGGGAGGAGGGAGAAGAGGTGGCAGAAGGAGAAAAAGAGGAAGAAGAAGAAGTGGAAGAATGAGAAGAAAAGGAAGAAGTGCAAGTGGTAGAAGGAGAACAATAGGAAGAAAAAGAAGGAGTGGAAGTATGAGAAAAAGAGGAGGAAGAAGAAGCAATGGTAGGAAAGGGGATGAAGAAGAAGTGGAACAAGGAGGAGAAGAAGAAAGGGAGGAAGTAGAAGTAGTGAAGGCAGAAGAAGGGCAAGAAAGAGAAGAGAGGGAAGAAGAAGAACAAGTGGATGTAGTAGAAGTGGAAGAAGGTGAACAAGAGGAAGAAGAAGAAGTAGTTGAAGGAGTGGGGATGATGGAGAAGAAGTGGAAGAAGGAGAACAAGAGGTACAAATGCAAGTGGAAGCAGAAGAAGGAGAAAAAGATTGATATCAAGAAGGAAAGGAAGAAGAAGAAGTAGATGAAGAGGAAGAAAAGAAAGGAAATGAGAGGACGAAGAAGAAGTGGAAGAAAGAGAACAAGAGGAGGCAGGAGAAGTGGAAGAAAGATAAGAAGAGGAAGCAGAAGGAGAGTAACTAGAAGAAGTAGAAGAAGGAGAAGAAAAGGAAGAAGAAGAAGATGTGGAAAGCGAAGAAGGTGAACAAGAGGAGGAAGAAGAAGTACTGGAAGAAGGTGAGATGAAGAAGAAGAATTGGAACAAGGAAAAAAGAAGGAAAAGGAAGAAGGAGGGGAAGGGAAGGGAAAAAGAAGCAAAAGAAGTGGAATCTGGAGGAGAAGAGGAAGAAGAAGAAGAAGTGTAAGCATAAGATTTGGAGGAAGGAGAAGAAGAGGAAGAGTTGCAATGGGAAGCAACAGAAGTGTGGGATGGAGAAAAAGACGATGGACAAGCCTGCAAGGAAAGAAGAAGAAGTTGTGGAAGGAGAAGAAATTGAAGAAGAGGAAGAAGAAGAAGTGTAAGCAGAAGAAGTGGAAAAAGGAGACAAAAATGAAGAAGAACAAAGAGTACAACTAGAAGAAGTGGTAGAAGGAGAGAATAAGAGGAATAGGAGGAAGTAGTGGAATGAAAGGAGATGAAGAAGAAGAAGTGGAAGAAGGAGAACGGGAGGAGGGAGAAGAGGTGGCAGAAGGAGAAGAAGAGGAAGAAGAAGAAGTGGAAGATCGAGAAGAAAAGGAAGAAGTGCAAGTGGAAGAGGGAAAACCATAGGAAGAAGAAGAAGAAGTGGAAAATTGAGAAAAAGAGGAGGAAGAAGAAGCAATCGAAGGAAAAGGGATGAAGAAGAAGTGGAACAAGGAGGAGAAGAAGAAGGGGAGGAAGAAGAAGTAGTGTAGGCAGAAGAAGGGCAAGAAGGAGAAGAGAGGGAAGAACAAGAACAAGTGCATGTAGTAGAAGTGGAAGAACGTGAACAAGAGGAAAAAGAAGAAGTAGTTGAAGGAGTGGGGATGATGGAGAAGAAGTGGAAGAAGGAGAACAAGAGGTAGAAATGCAAGTGGAAGCAGAAGAAGGAGAAAAAGAGGAATATGACGAAGGAAAGGAAGAAGAAGAAGGAGATGAAGAAGAAGAAGGAGATGAAGAAGAAGTGGAAGAAAGAGAACAAGAGGAGGCAGGAGAAGTGGAAGAAAGATAAGAAGAGGAAAAAGAAGAAGAGTAACTAGAAGAAGAAGGAGAAAAAATGGAAGAAGAACAAGATGTGGAAAGTGAATAAGTTGAAGAAGTAGAAGTAGAAGAAGTGGTAGAATGAGAGAATAACAGGAATAGGAGGAAGTAGTGAAATGAAAGGAGATGAAGAAGAAATGGAAGAAAGAGAACAAGAGAAGGCAGGAGAAGTGGAAGAAATATAAGAAGAGGAAGAAAAAGGAGAGTAACTAGAAGAAGTGGAAGAAGGAGAAGAAAAGGAAGAAGAAGAAGATGTGGAAAGTGAAGAAGGTGAACAAGAGGAGGAAGAAGAAGTAGTGGAAGGAGGTGAGATGCAGACGAAGAATTGGAACAAGGAGAAAAGGAGGAAAAGGAAGAAAGAGGGGAGGGGAAGGGAAGGGAAGAAGAAGCAAAAGAAGTGGAATCTGGAGGAGAAGAGGAAGAAGAAGAAGCAGTGTAAGCATAAGATTTGGGGGAAGGAGAAGAAGAGGAAGAGCAACAATGGGAAGCAACAGAAGTGGGGGATGGAGAAAAAGACGAAGGATAAGACGGAAAGGAAAGAAGAAGAAGTTTTGTAAGGAGAAGAAATGGAAGAAGAGGAAGAAGAAGAAGTGTAAGCAGAGGAAGCGGAAGAAGGAGACGAAAATGAAGAAGAACAACAAGTAGAAGTAGAAGAAGTGGTAGAAGGAGAGAATAAGAGGAATAGGAGGAAGTAGTGGAATGAAATGAGATGAAGAAGAAGAAGTGGAAGAAGGAGAACGGGAGGAGGGAGAAGAGGTGGCAGAAGGAGAAAAAGAGGAAGAAGAAGAAGTGGAAGAATGAGAAGAAAAGGAAGAAGTCCAAGTGGTAGAAGGAGAACAATAGGAAGAAAAAGAAGAAGTGGAAGTATGAGAAAAAGAGGAGGAAGAAGAAGCAATGGTAGGAAAGGGGATGAAGAAGAAGTGGAACAAGGAGGAGAAGAAGAAAGGGAGGAAGTAGAAGTAGTGAAGGCAGAAGAAGGGCAAGAAATAGAAGAGAGGGAAGAAGAAGAACAAGTGGATGTAGTAGAAGTGGAAGAGGGTGAACAAGAGGAAGAAGAAGAAGTAGTTGAAGGAGTGGGGATGATGGAGAAGAAGTGGAAGAAGGAGAACAAGAGGTACAAATGCAAGTGGAAGCAGAAGAAGGAGAAAAAGATTGACATCAAGAAGGAAAGGAAGAAGAAGAAGTAGATGAAGAGGAAGAAAAGAAAGGAAATGAGAGGATGAAGAAGAAGTGGAAGAAAGAGAACAAGAGGAGGCAGGAGAAGTGGAAGAAAGATAAGAAGAGGAAGCAGAAGGAGAGCAACTAGAAGAAGTAGAAGAAGGAGAAGAAAAGGAAGAAGAAGAAGATGTGGAAAGCGAAGAAGGTGAACAAGAGGAGGAAGAAGAAGTACTGGAAGAAGGTGAGATGAAGAAGAAGAATTGGAACAAGGAAAAAAGAAGGAAAAGGAAGAAGGAGGGGAAGGGAAGGGAAGAAGAAGCAAAAGAAGTGGAATCTGGAGGAGAAGAGGAAGAAGAAGAAGAAGTGTAAACATAAGATTTGGAGGAAGGAGAAGAAGAGGAAGAGTTGCAATCGGAAGCAACAGAAGTGTGGGATGGAGAAAAAGAGGATGGACAAGCCTGCAAGGAAAGAAGAAGAAGTTGTGGAAGGTGAAGAAATTGAAGTAGAGGAAGAAGAAGAAGTGTAAGCAGAAGAAGCGGAAGAAGGAGACAAAAATCAAGAAGAACAAAGAGTACAAGTAGAAGAAGTGGTAGAAGGAGAGAATAAGAGGAATAGGAGGAAGTAGTGGAATGAAAGGAGATGAAGAAGAAGAAGTGGAAGAAGGAGAACGGGAGGAGGGAGAAGAGGTGGCAGAAGGAGAAGAAGAGGAAGAAGAAGAAGTGGAAGATCGAGAAGAAAACGAAGAAGTGCAAGTGGAAGAAGGAGAACAATAGGAAGAAGAAGAAGAAGTGGAAAATTGAGAAAAAGAGGAGGAAAAAGAAGCAATGCAAGGAAAAGGGATGAAGAAGAAGTGGAACAAGGAGGAGAAGAAGAAGGGGAGGAAGAAGTAGTAGTGTAGGCAGAAGAAGGGCAACAAGGAGAAGAGAGGGAAGAACAAGAACAAGTGCATGTAGTAGAAGTGGAAGAAGGTGAACAAGAGGAAGAAGAAGAAGTAGTTGAAGGAGTGGGGATGATGGAGAAGAAGTGGAAGAAGGAGAACAAGAGGAAGAAATGCAAGTGGAAGCAGAAGAAGGAGAAAAAGAGGAATATGACAAAGGAAAGGAAGAAGAAGAAGGAGATGAAGAAGAAGTGGAAGAAAGAGAACAAGAGGAGGCAGGAGAAGTGGAAGAAAGATAAGAAGAGGAAGAAGAAGAAGAGTAACTAGAAGAAGAAGGAGAAAAAATGGAAGATGAAGAAGATGTGGAAAGTGAATAAGTTGAAGAAGTAGAAGTAGAAGAAGTGGTAGAATGAGAGAATAACAGGAATAGGAGGAAGTAGTGAAATGAAAGGAGATGAAGAAGAAATGGAAGAAAGAGAACAAGAGGAGGTAGGAGAAGTGGAAGAAATATAAGAAGAGCAAGAAAAAGGAGAGTAACTAGAAGAAGTGGAAGAAGGAGAAGAAAAGGAAGAAGAAGAAGATGTGGAAAGTGAAGAAGGTGAACTAGAGGAGGAAGAAGAAGTAGTGGAAGGAGGTGAGATGAAGAACAAGAATTGAAACAAGGAGAAAAGGAGGAAAAGGAAGAAGGAGGGGAAGGGAAGGGAAGAAGAAGCAGTAGAAGTGGAATCTGGAGGAGAAGAGGAAGAAGAAGAAGAAGTGAAAGCATAAGATTTGGGGGAAGGAGAAAAAGAGGAAGAGCAACAATGGGAAGCAACAGAAGTGGGGGATGGAGAAAAAGAGGAAGGAGAAGACGGAAAGGAAAGAAGAAGAAGTTGTGGAAGGAGAAGAAATGGAAGAAGAGGAAGAAGAAGAAGTGTAAGCGGAAGAAGCGGAAGAAGGAGACGAAAATGAAGAAGAACAACAAGTAGAAGTAGAAGAAGTGGTAGAAGGAGAGAATAAGAGGAATAGGAGGAAGTAATGGAATGAAAGAGAAGAAGAAGAAGAAGTGGAAGAAGGAGAATGGGAGGAGGGAGAAGAGGTGGCAGACGGAGATGTAGAGGAAGAAGAAGAAGTGGAAGAACGAGAAGAAAAGGAAGAAGTGCAAGTGGAAGAAGGAGAACAATAGGAAGGGAAGAAGAAGCAGAAGAAGTGGAATCTGGAGGAGAAGAGGAAGAAGAAGTGGATGAAAGAGAATAAGAGGAGGCAGGAGAAGTGGAAGAAAGATAAGAAGAGGAAGAAGAATGAGAGTAACTAGAAGAAGTGGAAGAAGGAGAAGAAAAGGAAGACGAAGAAGATGTGAAAGTGAAGAAGTTCAAGAAGGTGAACAAGAGGAGGAAGAAGAAGTAGTGGAAGGAGGTGAGATGAAGAACAAGAATTGGAACAAGCAGAAAAAGAGGAAAAGGAAGAAGGAAGGGAAGGGAACGGAAGAAGAAGCAGAACAAGTGGAAGCTGGAGGAGAAGAGGAAGAAGAACAAGAAGTGTAAGCATAAGATTTGGGGGAAGGAGAAGAAGAGGAAGAGCAGCAATGGGAAGCAACAGAAGTGGGGGTTGGAGAAAAAGAGGACAGAGAAGACGGAAAGGAAAGAAGAAGAAGTTGTGGAAGGAGAAGAAATGGAAGAAGAGGAAGAAGAAGAAGTGTAAGCAGAAGAAGCGGAAGAAGGAGACGAAAATGAAGAAGAACAACAAGTACAAGTAGAAGCAGTGGTAGAAGGAGAGAATCAGAGGAATAGGAGGAAGTAGTGGAATGAAACGAGATGAAGAAGAAGAAGTGGAAGAAGGAGAACGGAGGAGGGAGAACAGGTGGCAGAAGGAGAAGAAGAGGAAGAAGAAGAAGTGGAAGAACGAGAAGAAAAGGAAGAACTACAAGTGGAAGAAGGAGAACAATAGGAAGAAGAAGAAGAAGTGGAAGAATGAGAAAAAGAGGAGGAAGAAGAAGCAATGGAAGGGAAGCGGATCAACAAGAAGTGGAACAAGGAGGAGAAGAAGAAGTGGAGGAAGAAGAAGTAGTGTAGGGAGAAGAAGGGGAAGAAGGAGAAGAGAGGGAAGAAGAAGAACAAGTGGATGTAGTAGAAGTTGAAGAAGGTGAACAACAGGAAGAAGAAAAAGTAGTTGAAGGAGTGGGGATGATGGACAAAGAAGTGGAAGAAGGAGAGAAAGACGTAGAAATGCAAGTGGAAGCAGAAGAAGGAGAAAAAGAGGGATATGACGAAGGAAAGGAAGAAGAAGAAGAAGCTGAAGAGGAAGAAAAGAAAGGAGAGGAGAGGATGAAGAAGAAGTGGATGAAAGAGAACAAGAGGAGGAGGAGAAGTGGAAGAAAGGTAAGAAGAGGAAGAAGAAGGAGAGTAATTAAAAGAAGGAGAAGAAAAGGAAGAAGAAGAAGATGTTGAAAATGAAGAAGTTGAAGAAGGTGAACAAGAGGAGGAAGAAGAAGTAGTGAAAGAGGTGAGATGAAGAAGAAGAATTGGAACAAGGAGAAAAGGAGGAAAAAGAAGAAGGACCGAAAGGGAAGGGAAGGGAAGAAGAAGCAGAAGAAGTGGAAGCTGGAGTAGAAGAGGAAGAAGAAGAAAAAGTGTAAGCATAAGATTTGGGGGAGGGAGAAGAAGAGGAAGAGCAACAATGGGAACCAACAGAAGTGGGGGATGGAGAAAAAGAAGAAGGAGAAGACGGAAAGGAAAGAAGAAGAAGTTGTAGGAGGAGAAGAAATGGAAGAAGAGGAGGAAGAAGAAGTCTAAGCAGAAGAAATGGAAGAAGGAGAAAAAAATGAAGAACAACAAGTAGAAGTAGAAGAAGTGGTAGAAGGAGAGAATAAGAGGAATTGGAGGAAGTAGTGGAAGAAGGAGAACGGAAGGAGGGAGAAGAGGTGGCAGAAGGAGAAGAAGAGGAAGAAGAAGAAGTGGAAGAACGACAAGAATAGGAAGAAGTGCAAGTGGAAGAAGGAGAACAATAGGTAGAAGTAGAAGAAGTAGAAGAAGTGGAAGAATGTGGAAAAGAGAAGGAAGAAGAAGCAATGGCAGGAAAGGGGATGAAAAAGAAGTGGAACAAGGAGGAGAAGAAGTAGGGGAGGAAGAAGAAGTAGTGTTGGCAGAAGAAGGGCAAGAAGGAGAAGAGAGGGAAGAAGAACAACAAGTGGATGTAGTAGAAGTGGGAGAAGGTGAACAAGAGGAGGAAGAATAAGTAGTTGAAGGAGTGGGGATGATGGAGAAGAAGTGGAAGAAGGAGAACCAGAGGTAGAAATATAAGTGGAAGCAGAAGAAGGAGATAAAGAGGGATATGACGATGGAAAGGAAGAAGAAGAAGGAGATGAAGAGGAAGAAAAGAAAGGAAAGTCGAGGATGAAGAAGAAGTGGAAGAAAGAGAACAAGAAGAGGCAGGAGAAGTGAAGAAAGATAAGAGAGGAAGAAGAAGGAGAGTAACTAGAAGAAGTGGAAGAAGGAAAAGAAAAGGAAGAAGAAGAAGATGTGAAAAGTGAAGAAGTTGAAAAAGGTGAAAAAGAGGAGGAGGAAGAAGTAGTGGAAGGAGGTGAGATCAAGAAGAAGAATTGGAACAAGGAGAGAAGGAGGAAAAGGAAGAAGGACCGGAAGGGATGGGAAGGGAAGAAGAAGCAGAAGAAGTGGAATATGGAGGAGAAGAGGAAGAAGAAGAAGAAGTGTAAGCATAAGATTCGGGGGAAGGAGAAGAAGAGGAAGAGCAACAATGGGAAGCAACAGAAGTGGGGATGGAGAAAAAGAGGAAGGAGAAGAGGGAAAGCAAAGAAGAAGAAGTTGTGGAAGGAGAAGAAATGGAAGAAGAGGAAGAAGAAGAAGTGTAAGCAGAAGAGCGGAAGAAGGAGAGGAAAATGAAGAAGAACAACAAGTAGAAGTAGTGGAATGAAAGGAGATGAAGAAGAAGAAGTGGAAGAAGGAGAATGGGAGGAGGGAGAAGAGGTGGCAGAAGGAGAAGAAGAAGAAGTGGAAGAATGAGAAAAAAAGGAGGAAGAAGAAGCAATGGAAGGAAAGGGGATGAAGAAGAACTGGAACAAGGAGGAGAAGATGAAAGGGAGGAAGAAGAAGTAGTGTAGGCAGAAGGGCAAAAAGGCGAAAAGAGGGAAGAAGAAGAACAAGTGGATGTAGTAGAATTGGAAAAAGGTGAACAAGAGGAAGAAGAAGAAGTAGTTGAAGGAGTGGGGATGATGGAGAAGAAGTGGAAGAAGGAGAACAAGAGGTAGAAATGCAAGTGGAAGCAGAAGAAGCAGAAAAAGAGGGATATGACGAAGGAAAGGAAGAAGAAGAAGGAGATGAAGAGGAAAAAAAGAAAGGAAAGGAGAGGATGAAGAAGAAGTGGAACAAAGAGAACAAGAGGAGGCAGGAGAAGTGGAAGAAAGATAAGAAGAGGAAGAAGAAGGAGAGTAACTAGAAGAAGTGGAAAAAGGAGAAGAAAAGGAAGAAGAAGAAGATGTGGAAAGTGAAGAAGGTGAGCAAGAGGAGGAAGAAGAAGTAGTGGAAGGAGGTGAGATGAAGAAGAAGAATTGGAACAAGGAGAAAAGGAGGAAAAGGAAGAAGGAGGGGAAGGGAAGGGAAGAAGAAGCAGAAAAAGTGGAATCTGGAGGAGAAGAGGAAGAAGAAGAAGAAGTGTAAGCATAAGATTTGGGGGAAGGAGAAGAAGAGAAAGAGAAACAATGGGAAGCAACAGAAGTGGGGGATGGAGAAAAAAAGGAAGGAGAGGACGGAAAGGAAAGAAGAAGAAGTTGTGGAAGGAGAAGAAATGGAAGAAGAGGAAGAAGAAGAAGTGTAAGCAGAAGAAGCGAAAGAAGGAGACGAAAATGAAGAAGAACAATAAGTAGAAGGAGAAGAATTGATAGAAGGAGAGAATAAGAGGAATAGAAGGAAGTAGTGGAATGAAAGGAGATGAAGAAAAAGAAGTGGAAGAAGGAGAACGGGAGTTGGGAGAAGAGGTGGCAGAAGGAGAAGAAGAGGAAGAAGAAGTAGAAGTGGAAGAATCAGAAAAACAGGAGGAAGAAGAAGCAATGGAAGGAGAGAATAAGAGGAATGGAAGGAAGTAGTGGAAGGAAAGGAGATGAAGAAGAAGAAGTGGAAAAAGGAGAACGGGAGTTGGAAGAAGAGGTGGCAGAAGGAGAAGAAGAGGAAGAAGAAGAAGTGGAAGAACGAGAAGAAAAGGAAGAAGTGCAAGTGGAAGAAGGAGAACAATAGGAAGAAGAAAAAGAATTGGAAGAATGGGAAAAAGAGGAGGAAGAAGAAGCAATGGAAGGAAAGGGGATGAAGAAGAAGTGGAACAAGGTGGAGAAGAAGAAGGGGAGGAAGAAGAAGTAGTGTAGGCAGAAGAAGGGCAAGAAGGAGAAGAGAGGGAAGAAGAAGAACAAGTGGATGTAGTAGAAGTGGAAGAAGGTGAACAAGAGGAAGAAGAAGAAGTAGTTGAGGAGTGGGGATGAAGTGGAAGAAGGAGAACAAGAGGTAGAAATGCCAGTGGAAGCAGAAGAAGGAGAAAAAGAGGGATATGAGGAAGGAAAGGAAGAAGAAGAAGGAGATGAACAGGAAGAAAAGAAAGGAAAGGAGAGGATGAAGAAGAAGTGGAAGAAAGAGAACAAGCAGAGGCAGGAGAAGTGGAAGAAAGATAAGAAGAGGAAGAAGAAGGAAAGTAACTAGAAGAAGTGGAAGAAGGAGAAGAAAAGGAAGAAGAAGAAGATGTGGAAAGTGAAGAAGTTGAAGAAGGTGAACAAGAGGAGGAAGAAGAAGTAGTGGAAGGAGGTGAGATGAAGAAGAAGAATTGGAACAAGGAGAAAAGGAGGAAAAGGAAGAAGCAGGGGAAGGGAAGGAAAGAAGAAGCAGAAGAAGTTGAATCTGGAGGAGAAGAGGAAGAAGAAGAAGAAGTGTAAGCATAAGATTTGGGGGAAGGAGAACAAGAGGAAGCGCAACATTGGGAAGCAACAGAAGTGGGGGATGGAGAAAAAGAGGAAGGAGAAGACGAAAAGGAAAGAAGAAGAAGTTGTGGAAGGAGAAGAAATGGAAGAATAGGAAGAAGAAGAAGTGTAAGTAGAAGAAGCGGAAGAAGGAGACAAAAATGAAGAAGAACAACAAGTAGAAGTAGAAGAAATGGTAGAAGGAGAGAATAAGAGGAATAAGAGGAAGTAGTGGAATGAAAGGAGATGAAGAAGAAGAAGTGAAAGAAGGAGAACGGGAGGAGAGAGAAGAGGTGGCAGAAGGAGAAGAAGAGGAAGAAGAAGAAGTGGAAGAACTAGAAGAAAAGGAAGAAGTGTAAGTGGAAGAAGGAGAACAATAGGAAGAAGAAGAAGAAGTGGAAGAATGGGAAAAAGAGGAGGAAGAAGAAGCAATGTGATAGAAATGCAGAGGGGTTGAATTCGTTTTGCGGATCTATCTAGATTGGAAGGTAATAAGTTAACAAAACAATGAGAATTGGGTAAACAAGAAAATGGAAAGGATGAAAATGGTTTAACAAAGGGATAAATGACGCCACTTTCAAGGATGAAAGATAAGTCATATGACGCCACAAGGGTAGTGATTTACCCTTGATAAGTCTAGCAGAATGCCACAAGAAAAAATTCTTTGATAAGTTCTAAAGAGATATTCATCTCTCACAAAAGGATAAAACCCAAATATAATTTCATTAATTCCTAAATTAATGAAATGTTACAAAAAATGAAAAGTCATTGTTTTTTGCATTCATATGATTCCCTCCTTTTTCGAAAAGATTCGTCCTCGAATCTATACATCAAAGAAGTTTTCCTTTTTGGTGTCCAAACCCAGACTTGAAAATTTTTCTCATGAGTTTGAATTTCAACAGTGGACTCGATGTACAATGATGCTCTAGGAGTGATATAAATATTTTTCTTCTTACCCATGACCATTTATGGGTTGTATACTCATGATCCTGTGCATTTATAATATCAAGAGAAGAAGAAAAATCAATAACAGTTAAAATTTTATAGTTCTTTTTCTGTCTTTCTCTTTCCTTTTCGCTCTCTTCGTCTTCACTCTTTTCTTTTTCTATTTTTCTCTTTTCTTCTCTCTCTTTTTCCATTTTCTCCTTCAACTTAAGTTGATCATCACAAACCTAGCTTGGTGCCAGAAATTTCAAATTAAGCTTGCGTCCTTCATGCACCAAAGAAACTGAAAATTTTTCAGGATTAATCTTTTTATCCTTCAGCCAAGATCTCCCTAAAAAAATGACATGAGTCCATGGGAGCAATATCGCATGTCACTTCATCCACGAATTTTCCAACAGTGAATTTAAACTTAGTTTGTCTAGGATGAAGACTCGTCGATAAGTTGAGTTTATTCACCAATCTTTCGCTCACAATGTTACTACAACTTCCTCCATCAACTGCAAATAAACACAAATGACCTTTGATTAAACACCTTGTATAAAAAATATCCACCATAATTCCAAACCTAGAGCCGAAGCTCTGATACCAACTGATAGAAATCCAGAGGGGTTGGATTCGTTTTGCGGATCTATCTAGGTTGGAAGGTAATAAGTTAACAAAACAATGAGAATTGGGTCAACAAGAAAATGGAAAGGATGAAAATGGTTTAACGAAGGGATAAATGACGCCACTTTCAAGGATGAAAGATAAGTCATATGACGCCACAAGGGTAGTGATTTACCCTTGATAAGTCTAGTAGAACGCCACAAGAAAAAATTCCTTGATAAGTTCTAAAGAGAAATTCATCTCTCACAAAAGGATAAAACCCAAATATAATTTCATTAATTCCTAAATTAATGAAATGTTACAAAAAATTAAAAGTCATTGTTTTTTTGCATTCATATCTTGAAGAAATAAATTTTAAAATTGTTAATTGTCTCAGGACTGAAGAGAGCAATACTTGACCTTAGTGGAAGAGAAGTTTGAAATAAATTAAACTCATTTTCTTGGAGTTTACTTAGTTAATGGTGGGCAACCAGAATTGTCTAATTAAAGTTGCAGCCACCTAGGTTATCAATTATAATTAGTATACGTGTTTAATTTACTTTGGCAGTTACACTTTGTTATTAAGCTGCCCATTATTAGTTTTTATTATTTTGTAACTTCAGCTGAATTTAGAAAGCCACTAAACCTACAAAAGCTGAGTTTATTAGGCATATAAATTTGGGCAAGACTGAGATGTAAGGCAGAATATTTTGGAAATAAAAAAACTAGTTGAGTTTTCTCTCCTTTGGGTTCTTGACAATCCAAAATCTTTTGAGATTTATCAAAGGTAATTCACCCCTTTGTGTGTGTAATCTCGTTGACATATCTTCCATCCTTGGAAGTGTGGAGTCTATCAATTCCAATTCCATTTTCTGTCTTTTCCATTCATACTCAATTCTGGCCAGCAAACTCTATAACAGGAAAGTGCTACACTATTCAAAAACTCGTTTAATTGTTGAATTTCAAAAACTTTTAATTTCCATTCTGTGTCTAAAAGTTTGATAGTAATTCTATTCAGTTTATTTTTTTGCAATTGTTTGCATTCGATGTTGATTAATTTTGTTAACGCGGCAAGCTAAATTCCTAGGGTCCTTTCAGAATCCTAAACTGACAGCGGATTCATATCATTTGGTATCAGAGCTCCGGTTTCTAGGAATTGCAAGGCTGCTGTTCTGGGTAATTTCTGTCCTTAATTTTCATCATATCATAATATTACCTTATTGTTATTTCTTTGACTGAACCATTGCAAAAGTTAGGTCCTTAAAACAATTCTGAATTTTAAAAAAAAAATAGAAGTGAAAGAAAGCATGCAAAAATTGAGTTAAAAAAAAAATTGGGCTGAATGGTTCATGTTATTAGAAAAATTTTAAGCTCATTCTTAAGGTAATATTGTGTTTGAATTGAGGAAGAAAATACTGCACCTTGTTAGTATACAATTCTGAATTTTGGCTGCACTTCTTGGTTGCAAATTGTTGAATTTCCATTCTGTTTTGCTGCACCTGTGTTGCGCATCATTCCCTGAATTTTGCTGCACCTATTGGCTTCATTTTAAGCCAAAATTTCAACCCTTTGTTGGTGTCAAAATTCTGGTTGTTGTCCTATTTGTTTGTGGTCTTCTTTGTGTTTCATTTGAGTCATTTTTGTTAGCTTTTCTTGAGTTATTTGGGTTGCACACAGGTTGGTGTTGTCTTTGAATTTATTCTCTTTTTGGTTTGTTAAGAACTTAAGGAGGAATAGAGAGGAAAAAGGCAAGAGAGTTTCATTATAGTAAAAGCCAATATTGTTTAGCGCAAACACTTGAGTGGGTGAGAACATTTTCAAACACCACATACATACTTTTTCTTGTGACATTTGACCTGTTTGTTTATCATGGCGGAAAGAAATAATAACAATGATCTTCAGCTTCAAATTGTTGCACTATCCCAGCATTTAGAGAGATTGATGAAGCAACAACAAGATGAGTTCCATGAGAGGTTGGATCAGTTGGAGAATAGAAGCCCACCAGCAGGAGGAGGAGGAAGACCAAATAGAAATGACGGAAGAATAGAAGGAGTGAAGTTGAATGTGCCTCCTTTCAAGGGTAGGAGTGATCCTGAGGCATACTTGGAGTGGGAGTTAAAAATTGAGCATGTGTTCTCTTGCAACAATTATAGTGAGAAGCAAAAGGTGAGACTTGCAGCTGCTGAATTTTCAGATTATGCTTTGATTTGGTGGAACAAGTTGCAAAAGGAGAGGATTAGAGATGAAGAGCCTATGGTGGACACTTGGACTGAAATGAAGAGGCTCATGAGGAAGCGGTATGTACCTTCTAGCTTCCATAGAGACTTAAAATTGAAACTTCAAAAATTGTCTCAAGGAAGCAAGGGAGTGGAGGAGTACTATAAGGAGATGGAGGTGCTTATCATCCAAGCAAAAATTGAAGAAGATCCTGAGGTAACTATGGCTCGCTTCCTTAGTGGTTTAAATCATGATATTAGAGATGTTGTTGAGTTGAAGGAATTTGTAGAAATAGAGGATCTGTTGCATAAGGCCATTCAGGTAGAACAACAGTTAAAAAGAAAAAGTGCAACAAGAAGGAGTTCTACCAATTTTAATAATTCCAATTGGAAGGATAGGAGGAAAGAAGGAGCTGCCTCATCTAGTAATACAACACCTTCTAGCCATGGAAAAGCCCCTCAAAAGAAAGATGATAATCCACCTAAAAAGACTAGAGAAGTGAAGTGTTTCAAGTGCTTGGGCATGGGTCATTATGCCTATGAGTGTCCCACAAAGAAGATTGTTCTTCTCAAAGATAATGGGGAATACACAAGCCAATCAGAAGCTAGTGGTGGAGAAGAAGAGGAGAGTGATGGAGAATTGGCGGCTAATGAAGGAGAGTTGTACATGATTAGGAGACTGTTGGGAAGTCAAGTCAAGGCCGAAGACGCATCTCAAAGGGAGAACATCTTTCACACAAGATGTTCAGTCAATGGTAATGTTTGTTTGGTAATTATTGATGGAGGGAGTTGTACCAATGTGGTGAGTTCAAGATTAGTGTCAAAGATGAACATGGACACTACACCGCATCCTAGACCATATAAACTCCAATGGCTTAGTGAAGGAGAAGAAGTTAAAGTGAAACAGCAAGCAGAGGTTCCTTTCTCCATTGGGAAGTATCAAGATAAGGTTTTATGTGATGTGGTTCCCATGGAGGCCAGCCATATCCTTTTAGGGAGGCCGTGGCAGTATGATACCAAAGCCATTCATGATGGTTTCACTAATAAAATTTCCTTTATGTATCAGGATAAAAAGGTGGTTCTCAAGCCTTTGTCTCCTAAAGAGGTATGTGAGGATCAATTAAAAATGAGAGAAAAGTTAGCAAATGAGAGAAAGAGTGAAACACCTGAGAGGAAAAAGAGTGAAACACCTGAAAGAAAAAAGAGAGAAAAGAATAAGAGTGAAACACTTGAGGGCAAGCAGCTGTGTTTAGCAAGAGAAAGGGAGGTAAGGAGGGTGCTTTGCGCAAGACAGCCCCTCTACTTATTGCTTTGTCAAAATCAAATTTTGTATGCTAACCAGTTTGACAAGTTTGAATTGCCTTCTTGTATTGAATCTCTTTTGCAGGATTTTGAGGATGTGTTTCCAGCAAATGTACCTGATGGCTTGCCACCTGTGAGGGGAATTGAGCATCACATTGATCTCATTCCAGGAGCTTCTTTGCCTAATCGTCCAGCTTATAGGAGCAACCCACAGGAGACCAAAGAGATCGAAAGGCAAGTTACTGAACTCATGAGCAAAGGGTGGGTAAGAGACAGCATGAGTCCATGTGCTGTACCTGTGATTCTAGTACCCAAGAAGGATGGTTCATGGAGGATGTGTTCTGATTGTAGAGCCATAAACAACATCACCATCAAATATAGACATCCAATTCCCAGGTTAGATGATCTTCTTGATGAACTATATGGTGCATGTGTGTTTTCTAAAATTGATCTGAAAAGTGGCTATAATCAGATTAGGATTAGAGAAGGAGATGAATGGAAAACTGCTTTTAAGACTAAATATAGATTGTATGAGTGGCTGGTTATGCCCTTTGGTTTGACAAATGCACCTAGTACTTTCATGAGATTAATGAATCATGTCTTAAGAGAGTTTATTGGAAAATTTGTTGTGGTGTACTTTGATGATATTCTGATTTATAGCACTAGTCTTGAATTGCATGTTGAACATTTGCGGGCTGTTATGAATGTGCTTAGAAAAGAAGAATTGTATGCCAATTTGGACAAATGCATTTTTTGTACTGATCATGTAGTATTCCTAGGCTTTGTTGTTAATGCTAAAGGGGTACAGATTGATGTGGAAAAGGTTAAGGCCATCCAAGAATGGCCTACACCTAAAACCGTGAGTGAGGTGAGGGGATTTCATGGTTTAGCAAGTTTCTACAGGAGATTTGTTAAAGATTTTAGTACTGTGGCTGCACCTCTAAATGAAATTGTTAAAAAAATGTGGGTTTTAAATGGGGAGAGAAGCAAGAAGAGGCCTTTGCTGCCTTAAGCATAAGCTTGTTAATGCACCTATTCTTGCCATGCCTAATTTTCCAAAATCATTTGAAATTGAATGTGATGCATCAAATGTGGGTATTGGGGCTGTTTTATTGCAAGATGGTCATCCAATTGCTTATTTCAGTGAAAAGTTAAGTGGGGCTGCCCTTAACTATTCTACTTATGATAAGGAATTATATGCGTTGGTGAGGGCTTTAAAAACATGGCAGCATTATCTGTTACCCAAGGAATTTGTCATTCATAGCGACCATGAGTCTTTAAAATATTTAAAGGGTCAAGGTAAGCTTAATAAGAGGCATGCTAAGTGGGTAGAATTTTTAGAACAATTTCCATATGTTATCAAGCATAAAAAGGGAAAACGGAATGTAGTGGCTGATGTGCTTTCTAGGAGGCATGCATTACTTTCTATGCTTGAGACTAAATTGTTTGGTCTTGAATCTTTGAAAGATATGTATAAACATGATGTGGATTTTGCTGAAATATTTGCTGCATGTGAAAAGCTTTCTGAAAATGGATATTATAGGCATAATGGATTTTTGTTTAAAGCCAATAAATTGTATGTGCCTAAATGTTCCATTAGAGAGTTGCTTGTAAGTGAATCACATGAGGGGGGTTTGATGGGTCATTTTGGGGTTCAAAAGACTTTGGAAATTTTGCAAGAGCATTTCTTTTGGCCTCACATGAAACGATATGTGCATAAGTTTTGTGACCACTGCATTGTGTATAAAAAGGCCAAATCTAAGGTTAAGCCTCATGGATTGTATACTCCTTTGCCTGTTCCTGAATATCCTTGGACTGACATTTCTATGGACTTTGTTTTGGGGTTGCCTAAAACAAAGAATGGAAAGGATTCTGTGTTTGTTGTTGTTGATAGGTTTTCCAAGATGGCACATTTCATTCCTTGCAAAAAGGTGGATGATGCTAGCCATGTGGCTGATTTATTTTTCAAGGAAATAGTGAGACTTCATGGACTGCCAAGGAGCATTGTGAGTGATAGGGATGCAAAATTCCTTAGTCACTTTTGGAGGACCTTGTGGGGTAAAATTGGTACTAAATTGTTGTTTTCTACTACTTGCCACCCACAAACTGATGGTCAAACTGAGGTAGTCAATATGACTTTAGGCACATTGCTTAGGACTTTTTAAAGAAAAATCTTAAGTCTTGGGAAGCATGTTTGCCTCATGTTGAGTTTGCTTATAATAGGGTTGTCCATAGCACGACTAATTGTTCTCCGTTTGAAATTGTGTATGGGTTCAATCCTTTGACTCCTCTTGATTTGTTGTCCATGCCTAACATTTCTATGTTTAAGCATAATGAAGCACAAGCTAAAGCTGAGTATGTGAAGAAGCTGCATGAGCAAGTGAAGGCTCAAATTGAAAAGAAAAATGAGAGTTATGCAAGGCAAGCTAACAAGGGTAGGAAGAAGGTCGTGTTCCAACCTGGTGATTGGGTTTGGGTACACATGAGAAAGGAAAAGGTTCCCTAAACAAAGAAAGTCAAACCTCCAACCAAGGGGAGATGGTCCTTTCCAAGTTCTAGAAAAGATCAATGACAATGCCTATAAGATTGATCTTCCAGATGAGTATAATGTTAATGCTACTTTTAATGTGTCTGATTTAACTCTCTTTGATGCAGATGAAGATGTTATTGATTTGGGGACAAATCTTCTTCAAGAGGGGGGGAGTGATGAGGACATCAAGCTTGAAGGACTTGGAGGACCTATGACAAGGGCAAGGACAAGAAGAGCTAAGGAAGCTATTCAACAAGTATTGGCAGCCCTTTTGCAAGAAGAGCCAAACATTGAAGAAATAAAGTTTAAAATTGTTAATTGTCTCAGGATTGAAGAGAGCAATGCTTGACCTTAATGGAAGAGAAGTTTGAAATAAATTAAACTCATTTTCTTGTAGTTTACTTAGTTAATGGTGGGCAACCAGAATTGTCTAATTAAAGTTGCAGTCACCTAGGTTATCAATTATAATTAGTATACGTGTTTAATTTACTTTGGCAGTTACACTTTGTTATTAAGCTGCCCATTATTAGTTTTTATTATTTTGTAACTTCAACTGAATTTAGAAAGCCACTAAACCTACACAAGCTGAGTTTATTAGGCATATAAATTTGGGCAAGACTGAGATGTAAGGAGAATATTTTTGGAAATAAAAAAAAACTAGTTGAGGTTTTCTCTCCTTTGGGTTCTTGACAATCCAAAATCTTGAGATTTATCAAAGGTAATTCACCCCTTTGTGTGTGCAATCTCGTAGACATATCTTCCATCCTTGGAAGTGTGAAGTCTATCAATTCCAATTCCATTTTCTGTCTTTTCCATTCATACTCAATTCTGCCTAGCAAACTCTATGATCAATTGCACAGGAAAGTCCTACACTATTCGAAAACTCGTTTACTCGTTCAATTTATTTTTGGCAATTGTTTGCATTCCACGTTGATTAATTTTGTTAACGCGGCCAGCTAAATTCCTAGGGTCCTTTCAGAATCCTAAACTGACAGTGGATTCATATCAGGAGAAGTGGAAGAAAGATAAGAAGAGGAGGAAGAAAGAGAGTAAGTAGAAGAAGAAGCATTGGAACAAGGAAAAAAGGAGGAAAAGGAAGAAGAAGGGGAAGGGAAGGTAAGAAGAAGCAGAAGAAGTGGAATCTGGAGGAGAAGAGGAAGAAGAAGAAGAAGTGTAAGCATAAGATTTAGGCGAAGGAGAAGAAGAGGTGGAAAGTGAAGAAGTTGAAGAAGGTGAACAAGAGGAGGAAGAAGAAGTAGTAGAAGGAGGTGACATGAAGAAGAAGAATTGGAACAAGGAGAAAATGAGGAATAGGAAGAAGGAGGGGAAGGAAATGGAAGAAGAAGCAGAAGAAGTTGAAATTGGAGGAGAAGAGGAAGAAGAAGAAGAAGTGTAAGCATAAGATTTGGGGGAAGGAGAAGAAGAGGAAGAGCAACAATGGGAAGCAACAGAAGTGGGGGATGGAGAAAAAGAGGAAGGAGAAGACGGAAAGGAAAGAAGAAGAAGTTGTGGAAGGAGAAGAAATGGAAGAAGAGGAAGAAGAAGAAGTGTAAGTAGAAGAAGCGGAAGAAGGAGACGAAAATGAAGAAGAACCACAAGTAGAAGTAGAAGAAGTGGTAGAACTAGTGGATTGAAAGGAGATGAAGAAGAAGAAGTGGAAAAAGGAGAACGGGAGGAGGGAGAAGAGGTGGTAGAAGGAGAAGAAGAGGAAGAACAAGAAGTGGAAGAATGAGAAGAAAAGGAAGAAGTGCAAGTGGAAGAAGGAGAACAATAGGAAGAAGAATAAGATGTGGAAGAATGGGAAAAAGAGGACGAAGAAGAAGCAATGGAAGGAAAGGGGATGAAGAAGAAGTGGAAAAAGGAGGATTAGAAGAAGGGGAGGAAGAAGAAGTAGTGTAGGCAGAAGAAGGGAAAGAAGGAGAAGAGAGGGAAGAAGAAGAACAAGTGGATGTAGTAGAAATGGAAGAAGGTGAACAAGAGGAAGAAGAAGAAGTAGTTGAAGGAGTGGGGATGATGGAGAAGAAGTGGAAGAAGGAGAGCAAGACGTAGAAATGCAAATGGAAGCAGAAGAAGGAGAAAAAGAGGGATATGACGAAGGAAAGGAAGAAGAAGAAGGAGATGAAGAGGAAGAAAAGAAAGGAAAGGAGAGGATGAAGAAGAAGTGGAAGAAAGAGAACAAGAGGAAGCATGAGAAGTGGAAGAAAGATAAGAAGAGGAAGAAGAAGGAGAGTAACTAAAAGAAGTGGAAGAAGGAGAAGAAAAGGAAGAAGAAGAAGATGTGGAAAGTGAAGAAGTTGAAGAAGGTGAACAAGAGGAGGAAGAAGATGTAGTGGAAGGAGGTGAGATGAAGAAGAAGAATTGGAACAAGGAGAAAAGGAGGAAAAGGAAGAAGGAGGGGAAGGGAAGGAAACAAGAAGCAGAAGAAGTTGAATCTGGAGGAGAAGAGGAAGAAGAAGAAGAAGTGTAAGCATAAGATTTGGGGGAAGGAGAACAAGAGGAAACGCAATAATGGGAAGCAACAGAAGTGGGGGATGGAGAAAAAGAGGAAGGAGAAGACGGAAAGGAAAGAAGAAGAAGTTGTGGAAGGAGAAGAAATGGAAGAATAGGAAGAAGAAGAAGTGTAAGCAGAAGAAGCGGAAGAAGGAGACAAAAATGAAGAAGAACAACAAGTAGAAGTAGAAGAAGTGGTAGAAGGAGAGAAAAAGAGGAAGTAGTGGAATGAAAGGAGATGAAGAAGAAGAAGTGGAAGAAGGAGAATGGGAGGAGAGAGAACAGGTGGCAGAAGGAGAAGAAGAGGAAGAAGAAGAAGTGGAAGAACTAGAAGAAAAGCAAGAAGTGCAAGTGGAAGAAGGAGAACAATACGAAGAAGAAGAAGAAGTGGAAGAATGGGAAAAAGAGGAGGAAGAAGAAGCAATGGAAGGAAAGGGGATGAAGAAGAAGTAGAACAAGGAGGATTAGAAGAAGGGGAGGAAGAAGAAGTAGTGTAGGCAGAAGAAGGGAAAGAAGGAGAAGAGAGGGAAGAAGAAGAACAAGTGGATGTAGTAGAAGTGGAAGAAGGTGAACAAGAGGAAGAAGAAGAAGTAGTTGAAGGAGTGGGGATAAAGTGGAAGACGGAGAAGAAGAGGTAGAAATGCAAGTGGAAGCAGAAGAAGGAGAAAAAGAGGGATATGAGGAAGGAAAGTAAGAAGAAGAAGGAGATGAAGAGGAAGAAAAGAAAGGAAAGGAGAGGATGAAGAAGAAGTGGTAGAAAGAGAACAAGAGGAGGCAGGAGAAGTGGAAAAAAGATAAGAAGAGGAAGAAGAAGGAGAGTAACTAGAATTAGTGGAAGAAGGAGAAGAAAAGGAAGACGAAGAAGATGTGCAAAGTGAAGAAGTTGAAGAAGGTGAACAAGAGGAGGAAGAAGATATAGTGGAAGAAGGTGAGATGAAGGAGAAGAATTGGAAAAAGGAGAAAAGGAGGAAAAGGAAGAAGGAGGGCAAGGGAAGGAAAGAAGAAGCAGAAGAAGTGGAATCTGGAGGAGAAGAGGAAGAAGAAGAAGAAGTGTAAGCATAAGATTTGGGCGAAGGAGAAGAAGAGGAAGAGCAACAATGGGAAGCAACAGAAGTGGGGGATGGAGAAAAAGAGGAACGAGAAGATGAAAAGGAAAGAAGAAGAAGTTGTTGAACGAGAAGAAATGGAAGAAGAGGAAGAAGGAGACGAAAATGAAGAAGAACAACAAGTAGAAGCAGAAGAAGTGGTAGAAGGAGAGAATAAGAGTAATAGGAGGAAGTAGTGGAATGAAAGGAGGTGAAGAAGAAATGGAAGAAGGAGAGGAAAGGGAAGAAGAAGAAGATGTGGAAAGTGAAGAAGGTGAACAAGAGGAGGAAGAAGAAGTAGTGGAGGAGGTGAGATGAAGAAGAAGAATTGGAACAAGGGGAAAAGGAGGAAAAGGAAGAAGGAGGGGAAGGGAAGGGAAGAAGAAGCAGAAGAAGTGGAATCTGGAGGTGATAGAATTCCAAAGGGGTTGGATTCGTTTTGCGGATCTATCTAGGTTGGAAGGTAATAAGTTAACAAAACAATGAGAATTGGGTAAACAAGAAAATGGAAAGAATAAAAATGGTTTAACGAAAAGATAGATGACGCCACTTCCAAGGATGGAAGATAAGTCATATGACGCCACAAGGGTGGTGATTTACCCTTGATAAGTCTAGGAGAACACCACAAGGAAAAATTCCTTGATAAGTTCTAAAGAGAAATTCATCTCTCACAAAAGGGTAAAACCCAAATATAATTTCACTAATTCAATGGTTTTCCTTTGAGTACAATTCAACCCCTATTTATAGAACTAGGTGACTGTTCAAAATCATAACACTCAAAAGAAAAATTAAATACTCCATTATCACGCAATTATCACATATGATTAATTGTATGTTACATTAATTCCTAAATTAATGAAACGTTACAAAAAATGAAAAGTCATTGTCTTTGGCATTCACATCATTCCCTCCTTCTTCGAAAAGATTCGTCCTCGAATCTATGACTTTTTTTTCCTATCAATTTTATTCACTTATAATTTAAAATAAACAAAATCAACCTCCAGGATCAAATGTAACTTGTAAAAATTCATGCATCAAAGAAGTTTTCCTTTTTGGTTTCCAAACCCAAACATTGGAATCAAGAGGAATTCTTCTTTTAAAATAGACTTGTGCATTTTCTTCAGGAGTTTTAACCTCAACAATGTACTGAATGTACAGTGACTTTGGAAAAGGGATATCCAAATTTTTCTTCCTCAAATATGGCAATTTGTGGGTTGTATTGTCATTGTCCTGTGCATTCAAAATACCAATAAAAGAAGAAAAATCATTAGCAGTTTTTATTTTAACGTTCTTTTTCTCTCTTTCTCTTTCCTTTTCTCTCTCTTCCTCTTCACTCTTTTCTATTTCTATTTTTCTCTTTTCTTCTCTTTCTTTTTCTATTTTCTCCTTCAACTTATGTTGATTATCACAAACTTCACTTGGTGTCAGAAATTTCAAATTAAGTTTGCGTCCTTCATGCACCAAAGAAACTGAAAGTCTTTCAGAATTTATCCTTTTACCCTGCAACCAAGGTCTCCCTAAAAGAAAATGACATGAGTCCATGGGAGCAATATCGCATGTCACTTCCTCCACATATTTTCCAATAGTGAATCTAAACTTAGTTTGCCTAGGATGAAGACTCGTTGGTAAGTTAAGTTTCTTCACCAATCTTTCGCTCACCACGTTGCTATAACTTTCTTCATCAACTGCAAATAAACACAAATGACCTTCGATTAAACACCTTGTATAAAAAATATCCACCATAGTTCCAAACCTAGAGCCGAAGCTCTGATACCAACTGATAGAAATCCAAAGGGGTTGGATTCGTTTTGCGGATCTATCTAGGTTGGAAGGTAATAAGTTAACAAAACAATGAGAATTGGGTAAACAAGAAAATGGAAAGGATGAAAATGGTTTAATGAAAAGATAGATGACGCCACTTCCAAGGATGGAAGATAAGTCATATGACGCCACAAGGGTGGTGATTTACCCTTGATAAGTCTAGGAGAACGCCACAAGGAAAAATTCCTTGATAAGTTCTAAAGAGAAATTCATCTCTCACAAAAGGGTAAAACCCAAATATAATTTCACTAATTCAATGGTTTTCCTTTGAGTACAATTCAACCCCTATTTATAGAACTAGGTGACTGTTCAAAATCATAACTCTCAAAAGAAAAATTAAATACTCCATTATCACGCAATTATCACATATGATTAATTGCATTTTACATTAATTCCTAAATTAATGAAACGTTACAAAAAATGAAAAGTCATTGTCTTTGGCATTCACATCAGGAGGAGAAGAGGAAGAAGAAGAAAAAGTGTAAGCATAAGATTTGGGGGAAGGAGAAGAAGAGGAAGAGCAACAATGGGAAGCAACAGAAGTGGGGGATGGAGAAAAAGAGGAAGGAGAAGACGGAAAGGAAAGAAGAAGAAGTTGTGGAAGGAGAAGAAATGGAAGAAGAGGAAGAAGGAGACGCAAATGAAGAACAACAACAAGTAGAACTAGAAGAAATGGTAGAAAGAGAGAATAAGAGGAATAGGAGGAAGTAGTGGAATGAAAGGAGATGAAGAAGAAGTAGAAGAAGCAGAACTGGAGGAGGGAGAAGAGGTGGCAGAAGGAGAAGAAGAGGAAGAAGAAGAAGTGGAACAACGAGAAGAAAAGGAAGAAGTGCAAGTGAAAGAAGGAGAATAATAGGAAGAAGAAGAAGAAGTGGAACAAGGAGGAGAAGATGAAGGGCAGGAAGAAGAAGTAGTGTAGGCAGAAGAAGGGCAAGAAGGAGTAGAAGTGGAAGAAGGAGGACAAGAGGTAGAAATGCAAGTGGAAGCAGAAGAAGGAGAAAAGAGGGATATGACGAAGGAAAGGAAGAAGAAGAAGGAGATGAAGAGGAAGAAAAGAGAACAAGAGGTGGAAGGAGAAGTGGAAGAAGAAGGAGAGTATCTAGAAGAAGTGGAAGAAGGAGAAGAAAAGGAAGAAGAAGAAGATGTGGAAGTGAAGAAGGTGAACAAGAGGAAGAAGAAGAAGTAGTGGAAGGAGGTGAGATGAAGACTAAGAATTGGAACAAGGAGAAAATGAGGAAAAGGAAGAAGGACCGGAAGGGAACGGAAGGGAAGAAGAAACAAAAGAAGTGGAATCTGGAGGAGAAGAGGAAGAAGAAGAAGAAGAAGTGTAACCATAAGATTTGGGGGAAGGAGAAGAGAGGAAGAGCGACAATGGGAAGCAACAGAAGTGGGGGATGGAGAAAAAGAAGGAGAAGACGGAAAGGAAAGAAGAAGAAGTTGTGGAAGGAGAAGAAATGGAAGAAGAGGAAGAAGAAGAAGTGTAAGCAGATGAAGCGGAAGAAGGAGACGAAAATGAAGAAAAACAACAAGCAGAAGTAGAAGAAGTGGAAGAAGTAATGGAATGAAAGGAGATGAAGAAGAGGAAGTGCAAGAAGGAGAACGGGAGGAGGGAGAAGAGGTGGCAGAAGGAGAAGAAGAGGAAGAAGAAGAAGTGGAAGAACGAGAAGAAGAAGAAGTGCAAGTGGAAGAAGGAGAACAATAGGAAGAAGAAGAAGAAGTGGAAGAATGAGAGAAAGAGGAGGAAGAAGAAGCAATGGAAGGAAAGGGGATGAAGAAGAAGTGGAACAAGGAGGATAAGAAGAAGGGGAGGAAGAAGAAGTAGTGTAGGCAGAAGAAGGGCAAGAAGGAGAAGAGAGGGAAGAAGAAAAACAAGTGGATGTAGTAGGAGTGGAAGAAGGTGAACAAGAGGTAGAAATGCAAGTGGAAGAAGAAGAAGGAGAAAAAGAGGGATATGACGAAGGAACGGAAGAAGAAGAAGGAGACTAAGAGGAAGAGAAGAAAGGAAAGGAAAGGATGAAGAAAAAGTGGAAGAAAGAGAACAAGAGGAGGCAGGAGAAGTGGAATAATGATAAGAAGAGGAAGAAGAAGGAGAGTAACTAGAAGAAGTGGACGAAGGAGAACAAAAGGAAGAAGAAGAAGATGTGGAAAGTGAAGAAGTTGAAGAAGGTGAACAAGAGGAGGAAAAAGAAGTAGTGGAAGGAGGTGAGATGAAGAAGAAGAATTGGAACAACGAGAAAAGGAGGAAAAGGAAGAAGGAGGAGAAGGGAAGGGAAGAAGAAGCAGAAAATCTGGAGGAGAAGAGGAAGAAGAAGAAGAAGTGTAAGCATAAGATTTGCGGGAAGGAGACAAGAGGAAGAGCAACAATGTGAAGCAACAAAAGTGGGGGATGGAGAAAAAGAGGAAGAAGAAGACGGAAAGGAAAAAAGAAGAAGTTGTGGAAGGAGAAGAAATGGAAGAAGATGAAGAAGAAGAAGCGTAAGCAGAAGAAGGAGACGAAAATGAAGAAGAACAACAAGTACAAGTAGAAGCAATGGTAGAAGGAGAGAGTCAGAGGAATAGGAGGAAGTAGTGGAATGAAAGGAGATGAAGAAGAAGAAGTGGAAGAAGGAGAACCGGAGGAGGGAGAACAGGTGGCAGAAGGAGAAGAAGAGGAAGAAGAAGAAGTGGAAGAACGAGAAGAAAAGGAAGAACTACAAGTGGAAGAAAGAGAACAATAGGAAGAAGAAGAAGGAGTGGAAGAATGAGAAAAAGAGGAGGAAGAAGAAGTAATGGAAGGAAAGCGGATGAAGAAGAAGTGGAACAAGGAGGAGAAGAAGAAGTGGAGGAAGAAGAAGTAGAGTAGGCAGAAGAAGGGCAAGAAGGAGAAGAGAGGAAAGAAGAAGAACAAGTGGATGTAGTAGAAGTGGAAGAAGGTGAACAAGAGGAAGAAGAATAAGTAGTTGGAGGAGTGGGGATGATGGAGAAGAAGTGGAAGAAGGAGAACAAGAGGTAGAAATGCAAGTGGAAGCAGAAGAAGAGATAAAGAGGGATATGATGAAAGAAAGGAAGAAGAAGAAGGAGATGAAGAGGAAGAAAGAAAAGAAAGCCGAGGATGAAGAAGAAGTGGAAGAAAGAGAACAAGAGGAGGCAGGAGAAGTGGAAGAAAGATAAGAAGAGGAAGAAGAAGGAGAGTAACTAGAAGAAGTAGAAGAAGGAGAAGAAAAGGAAGAAGAAGAAGATGTGGAAAGTGAAGAAGTTGAAGAAGGTGAACAAGAGGAGGAAGAAGAAGTAGTGGAAGGAGGTTAGATGAAGAAGAAGAATTGGAACAAGCAGAAAAGGAGGAAAAGGAAGAAGGAGGGGAAGGGAAGGGAAGAAGAAGTGGAATCTGGAGGAGAAGAGGAATAGTAAGCATAAGATTTGGGGGAAAGAGAAGAAGAGGAAGAGCAACAATGGAAAGCAACAGAAGTGGGGGATGGAGAAAAAGAGGAAGGAGAAGACTGAAAGGAAAGAAGAAGCAGTTGTGGAACGAGAAGAGATGGAAGAAGAGGAAGAAGAAGAAGTGTAAGCAGAAGAAGCGGAAGAAGGATAAGAAAATGACGAAGAATAACAGGTACAAGTAGAAGAAGTGGGAGAAGGAGAGAATAAGAGGAATAGGAGGAAGTAGTGGAATAAAAGGAGATGAAGAAGAAGAAGTGGAAGAAGGAGAACTGGAGGAGGGAGAACAGGTGGCAAAAGGAGAAGAAGAAGAAGTGGAACAACGAGAAGAAAAGGAAGAAGTGCAAGTGGAAGAAGGAGAACAATAGAAGGAAGAAGAAGAAGTGGAAGAATGAGAAAAAAGGAGGAAGAAAAACAATTGAAGGAAAGGGGATGAAGAAGAAGTGGAACAAGGAGGAGAAGAAGAAGGGGAGGAAGAAGAAGTAGTGTAGGCAAAAGAAGGGCAGGAAGGAGAAGAGAGGGAAGAAGAACAAGTGGATGTAGTAGAACTGGAAGAAGGTGAACAAGAGGAAGAAGAAGAAGTAGTTGAAGGAGTGGGGATGATGGAGAAGAAGTGGAAGAAGGAGAACAAGAGGTAGAAATGCAAGTTGAAGCAGAATAAGGAGAAAAAGAGGGATATGAGGAAGGAAAGGAAAAAGAAGAAGGAGATGAAGAGGAAGAAAAGAAATGAAAGGAGAGGATGAAGAAGAAGTTGATGAAAAAGAACAAGAGGAGGCAGGAGAAGCGGAAGAAGGAGAAGAAAAGGAAGAAGAAGTAGATGTGGAAAGTGAAGAAGTTGAAGAAGGTGAAGAAGAGGAGGAAGAAGTAGTAGAAGGAGGTGAGATGAAGAAGAAGAATTGGAACAAGGAGAAAAGGAAGAAAAGGAAGAAGGAGAGGAAGGGAAGGAAATAAGAAGCAAAAGAAGTTGAATCTGGAGGAGAAGAGGAAGAAGAAGAGGAAGTGTAAGCATAAGATTTGGGGAAAGGAGATGTAGAAGAAGAAGTGGAATAAGGAGAACAGGAGGAGGGAGAAGAGGTGGCAGAAGGAGAAGAAGAGGAAGAAGAAGAAGTGGAAGAACGAGAAGAACAGGAAGAAGTGCAAGTGGAAGAAGGAGAACAATAGGAAGAAGAAGAAGTGGAAGAATGAGAAAAAGAGGAGGAAGAAGAAGCAATGGAAGGAAAAGGGATGAAGAAGAAGTGGACCAAGGAGGAGAAGAAGAAGAAGTAGTGTAGGTAGAAGAAGGGCAAGAAGGAGAAGAGAGGGAAGAAGAAGAACAAGTGGATGTAGTAGAAGTGGAAGAAGGTGAACAAGAATAAGAAGAAGAAGTAGTTGAAGGAGTGGGGATGATGGAGAAGAAGTGGAAGAAGGAGAACAAGAGGTAGAAATGCAAGTGGAAGCAGAAGAAGGAGAAAAAGAGGGATATGAGGAAGGAAAGGAAGAAGAAGAAGGAGATGAAGAGGAAGAAAAGAAAGGAAAGGAGAGGATGAAGAAGAAGTGGAAGAAAGAGAACAAGAGGAAGCAGGAGAAGTGGAAGAAAGATAAGAAGAGGAAGAAGAAGGAGAGTAACTAGAAGAGGTGGAAGAAGGAGAAGAAAAGGAAGAAGAAGAAGATGTGGAAAGTGAAGAAGGTGAACAAGAAGAGGAAGAAGAAGTAGGGGAAGGAGGTGAGATGAATAAGAAGAATTGGAACAAGGAGAAAAGGAGGAAAAGGAAGAAGGAGGGAAGGGAAGGTAAGAAGAAGCAGAAGAAGAAGAAGAAGTGGAATCTGAAGGAAAAGACGGAAAGGAAAGAAAAAGAAGTTGTGGAAGGCGAAGAAATGGAAGAAGGAGACGAAAATTACGAAGAACAACAGGTACAAGTAGAAGAAGTGGCAGAAGGAGAGAATAAGAGGAATAGGAGGAAGTAGTGGAATGAAAGGAGATGAAGAAGAAGAAGTGGACGAAGGAGAACGGGAGGAGGTACAACAGGTGGCAGAAGGAGAAGAAGAGGAAGAACAAGAAGTGGAAGAACGAGAAGAAAAGGAAGAAGTGCAGGTGGAAGAAGGAGAACAATAAGAAGAAGAAGATGATGTGGAAGAATGAGAAAAAGAGGAGGAAGAAGAAACAAATGAAGGAAAGGGAATGAAGAAGAAGTGGAACAAGGAGGAGAAGAAGAAGGAGAGGAAGAAGAAGTAGTGTAGGAAAAAGAATGGCAAGAAGGAGAAGAGAGAGAAGAAGAAGAACAAGTGGATGTAGTACAAGTGGAAGAAGGTGAACAAGAGGAAGAAGAAGAAGTAGTTGAAGGAGTGGGGATGATGGAGAAGAAGTGGAAGAAGGAGAACAAGTGGTAGAAATGCAAGTTGAAGCAGAATAAGGAGAAAAAGAGGGATATGACGAAGGAAAGAAAGAAGAAGAAAGAGATGAAGAGGAAGAAAAGAAATTAAAGGAGAGGATGAAGAACAGGTGGATGAAAGAGAATAAGAGTAGGCAGGAGAAGTGGAAGAAAGATAAGAAGAGGAAGAAGAGGGAGAGTAACTAGAAGAAGTGGAAGAAAGGGAAGAAAAGGAAGAAGAAGAACATGTGGAAAGTGAAGAAGTTGAAGAAGGTGAACAAGAGGAGGTAGAAGAACTAGTGGAAGGAGGTGAGATGAAGAAGAAGAATTGGAACAAGGAGAAAAGGAGGAAAAGGAAGAAGGAGGGGTAGGGAAGGAAAGAAGAAGCAGAAGAAGTTGAATCTGGAGGAGAAGAGGAAGAAGAAGAAGAAGTGTAAGCATAAGATTTGTGGGAAGGAGAAGAAGAGGTGGCAGAAGGAGAAGAAGAGGTGGCAGAAGGAGAAGGAGAGGAAGAAGTGGAAGAATGAGAAAAAGAGGATGAAGAAGAGGCAATGGAAGGAAAGGGGATGAAGAAGGAGTGGAACAAGGAGGAGAAGAAGAAGGGGAGGAAGAAGAAGTAGTGTAGGCAGAAGAAGGGCAAGAAGGAGAAGAGAGGGAAGAAGAAGAACAAGTGGATGTAGTAGAAGTGGAAGAAGGAGAACAACATGTACAAATTCAAGTGGAAGCAGAAGAAGGGATACAATGAAGGAAAGGGAGAAGAAGAAGGAGATGAAGAGGAAGAAAAGAAAGGAAAGGAGAGGATGAAGAAGAAGTGGAAGAAAGAGAACAAAAGGAGGCAGGAGAAGTGGAAGAAAGATAAGATGAGGAAGAAGAAGGAGAGAAACTAGAAGAAGTGGAAGAAGGAGAAGAAAAGGAAGAAGAAGAAGATATGGAAAGTGAAGAAGTTGAATAAGGTGAACATGAGGAGGAAGAAGAAGTAGTGGAAGGAGGTGAGATGAAGAAGAAGGATCGGAATAAGGAGAAAGGAGGAAAAGGAAGATGTAGGGGAAGGGAAGGGAAGAAGAAGCAGAAGAAGTGGAGGCTGGAGGAGAAGAGAAAGAAGAAGAAGAAGGGTAAGCATAAGATTTTAGGGAAGGAGTAGAAGAGGAAGAGCAACAATGGGAAGCAACATAAGTGGGGGGATGTAGAAAAAGAGGAAGGAGAAGATGGAAAGGAAAGAAGAAGAAGTTGTGGAAGGAGAAGAAATGGAAGAAGAGGAAGAAGAAGAAGTGGAATGAAAGGGGAGGAAGAAGAAGTAGTGTAGGCAGAAGAAGGGCAAGAAGGAGAAGAGAGGGAAGAAGAAGAACAAGTGGATGTAGCAGAAGTGGAAGAAGGTGAACAAGAGGAAGAAAAAGAAGTAGTTGAAGGAGTGGGGATGATGGAGAAGAAATGGAAGAAGGAGAACAACAGGTAGAAATGCAAGTGGAAGCAGAAAAGGAGAAAAATAGGGATATGACGAAGGAAAGGAAGAAGAAGGAGGAGATGAAGAGGAAGAAAAGAAAGGAAAGGAGAGGATGAAGAAGAAGTTGAAGAAAGAGAACAAGAGGAGGCAGGAGAAGTGGAAGAAAGATAAGAAGAGGAAGAAGAAGGAGAGTAACTAGAAGAAGTGGAAGAAGGAGAAGAAACGGAAGAAGAAGAAGATGTGGAAAGTGAAGAAGTCGAAGAAGGTGAACAAGAGGAGGAAGAAGAAATAGTGGAAGGAGGTGAGATGAAGAAGAAGAATTCTAACAAGGAGAAAAGGAGGAAAAGGAAGAAGGAGGGGAAGGGAAGGGAAGAAGAAGCAGAAGAAGAGGAAGCTGGAAGAGAAGAGGAAGAAGAAGAAGAAGTGTAAGCATAAGATTTGGGGGACGGTGAAGAAGAGAAAGAGCAACAATGGGAAGTAACAGAAGTGGGGGATGGAGAATAAGAGGAAGAAGAAGAAGTTGTGGAAGGAGAAGAAATGGAAGAAGAAGAAGTGTAAGCAGAAGAAGCGGAAGAAAGAGACGAAAATGAAGAAGAACAACAAGTAGAAGTAGAAGAAGTGGTAGAAGAAGAGAATAAGATGAAAAGGAGGAAGCCGTGGAATGAAAGGAGACGCAGAAGAAGTAGTGGAAGAAGGAGAACGGGAGGAGGAAGAAGAGGTGGGAGAAGGAGAAGAAGAGGAAGAAGAAGAGGTGGAAGAACGAGAAAAAAGGAAGAAGTGCAAGTGGAAGAAGGAGAACAATAGGAAGAAGAAGAAGAAGTGGAAGAATGAGAAAAAAAGGAGGAAGAAGAAGCAATGGAAGGAAAGAGGATGAAGAAGAAGTGGAACAAGGAGGAGAAGAAGAAGGGGAGGAAGAAGAAGTAGTGTAGGCAGAAGAAGGGCAAGAAGTAGAAGAAAGGGAAGAAGAAGAACAAGTGGATGTAGGAGAAGTGGAAGAAGGTGAACAAGAGGAAGAAGAAGAAGTAGTTGAAGGAGTGGGGATGATGGAGAAGAAGTGGAAGAAGGAGAACAAGAGGTAGAAATGCAAGTGGAAGCAGCAGAAGGAGAAAAAGGGGGATATGACGAAGGAAAGGAAGAAGAAGAAGGAGATCAAGAGGAAGAAAAGTAAGGAAAGGAGAGGATGAAGAAGAAGTGGAAGAAAGAGAACAAGAGGAGGCAGGAGAAGTGGAAGAAAGATAAGAAGAGGAAGAAGAAGGAGAAGAAATGGAAGAAGAAGAAGATATGGAAAGTGAATAAGTTGAAGAAGGTGAACAAGAGGAGGAAGAAAAAGTAGTGGAAGGAGGTGCGATGAAGAATAAGAATTGGAACAAGGAGAAAAGGAGGAAAAGGAAGAAGGAGGGGCAGGGTAGGGAAGAAGAAGCAGAAGAAGTGGAATCTAGAGGAGAAGAGGAAGAAGAAGAAGAAGAAGAAGAAGTGTAAGCATAAGATTTAAGGGAAGGAGAAGAAGAGGAAGAGCAACAATGGGAAGCAACATAAGTGGGGGATGGAGAAAAAAGGGAAGGAGAAGACGGAAAGGAAAGAAGAAGAAGTTGTGGAAGGAGAAAAAATGGAAGAAGAGGAAGAAGGAGAAGTGTAAGCAGAAAAAGCAGAAGAAGAAGACGAAAATGAAGACGAACAACAAGTAGAAGTAGAAGAAGTGGTAGAAGAAGAGAAGAAATGGAAGAAGAGGAAGAAGAAGAAGTGTAAGAACGAGAAGAAAAGGAAGAAGTGCAAGTGGAAGAAGGAGAGCAATAGGAAGAAGAAGAAGAAGTGGAAGAATAAGAAAAAGAGGAGGAAGAACAAGAATGGAAGGAAAGGGGAATGAAGAAGAAGTGGAACAAGGAGGAGAAGAAGAAGGGGAGGAAGAAGAAGTAGTGTAGGCAGAAGAAGGGCAAGAAGGAGAAAAGAGGGAAGAAGAATAACAAGTGGATGTAGTAGAGGTGGTAGAAGGTGAACAAGTGAAGAAGAAGAAGTAGTTGAAGGAGTGGGGATGATGGAGAAGAAGTGGAAGAAGGAGAAAGAGAGGGATATGAGGAAGGAAAGGAAGAAGAAGAAGAAGATGAAGAGGAAGAAAAGAAAGGAAAGGAGAGGATGAAGAAGAAGTGGAAGAAAGAGAACAAGAGGAGGCAGGAGAAGTGGAAGAAAGATTGTAGAGGAAGAAGAAGGAGAGTAACTAGAAGAAGTGGAAGAAGGAGAAGAAAAGGAAGAAGAAGAAGACGTGGAAAGTGAAGAAGGTGAACAAGAGGAGGACGAAGAAGTAGTGGAAGAAGGTGAGATGAAGAAGAAGAATTGGAACAAGGAGAAAAGGAGGAAAAGGAAGAAGGAGGGGAAGGGAAGGGAAGAAGAAGCAGAAGAAGTGGAATCTGGAGGAGAAGAGGAACAAGAAGAAGAAATGTAAGAATAAGATTTGGGGGAAGGAGAAGAAGCGGAAGAGCAACAATGGGAAGCAACAGAAGTAGGGGATGGAGAAAAAGAGGAAGGAGAAGACGGAAAGGAAAAAAGAAGAAGTTGTGGAGGGAAAAGAAATGGAAGAAGAGGAAGAAGAGGAAGAAGAAGAAGTGTAAGTAGAAGAAGTGGAAAAAGGAGACGAAAATGAAGAAGAACAACAAGTAGAAGTAGAAGAAGTGGTAGAAGTAGTGGAATGAAAGGAGATGAAGAAGAAGAAGTGGAAGAGGAGAACGGGAGGAGGGAGAAGACGTGGCAGAAGGAGAGGAAAATGAAGAAGAAGAAGTGGAAGAACAATAAGAAAAGGAAGAAGTGCAAGTGGAAGAAGGAGACCAATAGGAGGAAGAAGAAGAAGTGGAAGAATGAGAAAAAGAGGAGGAAGAAGAAGCAATGGAAGGATAGGGGATGAAGAAGAAGTGGAACAAGGAGGAGAAGAAGAAGGGGAGGAAGAAGAAGTAGTGTAGGTAGAAGAAGGGCAAGAAGGAGAAGAGAGGGAAGAAGAAGAACAAGTGGATGTAGTAGATGTGGAAGAAGGTGAACAAGAGGAAGAAGAAGAAATAGTTGAAGGAGTGGGGATGATGGAGAAGAAGTGGAAGATGGAGAACAAGAGGTAGAAATGCAAGTGGAAGCAGCAGAAGGAGAAAAAGAGGGATATGACGAAGGAAAGGAAGAAGAAGAAGGAGGTGAAGAGGAAGAAAAGAAAGGAAAGGACAGGATGAAGAAGAAGTTGAAGAAAGAGAACAAGAGGAGGCAGGAGAAGTGGAAGAAAGATAAGAAGAGGAAGAAGAAGGAGAGTAACTAGAAGAAGTGGAAGAAGGAGAAGAAAAGGAAGAAGAAGAAGATGTGGAAAGTGAAGAAGGTGACCAAGAGGAGGAAGAAGAAGTAGTGGAAGGAGGTGAGATGAAGAAGAAGAATTGGAACAAGGAGAAAAGGAGGAAAAGGAAGAAGGAGGGGAGGGGAAGGGAAGAAGAAGCAGAAGAAGTGAATCTGGAGGAGAAGAGGAAGAAGAAGAAGAAGAAGTGTAAGAAAAAGATTCGGTGGAAGGAGAAGAAGAGGAAGAGCAACAATGGGAAGCAACAGAAGTAGGGGATGGAGAAAAAGGGGAAGGAGAAGACGCAAAGGAAAGAAGAAGAAGTTGTGGAAGGAGAAGAAATGGAAGAAGAGGAAGAAGAAGAAGTGTCTGTAGAAGAAGCGGAAGAAGGAGACGAAAATGAAGAAGAACAACAGGAAGAAGAAGAAGATGTGGAAAGTGAATAAGTTGAAGAAGGTGAACAAGAGGAGGAAGAAAAAGTAGTCGAAGGAGGTGCGATGAAGAATAAGAATTGGAACAAGGAGAAAAGGAGGAAAAGGAAGAAGGAGGGGCAGGGTAGGAAAGAAGAAGCAGAAGAAGAGGAAGAAGAAGAAGAAGAAGTGTAAGCATAAGATTTGAGGGAGGAGAAGAAGAGGAAGAGCAACAATGGGAAGTAACAGAAGTGGGGGATGGAGAAAAAGAGGAAGGAGAAGACGGAAAGGAAAGAAGAAGAAGTTGTGGAAGGAGAAAAAATGGAAGAAGAAGAAGTGTAAGCAGAAGAAGCGGAAGAAGGAGACGAAAATGAAGATGCACAACAGGTAGAAGTTGAAGAAGAAGTGGAAGAACGAGAAGAAAAGGAAGAAGTGCAAGTGGAAGAAAGAGAACAATAGGAAGATGAAGAAGAAGTGGAAGAATGAGAAAAAGACGAGGAAGAAGAAGCCATGGAGGGAAAGGGGATGAAGAAGAAGTGGAACAAGGAGGAGAAGAAGAAGGGGAGGAAGAAGAAGTAGTGTAGGCAGAAGAAGGGCAAGAAGGAGATGAAAAGGAAGAAGAAGAACAAGTGGATGTAGTAGAAGTGGAAGAAGGTGAACAAGAGGAAGAAGAAGAAGTGGTTGAAGGAGTAGGGATGATGGAGAAGAAGTGGAAGAAGGAGAACAAGAGGTAGAAATGCAAGTGGAAGCAGAAGAAGGAGAAAAAGAGGGATATGACGAAGGAAAGGAAGAAGAAGAAGGAGGTGAAGAGGAAGAAAAGAAAGGAAAGGACAGGATGAAGAAGAAGTTCAAGAACGAGAACAAGAGGAGGCAGGAGAAGTGGAAGAAAGATAAGAAGAGGAAGAAGAAGGAGAGTAACTAGAAGAAGTGGAAGAAGGAGAAGAAAAGGAAGAAGAAGAAGATGTGGAAAGTGAAGAAGGTGAACAAGACGAGGAAGAAGAAGCAGTGGAAGGAGGTGAGATGAAAAAGAAGAATTGGAACAAGAAGAAGGAGGGGAAGGGAAGGGAAGAAGAAGCAGAAGAAGTGGAATCTGGAGGAGAAGAGGAAGAAGAAGAAGAAGTGTAAACATAAGATTTGGGGGAAGGAGAAGAAGAGGAAGAGCAACAATGGGAAGCAACAGAAGTGGGGTATGGAGAAAAAGAGGAGGGAGAAGACGGAAAGGAAAGAAGAAGAAGTTGTGGAAGGAGAAGAAATGGAAGAAGAGGAAGAAGAAGAAGTGTAAGCAGAAGAAGCGGAAGAAGGAGACGAAAATGAAGAAGAACAACAAGTAGAAGTAGAAGAAGTGGTAGAAGGAGAGAATAAGAGGAATAGGAGAAATAGTGTAATGAAAGGAGATGAAGAAGAAGAAGAAGTGGAAGAAGGAGAACGAGAGGAGGGAGAAGAGGTGGCAGAAGGGGACGAAGAGGAGGAAGAAGAAGTGGAAGAACGAGAAGAAAAGGAAGAAGTGCAAGTGGAAGAAGGAGAGCAAAAGGAAGAAGAAGAAGAAGTGGAAGAATGAGAAAAAAAGGAAGAAGAAGAAGCAATGGAAGGAAAGGGGATGAAGAAGAAGTGGAACAAGGAGGAGAAGAAGAAGGGGAGGAAGAAGAAGTAGTGTAGGCAGAAGAAGGGCAAGAAGTAGAAGAGAGGGAAAAAGAAGAACAAGTGGATGTAGTAGAAGTGGAAGATGGTAAACAAGAGGAAGAAGAAGAAGTAGTTGAAGGAGTGGGGATGATGGAGAAGAAGTGGAAGAAGGAGAACAAGAGGTAGAAATGCAAGTGGAAGCAGCAGAAGGAGAAAAAAGGGGATATGACGAAGGAAAGGAAGAAGAAGAAGAAGGAGATCAAGAGGAAGAAAAGAAAGTAAAGGAGAGGATGAAGAAGAAGTGGAAGAAAGAGAACAAGAGGAGGCAAGAGAGGTGGAAGAAGGATAAGAAGAAGGAGAGTAACTAGAAGAAGTGGAAGAAGTAGAAGAAAGGGAAGAAGAAGAACAAGTGGATGTAGTAGAAGTGGAAGAAGGTGAACAAGAGGAAGAAGAAGAAGTAGTTGAAGGAGTGGGGTTGATGGAGAAGAAGTGGAAGAAGGAGAACAAGAGGTAGAAATGCAAGTGGAAGCAGAAGAAGGAGAAAAAGAGGGATATGACGAAGGAAAGGAAGAAGAAGAAGGAGATGAAGAGGAAGAAAAGAAAGGAAAGGAGAGGATGAAGAAGAAGTGGAAGAAAGAGAATAAGAGGAGGCAGGAGAAGTGGAAGAAAGATAAGAAGAGGAAGAAGAAGGAGAGTAACTAGAAGAAGTGGAAGAAGGAGAAGAAAAGGAAGAAGAAGAAGATGTGGAAAGTGAAGAAGGTGAACAAGAGGAGGAAGAAGAAGTAGTGGAAGGATGAGATGAAGAAGAAGAATTGGTGATGTGAATTCCCCTTGCCACGAATTCAGAACGGACCGATTAGGACTATTTGTTAGAATGGAAAAAGAAAAAGGTTAGAATTGGGGATGATGGTGGTTTTGGGGGAGACGCCACTTCCGGGAAGGAAGATAAGTCTCAAAGACGCCACAACGGGTGGAAGGCCCTTGATAAGTCTCAAGCTTGGTTCAGCCAAGAACCTAGGAGATACACTCTCTCAAGAAAAGTTTTATCCAAAGCAAAGTCCCTCTATTTCCATTGAAATGCAATACATATAGGAATTCCATAAAGCCAAGAAATAAATGCACCATTTACTAACATTGATTGAGGCTTATTTATTAAATAACCTCCCTACTAGTGCATATGAAAAGGCAACAACCACACTGAAGGAAAACTAGACAACCACTAAAATTCAACACTCCAAAATAAAAGAAAAATTAAAATAAACTGTTTTAAAAGCATGGCAAATAACACAACAGTACCAACACTTTTTACAACTTTATTTAATTAAACCCACTTTGAAAAAAATAACTTTGCAGCAACATCTTCTATTTCATGAATCTTCAATGATGACCACGCATTGAATTAATTTTGCCTCTATGTCCTTTTCATTAGGTGCAGCTTCCAGAATTGTTGCTACCACTTGTTGTAAACCTTCTCTTGCTTTCCTAGCTCTTGCCCTTGTCATAGGTGTCCCAAGTCCTTCAAGCACCTTACTGTCTTTTTTTGTAGCTGTATCCTCATCAATTGGAACAAGGAGAAAAGGAGGAAAAGGAAGAAGGAGGGGAAGGGAAGGGAAGAAGAAGCAGAAGAAGTGGAATCTGGAGGAGAAAAGGAAGAAGAAGAAGTGTAAGCATAAGATTTGGGGGAAGGAGAAGAAGAGGAAGAGCAACAATGGGAAGCAACAGAAGTGGAGGATGGAGAAAAAGAGGAAGGAGAAGACGAAAAGGAAAGAAGAAGAAGTTGTGGAAGGAGAAGAAATGGAAGAAGAGGAAGAAGAAGAAGTGGAAGAAGGAGATGAAAATGAAGAAGAACAACAAGTAGAAGTAGAAGAAGTGGTAGAAGGAGAGAATAAGAGGAATAGGAGGAAGTAGTGGAATGAAAGGAGATGAAGAAGAAGAAGTGGAAGAAGGAGAACAGGAGGAGGGAAAAGAGGTGGCAAAAGGAGAAGAAGAGGAAAAAGAAGCAGTGGAAGAACAAGAAGAAAAGGAAGAAGTGCAAGTGGAAGAAGGAGAACAATAGAAAGAAGAAGAAGAAGTGGGAGAATGAGAAAAAGGGGAGGAAGAAGAAGCAATGGAACGAAAGAGGATGAAGAGGAAGTGGAGGAAGAAGAAGTAGTGTAGGCAGAAGAAGGGCATGAAGGAGAAGAGAGGGAAGAAGAAGCACAAGTGGATGTAGTAGAAGAGGAAGAAGGTGAACAAGAGGAAGAAGAAGAAATAGTTGAAGGAGTGGGGATGATGGAGAAGAAGTGGAAGAAGGAGAACAACAGGTAGAAATGCAAGTGGAAGCAGAAGAAGGAGAAAAAGAGGGATATGATGAAGGAAAAGAAGAAGAAGAAGGAGAAAAAGAGGGATATGATGAAGGAAAGGAAGAAGAAGAAGGAGATGAAGAGGAAGAAAAGAAAGGAAAGGAGAGGATGAAGAAGAAGTGGAGGAAAGAGAACAAGAGGAGGCAGGAGAAGTGGAAGAAAGTTAAGACGAGGAAGAAGAAGGAGAGTAACTAGAAGAAGTGGAAGAAGGAGAAGAAAAGGAAGAAGAAGAAGATGTGGAAAGTGAAGAAGTTGAAGAAGGTGAACAAGACGAGGAAGAAGAAGTAGTGGAAGGAGGTGAGATGAAGAAGAAGAATTGGAATAAGGAGAAAATGAGGAAAAGGAAGAAGGAGAGGAAGGGAAGGGAAGAAGAAGCAGAAGAAGTGGAATCTGGAGGAGAAGAGGAAGAAGAAGAAGAAGTGTAAGCATAAGATTTGGGGGAAGGAGAAGAAGAGGAAGAGCAACAATGGGAAGCAACAGAAGTGGGGGATGGAGAAAAAGAGGAAGGAGAAGATGGAAAGGAAAGAAGAAGAAGTTATGGATGGAGAAGAAATGGAAGAAGAGGAAGAAGAAGAAGTGTAAGCAGAAGAAGTGGTAGAAGGAGACGAAAATGAAGAAGAACAACAAGTAGAAGTAGAAGAAGTGGTAGAAGTAGTGGAATGAAAGGAGATGAAGAAGAAGAAGTGGAAGAGGAGAACGGGAGGAGGGAGAAGACGTGGCAGAAGGAGAGGAAGATGAAGAAGAAGAAGTGGAAGAACGATAAGAAAAGGAAGAAGTGCAAGTGGAAGAAGGAGAACAATAGGAGGAAGAAGAAGAAGTGGAAGAATGAGAAAAAGAGGAGGAAGAAGAAGCAATGGAAGGATAGGGGATAAAGAAGAAGTGGAACAAGGAGGAGAAGAAGCAGGGGAGGAAGAAGAAGTAGTGTAGGCAGAAGAAGGGCAAGAATGAGAAGAGAGGGAAGAAGAAGAACAAGTGGATGTAGTAGAAGTGGAAGAAGGTGAACAAGAGGAAGAAGAAGAAGTAGTTGAAGGAGTGGGGATGATGGAGAAGAAGTGGAAGAAGGAGAACAAGAGGTAGAAATGCAAGTGGATGCAGAAGAAGGAGAAAAAGAGGGATATGACAAAGGAAAGGAAGAAGAAGAAGGAGATGAAGAGGAAGAAAAGAAAGGAAAGGAGAGGATGAAGAAGAAGTGGAAGAAAGAGAACAAGAGGAGGTAGGCGAAGTGGAAGAAAGATAAGAAGAGGAAGAAGAAGGAGAGTAACTAGAAGAAGGGGAAGAAGCAGAAGAAAAGGAAGAAGAAGAAGATGTGGAAAGTGAAGAAGGTGAACAAGAGGACGAAGAAGAAGTAGTGGAAGGAGGTGAGATGAAGAAGAAGAATTGGAACAAGGAGAAAGGAGGAAAAGGAAGAAGGAGGGGAAGGGAAGGGAAGAAGAAGCAGAAGAAGTGGAATCTGGAGGAGAAGAGGAAGAAGAAGAAGAAGTGTAAGCATAAGATTTGGGGGAAGGAGAAGAAGAGGAAGAGCAACAATGGGAAACAACAGAAGTGGGGGATGGAGAAAAAGAGGAAGGAAAAGACGGAAAGGAAAGAAGAAGAAGTTGTGGAAGGAGAAATGGAAGAAGAGGAAGAAGAAGAAGTGTAAGCAGAAGAAGCGGAAGAAGGAGACGAAAATGAAGAAGAACAACAAGTAGAAGTAGAAGAAGTGGTAGAAGTAGTGGAATGAAAGGAGATGAAGAACAAGAAGTGGAAGAAGGAGAACGGGAGGAGGGCCAAGAGGTGGTAGAAGGAGAAGAAGAGGAAGAACAAGAAGTGGAAAGACGAGAAGAAAAGGAAGAAGTGGAAGTGGAAGAAGGAGTACAATCGGAAGAAGAAGAAGAAGTGGAAGAATGACAAAAAGAGGAGGAAGAAGAAGCAATGGAAGGAAAGGGGATCAAGAAAAAGTGGAAGAAGGAGAACAGGAGGAAGAAGAAGAAGTAGTTGAAGGACTGGGGATGATGAAGAAGAAGTGGAAGAAGGAGAACAAGAGGTAGAAATGCAAGTGGAGTAAAAGAAGGAGAAAAAGAGGGATATGACGAAGGAAAGGAAGAAGAAGAAGGAGATGAAGAGGAAGAAAAGAAAGGAAAGGAGAGGATGAAGAAGAAGTGGAAGAAAGAGAACACGAGGAGGCAGGAGAAGTGGAAGAAGGATAAGAAGAGGAAGAAGAAGGAGAGTAACTAGAAGAAGTGGAAGAAGGAGAAGAAAAGGAAGAAGAAGAAGATGTGGAAAGTGAAGAAGTTGAAGAAGGTGAACAAGAGGAGGAAGAAGAAGTAGTGGAAGGAGGTGAGATGAAGAAGAAGAATTGGAACAAGGAGAAAAGGAGGAAAAGGAAGAAGGAGGGGTTGTGGAAGGAGAAGGCGGAAAGGAAAGAAGAAGAAGTTGTGGAAGGAGAAGAAATGGAAGAAGAGGAAGGAGAAGACGGAAAGGAAAGAAGAAGAAGTTGTGGAAGGAGAACAAATGGAAGAAGAGGAAGAAGAAGAAGTGGAAGAAGGAGATGAAAACGAAGAAGAACAACAAGTAGAAGTAGACGAAGTGGTAGAAGGAAAGAATAAGAGGAATAGAAGGAAGTAGTGGAATGAAAGGAGATGAAGAAGAAAAAGTTGAAGAAGGAGAACGGGAGGAGAGAGAAGAGGTGGCAGAAAGAGAAGAAGAGGAAGAAGAAGAAGTGGAAGAACGAGAAGAAAAGGAAGAAGTGGAAGTGGAAGAAGAAGAACAATAGGAAGAAGAAGAAGAAGTGGAAGAATGAGAAAAATAAGCAATGGAAGGAAAGGGGATGAAGAAGAAGTGGAACAAGAAGGAGAAGAAGAAGGGGAGGAAGAAGAAGTGGTGTAGGTAGAAGAAGGGCAAGAAGGAGAAGAGAGGGAAAAAGAAGAACAAGTGGATGTAGTAGAAGTGGAAAAAGGTGAACAAGAGGAAGAAGAAGAAATAGTTGAAGGAGTGGTAATGATGGAGAAGAAGTGGAAGAAGGAGAACAAGAGGTAGAAATGCAAGTGGAAGCAGAAGAAGAAGAAAAAGAGGGATATGACGAAGGAAAGGAAGAAGAAGAAGGAGATGAAGACGAAGAAAAGAAAGGAAAGGAGAGGATGAAGAAGAAGTGGAAGAAAGAGAACAAGAGGAGGCAGGAGAAGTGGAAGAAAGATAAGAAGAGGAAGAAGAAGGAGAGTAACTAGAAGAAGTGGAAGAAGGAGAAGAAAAGGAAGAAGAAGAAGATGTGGAAAGTGAACGAGGTGAACAAGAGGAGGAAGAAGAAGTAGTGGAAGAAGGTGAGATGAATAAGAAGAATTGGAACAAGGAGAAAAGGAGGAAAAGGAAGAAGGAGGGGAGGGGAAGGGAAGAACAAGCAGAAGAAGTGGAATCTGGAGGAGAAGAGGAAGAAGAAGAAGAAGTGTAAGCATAAGATTTGGGGGAAGGAGAAGAAGAGGAAGAGCAACAATGGAAAGCAACAGAAGTGGGGGATGGAGAGAAAGAGGAAGGAGAAGACGGAAAGGAAAGAAGAAGTTGTGGAAGGAGAAGAAATGGAAGAAGAAGAAGTGTCTGCAGAAGAAGCGGAAGAAGGAGACGAAAATGAAGAAGAACAACAAGAAGAAGTAGAAGAAGTGGTAGAAGGCGAGAATAAGAGGAATAGTGATGCATGCCTCCCTTGATCTTTTTCTAGAGGTTTTCTTCTTTGGTGAAATGGTTTGTGGAGAGGTAAGAAGTGAGGTGGTTTTAGGCGCCACTTAAGGTAAGATAAGCCTAAGAGGGAAAGTTTGCCACAAGGGATGGAACCCTTGATAAAAACGTAAGGAATTCTCAAAGAGAGAAGGGTGGACACTAAGAGAATTTTGGCCAACTCAAGGTTTTTCCATTCAATCAAGTGTAAAAAATACAAGAGTGTGAAGGAGCACCTTTTTATAGAGGGAGCTAACCTCTTGGACAAGTCATGAAGGAAATGAAGGGCTAGGATTAAAAGGAGTCATCCAAGGGAGGAGGATTGAAGCCCAAAGTCCAATCAATACCCTCCTTTAGATGAGAATTGGTGCCCAAGCTACCTCATCCAAGGGCCAAGATTACTCCTTTATTAGTTTTGGGTTTTATTTAGCAAAAGAGGGTGTAGTTATCAAACTACCCCCTTATTTCCTAAATAAAGGCCCAAAAGCTAATCTTACCCCTTCTTATTACTAAGACACCTCCTAGAAAATTAAATGGACTAATACATGTCCAAAATAAAATCCTAGGTTCCTAAAATAAAAATTACAAGTAAATAAGTCATGGCTTGCATAACTTGATGGTCATATGGAGGTGAGATCTTCCTCCCTCTACTCTAGCCATGTCTTCTTCTATTCTTCTAGCCATGGCCCTAGTGATAGGGCCCTTGCTTGGGGAGAATGCATCATCCCCTCCCCCTTGGGAAGGATTTGACCTCAAATCTGATAGGTCCTCCTCTTCTTCATCAGTACCTACAAAAGAGATCAAATAACAAACATTAAAGGTAGTACTGACACCATAGTCCTCAGGGAGATCTAATATGTATGCATTGTTGTTCACTCTCTTGAGGACTTGAAAAGGACCATCTCCTCGGGGGCTAAGCTTGGACTTCCTTTGAGTAGGGAAGCGATCCTTCCTCAAATGAAGCCATACCCAATCCCCTTCATTGAAGATAATTTCTTTCCTGCCCCTATTGGCTTTACTAGCATACTCCTTTGAATGATGTTCAATGTTGGCCTTTACCCTTTCATGTAATTTTTTAACAAAATCCGCTCTTACTATTCCTTCTTTGTGAACAGAAGAAGGGAAGGGTAAGGGCAAGATATCAAGAGGAGTAAGGGGGTTGAAGCCATAAACAACTTCAAAGGGAGAATGCTTGGTGGTCCTTTGAACCACCCGGTTGTATGCAAACTCAATATGGGGTAGGTATTCATCCCAAGACTTGTGATTTCCTCGAAGAAGTGTCCTAAGCATAGTAGATAGAGATCTATTTACTACCTCAGTCTGCCCATCAGTTTGGGGGTGACATGTGGTAGAAAATAAGAGTTTAGTTCCTAGCCTTGCCCACAATGTTTTCCAAAAGTGGCTAAGGAACTTCACATCTCTATCAGAGACTATGGATTGGGGAATTCCATGTAAACGGACAACTTCTTTAAAGAAAAGTCTCGCAATGTTGCTCGCATCATCTATCTTGTGGCATGGTATAAAGTGAGCCATTTTTGAAAATCTATCTACCACTACAAAGATAGAGTCTGCACCTCGTTGGGTTTGAGGCAGGCCAAGGATGAAATCCATACTAATATCCAGCCAAGGTGCAGAAGGAGCAGGTAAGGGTGTGTACAATCCATGAGCAATTGTCTTAGACTTAGCTTGCAAGCAAGCAATGCATCTACGACAATCTATAGACGTCTTTCTTCATATGGGGCCAAAAGAATTTTTCTTGTAAAAGCAGAAGAGTTTTGTTAATTCCAAAATGCCCCATGAGCCCACCCTCATGGCTCTCTTTTGTCAACAGATTTCTCATAGATCCTTGGGGTACACAAAGTCTGCTACCTTTGAAAAGGTACCCCTCACTCACAAAGAACCTATTTTGGGTTTTACATGCAAATGTAGAGGCAGCATAAATGGATCCAAAATCCTTATCAGTCTAATATTATCAAATCCAAGAATCATTGCACTTAAGGTGGTGTAAAGGGTATGTCTACGAGACAAAGCATGAGCCACCACATTATGTTTTCCTTTCTTGTATTTGATGATATAAGGGAAAGTCTCAAGAAATTCTACCCATTTAGCATGCCTTTTATTAAGCTTGTCTTGACCCTTCAAATACTTAAGTGACTCATGGTCACTATGAATGATGAACTCCTTGGGTACAAGATAATGTTCCCAAGTTTGAAGGACCCTTATCAAAGAGTAAAACTCTTTATCATAGGTGGGGTAGTTTAAGGCGGCTCCATTTAGTTTTTCACTAAAATAAGCCACGGGATGACCACCTTGTAACAACACAGCTCCCACACCCACTCCCGATGCATCACACTCTAGCTCAAAAGTTTTAGAAAAGTCAGGAAGAGTTATAACTGGTGCATGGGTCAGTTTCTCTTTGATAAGTTCAAAGGCTTTTTGTTGTTTTTCACCCCAAAGGAAAGGAGTATCCTTCTTCACCAAATCATTGATTGGTGAGAAAAGTGTGGAGAAGTTAGGCACAAAGCGCCTGTAAAAGCTCGCGAGACCATGAAAACTCTTTATCTCAGTCACACTTTTTGGGGTGGGCCATTCTTGGATGGCTTTGATTTTGTCGGGATCTACTTGAACCCCATTTTTATTAACTATAAAACCTAAGAACACCACACTCTCCACACAAAAATTACATTTTTCAAGATTTCCATAGAGTTGGTGTGACCTAAGAATGCAAAAGACGCGCCTAAGATGGCCTACATGTTCATCTAGGCTCTTGCTATACACTAAGATGTCATCAAAATAAACAACACAAAATTTTCCTAAGCAATCCCTAAGGACATGATTCATAAGCCTCATGAAGGTGCTTGGGGCATTGGTAAGGCCAAAGGGCATTACCAACCACTCATACAGCCCAAACTTGGTCTTAAAAGCGGTTTTCCACTCATCACCTTCCTTGATGCGGATTTGGTGATAACCACTCTTAAGATCAATTTTTGAAAATAATTGGGCCCCATGCAATTCATCAAGCATGTCATCAAGCCTAGGGATAGGGTGCCTATATTTGATGGTGATGTTATTGATTGCTCGACAATCAATGCACATCCTCCATTGGCCATTCTTCTTAGGCACCAACAAAACTGGCACAGCACAAGGGCTTAGGCTCTCTTGAACCCAACCCTTCTCCAATAGTTCTTGGACTTGAGATTCAATCTCCTTGGTCTCCATGGGATTAGTCCTATAAGCAGGCCTATTAGGCAGGCTAGCCCTAGTTACCAAGTCTATTTGGTGTTCTATACCCCTAATTGGAGGAAGTCCTTTGGGAACTTCATTAGGGAATATATCACCAAACTCCTTTAAAAGCTCATGAACCTCTTGAGGTAGGTTCTCAGGTCCAAATTCTATGGCAGTGCTAGAACTAGAAGGGAAAAAAGTGGAGGGGGAGGAAATGGGGGATGCCTCTTTGCAAAGGAGGAGATAGAAAGGTCTGTTAGTTAAGGGGGCTTCCTTTAATTCCAATTTTGTCGCAAATAAACTCCCTTTACTAATGACTTTCTTGGAAGGGGCACCAACTTCCAACTCAACCTCTTTACCCCTTTCAAGCTTTAGGGGTAAAGCTTTGCTTTTTTTTTCTCCTCATCTCTCTTATGTTTCATGATGAGTTGGTCCTCCGCCACTTGTGAAGGTGTTAGAGGACACAACTTAATGCGCTTATCCTTATGAGTGAGGATGATGTTATTGGAATAACCATGGTGTATGGCTTTCTTATCAAATTGCCATGGTCTTCCTAGCAAGATATGGCCAGCTTCCATTGGGACTATGTCACACAGGATCTCATCTTTATAAGACCCAATGGAAATTGGAACCTTGACTTGCTCATTGACCTCCATTTCCCCTTGCTCATTGAGCCATTGAAGCTTGTAAGGCTTAGGGTGGGGAAGTGGGGTCAAGGCTAACTTTTCCACCAACCTTGAGCTACAACAATTGCAGCATGACCCACTATCCACAATGAGAGAACATATTTTGTCATTCACCTTACAGCGAGTGTGGAATATGTTCTCCCTTTGAGATGAGGACACTTTCAAAGGTTGGCTTCCAAGAAGTCTTCTTATCATTAAGAGGTCTCACTCACATGCATAAGCGGTTTCATCACAATCAGATTGGTATGCATGAACCCCTTCTCCTTCGCTCTCACTAGAGGAGTGTGAGCTAGACTCACTACTATAAACATCTTGGGCCCTCATGATGATGTTTCTCTTAGTAGGGCATTGAGAGGCAATGTGGCATCTCCCAAGACATTTAAAGCATTTGATACTACTAACTTTCTCGTGAGAGTTAGTAGTAGGGGTTTTTCTCTCTATATGTGATGTTTTATGCTCTTTGAAGTGCTTGGGATGTTCCTCTTTGGGGTAACTCTTTAAAGAGTTCCCCGTAGGTTGGTCCCTCTTTACATAAGGTGGGTTATCCTTTTTAAAAGTTTTCCTTCTAAGTTGATTTTCCACCTTGATGCAAAGTTGAACTAACTCATCAAGGGAATTGTATGAGAAGAGCTCCACCTTATCACGAATTTCGGGGCTCAACCCACACAAAAACCTTGCCATAGTGGCCTTGGGTTCCTCAATGATACCTGCCCTCAAGATAAGAAGTTCCATCTTTTGTCTATACTCTTCTATACTAAGGTTGGTTTACCTTAGCCTTTGGAGTCTATCCAAAAGATCTCTTTCATACCAAGAGGGAATATGCCTTCTTCTTAGAGCACTTCTAAGATCATTCCAATATCTTATGGAAGGCATATTGGTGCGGCTTCTCTCATTGGTTAACCCAACCCACCAATGCATGGCATGCCCTTGGAAGCTAAGGGTTGCCATTGGAACCTTTCTTTCTTCTCTTACCTCGTGGCAAGTGAAGAGTTGTTCTACCTTGATTTCCCAATCAAGGTAGGCTTCCACATCTTCCCTCCCATGAAATGGGGGAAGATCAATTTTGGGCTCCCTTGGAGGGGCCCCATTATTATGCATGGATGAATGGGAGTTTCTCCTAGGATGATTGTAGTATTCTTCCTCACTTTCACTCCTATGGGTATGTCTAGATGGGGAACCTAAGACTATCCCTTTCATTTTTTAATTCTCACCATTCCCATGCTTTCTTTTTTCTTCTTCTTTCTCTTTTCGTCTTTCTCTTTCTTTTCTTTCTCTCCTTTCTTCATCTTCTCTCCTTTCTCTTATTCTTCTCTCTTCCTTCTCTCTTTTTTCTCTCTTTTCTTCCTCTCTTTCTTTTATTTTTCTTTTCTCCTTGGACTCTTTTTCTCTCCTTTTTTCTTCTCTTCTCTCTTGTTCTTTTTCCATCCACTCCCTAAAGTCCATGTTTAAGTTTTCTAGAGTGTAATCTTTAGAAATATTTCTTTGGTTTACACTCTTGTTTGATGAATAACTATGAGCACTAGAGTGGGTGTGTGATGTCATTGTGCTTGAATTTCTAAGAGGAAAAAGGTGGCTAAAAAATTTTCACAAACAAACACTCCTCTCTTTTTGTGTTTTCTTGCCTAAAATGGCTTGATGAGTCTTTGGAACTCTTTAGCCTTCTAAGCGCTTTGAATAAGAAAAATAAAGCAAGAATTTTAAAGCAAAAATTCAAAAGAGAAGGGATCTAAAGCGAGCTTCTAAGGTGTTGAAGGAAGTGTACCACTTCTTCCTTCTTCACCTAATTTTCGAGAAACTAAAAAATTGATTAAATTTTATTACAACCAAAGGGAGGGCCTTAAGGGCACTCAAACTCCCAACTACAAAATTAATACACCCAAATTAAAGAAAAAGTAAAGTCTTCAAAAAATGATTCTCCAAATGCTCCCTCAAATCAAAGTCTTCACGGCTAGGTGTATTTCCTTTTGAGGTGATCCCTTAGGCTCTTAGTCCAACCTTCCAAAATATGCTACCCTTGTGGTAAGCTCCTTTTTCAAGCTTTCTCCCAAAAGTGACACTAACACACAAACCAAAGAAACCAAAAGTAGCAACGGGAGGTGCGAATAGAAACTCAAAAAGTAATAAAAGATAACACAATCAAAAGGACACTTAACCAAATGGTAAGAGTATATAAGACAAACTAGAAAGATGATTTAAAATACAAGCAACAACTAAAAGGTAAACAAAAGAAAGAGAGCACACAATGGAATACCTAAGAATGGCACTAGATTAAAGAGTAGAAGAACACAAATATCAAGTTCTAGTGTACCAAAAGTAATAAAATTTCTTTTAAGGTTCCAAGTTCAAAGTTGAAGCACTTGCGAATTTTAGGTTAGGTACATCAAATGAATTTTTTTCAAACTTTATTTTCTTTTGTTTGTTGTCTTTTTTTTTTTTGAATCCTTCGTTGTTGTTTTTTTGTATTTTATTTTAGACTTTTTTTCTTGTTTTTTTTTAATATTTACTAGATGCACCTAAATTGATTGTGAATTTAGTGCTTGATAAAAAAGAGTTATTTGCTTGGAACAATAAAGAAAATTAAAAGCAACAATTTAGGTACTACTAGAAATGACTTCAAAATGCAAAGTAGCTATAGATGTGTTAATGGTTTAGTAGTTTGGTGTGCCACTGGACTCAAGCTTTGTTAAGTTTTTAGTAATTTGTTGAACACAAATACCAAACTTATAGCCTAAGTGAAAGCACCCACAAACAAGAACTACCTTTACCACACAAATGAGCTACAAATTATACGTATAAGGAAAATAAAGACAAAGGAAATTGAGCAACTATTTTTGAATTTTTTTTTTAAGAATATGCTTGAAACTAAAAGCACATGAACTTCTAAAGAGACTTAGACATGAGGTATAACCCTCTATGTTGCTCAATTTAAGAAGTTTCAATTTTTTTTTTGTAAAAACAAAAGAGGCTAAACTTAAAAGGAATTAATAGACAAAATGGGAAACTATAAACATGACTTATAGACAACTACACAAGAGTATAAAAGTGAAAAATAAAAGCTAAAAATAAAGCAAAAACAAGGCAACTAGGTGCAAGGAAACACAAGAATTTGGTCTAAATTTCTTGACCACAAGGTTGTGGAATTCACCACAACGGCTTTTAGCAAGAAATTCTCAAAACCAAAATTCAGGCAAGAAAGCACCCAACTCAAAGCTTAAGCGGAAATTAATGAATATGGGAGAGACGTAGATGCAAAGAAAAGAACAATATAAATTGCATCAAGCAAAAAATAAATGGTGCAAATAAACTATAACTCAAAACAATAAACTCAAGACATAAATGGAAATGATAAACAATAATGGAAAGCTAGAAAAAATTGCGGAAATTAAAGATAAAATAAAATAGGAAAACGGAAAGAAAAAATAAATGAGATAGGAAGAGAGTTTAGACCTCTAGAACCAATGCTCTAGATACCAAATGATGCATGCCTCCCTTGATCTTTTTCTAGAGGTTTTCTTCTTTGGTGAAATGGTTTGTGGAGAGGTAAGAAGTGAGGTGGTTTTAGGCGCCACTTAAGGTAAGATAAGCCTAAGAGGGAAAGTTTGCCACAAGGGATGGAACCCTTGATAAAAACGTAAGGAATTCTCAAAGAGAGAAGGGTGGACACTAAGAGAATTTTGGCCAACTCAAGGTTTTTCCATTCAATCAAGTGTAAAAAATACAAGAGTGTGAAGGAGCACCTTTTTATAGAGGGAGCTAACCTCTTGGACAAGTCATGAAGGAAATGAAGGGCTAGGATTAAAAGGAGTCATCCAAGGGAGGAGGATTGAAGCCCAAAGTCCAATCAATACCCTCCTTTAGATGAGAATTGGTGCCCAAGCTACCTCATCCAAGGGCCAAGATTACTCCTTTATTAGTTTTGGGTTTTATTTAGCAAAAGAGGGTGTAGTTATCAAACTACCCCCTTATTTGCTAAATAAAGGCCCAAAAGCTAATCTTACCCCTTCTTATTACTAAGACACCTCCTAGAAAATTAAATGGACTAATACATGTCCAAAATAAAATCCTAGGTTCCTAAAATAAAAATTACAAGTAAATAAGTCATGGCTTGCATAACTTGATGGTCATATGGAGGTGAGATCTTCCTCCCTCTACTCTAGCCATGTCTTCTTCTATTCTTCTAGCCATGGCCCTAGTGATAGGGCCCTTGCTTGGGGAGAATGCATCAAATAGGAGGAAGTAGTGGAATGAAAGGAGATTAAGAAGAAAAAGTGGAAGAATGAGCATGGGAGGAGAGAGAAGAGGTGGCAGAAGGAGAAGAAGAGGAAGAAGAAGAAGTGGAAGAACGAGAAGAAAAGGAAGAACTGGAAGTGGAAGAAGGAGAACAATAGGAAGAAGAAGAAGAAGTGGAAGAATGAGAAAAAGAAGCAATGGAAGGAAAGGGGATGAAGAAGAAGTGGAACAAGAAGGAGAAGAAGAAGGGGAGGAAGAAGAAGTAGTGTAGGCAGAAAAAGGGCAAGAAGGAGAAGAGAGGGAAGAAGAAGAAGAAGTGGATGTAGTAGAAGTGGGAGAAGGTGAACAAGAGGACGAAGAAGAAGTAATTGAAGGGTGGGGATGATGGAGAAGAAGTGGAAGAAGGAGAACAAGAGGTAGAAATGCAAGTGGGAAGTGGGAGAAGGTGAACAAGAGGACGAAGAAGAAGTAATTGAAGGAGTGGGGATGATGGAGAAGAAGTGGAAGAAGGAGAACAAGAGGTAGAAATACAAGTGGAAGCAGAAGAAGGAGAAAAAGAGGGATATGACGAAAGAAAGGAAGAAGAAGAAGGAGATGAAGAGGAAGAAAAAAAAGGAAAGGAGAGGATGAATAAGAAGTGGAAGATAGAGAACAAGAGGAGGCAGGAGAAGTGGAAGAAAGATAAGAAGAGGAAGAAGAAGGAGAGTAACTAGAAGATAATGACTTTTCATTTTTTGTAACGTTTCATTAATTTAGGAAATAATGTAACATGCAATTAATCATGTGCGATAATTGCGTGATAATAGAGTATTTAATTTTCCTTTTGGGAGTTACGATTTTGAACAGTCACCTAAGAGGAAGAAGAAGAAGTGGAAGAACGAGAAGGAAAGGAAGAAGTGCAAGTGGAAGAAGGAGAACAATAGGAAGAAGAAGAAGAAATGGAAGAATGAGAAAAAGAGGAGCAAGAAGAAGCAATGGAAGGAAAAGGGAATGAAGAAGAAGTGGAACAAGGAGGACAAGAAGAAGGGGAGGAAGAAGAAGTAGTGTAGGCAGAAGAAGGGCAAGAAGCAGAAGAGAGGGAAGAACAAGAACAAGTGGATGTAGTAGAAATGGAAGAAGGTGAACAATAGAAAGAAGAAGAAGTAGTTGGAGGAGTGGGGATGATGGAGAAGAAGTGGAAGAAGGAGAAAAAGAGGGATATGATGAAGGAAAGGAAGACGAAGAAGGAGATGAAGAGGAAGAAAAGAAAGGAAAGGAGAGGATGAAGAAAAAGTGGAAGAAAGATAAGAAGAGGAAGAAGAAGTAGAGTAACTAGAAGAAGTGGAAGAAGGAGAAGAAAAGGAAGAAGTAGAAGATGTGGAAAGTGAAGAAGTTGAAGAAGGTGAACAAGAAGAGGAAGAAGATGTAGTGGAAGGACGTGAGATGAAGAAGAAGAATTGGAACAAGAAGAAAAGGAGGAAAAGGAAGAAGGAGGGGAAGGGATGGGAAGAAGAAGCAGAAGAAGTTGAATCTGGAGGAGAAGAGGAAGAAGAAGAAGAAGTGTAAGCATAAGATTTGGGGGAAGGAGAAGAAGAGGAAGAGCATCAATGGGAAGCAACAAAAGTCGGGGATGGAGAAAAAGAGGAAGGAGAACATGGAAAGGAAAGAAGAAGAAGTTGTGGAAGGAGAAGAAATGGAAGAAGAGGAAGAAGAAGAAGTGTAAGCAGAAGAAGCGGAAGAAGAAGACGAAAATGAAGAAGAACAACAAGTAGAAGTAGAAGAAGTGGTAGAAGGAGAGAATAAGAGGAATAAGAGGAAGTAGTGGAATGAAAGGAGATGAAGAAGAAGAAGTGGAAGAAGGAGAACGGGAGGAGGAGAAGAGGTGGCAGAAGGAGAAGAAGAGGAAGAAGTGGAAGAATGAGAAAAAGAGGAGGAAGAAGAAGCAATGGAAGGAAAGCGGATGAAGAAGCAGTGGAACAAAGAGGAGAAGAAGAAGGGGAGGAAGAAGAAGTAGTGTAGGGAGAAGAAGGGCAAGAAGGAGAAGAGAGGGAAGAAGAAGAACAAGTGGAAGAAGGTGAACAAGAGGAAGAAGAAGAAGTAGTTGAAGGAGTGGGGATGATGGAGAAGAAGTGCAAGAAGGATAACAAGAGGTAGAAATGCAAGTGGAAGCAGAAAAAGGAGAAAAAGAGGGACACGACGAAGGAAAAGAAGAAGAAGAAGGAGATGAAGAGGAAGAAAAGAAAGGAAAGGAGAGGATGAAGAAGAAGTGGAAGAAAGAGAACAAGAGGAGGCAGGAGAAGTGGAAGAAAGATAAGAAGAAGAAGAAGAAAGAGAGTAACTAGAGGAAGTGGAAGAAGGAGAAGAAAAGGAAGAAGAAAAAGATATGGAAATTGAAGAAGTTGAAGAAGGTAAACAAGAGGAGGAAGAAGAAGCAGTGGAAGGAGGTGAGATGAAGAAGAAGAATTGGAACAAGGAGAAAAGAAGGAAAAGGAAGAAGGAGGGGAAGGGAAGGGAAGAAGAAGCAGAAGAAGTGGAATCTGAACGAGAAGACGAAGAAGAAGAAGAAGTGTAAGCATAAGATTTGGGGGAAGGACAAGAAGAGGAAGAGCAACAATGGGAAGCAACAGAAGTGGGGGATGGAGTAAAAGAGGAAGGAGAAGACGGAAAGGAAAGAAGAAGAAGTTGTGGAAGGAGAAGAAATGGAAGAAGAGGAAGAAGAAGAAGTGTAAGCAGAAGAAGCCGTAGAAGGAGACGAAAATGAAGAAGAACAACAAGTAGAAGTAGAAGAAGTGGTAGAAGGAGAGAATAAGAGGAATAGGAGGAAGTTGTGGAATGAAAGGAGATGAAGAAGAAGAAGTGGAAGAACGAGAAGAAAAGGAAGAAGTGCAAGTGGAAGAAGGAGAACAATAGGAAGAAGAAGAAGAAGAAGTGGAAGAATGAGAAAAAGAGGAGGAAGAAGAAGCAATGGAATGAAAGGGGAATGAAGAAGAAGTGGAACAAGGAGGAGAAGAAGAAGGGGAGGAAGAAGAAGTAGTGTAGGCAGAAGAAGGACAAGAAGGAGAAGAGAGGGAAGAAGAAGAACAAGTGGATGTAGTAGAAGTGGAAGAAGGTGAACAATAGGAAGTAGAAGCAGTAGTTGAAGGATGATGGAGAAGAAGTGGAAGAAGGAGAACAAGAGGTAGAAATGCAAGTGGAAGCATAAGAAGGAGAAAAAGATTGATATAACGAAGGAAAGGAAGAACAAGAAGGAGATTAGGAGAAAGAAAAGAAAGGAAAGGAGAGGATGAAGAAGAAGTGGAAGAAACAGAACAAGAGGAGGCACGAGAAGTGGAAGAAAGATAACAAGAGGAAGAAGAAGGAGAGTAACTAGAAAAAGTGGAAGAAGAAGAAGATGTGCAAAGTGAAGAAGTTGAAGAAGCTGAGCAAGAGGAGGAAAAAGAAGTAGTGGAAGGAGGTGAGATGAAGAAGAAGAATTGGAACAAGGAGAAAAGGAGGAAAAGGAAGAAGGAGGGGAAGGGAATCGAGGAAGAAGCAGAAGAAGTGGAATCTAGACGAGAAGAGGAAAAAGAAGAAGAAGTGTAAGCATAAGATTTGGGGGAAGGAGAAGAAGAGGAAGAGCAACAATGTGAAGCAACAGAAGTGGGGGATGGAGAGAAAGAGGAAGGAGAAGACGGAAAGGAAAGAAGAAGAAGCTGTGGAAGGAGAAGAAATGGAAGAAGAGGAAAAAGAGGAGGCGTAAGCTGAGGAAGCGAAAGAAGGAGGCGAAAATGAAGAAGAACAACAAGTAGAAGTAGAAGAAGTGGTAGAATGAGAGAATAAGAGGAGTAGAAGGAAGTAGTGGAATGAAAGGAGATGAAGAAGAAGTGAAGAAGGAGAACGGGAAGAGGAAGAAGAGGTGGCAGAAGGAGAAGAAGAGGAAGAAGAAGAAGTGGAAGAACAAGAAGAAAAGGAAGAAGTGCAAGTGGAAGAAGGAGAAGAATAGGAAGAAGAAGAAGAAGTGGAAGAATGAGAAAAAAGAGGAGGAAGAAGATGCAATGGAAGGAAACGGGAATGAAGAAGAAGTGGAACAAGGAGGAGAAGAAGAAGGAGAGGAAGAAGAAATAGTGTAGGCAGAAGAAGGGCAAGAAGGAGAAGAGAGGGAAGAAGAAGAACAAGTGGATGTAGTAGAAGCGGAAAAAGGTGAACAAGAGGAAGAAGAAGAAGTAGTTGAAGGAGTGGCGATGATGGACAAGAAGTGGAAGAAGGAGAACAAGAGGTAGAAATGCAAGTGGAAGCAGAAGAAAGAGAAAAAGAGGGATATGACGAAGGAAAGGAAGAAGAAGAAGGAGATGAAGAGGAAGAAAAGAAAGGAAAGAAGAGGATGAAGAAGAAGTGGAAGAAATAGAACAAGAGGAGGCAGGAGAAGTGAGAGACAGATAAGAAGAGGAAAAAGAAGGAGAGTAACTAGAAAAAGTGGAAGAAGGAGAAGAAAAGGAAGAAAAAGAAGATGTGGAAAGTGAAGAAGTTGAAGAAGGTGAACAAGAGGAGGAAGAAGAAGTAGCGGAAGGAGGTGAGATGAAGAAGAAGACTTGGAACAAGGAGAAAAGGAGGAAAAGGAAGAAGGAGGGGAAGGGAAGGGAAGAAGAAGCAGAAGAAGTGGAAGCTGGAGGAGAAGAGGAAGAAGAAGAAGAAGTGTAAGCATAAGATTTGGGGGAAGGAGAAGAAAAGGAAGAAGAAGAAGTGGAAGAAGGAGAACGGGAGGAGGGAGAAGAGGTGGCAGAAGGAGAGGAAGAGTAAGAAGAAGTGGAAGAACGAGAAGAAAAGGAAGAAGTGCAAGTGGAAGAAGGAGAAGAAGTGTAATCTAGAGGAGAAGAGGAAGAAGAAGAAGAAGTGTAAGCATAAGATTGGGGGGAAGGAAAAGAAGAGGAAGAGCAATAATGGGAAGCAACAGAAGTGCGGGATGGAGAAAAAGAGGAAGGAGAAGACGAAAAGGAAAGAAGAAGACGTTGTGGAAGGAGAAGAAATGGAAGAAGAGGAAGAAGAAGAACTGTAAGCAGAAGAAAGAGACAAAAATGAAGAAGAACAACAAGTAGAGGTAGAAGAAGTGGTAGAAGGAGAGAAGAAGAGGAATAGGAGGAAGTAGTGGAATGAAAGGAGATGAAGAAGAAGAAGTGCAAGAAGGAGAACGGGAGGAAGGAGAAGAGGTGGCAGAAGGAGAAAAAGAAGTGGAAGAACGAGAAGAAAAGGAAGAAGTGCAAGTGGAACAAGGAGAACAATAGGAAGAAGAAGAAGAAGTAGAAGAATGAGAAAAAGAGAAGGAAGAAGAAGCAATGGAAGGAAAGGGGATGAAGAAGAAGTGGAACAAGGAGGACAAGAAGAAGGGGAGGAAGAAGAAGTAGTGTAGGCAGAAGAAGGGGAAGAAGGAGAAGAAGAGGTAGAAATGGAAGTGGAAGCAGAAGAAGCAGAAAAAGATGGATATGACGAAGGAAAGGAAGAAGAAGAAGGAGATCAAGAGGAAGAAAACAAAGGAAATGAGAGGATGAAGAAGAAGTGGAAGAAAGATAAGAAGAGGAAGAAGAAGGAGAGTAACTAGAAGAACTGGAAGAAGGAGAAGAAAAGGAAGAAGAGGAAGATGTGGAAAGTGAAGAGTTGAAGAAGGTGAACAAGAGGAGGAAGAAGAAGTAGTGGAAGAAGGTGAGATGAAGAAGAAGACTTGGAATAAGGAGAAAAGGAGGAAAAGGAAGAAGGAGGGGAAGGGAAGGTAAGAAGAAGCAGAAGAAGTGGAAGCTGGAGGAGAAGAGAAAGAAGAAGAAGAAGTCTAAGCATAAGATTTGGAGTAAAGGAGAAGAAGAGGAAGAGCAACAATGGGAAGCAACATAAGTGGGGGATGGAGAAAAAGAGGAAGGAGAAGACGGAAAGGAAAGAAGAAGAAGTTGTGGAAGGAGAAGAAATGGAAGAAGAGGAAGAAGGAGACGAAAATGAAGAAGAACAACAAGTAGAGGTAGAAGAAGTGATAGAAGGAGAGAATAAGAGGAATAGGAGGAAGTAGTGGAATGAAAGGAGATGAAGAAGAAGAAGTGGAAGAAGGAGAATGGGAGGAGGGAGAAGATGTGGCAGAAGGAGAAGAAGAGGCAGAATAAGAAGTGGAAGAACGAGAAGAAAAGGAAGAAGTGGAAGTGGAAGAAGGAGAATAATAGGAAGAAGAAGAAGAAGTGGAAGAATGAGAAAAAGAGGAGGAAGAAGAAGCAATGGAAGGAAATAGGATGAAGAAGAAGTGGAACAAGGAGGAGAAGAAGAAGGGGAGGAAGAAGAAGTAGTGTAGGCAGAAGAAGGGCAAGAAGGAGAAGAGAGGGAAGAAGAAGAACAAGTGGATGTAGCAGAAGTGGAAGAAGGTGAACAAGAGGAAGAAGAAGAAGTAGTTGAAGGTGTGGGGATGATGGAGAAGAAATGAAAGAAGGTGAACAAGAGGTAGAAATGCTAGTGGAAGCAGAAAAGGAGAAAAAGAGGGATATGACGAAGGAAAGGAACAAGAAGAAGGAGACGAAGAGGAAGAAAATAAAGGAAAGGAGAGGTTGAAGAAGAAGTTGAAGCATAAGATTTGGGGGACGGAGAAGAAGAGGAAGAGCAACAATCGGAAGTAACAAAAGTGGGGGATGGAGAATAAGAGGAAGAAAAAGAAGTTGTGGAAGGAAAAGAAATGGAAGAAGAAGAAGTGTAAGCAGAAGAAGCATAAGAAAGAGACGAAAATGAAGAAGAAAAACAAGTCGATGTAGAAGAAGTGGTAGAAGGAGAGAATAAGAGGAAAAGGAGGAAGCAGTGGAATGAAATGAGACGAAGAAGAAGCAGCGGAAGAAGGAGAACGGGAGGAGGAAGAAGAGGTGGCAGAAGGAGAAGAAGAGGAAGAAGAAGAAGTGGAAGAATGAGAAGAATAGGAAGAAGTGCAGGTGGAAGAAGGAGAATAATAGGAAAAAGAAGAAGAAGTGGAAGAATGAGAAAAAGAGGAGGAAGAAGAAGCAATGGAAGGAAAGGGGATGAAGAAGAAGTAGAACATGGAGGAGAAGAAGAAGGGGAGGAAGAAGAAGTAGTGTAGGCAGAAGAAGGGCAAGAAGGAGAAGAGATGGAAGAAGAAGAACAAGTGGATGTAGTAGAAGTGGAAGAAGGTGAACAACAGGAAGAACAAGAAGTAATTGAAGGAGTGGGGATGATGGAGAAGAAGTGGAAGAAGGAGAAGAAGAGGTAGAAATGCAAGTGGAAGCAGAAGAAGGAGAAAAAGAGGGATATGACGAAGGAAAGGAAGAAGAAGAAGGAGATGAAGCGGAAGAAAAGAAAAGAAAGGAGAAGATGAAGAAGAAGTGGAAGAAAGAGAACAAGAGGAGGCAGGAGAAGTGGAAGAAAGATAAGGAGAGGAAGAAGAAGGAGAGTAACTAGAAGAAGTGGAAGAAGGAGAAGAAAAGGAAGAAGAAGAAGATGTGGAAAGTGAAGAAGTTGAAGAAGGTGAACAAGAAGTGGAAGAAGAAGTAGTGGAAGGAGGTGAGATAAAGAAGAAGAATTGGAACAAGGAGAAAAGGAGGAAAAAGAACAAGGAGGGGAAGGGAAGGGAAGGGAAGGGAAGAAGAAGTAGGAGAAGTGGAATCTGGAGGAGAAGAGGAAGAAGAAGAAGAAGTGTAAGCAGAAGATTTGGGGGAAGGAGAAGAAGAGGAAGAGCAACAATGGAAGCAACAGAAGTGGGCGATGGAGAAAAAGAGGAAGGAGAAGACAGAAAGGAAAGAAGAAGAAGTTGTTGAAGGGAAGAAATGGAAGAAGAGGAAGAAGAAGAAGTGTAAGCAGAAGAAGCATAAGAAGGAGACGAAAATGAAGAAGAACAACAAGTAGAAGTAGAAGAAGTGGTAAAAGGAGAGAATAAGAGGAATAGGAGGAAGTAGTTGAATGAAAGGAGATGAAGAAGAAGAAGTGGAATAAGGAGAACGGGAGGAGGGAGAAGAGGTGGCAGAAGGAGAAGAAGAGGAAGAAGAAGAAGTGGAAGAATGAGAAGAAAAGGAAGAAGTGGAAGTGAAAGAAGGAGAATAATAGGAAGAAGAAGAAGAAGTGGAAGAATGAGAAAAAGAGGAGGAAGAAGAAGCAATGGAAGCAAAGTGGATGAAGAAGAAGTGGAACAAGGAGGAGATGAAGAAGGGGAGGAAGAAGAAGTAGTGTAGGCAGAAGAAGGGCAAGAGGGAGAAGAGAGGGAAGAAGAAGAACAAGTGGATGTAGCAGAAGTGGAAAAAGGTGAACAAGAGGAGGAAGAAGAAGTAGTTGAATGAGTGAGGATGATGAAGAAGAAGTGGAAGAAGGAGAACAAGATGTAGAAATGCAAGTGGAAGTAGAAGAAGGTGAAAAAGAAGGATATGAAAAAGAAAAGGAAGAAGAACAAGGAGATGAAGAGGAAGAAAAGAAAGGAATGGAGAAGATGACGAAGAAGTCGAAGAAAGAGAACAAGAGGAGGCAGGAGAAGTGGAAGAAAGATAAGAAGAGGAAGAAGAAGGAGAGTAACTAGAAGAAATGGAAAAAGGAGAAGAAAAGGAAGAAGAAGAAGATGTTGAAAGTGAACAAGGTGAACAAGAGGAGGAAGAAGAAGTAGTGGAAGGAGGTGAGATGAATAAGAAAAATTGGAACAAGGAGAAAAGGAGGAACAGGAAGAAGGAGGCGAGGGGCAGGGAAGAAGAAGCAGAAGAAGTGGAATCTAGAGGAGAAGAAAAGAAGAAGAAGAAGTGTAAGCATAAGATTTGGGGGAAGGAGAAGAAGAGGAAGAGCAATAATAGGAAGCAACAGAAGTGGGGGATGGAGAAAAAGAGGAAGGAGAAGACGGAAAGGAAAGAAGAAGAAGTTGTGGAAGGAGAAGAAATGGAAGAAGAGGAAGAAGAAGAAGTGTAAGCAGAAGAAGCGGAAGAAGGAGACGAAAATGAAGAAGAACAACAAGTAAAAGTAGAAGAAGTGGTAGAAGGAGAGAATAAGAGGAATAGGAGTAAGTAGTGGAATGAAAGGAGATGAAGAAGAAGAAGAAGTGGAAGAAGGAGAACGGGAGGAGGGAGAAGAGGTGGCAGAAGGGGAAGAAGAGGAGGAAGAAGAAGTGGAAGAACGAGAAGAAAAGGAAAAAGTGCAAGTCGAAGAAGGAGAACAATAGGAAGAAGAAGAAGAAGTGGAAGAATGAGAAAAAAAGGAGGAAGAAGAAGCAATGGAAGAAAAGTTGATGCAGAAGAAGTGGAACAAGGAGGAGAAGAAGAAGGGGAGGAAGAAGAAGTAGTGTAGGCAGAAGAAGGGCAAGAAGTAGAAGAGAGGGAAGAAGAAGAACAAGTGGATGTAGTAGAAGTGGAAGAAGGTGAACAAGAGGAAGAAGAAGATGTAGTTGAAGGAGTGGGCATGATGGAGAAGAAGTGGAAGAAGGAGAACAAGAGGTAGAAATGCAAGTGGAAGCAGAAGAAGGAGAAAAAGAGGGATATGACGAAGAAAGGAAGAAGAAGAAAGAGATGAAGAGGAAGAAAAGAAAGGAAAGGAGAGGATGAAGAAGAAGTGGAAGAAAGAGAACAAGAGGAGGCTGGAGAAGTGGAAGAAAGATAAGAAGAGGAAGAAGAAGGAGAGTAACTAGAAGAAGTGGAAGAAGGAGAAGAAAAGGAAGAAGAAGAAGATGTGGAAAGTGAAGAAGGTGAACAAGAGGAGGAAGAAGAAGTAGTGGATGGATGAGATGAAGAAGAAGAATTAGAACAAGGAGAAAAGGAGGAAAAGGAAGAAGGAGGGGAAGGGAAGAAGGAGAGTAACTAGAAGAAGAAGGAGAAGAAATGGAAGAAGAAGAAGATGTGGAAAGTGAATAAGTTGAAGAAGGTGAACAAGAGGAGGAAGAAAAAGTAGTGGAAGGAGGTGCGATGAAGAATAAGAATTGGAACAAGGAGGGGCAGGGTAGGGAAGAAGAAGCAGAAGAAGTGGAATCTAGAAGAGAAGAGGAAGAAGAAGAAGAAGAAGTGTAAGCATAAGATTTGAGGGAAGGAGAAGAAGAGGAAGAGCAACAATGGGAAGCAACAGAAGTCGGGGATGGAGAAAAAGAGGAAGGAGAAGACGGAAAGGAAAGAAGAAGAAGTTGTGGAAGGAGAAAAAATGGAAGAAGAGGAAGAAGAAGAAGTGTAAGCAGAAGAAGCGGAAGAAGGAGACGAAAATCAAGAAGAACAACAAGTAGAAGTAGAAGAAGTGGAATGAGAGGAAGAAATGCAAGTGGATGCAGAAGAAGGGGAAAAAGAGGGATATGACGAAGGAAAGAAGAAGAAGAAGAAGGAGATGAAGAGGAAGTAAAGAAAGTAAAGGAGAGGATGAAGAAGAAGTGGAAGAAATAGAACAAGAGGAGGCAGGAGAAGTGGAAGAAAGATAAGAATAGGAAGAAGAAGGAGAGTAACTAGAAGAAGTGGAAGAAGGAGAATAAAAGGAAGAAGAAAAAGATGTGGAAAGTGAAGAAGGTGAACAAGAGGAGGAAGAAGACGTAGTGGAAGGAGGTGAGATGAATAAGAAGAATTGGAACAAGGAGAAAAGGAGGAAAAGGAAGAAGGAGGGGAAAGAAAGGTAAGAAGAAGCAGAAGAAGTGGAAGCTGGAGGAGAAGGGGAAGAAGAAGACGAAGTGTAGGCATAAGATTTGGGGGAAGGAGAAGAAGAGGAAGAGCAACAATGGGAAGCAACAGAAGTGGGGGATGGAGAAAAAGAGGAAGGAGAAGACGGAAAGGAAAGAAGAAGAAGTTGTGGAAGGAGAAGAAATGGAAGAAGAGGAAGAAGAAGAAATGTAAGCAAAATAAGCGGAAGAAGGAGACAAAAATGAAGAAGAACAACAAGTAGAAGTAGAAGAAGTGGTAGAAGGAGAGAATAACAGGAATAGGAGGAAGTAGTGGAATGAAAGGAGATGAAGAAGAAGAAGAAATGGAGGAAGGAGAACGGGAGGAGGGAGAAAAGGTGGCAGAAGGGGAAGAAGAGGAGGAAGAAGAAGTGGAAGAACGAGAAGAAAAGGAAGAAGTGCAAGTCGAAGAAGGAGAACAATAGGAAGAAGAAGAAGAAGTGGAAGAATGAAAAAAAAAGGAGGAAGAAGAAGCAATGGAAGAAAAGTGGATGCAGAAGAAGTGGAACAAGGAGGAGAAGAAGAAGTAGTGTAGGCAGAAGAAGGGCAAGAAGTAGAAGAGAGGGAAGAAGAAGAACAAGTGGATGTAGTAGAAGTGGAAGAAGGTGAACAAGAGGAAGAAGAAGAAGTAGTTGAAGGAGTCAGGATGATGGAGAAGAAGTGGAAGAAGGAGAACAAGAGGTAGAAATGCAGGTGGAAGGAGAAGAAGGAGAAAAAGAGGGACATGACGAAGGAATGGAAGAAGAAGGAGGAGATGAAGAGGAAGAAAAGAAAGGAAAGGAGAGGATGAAGAAGAAGTGGAAGAAATAGAACAAGAGGAGGCAGGAGAAGTGAGAGACAGATAAGAAGAGGAAAAAGAAGGAGAGTAACTAGAAGAAGTGGAAGAAGGAGAAGAAAAGGAAGAAGAAGAAGATCTAGAAAGTGAAGAAGGTGAACAAGAGGAGGAAGAAGAAGTAGTGGAAGGAGGTGAGATGAAGAAGAAGAATTGGAACAAGGAGAAAAGGAGGAAAAGGAAGAAGGAGGGGAAGGGAAGGGAAGAAGAAGCAGAAGAAGTGGAAGCTGGAGGAGAAGAGGAAGAAGAAGAAGAAGTGTAAGCATAAGATTTGGGGGAAGGAGAAGAAGAGGAAGAGCAACAATGGGAAGCAACAGAAGTAGGGGATGGAGAAAAAGAGGAAGGAGAAGACAGAAAGGAAAGAAGAAGAAGTTGTGGAAGGAGACGAAATGGAAGAAGAGGAAGAAGAAGAAGTGTAACTAGAAGAAGCGGAAGAAGGAGACGAAAATGAAGAAGAACAACAAGTAGAAGTAGAAGAAGTGGTAGAAGTAGTGGAATGAAAGGAGATAAAGAAGAAGAAGTGGAACAAGGAGAACGGGAGGAGGGAGAAGAGGTGGCAAAAGGAGAAGAAGAGGAAGAGCAACAATGGAAAGCAACGGAAGTGGGGAACGGAGAAAAAGAGGAGGGAGAAGACGGAAAGGAAAGGAAAAGAAGTTATGGAAGGAGAAGAAATGGAAGAAGAGGAAGAAGAAGAAGTGTAAGAAGAAGAAGCGGAAGAAGGAGACGAAAATGACGAAGAATAATAGGTAGAAGTAGAAGAAGTGGTAGAAGGAGAGAATAAGAGGAATAGGAGGAAGTAGTTGAATGAAAGGAGATGAAGAAGAAGAAGTGGAAGAAGGAGAACGGGAGGAGGGAGAACAGGTGGCAGAAGGAGAAGAAGAAGAAGTGGAACAACGAGAAGAAAAGGAAGAAGTGCAAGTGGAAGAAGGAGAACAATAGGAAGAAGAAGAAGAAGTGGAAGAATGAGAAAAAGAGGAGGAAGAAAAACAATTGAAGGAAAGGGGATGAAGAAGGAGTGGAACAAGGAGGAGAAGAAGAAGGGGAGGAAGAAGAAGTAGTGTAGGCAGAAGAAGGGCAGGAAGGAGAAGAGAGGGAAGAAGAAGAACAAGTGGATATAGTAGAAGTGGAAGAAGGTGAACAACAGGAAGAAGAAGAAGTACGTGAAGGAGTGGGGATGATGGAGAAGAAGTGGAAGAAGGAGAACAAGAGGCAGAAATGCAAGTTGAAGCAGAATAAGGAGAAAAATAGGGATATGAGGAAGGAAAGGAAGAAGAAGAAGGAGATGAAGAGGAAGAAAAGAAATGAAAGGAGAGGATGAAGAAGAAGTGGATGAAAGAGAACAAGAGGAGGCAGGAGAAGTGGAAGAAAGATAAGAAGAGGAAGAAGGAGGGGAAGGGAAGGGAAGGTGATATAAATCCAAAGGGGTTGGATTCGTTTTGCGGATCTATCTAGGTTGGAAGGTAATAAGTTAAAAAAACAATGAGAATTGGGTAAACAAGAAAATGGGAAGGGTGAAAATGGTTTAACGAAAAGATAGATGACGCGACTTCCAAGATGGAAGATAAGTCATATGACGCCACAAGGGTGGTGATTTACCCTTGATAAGTCTAGGAGAACGCCACAAGGAAAAATTCTTTGATAAGTTCTAAAGAGAATTGCATCTCTCACAAAAGGGTAAAACCCAAATATAATTTCACTAATTCAATGGTTGTCCTTTGAGTACAATTCAACCCCTATTTATAGAAGTAGGTGACTGTTCAAAATCATAACTCCCAAAAGAAAAATCAAATACTCCATTATCACGCAATTATCACATATGATTAATTCCATGTTACATTAATTCCTAAATTAATGAAACGTTACAAAAAATGAAAAGTCATTGTCTTCGGATTTCACATCAGAAGGGAAGGGAAGAAGAAGCAGAAGAAGTGGAATCTGGAGGAGAAGAGGAAGAAGAAGAAGAAGTGTAAGCATAAGATTTGGGGGAAGGAGAAGAAGGGGAAGAGCAACAATGGGAAGCAACAGAAGTGGGGGATGGAGAAAAAGAGGAAGGAGAAGACGGAAAGGAAAGAAGAAGAAGTTATGGAAGGAGAAAAAGAAGTGGTAGAATGAGAAAAAGAGGAGGAAGAAGAAGCAATGGAAGGAAAGGCGATGAAGAAGAAGTGGAACAAGGAGGAGAAGAAGAAGGGGAGGAAGAAGAAGTAGTGTAGGCAGAAGAAGGGAAAGAAGGAGAAGAGAGGGAAGAAGAAGAACAAGTGGATGTAGTAGAAGTAGAAGAAGGTGAACAAGAGGAAGAAGAAGAAGTAGTTGAAGGAGTGGGGATGATGGAGAAGAAGTGGAAGAAGGAGAACAAGAGGTAGAAATGCAAGTGGAAGCAGAAGAAGGAGAAAAAGAGGGATATGAAGAAGGAAAGGAAGAAGAAGGAGATGAAGAGGAAGAAAAGAAAGGAAAGGAAAGGATGAAGAAGAAATGGAAGAAAAAGAACAAGAGGAGGAAGGAGAAGTGGAAGAAAGATAAGAAGAGGAAGAAAAAGGAGAGTAACTAGAAGAAGTGGAAGAAGGAGAAGAAAAGGAAGATGTAGTAGATGTGGAAAGTGAGGAAGTTGAAGAAGGTGAACAAGAGGAGGAAGAAGAAGTAGTGGAAGGAGGTGAGATGAAGAAGAAGAATTGGAGCAAGGAGAAAAGGAGGAAAAGGAAGAAGGAGAGGAAGGGAAGGGAAGAAGAAGCAGAAGAAGTGGAATCTGGAGGAGAAGAGGAAGAAGAAGAAGAAGTGTAAGCACAAGATTTGCGAGAAGGAGAAGAAGAGGAAGAGCAACAATGGGAAGCAACAGAAGTGGGGGATGGAGAAAAAGAGGAAGGAGAAGAGGAAAGGAAAGAAGAAGAAGTTGTGGAAGGAGAAGAAATGGAAGAAGAGGAAGAAGAAGAAGTGTAAGCAGAAGAAGCGGAAGAAGGAGACGAAAATGAAGAAGAACAACAAGTAGAAGTAAAAGAAGTGGTAGAAGGAGAGAATAAGAGGAATATGAGGAAGTAGTGGAATGAATGGAGATGAAGAAGAAGAAGTGGAAGAAGGAGAACAGGAGGAGGAGAAGAGGTGGCAGAAGCAGAAGAAGAGGAAGAAGAAGAAGTGAAGGAACGAGAAGAAAAGGAAGAAGTGCAAGTAGAAGAAGGAGAACAATAGGAAGAAGAAGAACTGGAAGAATGAGAAAAAGGGGAGGAAGAAGAAGCAATGGAAGGAAAGGGGATGAAGAAGAAGTGGAACAAGAAGGAGAAGAAGAAGGGGAGGAAGAAGAAGTAGTGTAGGCAGAAAAAGGGGAAGAAGGAGAAGAGAGGGAAGAAGAACAACAAGTGGATGTAGTAGAAGTGGGAGAAGGTGAACAAGAGGACGAAGAAGAAGTAGTTGAAGGAGTGGGGATGATAGAGAAGAAGTGGAAGAAGGAGAACAAGAGGTAGAAATGCAAGTGGAAGCAGAAGAAGGAGAAAAAGAGGGATATGACGAACGAAAGGAAGAAGAAGAAGGAGATGAAGAGGAAGAAAAGAAAGGAAAGGAGAGAATGAAGAAGAGGTAGGAGAAAGAGAACAAGAGGAGGCAGGAGAAGTGGAAGAAAGATAAGAAGAGGAAGAAGAAGGAGAGTAACTAGAAGAAGTGGAAGAAGGAGAAGAAAAGGAAGAAGAAGAAGATGTGGAAAGTGAAGAAGGTGAACAAGAGGAGGAAGAAGAAGTAGTGGAAGGAGGTGAGATGAATAAGAAGAATTGGAACAAGGAGAAAAGGAGGAAAAGGAAGAAGGAGGGGAGGGGAAGGGAAGAAGAAGCAGAAGAAGTGGAATCTGGAGGATAAGAGGAAGAAGAAGAAGAAGTGTAAGCATAAGATTTGGGGGAAGGAGAAGAAGAGGAAGAGCAACAATGGGAAGCAACAGAAGTGGGGGATGGAGAAAAAGAGGAAGGAGAAGACGGAAAGGAAAGAAGAAGAAGTTATGGAAGGAGAAAAAGAAGTGGTAGAATGAGAAAAAGAGGAGGAAGAAGATGCAATGGAAGGAAAGGCGATGAAGAAGAAGTGGAACAAGGAGGAGAAGAAGAAGGGGAGGAAGAAGAAGTAGTGTAGGCAGAAAAAGGGGAAGAAGGAGAAGAGAGGGAAGAAGAACAACAAGTGGATGTAGTAGAAGTGGGAGAAGGTGAACAAGAGGACGAAGAAGAAGTAGTTGAAGGAGTGGGGATGATAGAGAAGAAGTGGAAGAAGGAGAACAAGAGGTAGAAATGCAAGTGGAAGCAGAAGAAGGAGAAAAAGAGGGATATGACGAACGAAAGGAAGAAGAAGAAGGAGATGAAGAGGAAGAAAAGAAAGGAAAGGAGAGGATGAAGAAGAGGTAGGAGAAAGAGAACAAGAGGAGGCAGGAGAAGTGGAAGAAAGATAAGAAGAGGAAGAAGAAGGAGAGTAACTAGAAGAAGTGGAAGAAGGAGAAGAAAAGGAAGAAGAAGAAGATGTGGAAAGTGAAGAAGGTGAACAAGAGGAGGAAGAAGAAGTAGTGGAAGGAGGTGAGATGAATAAGAAGAATTGGAACAAGGAGAAAAGGAGGAAAAGGAAGAAGGAGGGGAAGGGAAGGGAAGAAGAAGCAGAAGAAGTGGAATCTGGGGGAGAAGAGGAAGAAGAAGAAGAAGTGTAAGCATAAGATTTGGGGGAAGGAGAAGAAGAGGAAGAGCAACAATGGGAAGCAACAGAAGTGGGGGATGGAGAAAAAGAGGTAGGAGAAGACGGAAAGGAAAGAAGAAGAAGTTGTGGAAGGAGAAGAAATGGAAGAAGAGGAACAAGAAGAAGTGTGATGTGACCATGCCTAGCCAAGGACCTATCACTAGGGCCATGACTAGAAGGATTGAAGAAGACCTAGCCCTTGCAGACAAAGGAAGACTTCACCTCCTATGGAGAGTGAAGATATTAGGCTAGGGACTTTAGTTAATAAAATGTGATTTTCCTTTATTTTAATTTTGAGGAGCATTAAGAATTTAATTTGGGACATGTATTTAGTCCATTTTTTATTTTTAGGAGGTGTCTTAGGAATTTTTAGAGGGTGGATTTAGCTTTTTGGGTCTTTATGAAGGAAATAAGGGGTAGCCTTGATATCTACACCCCTCTTTTCTACATAAACCCCCTAAGCTAATAAGAAGGAATCTTGGCCCTTGGTTTGAGAAACTTGGGCACCAAGTTTGATGATCTAAGGAGGGAATTGTTTCTCAATTCTCCTCCCTTAGATCTCTCCTTTTAATCCTAGCCCTTCTTTTTTAGGTTATCTTGTTCAAGAGGTTAGCTACCTCTATAAATAGGAGCTCCTCCCTCACTTGTATTTTTTACACTTGAATTTAATCCTAGAGACCATATTGGTTGAGGTTCTTACCTTTGAGTGTCCCCCTTTCTCCTTTGTGAGAGCTTCTAAGAGTTATCAAGGGACCCCTCCCTTGTGGCCTCTCCCCTTTGGCTTATCAAACATAATATTTGTGGCGCTCACCCCATTCTTTTCCTCTCCATAAATCCATTTCCCTTCCAAGTGACCTTAGAAAGGATCCTTTGGGCACGTGATCATCAAAGATCACATCAAGTGGTATCAGAGCCACTTTCTAAAGGTCACGTTCTTTCTCAATTTTTTTTTTTTGCTTTGTTGTTTATTTCTTTGATCTCTTTATTTTAAAGTCCTTCATTTTTTGTCATCCCTATTTCCTTTATTGTCTAGTAGTATAGCTTTTTATTCTTGCTATTATATGCGCTTTTGTTTTCTATCTACGCGCCTATGTTCCATTTAATTTGATGCGATTTTATTTGTCCCTTTCTTTGCATCTTATTTTTGTGTTCAAGTTGCTTAATTTTCCCTTGGTTTTTTATGTTAAAGTGTGCCTAAGAAGTTGTGACCATTAAACCCACATGGTTGAGGATTTTTCCACACCATTGTGGTGATCAACTTTGGCCACTTTGTTGTGCCTTTTGTTTTAAGTCTCTTGCTGAAATTTTTGCTCTATTTTTAGGTGTGTTATTTTTTCTTAATCTTGTGTTTTGTCAAATACTAGTCATGTTAGTTTCCTATTTTGTCTCATTTAAATTCCGTAGGTTTTAGCCTCTTAAATTTTTTACAAAAAAAGCCTTCAAAAACAGTTTGAATTGAGCTCCTAAGAGGTGAACCTCTTGTTGAGTCTCTTAAGTCTTTTATGCTTTTAGTTCAAGCATATTAATCTCTTTGTTGTTCTTAAATATTTGCTCAATTCAATCTTTATATGTTTCTTGTTTTATGTTGAATTATTAGTAGCTTTCCACTTGGTTTACCTTCACTATTGGTGCCTCTTTATGGAATTTTAGCTTGGGTGAATTGTGTTAGTAATTTGAGCAATCAATTTACTTTAAAATCAGCCCTAAATCATTCCTTAAGCACCATTAGTTCAATGGTATTTGGAACTACTAAGTTGTTTTGCCTTTAGTTGCATGCATTGCTTGAAAATTGTGTGACCTTACTTTGTGCTTATTCACTCAAGTGTTATTATTTCAAGAATCCTCATTAAAATTTCAATTCAACAAGCTATTAGGTGCAGCAAAATGATTAGAAAAAGTTCAAGTTAAAAAAAAAAAAAGAAGATAAAGAACTCAAAAGAAAGACAAATTTGAAGTTGTGTACCTAATAGTAGAAACATTTGATATGAGGAACCAATTGTGATTCAAAAAAAAAATTACTTGAGTAAGCTTTTTAGTTTTTGGTCACTTAAATTTTATTAAGTGTGCAACTATTGGTTTCATTTTTTTTGTTTGAGTCTTTTTTCATCTCTACTCTTAGAGCTAATCTAGGAAAGTTATTTGTGTGCTACCTTCCTTTATGAACCTTATGTTTTCTTGCTTGTCTTCTTTACTTCTTTGAGTTTATCATTGTTTAATCTATCCACTTGGATTTGTGAACCTTGTTTTGTTATTCACCTTTGTTTGTTGTCTTGTGTTGTATTCGGCCTTGGTAAGGAAAGGTTGGGAAAGGTTCCATATATAAAATTTTGGCAAGTCCAAACAAGAGGAAACAAGGGTAGCATTCTTGGGGTGAGTTGATGCAACTCAAAGGGGCTTGATCAAAAGGAGACAAACACCAAAAAAGCTTGGAGTGAAGACTTTATTTTATTTTTTTTATTCTTTGTATTGTGTATACTTAATTTTAGATTGGGAGTTTGAGTGCCCTTAAGGCCCTCCCTTGGTTTGTAATAATTTTGGTTAATTTTAGCGTAGTTCCTCATTAATTAGGTGAAGAAGGGAGAAGTGGCACACTTCCTTCAACACCTTAGGAGCACGATTAGAGCCCTTTCTCTTTTACATTCTTGCACTTTTATTTTATTTTATGTTATTTTGAAAAAACGTGTAGAGGCTAAGAGTTCCAAAGACTCATCAAGCCACCTTAGGTGAGAAAAAAAAAGAGAGGAGTGATGCTTGAAAAAAAAAAAAGTTTTTGGCCTACCCTTTAGTTTTTAGCATCCAAGCACCATGACTTCCCACACACATTCTAGTGCACATAGTTGTTCATCAAGTAAGAGTGTCAACCAAAGAAAAAGAGAGAAGAAAAAGAAATAAAAGAAAAGGAAAAACAAAAAGAGAAGGAAGAGTTAAGAAAAGAGATGTTGGAAATGAGAAAAGAGAAAAAAGAGCGAGAAGAGAGAAGGCAAAGAGAGAGAAGAGAGGATGAAGAAAGGAGAAGAAGGAAAGAACTAGAAAGAAAAAAAGAAAAAGAGGAAGAAGAGAGAAGGAGAGGAGAAGAGAGTAAGAGGAGAGATGGGAGGGAAAGTGAAAGAAAAAATAAAGGAATTCTCATAAGATCCCCATCTAGGCATTTTAGCTCTAGTGAAGAAGAATACTATAGAAATCAACATAAGCATCACTCTCATTCATCATACAATCATCATTCTCCTCAAGAGAACATAAATCATGCTAGGGAACCAAAGGTAGACCTACCCCATTTTCATGGTAGGGAAGATGTTGAGACTTACCTAGATTGGGAAGTCAAAGTGGAACAACTCTTTCGATGCTATGAAATTAGGGAAGAAAGGAAAGTACCTTTGGCCTCCCTTAGTTTTCAAGGTTCTGCTTTGCATTGGTGGGATGGGTTAGTCAAGGATAGGGCCCGTAAACAAATGCCTGACATTCGCTACTGGAATGATTTAAAAACTTGTTTGCGAAGAAGGCACATTCCTTCATATTATGAGAGGGATCTTTTGGATAGGCTCCAAAGACTTAGGCAACATAACCTAAGTATTGAGGAGTATAGACAAAAGATGGAGCTTCTCATACTAAAGGCCAATATCATTGAGGAACCTAATGCCACCCTTGCTAGGTTTTTGTGTGGATTAAGCTCTGACATTAGAGATAAGGTAGAGCTTCTTTCATACTCAAACCTTGATGAGTTGGTAGAACTTTGTGTAAGAGCTGAGAATCAACTCAAGAGAAAAAGTTTTAAAAAAGATTCTCCCTCTTACTCAAAGAGAGACCAACTTAAGGGAAACTCTTTCAAGGGTTTTCCCAAAGAGGAACCCAAGCATTTTCAAGATACAAAAGCACCTCATGTAGAGAGAAAACCCCCTACTACTAAGCCTACTGAAAGGTAAAGTAGTATCAAATGCTTCAAATGTCTTGGGAGAGGCCACATTGCCTCTCGATGTGCTAACAAGAAAACCATGCTCATGAGGGGACAAAACATTTGTAGTGAGAATAGCTCATCTTCCTCCTCTAGTGAGAGTGAGGAAGAAGGGGGACATACTTTTGAACAAGAGTGTGAGGAAGCTTTTCCTTATGAGGGGGACCTCCTTATGGTTCAAAGGCTTCTTGGAAGCCAACCTCTAGAGCTTGGCCAGTCACAAAGAGGGAACATCTTCCATACAAGATGTAAAGTAAATGACAAAGTATGTTCTCTCCTTGTTGATAGTGGCTCCTGTTGTAACTGTTGTAGCTCTAGGTTGGTTGAAAAACTAGCCTTGACTACCATGCCCCATCCCAAACCTTACAAATTGCAATGGCTCAATGAGCAAGGGGAGATGGTAGTCAATGAACAAGTTATGGTTCCAATTTCCATAGGATCTTATAATGATGAGATTCTTTGTGACATAGTTCCTATGGAGGCTGGTCATATCCTGTTGGGGAGACCATGGCAATTTGATAAAAAAGCTATTCACCATGGCCACTCCAACCAAATAATTCTCACCCATAATGAAAAGCACTTCAAATTGTATCCTTTGTCACCTTCTCAAATGGCTGAGGATCAATTTGCGATGAAAAAGAAAAGAGTTGAGGAAAAACAAAAACAAAAAAAAGCACAACAAGCTTTACCCTTAAAGCTTGAAAAGGGTAAAGAGAGAGAGTCGGAAGGTGATGCCCCTTCGAAAGGGAATATTAGTAAAAGGAGCCTATTTGCTACTAAACGTGATTTAAAAGAAGCTCATTTGACTAACAAGCCCTTTTATCTCCTCTTTTGCAAAGAAGCATCAAATCCTTCTTCCATTTTGCATTCTTTTGCTGAGAGCACTGCCACAGCCCATGCACATGAGCACCTTCCTCAAGGGGTTCAAGATATTTTAAAAGAATTTGATGACATATTCCCTAATGAGGTTCCGAAAGGACTTCCTCCCATTAGGGGTATAGAACATCAAATTGATTTGGTGCCTGGCGCAAGTCTACCTAATAGACCTGCCTATAGGACCAACCCCATGGAGACCCAAGAGATTGAGTCTCAAGTGAATGAGCTGTTGGAGAAGGGTTGGGTTCAAAAGAGCCTAAGACTTTGTGCTGTGCCAGTCTTGTTGGTGCCCAAGAAGAATGGCCAATGGAGGATGTGTGTTGATTGTCGTGCAATCAACAACATCACCATCAAATATAGGCACCCAATCCCCCGTCTTGATGACATGTTGGATGAATTGCATGGGGCAAAAATATTTTCAAAAATAGATCTTAGAAGTGGTTACCACCAAATAAGGATCAAAGAGGGTGATGAGTGGAAAACTGCTTTTAAGACTAAATTTGGTCTTTATGAGTGGTTGGTTATGCCTTTTGGGCTAACTAATGCCCCAAGCACATTCATGCGCTTAATGAATCATGTACTAAGGGATTGCCTTGGTAAATTTTGTGTAGTTTACTTTGATGACATTTTAGTTTACTCTAGGAACCTAGATGATCATTTAGGACATCTAAGGCATGTTTTTTCTCTTCTTACGAGTAATCATCTTTTTGGTAACTTAGAAAAATGCACTTTTTGTGTAGATAGTGTAGTTTTCCTAGGTTTTGTAGTTAGCACAAAAGGGGTTCATGTTGACCCCGAAAAGATAAAAGCTATTCAAGAATGGCCCACCCCAAAGAGTGTGACAGAGATCAAAAGCTTTCATGGTCTCGCTGGATTTTATAGGCGCTTTGTGCCTAATTTCTCCACGCTCTTCGCACCAATAAATGATTTGGTGAAAAAGGAAGTTCCTTTCCTTTGGGGTGAGAAACAAGAGAAAGTCTTCCAGCTAATTAAGCATAAACTGACCCATGCACCAGTCTTGGCATTACCTGACTTTTCTAAAACATTTGAACTTGAATGTGATGCCTCTGGTGTAGGTGTTGGGGCTGTCTTGTTGCAAGGAGGGCACCCCATTGCATATTTCAGTGAAAAACTCAATGGTGCCCCCCTCAACTACCCCACCTATGATAAGGAGTTTTATGCTCTAATTAGGGCCCTTCAAACTTGGGAGCATTACCTTGCTCCCAAGAAGTTTGTCATTCATAGTGACCATGAGTCACTAAAATATTTGAGGGGTCAAGGTAAATTGAACAAAAGGCATGCAACGTGGGTGGAATATCTTGAATCCTTCCCTTATGTCATCAAGTACAAGAAAGGAAAACAAAATGTGGTGGTTGATGCTCTTTCTAGGCGTCATGCCCTTTATTCATCCTTGAGTGCAAAAATCTTGGGATTTGATGACATTCGGGCTATGTATCCGTCTGATAAGGATTTCGGCCCCATATTTGCTACCTCTGCATCTGCATTTGCATTAAAGGCCCATGATGGGTACTTCATCAGTGAGGGGTATCTTTACAAAGGGAGTAAGCTTTGTATACCCCAAGGATCAATTAGGAACTTACTTACAAAAGAGAGTCATGAAGGTGGGCTCATGGGGCATTTTGGGATTTCAAAAACCCTCATGCTTTTACAAGAGAAATTCTTTTGGCCCCATATGCATAGAGATGTCCATAGACATTGCTCTAAATGTATAGCTTGCTTGCAAGCAAAGTCTAAAGCAATGCCTCATGGACTATACACACCTTTACCTGCTTCTTCTGCACCTTGGGAGGATATTAGCGTGGATTTCATCCTTGGGCTCCCAAGAACCCAACGAGGTGCAGACTCAATATTTGTGGTGGTGGACCGATTTTCAAAAATGGCCCATTTTATTCCCTGCCACAAAGTGGATGATGCGAGCAACATCGCAAGACTTTTCTTTAAAGAGGTTGTCCGATTGCATGGTATACCCTCTTCAATAGTGTCAGATAGGGATGTGAAGTTCCTTAGCCATTTTTGGAAAACTCTTTGGGCTAAGCTGGGAACTAAACTTCTTTTTTCCACTACTTGTCACCCTCAAACTGATGGGCAAACAGAAGTGGTGAATAGATCTTTATCCACTATGCTGAGGGCTTTCCTTAAAGGCAACCATAAGTCTTGGGATGAGTACCTTCCCCACATTGAATTTGCTTATAACCGGGTGGTTCATAGAACCACCAAGCATGCTCCTTTTGAGGTGGTCTATGGCTTTAATCCTCGTACTCCTCTAGATCTTTTACCTCTTCCTCTTTCTGTTGTTGTGCATAAAGAAGGAGAGGCAAAAGCCATTTTTGTAAAACAATTACATGAGAGGGTTAAAGTTAACATAGAGCGCCAATCCTTGAGAGATGCTACTTTCGCCAATAGGGGGAAGAAAGAAGTCGTCTTTGAAAAGGGCGACTAGGAATGGCTTCACTTGAGAAAGGATAGACTTCCTTCTCAAAGGAAGTCCAAACTTAGCCCTAGAGGAGATGGACCTTTCCAAATCCTTGAGCGGATCGGTAATAATGCATATGTTTTAGAACTGCCAGAGGATTATGGGGTAAGCACCAGTTTTAATGTTTCTGATTTGTCTCCATTTGTAGGTGCTGAAAATGACGAAGACCCCATAGATTTGAGGTCAAATCCTCTTCAAGGGGGAGGAGATGATGTGACCATGCCTAGCCAAGGACCTATCACTAGGGCCATGGCTAGAAGGATTGAAGAATACCTAGCCCTTGCAGACAAAGGAAGACTTCACCTCCTATGGAGAGTGAAGATATTAGGCTAGAGACTTTAGTTAATAAAATGTAATTTTCCTTTATTTTCATTTTGAGGAGCATTAAGAATTTAATTTGGGACATGTATTTAGTCCATTTTTTATTTTTAGGAGGTGTCTTAGGAATTTAGAGGGTGGATTTAGCTTTTTGGGTCTTTATGAAGGAAATAAGAGGTAGCCTTGATATCTACACCCCTCTTTTCTACATAAACCCCCTAAGCTAATAAGAAGGAATCTTGGCCCTTGGTTTGAGAAACTTGGGCACCAAGTTTGATGATCTAAGGAGGGAATTGTTTCTCAATTCTCCTCCCTTAGATCTCTCCTTTTAATCCTAGCCCTTCTTTTTTAGGTTATCTTGTTCAAGAGGTTAGCTACCTCTATAAATAGGAGCTCCTCCCTCACTTGTATTTTTTACACTTGAATTTAATCCTAGAGACCATATTGGTTGAGGTTCTTACCTTTGAGTGTCCCCATTTCTCCTTTGTGAGAGCTTCTAAGAGTTATCAAGGGACCCCTCCCTTGTGGCCTCTCCCCTTTGGCTTATCAAACATAGTATTTGTGGCGCCTCACCCCATTCCTTTCCTCTCCATAAATCCATTTCCCTTCCAAGTGACCTTAGAAAGGATCCTTTGGGCACGTGATCATCAAAGATCACATCAAAGTGTCTGTAGAAGAAGCGGAAGAAGGAGACGAAAATGAAGAAGAACAACAAGAAGAAGTAGAAGAAGTGGTAGAAGGAGAGAATAAGCGGAATAGGAGGAAGTAGTGGAATGAAAGGAGATGAAGAAGAAAAACTGGAAGAAGGAGAATGGGAGGAGAGAGAAAAGGTGGCAGAAGGAGAAGAAGTGGAAGAACGAGAAGAAAAGGAAGAAGTGGAAGTGGAAAAAGGAGAACAATAGGAAGAAGAAGAAGAAGTGGAAGAATGAGAAAAAGAAGCCATGGAAGGAAAGGGGATGAAGAAGAAGTGGAACAAGGAGGAGAAGAAAAAGAAGGGGAGGAAGAAGAAGTAGTGTATGCAGAAAAAGGGCAAGAAGGACAAGAGAGGGAAGAAGAAGAACAAGTGGATGTAATAGAAGTGGGAGAAGGTGAACAAGAGGACGAAGAAGAAGTAGTTGAAGGAGTGGGGATGATGGGGAAGAAGTGAAAGAAGGAGAACAAGAGGTAGAAATGCAAGTGGAAGTAGAAGAAGGAGAAAAAGAGGTATATGACGAAGGAAAGGAAGAAGAAGAAGGAGATGAAGAGGAAGAAAAGAAATGAAAGGAGAGGATGAAGAAGAGGTGGAAGAAAGAAAACAAGAGGAGGCAGGAGAAGTGGAAGAAAGATAAGAAAAGGAAGAAGAAGGAGAGTAACTAGAAGAAGTGGAAGAAGGAGAAGAAAAGGAAGAAGAAGAAGATGTGGAAAGTGAAGAAGGTGAACAAGAGGAGGAAGAAGAAGTAGTGGAAGGAGGTGAGATGAATAGTAAGAATTGGAACAAGGAGAAAAGGAGGAAAAGGAAGAAGGAGGGGAGGGGAAGGGAAGAAGAAGCAGAAGAAGTGGAATCTGGAGGAGAAGAGGAAGAAGAAGAAGAAGTGTAAGCATAAGATTTGGGGGAAGCAGAAGAAGAGGAAGAGCAACAATGGGAATCAACAGAAGTGGTGATGTGAATGCCGAAGACAATGACTTTTCATTTTTTGTAACGTTTCATTAATTTAGGAATTAATGTAACATGCAATTAATCATGTGTGATAATTGCGTGATAATAGAGTATTTAATTTTTCTTTTGGGAGTTACGATTTTGAACAGTCACCTAATTCTATAAATCGGGGCTGAATTGTACTCTAAGGAGAACCATTGAATTCGTGAAATTATATTTGGGTTTTACCCTTTTGTGAGAGATGAATTTCTCTTTAGAACTTATGAAGGAATTTTTCCTTGTGTCGTTCTCCTAGACTTATCAACGTTAAATCACCACCCTTGTGGCGTCATATGATTTATCTTCCATCCTTGGAAGTGGTGTCATCTATCTTTTCGTTAAACCATTTTCATCCTTTCCATTTTCTTGTTTACCCAATTCTCATTGTTTTGTTAACTTATTACCTTCCAACCTAGATAGATCCGCAAAACGAACCCAACCCCTTTGGATTTCTATCAAGTGGGGATGGAGAAAAAGAGGAAGGAGAAGACGGAAAGGAAAGAAGAAGAAGTTGTGGAAGGAGAAGAAATGGAAGAAGAGGAAGAAGAAGAAGTGTCTGCAGAAGAAGCGGAAGAAGGAGACAAAAATGAAAAAGAACAACAAGAAGAAGTAGAAGAAGTGGTAGAAGGAGAGAATAAGAGGAATAGGAGGAAGTAGTGGAATGAAAGGAGATGAAGAAGAAAAAGTGGAAGAAGGAGAACGGGAGGAGAGAGAAGAGGTGGCAGAAGGAGAAGAAGAAGTGGAAGAACGAGAAGAAAAGGAAGAAGTGGAAGTGGAAGAAGGAGAACAATAAGAAGAAGAAGAAGAAGTGGAAGAATGAGAAAAATGAGCAATGGAAGGAAAGGGGATGAAGAAGAAGTGGAACAAGAAGGAGAAGAAGAAGGGGAGGAAGAAGAAGTAGTGTAAGCAGAAAAAGGGCAAGAAGGAGAAGAGAGGGAAGAAGAAGAACAAGTGGATGTAGTAGAAGTGGGAGAAGGTGAACAAGAGGACGAAGAAGAAGTAGTGGAAGGAGTCAGGATGATGGAGAAGAAGTGGAAGAAGGAGAACAAGAGGTAGAAATGCAAGTGGAAGCAGAAGAAGGAGAAAAAGAGGGATATGACGAAGGAAAGAAAGAAGAAGAAGGAGAGGAAGAGGAAGAAAAGAAAGGAAAGGAGAGGATGAAGAGAAGTGGAAGAAAGAGAACAAGAGGAGGCAGCAGAAGTGGAAGAAAGATAAGAAAAGGAAGAAGAAGGAGAGTAACTAGAAGAAGTGGAAGAAGGAGAAGAAGAAGATGTGGAAAGTGAAAAAGGTGAACAAGAGGAGGAAGAAGAAGTAGTGGAAGGAGGTAAGATGAATAGGAAGAATTGGAACAAGGAGAAAAGGAGGAAAAGGAAGAAGGAGGGGAGGGGAAGGGAAGAAGAAGCAGAAGAAGTGGAATCTGGAGGAGAAGAGAAAGAAGAAGAAGAAGTGTAAGCATAAGATTTGGGGGAAGGAGAAAAAGAGGAAGAGCAACAATGGGAAGCAACAGAAGTGGTGATGTGAATGCCGAAGACAATGACTTTTCATTTTTTGTAACGTTTCATTAATTTAGGAATTAATGTAACATGCAATTAATCATGTGTGATAATTGCGTGATAATAGAGTATTTAATTTTTCTTTTGGGAGTTACGATTTTGAACAGTCACCTAATTCTATAAATCGGGGCTGAATTGTACTCTAAGGAGAACCATTGAATTCGTGAAATTATATTTGGGTTTTACCCTTTTGTGAGAGATGAATTTCTCTTTAGAACTTATGAAGTAATTTTTCCTTGTGGCGTTCTCCTAGACTTATCAAGGGTAAATCACCACCCTTGTGGCGTCATATGATTTATCTTCCATCCTTGGAAGTGCTGTCATCTATCCTTTCGTTAAACCATTTTCATCCTTTCCATTTTCTTGTTTACCCAATTCTCATTGTTTTGTTAACTTATTACCTTCCAACCTAGATAGATCCGCAAAACGAACCCAACCCCTTTGGATTTCTATCAAGTGGGGATGGAGAAAAAGAGGAAGGAGAAGACAGAAAGGAAAGAAGAATAAGTTGTGGAAGGAGAAGAAATGGAAGAAAAGGAAGAAGAAGAAGTGTCTGCAGAAGAAGTGGAAGAAGGAGACGAAAATGAAGAAGAACAACAAGAAGAAGTAGAAGAAGTGGTAGAAGGAGAGAATAAGAGGAATAGGAGGAAGTAGTGGAATGAAAGGAGATGAAGAAGAAAAAGTGGAAGAAGGAGAACGGGAGGAGAGAGAAGAGGTGGTAGAAGGAGAAGAAGAGGAAGAAGAAGAAGTGGAAGAACGAGAAGAAAAGGAAGAAGTGGAAGTGGAAGAAGGAGAACAATAGGAAGAAGAAGAAGAAGAAGTGGAAGAATGAGAAAAAGGAACAATGGAAGGAAAGGGGATGAAGAAGAAGTGGAACAAGAAGGAGAAGAAGAAGGGGAGGAAGAAGAAGTAGTGTAGGCAGAAAAAGGGCAAGAAGGAGAAGAGAGGGATATGGAAGACCAAGTGGATGTAGTAGAAGTGGGAGAAGGTGAATAAGAGGACGAAGAAGAAGTAGTTGAAGGAGTCAGGATGATGGAGAAGAAATGGAAGAAGGAGAACAAGAGGTAGAAATGCAAGTAGAAGCAGAAGAAGGAGAAAAATAGGGATATGACGAAGGAAAGGAAGAAGAAGAAGGAGAGGAAGAGGAAGAAAAGAAAGGAAAGGAGAGGATGAAGAGAAGTGGAAGAAAGAGAACAAGAGCAGGCAGGAGAAGTGGAAGAAAGATAAGAAAAGGAAGAAGAAGGAGAGTAACTAGAACAAGTGGAAGAAGGAGAAGAAAAGGAAGAAGAAGAAGATGTGGAAAGTGAAGAAGGTGAACAAGAGGAGGAAGAAGAAGTAGTGGAAGGAGGTGAGATGAATAGGAAGAATTGGAACAAGGAGAAAAGGAGGAAAAGGAAGAAGGAGGGAAGGGGAAGGGAAGAAGAAGTGGAATCTGGAGGAGAAGAGGAAGAAGAAGAAGAAGTGTAAGCATAAGATTTGGAGGAAGGAGAAGAAGAGGAAGAGCAAAAATGGGAAGCAACAGAAGTGGGGGATGGAGAAAAAGAGGAAGGAGAAGACGGAAAGGAAAGAAGAGGAAGTTGTGGAAGGAGAAGAAATGGAAGAAGAGGAAGAAGAGGAAGAAGAAGAAGTGTCTGCAGAAGAAGCAGAAGAAGGAGACGAAAATGAAGAAGAACAACAAGAAGAAGTAGAAGAAGTGGTAGAAGCAGAGAATAAGATGAATATGAGGAAGTAGTGGAATGAAAGGAGATGAAGAAGAAAAAGTGGAAGAAGGAGAACGGGAGGAGAGAGAAGAGGTGGCAGAAGGAGAAGAAGAAGTGGAAGAACGAGAAGAAAAGGAAGAAGTGGAAGTGGAAGAAGGAGAACAATAGGAAGAACAAGAAGAAGTGGAAGAATGAGAAAAAGAAGCAATGGAAGGAAAGGGGATGAAGAAGAAGTGGAACAAGAAGGAGAAGAAGAAGGGGAGGAAGAAGAAGTAGTGTATGCAGAAAAAGGGCAATAAGGAGAAGAGAGGGAAGAAGAAGAACAAGTGGATGTAGTAGAAGTGGGAGAAGGTGAACAAGAGGACGAAGAAGAAGTAGTTGAAGGAGTGGGGATGATAGAGAAGAAGAAGGAGAACAAGAGGTAGAAATGCAAGTGGAAGTAGAAGAAGGAGAAAAAGAGGGATCTGATGAAGGAAAGGAAGAAGAAGAAGGAGATGAAGAGGAAGAAGTGGAAGAAAGACAACAAGAGGAGGCAGGAGAAGTGGAAGAAAGATAAGAAGAGGAAGAAGAAGGAGAGTAACTAGAAGAAGTGGAAGAAGGAGAAGAAAAGGAAGAAGAAGAAGATGTGGAAACTGAAGAAGGTGAACAAGAGGAGGAAGAAGAAGTAGTGGAAGGAGGTGAGATGAAGAAGAAGAATTGGAACAAGGAGAAAAGGAGGAAAAGGCAGAAGGAGGGGAAGGGAAGGGAAGAAGAAGCAGAAGAAGTGGAAGCTGGAGGAGAGGAGGAAGAAGAAGAAGAAGTGTAAGCATAAAATTTGGGGGAAGGAGAAGAAGAGGAAGAGCAACAATGGGAAGCAACAGAAGTGGGGGATGGAGAAAAAGAGGAAGGAGAAGACGGAAAGGAAAGAAAAAGAAGTTGTCGAAGGAGAACAAATTGAAGAAGAGGAAGAAGAAGAAGCATAAGCAGAAGAAGCGGAAGAAGGAGACGAAAATGAAGAAGAACAGCAAGTAGAAGCAGAAGAGGTGGTAGAAGGAGAGGAATAGGAGGAAGTAGTGGAATGAAAGGAGATAAAGAAGAAGAAGTGGAAGAACGAGAACAAAAGGAAGAAGTGCAAGTGGAAGAACGAGAACAATAGGAAGAAGAAGAAGAAGTGGAAGAATGAGAAAAAGAGGAGCAAGAAGAAGCAATGGAAGGAAAGGGGATGAAGAAGAAGTAGTGTAGGCAGAAGAATGGCAAGAAGGACAAGAGAGGGAAGAAGAAGAACAAGTGGATGTACTAGAAGTGGAAGAGGGTGAACAAGAGGAAGACGAAGTAGTTAAAGGAGTTGGAATGTTGGAGAAGAAGTGGAAGAAGGAGAACAAGAGGTAGAAATGCAAGTGGAAGCAGAAGAAGCAGAAAAAGAAGGATATGACAAAGGAAAGGAAGAAGAAGAAGGAGATGAAGAGGAAGAAAAGAAAGGAAAGCAGAGGATGAAGAAGAAGCGGAAGAAAGAGAACAAGAGGAGGCAGGAGAAGTGGAAGAAAGATAAGAAGAGGAAGAAGAAGGAGAGTAACTAGAAGAAGTGAAAGAAGGAGAAGAAAAGGAAGAAGAAGAAGATGTGGAAAGTGAAGAAGGTGAACAAGAGGAGGAAGAAGAAGTAGTGGAAGGAGGTGAGATGAAGAAGAAGAATTGGAATAAGGAGAAAAGGAGGAAATGGAAGAAGGAGGGGAAGGGAAGGGAAGAAGAAGCAGAAGAAGTGGAAGCTGGAGGAGAAGACGAAGAAGAAGAAGAAGTGTAAGCATAAGATTTGGGGGAGGGAGAAGAAGAGGAAGAGCAACAATGGGAAGCAACAAAGTGGGGGATGGAGAAAAAGAGTAAGGAGAAGACGGAAAGGAAAGGAGAAGAAGTTGTGGAAGGAGAACAAATGGAAGAAGAGGAAGAAGAAGCGTAAGCAGAAGAAGCGGAAGAAGGAGACGAAATGAAGAAGAACAACAAGTAGAAGCAGAAGAGGTGGTAGAAGGAGAGGAATCGGAGCAAGTGGTGGAATGAAAGGAGATGAAGAAGAAGAAGTGGAAGAAGGAGAACGGGAGGAGGGAGAAGAGGTGGCAGTAGGAGAAGACGAGGAAGAAGAAGAAGTGGAAGAACGAGAAGAAAAGGAAGAAGTGCAAGTGGAAGAAAGAGAACAATAGGAAGAAGAAGAAGAAGTGGAAGAATGAGAAAAAGAGGAGGAAGAAGAAGCAATGCAAGGAAAGGGGATGAAGAAGAAGTGGAACAAGGAGGAGAAGCAGAAGGGGAGAAAGAAGAAGTAGTGTAGGGAGAAGAAGGGCAAGAAGGAGAAGAGAGGGAAAAAGAAGAACAAGTGGATGTAGCAAAGGTGGAAGAGGGTGAACAAGAGGAAGAAGAAGTGGTTGAAGGAGTGGGGATGATGGAGAAGAAGTGGAAGAAGAAGAACAAGAGGTAGGAATGCAAGTGGAAGCAGAAGAAGGAGAAAAAGAGGGATATGACGAAGGAAAGGAAGAAGAAGAAGGAGATGAAGAGGAAGAAAAGAAACGAAACGAAAGGATGAAGAAGAAGTGGAAGAAAGAGAACAAGAGGAGGCTGGAGAAGTGGAAGGAAGATAAGAAGAGGAAGAAGAAGGAGAGAAACTAGAAGAAGTGGAAGAAGGAGAAGAAAAGGAAGAAGAAGAAGATGTGGAAAGTGAAGAAGTTGAAGAAGGTGAACAAGAGGAGGAAGAAGAAGTAGTTGAAGGAGGTGAGATGAAGAAGAAGAATTGGAATAAGGAGAAAAGGAGGAAAAGGAAGAAGGAGGGGAAGGGAAGGGAAGAAGAAGCAGAAGAAGTGGAATCTGGAGGAAAAGAGGAACAGGAAGTAGCAGTGTAAGCATAAGATTTGGGGGAAGGAGAAGAAGCGGAAGAGCAACAATGGGAAGCAACAGAAGTGGGGGATGGAGAAAAAGAGGAAGGAGAAGATGGAAAGGAAAGAAGAAGAAGTTGTGGAAGGAGAAGAAATGGAAGAAGAGGAAGAAGAAGAAGTGTAAGTAGAAGAAGCGGAAGAAGGAGACGAAAATGAAGAAGAACAACAAGTAGAAGTAGAAGAAGTGGTAGAAGTAGTGGAATGAAATGAGATGAAGAAGAAGAAGTGGAAGAGGAGAACGGGAGGAGGGAGAAGAAATGAAAGGAGAGGATGAAGAACAGGTGGATGAAAGTGAATAAGAGGAGGCAGGAGAAGTGGAAGAAAGATAAGAAGAGGAAGAAGAGGGAGAGTAACTAGAAGAAGTGGAAGAAGGAGAAGAAAAGGAAGAAGAAGAAGATGTGGAAAGTGAAGAAGTTGAAGAAGGTGAACAAGAGGAGGAAGAAGAAGTAGTGGAAAGAGGTGAGATGAAGAAGAAGAATTGGAACAAGGAGAAAAGTAGGAAAAGGAAGAAGGAAGGGAAGGGAAGGAAAGAAGAAGCAGAAGTTGAATCTGGAGGAGAAGAGGAAGTGTAAGGATAAGATTTGGGGGAAGGAGAAGAAGAGGAAGAGCAACAATGGGAAGCAACAGAAGTGGGGAATGGAGAAAAAGAGGAAGGAGAAGACGGAAAGGAAAGAAGAAGAAGTTGTGGAAGCAGAAGAAATGGCAGAAGAGGAAGAAGAAGAAGTGTAAGCAGAAGAAGCAGACGAAAATGAAGAAGAACAACAAGTAGAAGTAGAAGAAGTGGTAGAAGGAGAGAATAAGAGGAATCAGACGAACTAGTGGAATGAAAGGAGATGAAGAAGAAGAAGTGGAATAAGGAGAACAGGAGGAGGGAGAAGAGGTGGCAGAAGGGGAAGAAGAGGAAAAAGAAGAAGTGGAAGAACGAGAAGAAAAGGAAAAAGTGCAAGTGGAAGAAGGAGAACAACAGGAAGAAGAAGAAGTGGAAGAATGAGAAAAAGAGGAGGAAAAAGAAGCAATGGAAGGAAAGGGGATGAAGAAGAAGCAGACCAAGGAGGAGAAGAAGAAGGGGAGGAAGAAGAAGTTGTGTAGGCAGAAGAAGGGCAAGAAGGAGAAGAGAGGGAAGAAGGAGAACAAGTGGATGTAGTAGAATTGGAAGAAGGTGAACAAGAGGAAGAAGAAGAACTAGTTGAAGGAGTGGGGATGATGGAGAAGAAGTGGAAGAAGGAGATCAAGCAGTAGAAATGCAAGTGGAGGTAGAAGAAGCAGAAAAAGAGGGATATGACGAAGGAAAGGAAGAAGAAGAAGGAGATGAAGAGGAAGAAAAGAAAGGAAAGGAGAGGATGAAGAAGAAGTGGAAGAAAGAGAACAAGAGGAGGCAGGAGAAGTAGAAGAAAGATAAGAAGAGGAAGAAGAATGAGAGTAACTAGAAGAAGTGGAAGAAGGAGAAGAAAAGGAAGAAGAAGAAGATGTGGAAAGTGAAGAAGGTGAACAAGAGGAAGAAGAAGAAGTAGTCGAAGGAGGTGAGATGAAGAAGAAGAATTGGAACAAGGAGACAAGGAGGAAAAGGAAGAAGGAGGGGAAGGGAAGGGAAGACGAAGCAGAAAAAGTGGAATCTGGAGGAGAAGAGCAAGAAGAAGAAGAAGTGTAAGCATAAGATTTGGGGGAAGGAGAAGAAGAGGAAGAGCAACAATGGGAAGCAAAAGAAGTGGGGGATGGAGAAAAAGAGGAAGGGGAAGACGGAAAGGAAGGAAGAAGAAGTCGTGGAAGGAGAAGAAATGGAAGAAGAGGAAGAAGAAGAAGTATCTGCAGAAGAAGCGGAAGAAGGAGACAAAAATGAAGAAGAACAACAAGAAGAAGTAGAAGAAGTGGTAGAAGGAGAAAATAAGAGGAATCGGAGGAACTAGTGGAATGAAAGGAGATGAAGAAGAAGAAGTGGAATAAGGAGAACAGGAGGAGGGAGAAGAGGTGGCAGAAGGAGAAGAAGAGGAAAAAGAAGAAGTGGAAGAACGAGAAGAAAAGGAAGAAGTGCAAGTGGAAGAAGGAGAACAATAGGAAGAAGAAGAAGTGGAAGAATGAGAAAAAGAGGAGGAAGAAGAAGCAATGGAAGGAAAGGGGATGAAGAAGAAGCGGACCAAGGAGGAGAAGAAGAAGGGGAGGAAGAAGAAGTTGTGTAGGCAGAAGAAGGGCAAGAAGGAGAAGAGAGGGAAGAAGGAGAACAAGTGGATGTAGTAGAATTGGAAGAAGGTGAACAAGAGGACAAAGAAGAAATAGTTGAAGGAGTGGGGATGATGGAGAAGAAGTGGAAGAAGGAGAACAAGAGGTAGAAATGCAGGTGGAAGCAGAAGAAGCAGAAAAAGAGGGATATGACGAAGGAAAGGAAGAAGAAGAAGGAGATGAAGAGGAAAAAAAGAAAGGAAAGGAGAGGATGAAGAAGAAGTGGAAGAAAGAGAACAAGAGGAGGCAGGAGAAGTAGAAGAAAGATAAGAAGAGGAAGAAGAATGAGAGTAACTAGAAGAAGTGGAAGAAGGAGAAGAAAAGGAAGAAGAAGAAGATGTGGAAAGTGAAGAAGGTGAACAAGAGGAGGAAGAAGAAGTAGTCGAAGGAGGTGAGATGAAGAAGAAGAATTGGAACAAGGAGACAAGGAGGAAAAGGAAGAAGGAGGGGAAGGGAAGGGAAGACGAAGCAGAAAAAGTGGAATCTGGAGGAGAAGAGCAAGAAGAAGAAGAAGTGTAAGCATAAGATTTGGGGGAAGGAGAAGAAGAGGAAGAGCAACAATGGGAAGCAAAAGAAGTGGGGGATGGAGAAAAAGAGGAAGGGGAAGACGGAAAGGAAGGAAGAAGAAGTCGTGGAAGGAGAAGAAATGGAAGAAGAGGAAGAAGAAGAAGTGTCTGCAGAAGAAGCGGAAGAAGGAGACAAAAATGAAGAAGAACAACAAGAAGAAGTAGAAGAAGTGGTAGAAGGAGAGAATAAGAGCAATAGGAGGAAGTAGTGGAATGAAAGGAGATGAAGAAGAAAACGTGGAAGAAGGACAACGAGAGGAGAGAGAAGAGGTGGCAGAAGGAGAAGAAGAGGAAGAAGAAGAAGTGGAAGAACAAGAGGAAAATGAAGAAGTGCAAGTGGAAGAAGGAGAACAATAGGAAGAAGAAGAAGAATTGGAAGAATGAGAAAAAGAAGCAATGGAAGAAAAGGGCATGAACAAGAAGTGGAACAAGAAGGAGAAGAAGAAGGGGAGGAAGAAGAAGTAGTGTAGGCAAAAAAAGGGCAAGAAGGAGAAGAGAGGGAAGAAGAACAATAAGTGGATGTAGTAGAAGTGGGAGAAGGTGAACAAGAGGACAAAGAAGAAATAGTTGAAGGAGTGGGGATGATGGAGAAGAAGTGGAAGAAGGAGAACAAGAGGTAGAAATGCAGGTGGAAGCAGAAGAAGCAGAAAAAGAGGGATATGACGAAGGAAAAGAAGAAGAAGAAGGAGATAAACAGGAAGAAAAGAAAGGAAAGGAGAGGATGAAGAAGAAGTGGAAGAAAGAGAACAAGTGGAGGCAGGAGAAGTGGAAGAAAGATAAGAAGAGGAAAAAGAAGGAGATTAGCTAGAAGAAGTGGAAATAGGAGAAGAAAGGAAAGAAGAAGATGTGGAATGTGAAGAAGGTGAACAAGAGGAGGAAGAAGAAGTAGTGCAAGGAGGTCAGATGAAGAAGAAGAATTGAAACAAGGAGAAAAGGAGGAAAAGGAAGAAGGAGGGGAAGGGAACGGAAGAAGAAGCAGAAGAAGTGGAATCTGGAGGAGAAGAGCAAGAAGAAGAAGAAGTGTAAGCATAAGATTTGGGGAAGGAGAAGGAGAGGAAGAGCAACAATGGGAAGCAACAGAAGTGGGGGATGGAGAAAAAGAGGAAGGAGAAGACGGAAAGGAAAGAAGAAGAAGTTGTGGAAGGAGAAGAAATGGAACAAGAAGAAGTGTAACCAGAAGAAGCGGAAGAATGAGACAAAAATGAAGCAGAAAAACAAGTAGAAGTAGAAGAAGTGATAGAAGGAGAGAATAAGACGAATAGGAGAAAGTAGTGGAATGAAGGGAGATTAAGAAGAAGAAGTGGAAGAAGGAGAACGGGAGGAGGGAGAAGAGGTGGCAGAAGGAGAAGAAGAGGAAGAAGAAGAAGTGGAAGAACAAGAAGAGAAGGAAGAAGTGCAAGTGGAAGAAGGAGAACAATAGGAAGAAGAAGAAGAAGTGGAAGAATGAGAGAAAGAAGCAATGGAAGAAAAGGGGATGAACAAGAAGTGGAACAAGAAGGAGAAGAAGAAGGGGAGGAAGAAGAAGTAGTGTACGCAAAAAAAGGGCAAGAAGGAGAAGAGAGGGAAGAAGAACAACAAGTGGATGTAGTAGAAGTGGGAGAAGGTGAACAAGAGGACGAAGAAGTAGTTGAAGGAGTGGGGATGATGGAGAAGAAGTGGAAGAAGGAGAACAAGAGGTAGAAATGCAGGTGGAAGCAGAAGAAGCAGAAAAAGAGGGATATGACGAAGGAAAGGAAGAAGAAGAAGGAGATAAACAGGAAGAAAAGAAAGGAAACGAGAGGATGAAGAAGAAGTGGAAGAAAGAGAACAAGAGGAGGTAGGAGAAGTGGAAGAAAGATAAGAAGAGGAAGAAGAAGGAGATTAGCTAGAAGAAGTGGAAATAGGAGAAGAAAGGAAAGAAGAAGATGTGGAATGTGAAGAAGGTGAACAAGAGGAGGAAGAAGAAGTAGTGCAAGGAGGTCAGATGAAGAAGAAGAATTGAAACAAGGAGAAAAGGAGGAAAAGGAAGAAGGAGGGGAAGGGAAGGGAAGAAGAAGCAGAAGAAGTGGAATCTGGAGGAGAAGAGGAAGAAGAAGAAGAAGTGTAAGCATAAGATTTGGGGGAAGGAGAAGGAGAGGAAGAGCAACAATGGGAAGCAACAAAAGTGGGGGATGGAGAAAAAGAGGAAGGAGAAGACGGAAAGGAAAGAAGAAGAAGTTGTGGAAGGAGAAGAAATGGAAGAAGAAGAAGTGTAAGCAGAAGAAGCGGAAGAAGGAGACGAAAATGAAGAAGAAAAACAAGTAGAAGTAGAAGAAGTGGTAGAAGGAGAGAATAAGAGGAATAGGAGAAAGTGGAGGAATGAAAGGAGATTAAGAAGAAGAAGTGGAAGAAGGAGAACGGGAGGAGGGAGAAGAGGTGGCAGAAACAGAAGAAGAGGAAGAAGAAGAAGTGGAAGAACAAGAAGAAAAGGAAGAAGTGCAAGTGGAAGAAGGAGAACAATAGGAAGAAGAAGAAGAAGTGGAAGAATGAGAAAAAGAGGAGGAAGAAGAAGCAATTGAAGGAAAGGGGATGAAGAAGAAGTGGAACAAGGAGGAGAAGAAGAAGGGGAGGAAGAAGAAGTAGTGTAGGCAGAAGAAGGGCAAGAAGGAGAAGAGAGGGAAGAAGAAGAACAAGTGGATGTAGTAGAAGTGGAAGAAGGTGACAAGAGGAAGAAGAAGAAGTAGTCGAAGGAGTGGGGATGATGGGGAAGAAGTGGAAGAACGAGAACAAGAGGTAGAAATGCAAGTGGAGGCAGAAGAAGGAGAAAAAGAGGGATATGATGAAGGAAAGGAAGAAGAATAAGGAGATGAAGAGGAAGAAAGGAAAGGAGAGGATGAAGAAGAAGTGGAAGAAAGAGAACAAGAGGAGGCAGGAGAAGTGGAAGAAAGATAAGAAGGGGAAGAAGAAGGAGAGTAACTAGAAGAAGTGGAAGAAGGAGAAGAAAAGGAAGAAGAAGAAGATGTGGAAAGTGAAGAAGGTGAACAAGAGGAGGAAGAAGAAGTAGTCGAAGGAGGTGAGATGAAGAAGAAGAATTGGAACAAGGAGACAAGGAGGAAAAGGAATGATGAGGACACAGCTACAAACAAAGACAGTAAGGTGTTTGAAGGACTTGGGACACATATGACAAGGGCAAGAGCTAGGAAAGCAAGACAAGCTTTACAACAAGTGGTAGCAACAATTCTGGAAGCTGCACCTAATGAAAAGGACATAGAGGCAAAATTAATTCAATGCATGGTTATCATTGAAGATTCATGAAATAGAGGATGTTGCTGCAAAGTTATTTTAATCAAAGTGGGTTTAATTAAATAAAGTTGTAAAAAGTGTTGGTACTGTTGTGTTATTTGCCATGCTTTAAAAACAGTTTATTTTAATTTTTCTTTTATTTTAGAGTGTTGAATTTTAGTGGTTGTCTAGTTTTCCTTCAGTGTGGCTGTTGCCTTTTCATATGCACTAGTAGGGAGGTTATTTAATAAATAAACCTCAATCAATGTTAGTAAATGGTGCATTTATTTCATGGCTTTATGGAATTCCTATATGTATTGCAAATAGACAGACGGGGCTTTGGATAAAACTTTTCTTGAGAGAGTGTATCTCCTAGGTTCTTGGCTGAACCAAGCTTGAGACTTATCAAGGACCTTCCACCCCTTGTGGCGTCTTTGAGACTTATCTTCCTTTCCGGAAGTGGCGTCTCCCCCAAAACCACCATCATCCCCAATTTTTACCTTTTTGTTTTTCCATTCTAACAAATAGTCCTAATCGATCCGTTCTGAATTCGTGGAAAGAGGAATTCACATCATTTGGTATCAGAGCCTGGTTGTTAGGACTAGGTTTTGGACACTGCTTCAAGGTTCTAGGGCGCAGTTCTTGGCTGTTTGAGACGCAATTTCCTTTCACTCATAACTCACATTTTACAGAGTCAATTTCGGTGATTCATGAGTGGAAATTGCTCCTCAGAACGTGAACTTTCACCTGGATGTCGAATCGTTCACTTCGGAGTTATGCAGCGTGAGATACAGTAGTGTGACATTGGCTGGCTTGGAGAAATTGGTAACATCCTTCCTTTTGTTCTTAGTGCCAATAATATCATCTGATATTGATAATCACCCTGCCTAAGTCATTGCAAAAGTTAAGCCTATAAAAAAAACACAAAAGAAAGAAAAGAAAAAAAAAAGAGAAGAAAAAAAAAACAAAAGAAAAGGTTGTGGCTGAATGATTCATCTATTTAGGACAAAAACTTAACCAATTGTAAGGTGATATATTGGCTGTTTTTGTGAAGGATTGTTTCTGCAACTGTTTAGGGCATTAAATTGCATTTGAGTTTTGTTTTTCTTTGGCCTTTTGTGTTTGCTATTTTGTGAGGTAGTGGTGTTTGAAGTCTGATACATTAGGGTAAATTGGAGCCTTTTATTGGTAAATTTTGTTGTTCAACTGTTTTCCAAACTACACCTGATACTACCAAATTTTTGCTACATTGTGTGGACTGTTCTTGAAAAAAAAATAAGAAAAAAGAAGAAAAAGAGTCTTATTTGATTTTGTTAAGAACCCAAGGAGAGTACAAGAGAGGTAAAAGGCTGTGTGCACATTAGAGAAAAAGCCAGAAAAGGGAGCACTAAACATGAGTGTACATTCTTGAGTGTAAACACGTGAGAAGAGTGGCGAGGGCCTATTACTTCAATTTTATTTTTTCTGATTAAATGGCAGGTACAGGAGGTGAAGAAACCCCTCCTAATGGAGGAGGTAATAGACTCATGATTGAAGCAATTACAAACCAAGTACAAAGAATGTTGAGAGAACATATAGAGGAGTTATATGGAAGGATTGAGGTACTTGAGAATCGTGGAAATAATGAGGAGAATAGGAGAAGAAGAGATAATGATGGTGAACCTAGGCAAAACCGGATTGAAGGAGTGAAGCTGAATATTCCTCCATTCAAAGGAAGGAGTGATCCAGAAGCCTATTTGGAGTGGGAACTGAAAATTGAACATGTATTCTCTTGTAACAACTATACAGAGGAGCAAAAAGTTAAAATGGCAGCTGCTAAATTTTCTGATTATGCGCTTATTTGGTGGAACAAGTATCAAAGGGAGAGGGTGAGAAATGAAGAACCAATAGTAGATACATGGGATGAATTGAGGACCATCATGAGGAAGAGATATGTGCCAACTAGATACAATAGAGATTTGAAGCTTAAACTTCAGAAATTATCTCAAGGCAATAGGAGTGTTGAGGAGTATTTTAAAGACTTGGAAATGACTATGATGCAGGCTAAAGTCAATGAAGATAGTGAGGACACTATGGCTCGATTTTTGAGTGGATTAAATAATGAAATCAGAGATGTTGTTGAATTGCAGGAATATATTGAGTTAGAAGATTTGTTGCACAAAGCTGTACAGGTAGAACAACAACTCAAAAGAAAGGGAACTATGAGAAGGGGTTCTTCCAATTTTAACAACACAAATTGGAGGGACAAGTCCAAGAAGGAGGGATCTTCCTTACCTAGGGAACAAGGTTCAAAGTCTTCAAGTGGTAAACACGTTCCTAACCCTTGCATTTCTTCTACTTCCAAGATTAATACAATTAAATGTTTTAAATGTTTGGGTAAAGGTCATATTGCTTTAAATTGTCCAAACAAGAAAAGAAAAATTTTGGGGGACAATGAAATTGCAACTACTGAGGTTAAGGGTAGGGTTGAGATTCAAAAAGGAAGCTTATTTCAAACTAGATGTTCAATTGAAGGAAAGATTTGCTCAATCATTATTTATGGAGGAAATTGTACCAATCTGGCTAGTTCAAGATTAGTAACCAAATTGAATTTAGAGACTACACCACACCCACAACCTTACAAACTTCAAAGTCTTGGTGAAAATGGTGGCATATCTGTGAATAAGCAAGTTGAAGTGAAGTTTTCCATTGGAAAATATGAAGATGTTGTGTTGTGTGATGTGGTGCCCATGGATGCTTGCCACTTACTTCTCGGTAAATCATGGCAAGTTGAAAGAAATGTGAATTACAATGAGAAAACAAATAAAATTTCTTTTATGCACCAAGGATGCAAATTGAGAATTGCATTACTTTCACCTAAAGAAGCAATTGAGGATTTAATCAGGTTGAAAACAAAAATAGGACAAGAGAGAAAAGAGGAAAAAGAAAAAGAAATAAAAGAAAAAGAGTTGAGAGAAAAAGAATTGAGAGAAAAGGAGTTGAGGGAAAAAGAAAAAGAAATAAAAGAGAAAGAGTTGCAAGAAAAAGGAGAGATGAGTGAAACACATAAAAAGAGTGGAAATAAAAAGAGTGAAACACATAAGGGGAACAAAAGTGAAACACTTGAAAGAAAAAAGAGTTGTTTAGCAAAAAAGAGTAAGGTGAAGAGGGTGATGCTTGCAAAAAAACCACTTTACGTGTTGTATTGCAAAAATAATGTTTTGCAATAGTTGTGGAGAAGCAACAGAAGTCGGGGATGGAGAAAAAGAGGAAGGAGAAGACGGAAAGGAAAGAAGAAGAAGTTGTGGATGGAGAAGAAATGGAAGAAGAGGAAGAAGAAGAAGTGTAAGCAGAAGAAGTGGTAGAAGGAGACGAAAATGAAGAAGAACAACAAGTAGAAGTAGAAGAAGTGGTAGAAGGAGAGAATAAGAGGAATAGGAGAAAGTTGTGGAATGAAAGGAGATGAAGAAGAAGAAGTGGAAGAACGAGAAGAAAAGGAAGAAGTGCAAGTGGAAGAAGGAGAACAATAGGAAGAAGAAGAGGAAGAAGTGGAAGAATGAGAAAAAGAGGAGGAAGAAGAAGCAATGGAAGGAAAGGGGATGAAGAAGAAGTGGAACAAGGAGGAGAAGAAGAAGGGGAGGAAGAAGAAGTAGTGTAGGCAGAAAAAGGGCACGAAGGAGAAGAGAGGGAAGAAGAAGAACAAGTGGATGTAGTAGAAGTGGAAGAAGGTGAACAATAGGAAGAAGAAGCAGTAGTTGAAGGGATGATGGAGAAGAAGTGGAAGAAGGAGAACAAGAGGTAGATGCAAGTGGAAGCAGAAGAAGTAGAAAAAGATCGATATAATGAAGGAAAGGAAGAAGAAGAAGGAGATGAAGAGGAAGAAAAGAAAGGAAAGGAGAGGATGAAGAAGAAGTGGAAGAAAGATAAGAAGAGGAAGAAGAAGGAGAGTAACTAGAAGAAGTGGAAGAAGAAGAAGATGTGGAAAGTGAAGAAGTTGAAGAAGGTGAGCAAGAGGAGGAAAAAGAAGTAGTGGAATGAGCTGAGATGAAGAAGAAGAATTGGAAGAAGGAGAAAAGGAGGAAAAGGAAGAAGGAGGGGAAGGCAATGGAGGAAGAAGCAGAAGAAGTGGAATCTAGACGAGAAGAGGAAGAGGAAGAAGAGGAAGAGCAACAATGTGAAGCAACAGAAGTGGGGGATGGAGAGAAAGAGGAAGGAGAAGACGAAAAGGAAAGAAGAAGAAGTTGTGGAAGGAGAAGAAATGGAAGAAGAGGAAGAAGAAGAGGTGTAAGCAGACGAAGCGGAAGAAGGAGGCAAAAATGAAGAAGAACAACAGGTAGAAGTAGAAGAAATGGTAGAATGACAGAATAAGAGGAATAGGAGGAAGTAGTGGAATGAAAGGAGATGAAGAAGAAGAAATGAAGAAGGAGAACAGGAGGAGGAAGAAGAGGTGGCAGAAGGAGAAGAAGAGGAAGAAGAAGAAGTGGAAGAACAAGAAGAAAAGGAAGAAGTGCAAGTGGAAGAAGGAGAAGAATAGGAAGAAGAAGAAGAAGTGGAAGAATGAGAAAAAGAAGAGGAAGAAGAAGCAATGGAAGGAAACGGGAATGACGAAGAAGTGGAACAAGGAGGAGAAGAAAGAGGGGAGGAAGAAGAAGTAGTGTAGGCAGAAGAAGGGCAAGAAGGAGAAGAGAGGGAAGAAGAAGAACAAGTGGATGTAGTAGAAGCGGAAAAAGGTGAACAAGAGAAAGAAGAAGAAGTAGTTGAAGGAGTGGCGATGATGGAGAAGAAGTGGAAGAAGGAGAACAAGAGGTAGAAATGCAAGTGGAAGCAGAAGACGGAGAAAAAGAGGGATATGACGAAGGAAAGGAAGAAGAAGAAGGAAATGAAGAGGAAGAAAAGAAAGGAAAGGAGAGGATGAAGAGGAAGTGGAAGAAATAGAACAAGAAGAGGCAGGAGAAGTGAGAGACAGATAAGAAGAGGAAAAAGAAGGAGAGTAACTAGAAGAAGTGGAAGAAGGAGAAGAAAAGGAAAAAGAAGAAGATCTGGAAAGTGAAGAAGTTGAAGAAGGTGAACAAGAGGAGGAAGAACAAGTAGTGGAAGGTGGTGGGATGAAGAAGAAGAATTGGAACAAGGAGAAAAGTAGGAAAAGGGAGAAGGAGGGGTAGGGAAGGGAAGAAGAAGCAGAAGAAGTGGAATCTGGAGGAAAAGAGGAAGAAGAAGAGGAAGAAGAAGAAGAAGTGTAAGCATAAGATTTGGGGGAAGGAGAAGAAGAGGAAGAGCAACAATGGGAAGCAACAGAAGTGGGGGATGGAGAAAAAGAGGAAGGAGAAAACGGAAAGGAAAGAAGAAGAAGTTGTGGAAGGAGAAGAAATGGAAGAAGAGGAAGAAGAAGAAGTGTAAGCAGAAGAAGCAGAAAAAGCAGACGAAAATGAAAAAGAACAACAAGTAGAGGTAGAAGAAGTGGTAGAAGGAGAGAATAAGAGGAATAGGAGGAAGTAGTGGAATGAAAGGAGATGAAGAAGAAGAAGTGGAAGAAGGAGAACGGGAGGAGGGAGAAGATGTGGCAGAAGGAGAAGAAGAGGAAGAAGAAGAAGTGGAAGGACGAGAAGAAAAGGAAGAAGTGCAAGTGGAACAAGGAAAATAATAGGAAGAAGAAGAAGAAGTGGTGGAAGAATGAGAAAAAGGGGAGGAAGAAGAAGCAATGGAAAGAAAGGGGATGAAGAAGAAGTGGAACAAGGAGGACAAGAGGAAGGGGAGGAAGAAGAAGTAGTGTAGGCAGAAGAAGGGCAAGAAGGAGAAGAAAGGGAAGAAGAACAACAAGTGGATGTAGTAGAAGTGGAAGAAGGTGAACAAGAGGAAGAAGAAGAAGTCGTTGAAGGAGTGGGGATGATGGAGAAGAAGTGGAAGAAGGAGAACAAGAAGTAGAAATCCAAGTGGAAGCAGAAGAAGCAGAAAAAGAGGGATATGATGAAGGAAAGGAAGAAGAAGAAGGAGATGAAGAGGAAGATAAGAAAGGAAAGGAGAGGATGAAGAAGAAGTGGAAGAAAGATAAGAAGGGGAAGAAGAAGGAGAGTAACTAGAAGAAGTGGAAGAAGGAGAAGAAAAAGAAGAAGAAGAAGATGTGGAAAGTCAAGAGTTGAAGAAGGTGAACAAGAGGAAGAAGAAGAAGTAGTGGAAGGAGGTGAGATGAAGAAGAAGACTTGGAACAAGGAGAAAAGGAGGAAAAGGAAGAAGGAGGGGAAGGGAAGGCAAGAAGAAGCAGAAGAAGTGGAAGCCGAAGGAGAAGAGGAAGAAGAAGAAGAAGTGCAAGCATAAGATTTGGGCGAAGGAGAACAAGAGAAGAAGAAGTGCAAGCATAAGAAGAAGTGCAAGAATAAGAGGAATAGGAGGAAGTAGCAGAATGAAAGGAGATGAAGCAGAAGAAGTGGAAGAAAGAGAACGGGAGGAGGGAGAGGAGGTGGCAGAAGGAGAAGAAGAGGAAGAAGAAGAAGTGGAAGAACGAGAAGAAAAGGAAGAAGTGCAAGAGGAAGAAGGAGAAAAAGAGGAGGAAGAAGAAGCTATGGAAGGAAAGGGTATGAAGAAGAAGTGGACCAAGGAGGAGAAGAATAAGGGGAGGAAGAAGAAGTAGTGTAGGCAGAAGAAGGGCAAAAAGGAGAAGAGAGGGAAGAAGAAGAACAAGTGGATGTAGTAGAATTGGAAGAAGGTGAACAAGAGGAAGAAGAAGAACTAGTTGAAGGAGTGGGGATGATGGACAAGAAGTGGAAGAAGCAGAACAAGAGGTAGAAATGCAAGTGGAAGCAGAAGAAGGAGAAAAAGAGGGATATGAGGAAGGAAAGGAAGAAGAAGGAGATGAAGAGGAAGAAAAGAAAGGAAAGGAGAAGATGAAGAAGAAGATGTGGAAATTGAAGAAGGTGAACAAGAGGAGGAAGAAGAAGTAGTGGAAGGAGGTGAGATGAAGAAGAAGAACTGGAACGAGGAGAAAAGGAGGAAAAGGAAGAAGGAGGGGAAGGGAAGTTAAGGGAAGAAGAGGCAGAAGAAGTGAAATCTGGAGGAGGAGAGGAAGAAGAAGAAGAAGAAGTGTAAGCATAAGATTTGGGGAAGGAGAAGAAGAGGAAGATCAGCAATGGGAAGCAACAGAAGTGGGGAATGGAGAAAAAGAGGAAGGAGAAGACGGAAAGGAAAGAAGAAGAAGTTGTGGAAAGAGAAGAAAAGGAAGAAGAGGAAGAAGAAGAAGTGTAAGCAGAAGAAGCGGAAGAAGGAGACGAAAATGAAGAAGAAGAACAAGTAGAAGTAGAAGAAGTGGTAGAAGGCGAGAATAAGAGGAATAAGAGGAAGTAGTGGAATGAAAGGAGATGAAGAAGAAGAAGTGGAAGAAGGAGAACGGGAGGAGGAGAAGAGGTGGCAGAAGGAGAAGAAGAGGAAGAAGTGGAAGAATGAGAAAAAGAGGACGAAGAAGAAGAAATGGAAGGAAAGGGGATGAAGAAGGAGTGGAACAAGGAGGAGAAGAAGAAGGGGAGGAAGAAGAAGTAGCGTAGGCAGAAGAAGGGCAAGAAGGAGAAGAGAGGGAAGAAGAAGAACAAGTGGATGTAGTAGAAGTGGAAGAAGGTGAACAAGAGGAAGAAGAAGATGTCGTTGAAGGAGTGGGGATGATGGAGAAGAAGTGGAAGAAGGAGAACAAGAGGTAGAAATGCAAGTGGAAGCAGAAGAAGGAGAAAAAGAGGGATATGACGAAGGAAAGGAAGAAGAAGAAGGAGATGAAGAGGAAGAAAAGAAAGGAAAGGAGAGGATGAAGAAGAAGTGGATGAACGAGAACAAGAGAAGGCAGGAGAAGTGGAAGAAAGATAAGAAGAGGAAGAAGAAGGAGAGTAACTAGAAAAAGTGGAAGAAGGAGAAGAAAAGGAAGAAGAAGAAGATGTGGAAAGTGAAGAAGGTGAACAAGAGGAGGAAGAAGAAGTAGTGGAAGGAGGTGACATGAAGAAGCAGAATAAGAACAAGGAGAAAAGGAGGAAAAGGAAGAAGGAGGGGAAGGGAAGGGAAGAAGAAGCAGAAGAAGTGGAATCTGGAGGAGAAGAGGAAGAAGAAGAAGAAGTGTAAGCACAAGATTTGGGGGAAGGAGAAGAAGAGGAAGAGCAACAATGGGAAGCAACAGGAGTGGGGGATGGAGAAAAAGACGAAGGAGAAGACAGAAAGGAAAGAAGAAGAAATTGTGGAAGGAGAAGAAATGGAAGAAGAGGAAGAAGAAAAAGTGTAAGCAGAAGAAGCGGAAGAAGGAGACGAAAATGAAGAACAACAACAAGTAGAAGTAGAAGAAGTGGTAGAAAGAGAGAATAAGAGGAATAGGAGGAAGTAGTGGAATGAAAGAAGATGAAGAAGAAGAAGTGGAAAAAGGAGAACAGGAGGAGGGAGAAGAGGTGGCAGAAGGAGTAAAAGAGGAAGAAGAAGAAGTGGAAGAATGAGAAGAAAAGGAAGAAGTGCAAGTGGAAGAAGGAGAACAATAGGAAGAAGAAGAAGAAGTGGAATAATGAGAAAAAGAGGAGGAAGAAGAAGCAATGGAAGGAAACGGGAATGAAGAAGAAGGGGAGGAAGAAGAAGTAGTGTAGGCAGAAGAAGGGCAAGAAGGAGAAGAGAGGGAAGAAGAAGAACAAGTGGATGTAGTAGAAGTGGAGGAAGGTGAACAAGAGGAAGAAGAAGAAGGATTTGAAGGAGTGGGGATCAAGTGGAAGAAGGAGAACAAGATGTAGAAATGCAAGTGGAAGCAGAAGAAGGAGAAAAAGAGGCATATAACGAAGGAAAGGGAGAAGAAGAAGGAGATGAAGAGGAAGAAAAGAAAGGAAAGGAGAGGATGAAGAAGAAGTGGAAGAAAGAGAACAAGAGGAGGCAGGAGAAGTGGAAGAAAGATTAGAAGAGGAAGAAGAAGGAGAGTAACTAGAAGAAGTGGAAGAAGGAGAAGAAAAGGAAGAAGAAGAAGATATGGAAAGTGATGAAGTTGAATAAGGTGAACATGAGGAGGAAGAAGAAGTAGTCGAAGGAGGTGAGATGAAGAAGAAGAATTGGAACAAGGAGAAAAGGAGGAAAAGGAAGATGCAGGGGAACAGAAGGGAAGAAGAAGCAGAAGAAGTGGAGGCTGGAGGAGAAGAGAAAGAAGAAGACGAACTGTAAGCATAAGATTTTAGGGAAGGAGAAGAAGAGGAAGGGCAACAATGGGAAGCAATAGAAGTGGGGGATGTAGAAAAAGAGGAAGGAGAAGACAGAAAGGAAAGAAGAAGAAGTTGTGGAAGGAGAAGAAATGGAAGAAGAGGAAGAAGAAGAAGCGTAAATAGAAGAAGTAGAAGAAGGAGACGAAAATGAAGAAGAACAACAAGTAGAAGTAGAAGAACTGGTAGAATGAGAGAACAAGAGAAATAGGTGGAAGTAGTGGAATGAAAGGAGATGAAGAAGAAGAAGTGGAAGAAGGAGAACGGGAGTAGGGAGAAGAGTTGGCAGAATGAGAAGAAGAGGAAGAAGAAGAAGTGGAAGAACGAGAAGAAAAGGAAGAAGTGGAAGTGGAAGAAGGACAACAATAGGAAGAAGAAGAAGAAGTGGAAAAATGAGAAAAAGAGGAGGAAAAAGAAGCAATGGAAGGAAAGGGGATGAAGAAGAAGTGGAACAAGGGGAAGAAGAAGATGTGCAGGTAGAAGAAGGGAAGAAGGATAAGAGAGGGAAGAAGAAGAACAAGTGGATATAGTAGAAGTGGAAGAAGGTGAACAAGAGGAAGAAGAAGTAGTTGAAGGAGTGGGGATAATGGAGAAAAGTGGAAGAAGGAGAACAAGAGGTAGAAATGCAAGTGGGAGTAGAAGAAGGAGATGAAGAAGAAGAAAGGAAAGGAAAGGATGAAGAAGAAGTGGAAGAAAGAGAACAAGAGGAGGCAGGAGAAGTAGAAGAAAGATAAGAAGAGGAAGAAGAAGGAGAGTAACTAGAATAAGTGGAAGAAGGAGATGAAAAGGAAGAAGAAGAAGATGTGGAAAGTGAAGAAGGTGAACAAGAGGAGGAAGAAAAAGTAGTGGAAGGAGGTGAGATGCAGAAGAAGAATTGGAACAAGGAGAAAAGGAGGAAAAGGAAGAAGGAGGGGAGGGGAAGGGAAGAAGAAGCAGAAGAAGTGGAATCTGGAGGAAAAGAGGAAGAAGAAGAAGAAGTGTAAGCATAAGATTTGGGGGAAGGACAAGAAGAAGAAGAGTGACAATGGGAAGCAACAGAAGTGGGGGATGGAGAAAAAGAGGAAGGAGAAGACGGAAAGGAAAGAAGAAGAAGTTGTGGAACAAGAAGAAATGGAAGAAGAGGAAGAAGTGTCTGCAGAAGAAGCGGAAGAAGGAGACGAAAATGAAGAAGAACAACTAGAAGAAGTAGAAGAAGTGGTGGAAGGAGAGAATAAGAGGAATAGGAGGAAGTAGTGGAATGAAAGGAGATGAAGAAGAAAAAGGGGAAGAAGGAGAACGGGAGGACGGAGAAGAGGTGGCAGAAGGAGAAGAAGATGAAGAGGAAGAAGTGAAAGAACGAGTAGAAAAGGAAGAAGTACAAGTGGAAGAAGGAGAACAATAGGAAGAAGAAGAAGAAGTTGAAGAATGAGAAAAAGAGCAGGAAGAAGAAGCAATGGAAGGAAAGGGGATGAAGAAGAAGTGGAACAAGGAGGAGAAGAAACAAGTGGATGTAGTAGAAGTGGAAGAAGGTGAACAAGAGGAAGAAGAAGATGTAGTTGAAGGAGTGGGGATGATGGAGAAGAAGTGGAAGAAGGAGAACAAGAGGTAGAAATGCAAGCGGAAGCAGAAGAAGGAGAAAAAGAGGGATATGATGAAGGAAAGGAAGAAGAAGAAGGACATGAAGAGAAAGAAAAGAAAGGAAAGGAGAGGATGAAGAAGAAGTGGAAGAAAGAGAACAAGAGGAGGCAGGAGAAGTGGAAGAAAGATAAGAAGAGGAAGAAGAAGGAGAGTAAGTAGAAGAAGTGGAAGAAGGAGAAGAAAAGGAAGAAGCAGAAGAAGTGGAATCTGGAGGAGAAGAGGAAGAAGAAGAAGAAGTGTAAGCATAAGATTTGGGGGAAGGAGAAGAAGAGGAAGAGCAACAATGGGAAGCAACAGAAGTGGGGGATGGAGAAAAAGAGGAAGGAGAAGACGGAAAGGAAAGAAGAAGAAGTTGTGGAAGGAGAAGAAATGGAAGAAGAGGAAGAAGAAGAAGTGTAAACAGAAGAAGCGGAAGAAGGAGACGAAAATGAAGAAGAACAACAAGTAGAAGTAGAAGAAGTGGTAGAAGGAGAGAATAAGAGGAATAGCAGGAAGTAGTGGAATGAAAGGAGATGAAGAACAAGAAGAAGTGGAAGAAGGAGAATGAGAGGAGGGAGAAGAGGTGGCAGAAGGAGAAGAAGAGGAAGAAGAAGAAGTGGAAGAACGAGAAGAAAAGGAAGAAGGGGAACTGGAAGAAGGAGAACAATAGGAAGAAGAAGAAGAAGTGGAAGAATGAGAAAAAGAAGCAATGGAAGGAAAGGGGATGAAGAAGAAGTGGAACAAGAAGGAGAAGAAGAAGGGGAGGAAGAAGAAGTAGTGTAGGCAGAAAAAGGGCAAGAAGGAGAAGAGAGGGAAGAAGAAGAACAAGTGGATGTAGTAGAAGTGGGAGAAGGTGAACAAGAGGACGAAGAAGGAGTAGTTGAAGGAGTGGGGATGATGGAGAAGAAGTGGAGGAAGGAGAACAAGAGGTAGAAATGCAAGTGGAATCAGAAGAAGAAGAAAAAGAGGGATATGACGAAGGAAAGGAAGAAGAAGAAGGACATGAAGAGGAAGAAAAGAAAGGAAAGGAGAGGATGAAGAAGAAGTGGAAGAAAGAGAACAAGAGGAGGCAGGAGAAGTGGAAGAAAGATAAGAAGAGGAAGAAGAAGGAGAGTAACTAGAAGAAGTGGAGAAGGAGAAGAAAAGGAAGAAGAAGAAGATGTGGAAAGTGAAGAAGGTGAATAAGAGGAAGAAGAAGAAGTTGTGGAAGGAGGTAATAAGTTAAAAAAAGGAGGGGAGGGGAAGGGAAGAAGAAGCAGAAGAAGTGGAATCTGGAGGAAAAGAGGAAGAAGAAGAAGAAGTGTAAGCATAAGATTTGGGGGAAGGAGAAGAAGAGGAAGAGCAACAATGGGAAGCAACAGAAGTGGGGGATGGAGAAAAAGAGGAAGGAGAAAACGGAAAGGAAAGAAGAAGAAGTTGTGGAAGGAGAAGAAATGGAAGAAGAGGAAGAAGAAGAAGTGTCTGCAGAAGAAGCGGAAGAAGGAGACGAAAATGAAGAAGAATAACAACAAGAAGTAGAAGAAGTGGTAGAAGGAGAGAATAACAGGAATAGGAGGAAGTAGTGGAATGAAAGGAGATGAAGAAGAAAAAGTGGAAGAAGGAGAACGGGAGGAGAGAGAAGAGCTGGCAGAAGGAGAATAAGAGGAAGAAGAAGAAGTGGAAGAACGAGAAGAAAAGGAAGAAGTGGAAGTGGAAGAAGTAGAACAATAGGAAGAAGAAGAAGAAGTGGAAGAATGAGAAAAAGAAACAATAGAAGGAAAGGGGATGAAGAAGAAGTGGAACAAGAAGGAGAAGAAGAAGGGGAGGAAGAAGAAGTAGTGTAGGCAGAAAAAGGGCAAGAAGGAGAAGAGAGGGAAGAAGAAGAACAGGTGGATGTAGTAGAAGTGGGAGAAGGTGAACAAGAGGACGAAGAAGAAGTAGTTGAAGGAGTGGGGATGATGGAAAGAAGTGGGAGAACGAGAACAAGAGGTAGAGATGCAAGTGGAAGCAGAAGAAGGAGAAAAAGAGGGATACGATGAAGGAAAGGAAGAAGAGGAAGGAGATGAAGAGGAAGAAAAGAAAGCAAAGGAGAGGATGAAGAAGAAGTGGAAGAAAGAGAACAAGAGGAGGCAGGAGAAGTGGAAGAAAGATAAGAAGAGGAAGAAGGAGGGGAAGGGAAGGGAAGGTGATATAAATCCAAAGGGGTTGGATTCGTTTTGCGGATCTATCTAGGTTGGAAGGTAATAAGTTAAAAAAACAATGAGAATTGGGTAAACAAGAAAATGGGAAGGGTGAAAATGGTTTAACGAAAAGATAGATGACGCGACTTCCAAGATGGAAGATAAGTCATATGACGCCACAAGGGTGGTGATTTACCCTTGATAAGTCTAGGAGAACGCCACAAGGAAAAATTCTTTGATAAGTTCTAAAGAGAATTGCATCTCTCACAAAAGGGTAAAACCCAAATATAATTTCATTAATTCAATGGTTGTCCTTTGAGTATAATTCAACCCCTATTTATAGAAGTAGGTGACTGTTCAAAATCATAACTCCCAAATGAAAAATCAAATACTCCATTATCACGCAATTATCACATATGATTAATTCCATGTTACACTAATTCCTAAATTAATGAAACGTTACAAAAAATGAAAAGTCATTGTCTTCGGATTTCACATCAGAAGGGAAGGGAAGAAGAAGCAGAAGAAGTGGAATCTGGAGGAGAAGAGGAAGAAGAAGAAGAAGTGTAAGCATAAGATTTGGGGGAAGGAGAAGAAGAGGAAGAGCAACAATGGGAAGCAATAGAAGTGGGGGATGGAGAAAAAGAGGAAGGAGAAGACGGAAAGGAAAGAAGAAGAAGTTATGGAAGGAGAAAAAGAAGTGGTAGAATGAGAAAAAGAGGAGGAAGAAGAAGCAATGGAAGGAAAGGCGATGAAGAAGAAGTGGAACAAGGAGGAGAAGAAGAAGGGGAGGAAGAAGAAGTAGTGTAGGCAGAAGAAGGGAAAGAAGGAGAAGAGAGGGAAGAAGAAGAACAAGTGGATGCAGTAGAAGTGGAAGAAGGTGAACAAGAGGAAGAAGAAGAAGTAGTTGAAGGAGTGGGGATGATGGAGAAGAAGTGGAAGAAGGAGAACAAGAGGTAGAAATGCAAGTGGAAGCAGAAGAAGGAGAAAAAGAGGGATATGACGAAGGAAAGGAAGAAGAAGGAGATGAAGAGGAAGAAAAGAAAGGAAAGGAAAGGAAAGGATGAAGAAGAAATGGAAGAAAAAGAACAAGAGGAGGAAGGAGAAGTTGAAGAAAGATAAGAAGAGGAAGAAGAAGGAGAGTAACTAGAAGAAGTGGAAGAAGGAGAAGAAAAGGAAGATGTAGAAGATGTGGAAAGTGAGGAAGTTGAAGAAGGTGAACAAGAGGAGGAAGAAGAAGTAGTGGAAGGAGGTGAGATGAAGAAGAAGAATTGGAACAAGGAGAAAAGGAGGAAAAGGAAGAAGGAGAGGAAGGGAAGGGAAGAAGAAGCAGAAGAAGTGGAATCTGGAGGAGAAGAGGAAGAAGAAGAAGAATTGTAAGCACAAGATTTGCGAGAAGGAGAAGAAGAGGAAGAGCAACAATGGGAAGCAACAGAAGTGGGGGATGGAGAAAAAGAGGAAGGAGAAAAGGAAAGGAAAGAAGAAGAAGTTGTGGAAGGAGAAGAAATGGAAGAAGAGGAAGAAGAAGAAGTGTGATGTGACCATGCCTAGCCAAGGACCTATCACTAGGGCCATGGCTAGAAGGATTGAAGAAGACCTAGCCCTTGCAGACAAAGGAAGACTTCACCTCCTATGGAGAGTGAAGATATTAGGCTAGAGACTTTAGTTAGTAAAATGTAATTTTCCTTTATTTTAATTTTGAGGAGCATTAAGAATTTAATTTGGGACATGTATTTAGTCCATTTTTTATTTTTAGGAGGTGTCTTAGGAATTTAGAGGGTGGATTTAGCTTTTTGGGTCTTTATGAAGGAAATAAGGGGTAGCCTTGATATCTACACCCCTCTTTTCTACAGAAACCCCCTAAGCTAATAAGAAGGAATCTTGACCCTTGGTTTGAGAAACTTGGGCACCAAGTTTGATGATCTAAGGAGGGAATTGTTTCTCAATTCTCCTCCCTTAGATCTCTCCTTTTAATCCTAGCCCTTCTTTTTTAGGTTATCTTGTTCAAGAGGTTAGCTACCTCTATAAATAGGAGTTCCTCCCTCACTTGTATTTTTTACACTTGAATTTAATCCTAGAGACCATATTGGTTGAGGTTCTTACCTTTGAGTGTCCCCCTTTCTCCTTTGTGAGAGCTTCTAAGAGTTATCAAGGGACCCCTCCCTTGGGGCCTCTCCCCTTTGGCTTATCAAACATAGTATTTGTGGCGCCTCACCCCATTCTTTTCCTCTCCATAAATCCATTTCCCTTCCAATTGACCTTAGAAAGGATCCTTTGGGCACGTGATCATCAAAGATCACATCAAGTGGTATCAGAGCCACTTTCTAAAGGTCACGTTCTTTCTAAATTTTCTTTTTTGCTTTGTTGTTTATTTCTTTGATCTCTTTATTTTAAAGTCCTTCATTTTTTGTCATCCCTATTTCCTTTATTGTCTAGTAGTATAGCTTTTTATTCTTGCTATTATATGCGCTTTTGTTTTCTATCTACGCGCCTATGTTCCATTTAATTTGATGCGATTTTATTTGTCCCTTTCTTTGCATCTTATTTTTGTGTTCAAGTTGCTTAATTTTCCCTTGGTTTTTTATGTTAAAGTGTGCCTAAGAAGTTGTGACCATTAAACCCACATGGTTGAGGATTTTTCCACACCATTGTGGTGATCAACTTTGGCCACTTTGTTGTGCCTTTTGTTTTAAGTCTCTTGCTGAAATTTTTGCTCTATTTTTAGGTGTGTTATTTTTTCTTAATCTTGTGTTTTGTCAAATACTAGTCATGTTAGTTTCCTATTTTGTCTCATTTAAATTCCATAGGTTTTAGCCTCTTAAATTTTTTACAAAAAAGCCTTCAAAAACAGTTTGAATTGAGCTCCTAAGAGGTGAACCTCTTGTTGAGTCTCTTAAGTCTTTTATGCTTTTAGTTCAAGCATATTAATCTCTTTGTTGTTCTTAAATATTTGCTCAATTCAATCTTTATATGTTTCTTGTTTTATGTTGAATTATTAGTAGCTTTCCACTTGGTTTACCTTCACTATTGGTGCCTCTTTATGGAATTTTAGCTTGGGTGAATTGTGTTAGTAATTTGAGCAATCAATTTACTTTAAAATCAGCCCTAAATCATTCCTTAAGCACCATTAGTTCAGTGGTATTTGGAACTACTAAGTTGTTTTGCCATTAGTTGCATGCATTGCTTGAAAATTGTGTGACCTTACTTTGTGCTTATTCACTCAAGTGTTATTATTTCAAGAATCCTCATTAAAATTTCAATTCAACAAGCTATTAGGTGCAGCAAAATGATTAGAAAAAGTTAAAAAAAATAGAAAAAGTTCAAGTTAAAAAAAAAAAAAGAAGATAAAGAACTCAAAAGAAAGACAAATTTGAAGTTGTGTACCTAATAGTAGAAACATTTGATATGAGGAACCAATTGTGATTCAAAAAAAAAATTACTTGAGTAAGCTTTTTAGTTTTTGGTCACTTAAATTTTATTAAGTGTGCAACTATTGGTTTCATTTTTTTTGTTTGAGTCTTTTTTCATCTCTACTCTTAGAGCTAATCTAGGAAAGTTATTTGTGTGCTACCTTCCTTTATGAGCCTTATGTTTTCTTGCTTGTCTTCTTTACTTCTTTGAGTTTGTCATTGTTTAATCTATCCACTTGGATTTGTGAACCTTGTTTTGTTATTCACCTTTGTTTGTTGTCTTGTGTTGTATTCGGCCTTGGTAAGGAAAGGTTGGGAAAGGTTCCATATATAAAATTTTGGCAAGTCCAAACAAGAGGAAACAAGGGTAGCATTCTTGGGGTGAGTTGATGCAACTCAAAGGGGCTTGATCAAAAGGAGACAAACACCAAAAAAGCTTGGAGTGAAGACTTTGTTTTATTTTTTTTATTCTTTGTATTGTGTATACTTAATTTTAGATTGGGAGTTTGAGTGCCCTTAAGGCCCTCCCTTGGTTTGTAATAATTTTGGTTAATTTTAGCGTAGTTCCTCATTAATTAGGTGAAGAAGGGAGAAGTGGTACACTTCCTTCAACACCTTAGGAGCACGATTAGAGCCCTTTCTCTTTTACATTCTTGCACTTTTATTTTATTTTATGTTATTTTGAAAAAACGTGTAGAGGCTAAGAGTTCCAAAGACTCATCAAGCCACCTTAGGTGAGAAAAAAAAAGAGAGGAGTGTTGCTTGAAAAAAAAAAGTTTTTGGCCTACCCTTTAGTTTTTAGCATCCAAGCACCATGACTTCCCACACACATTCTAGTGCACATAGTTGTTCATCAAGTAAGAGTGTCAACCAAAGAAAACCTTCTAAGGGAGACACTCTTGAAAACCTTAACTTAGAATTTAGGGAATGGATGGCTAAAGAGCAAGAAAGGAGAGAAGAAAAAGAGAGAAAAAAAGAAATAAAAGAAAAGGAAAAACAAAAAGAGAAGGAAGAGTTAAGAAAAGAGATGTTGGAAATGAGAAAAGAGAAAAAAGAGCGAGAAGAGAGAAGGCAAAGAGAGAGAAGAGAGGATGAAGAAAGGAGAAGAAGGAAAGAACTAGAAAGAAAAAAAGAAAAAGAGGAAGAAGAGAGAAGGAGAGGAGAAGAGAGTAAGAGGAGAGATGGGAGGGAAAGTGAAAGAAAAAATAAAGGAATTCTCATAAGATCCCCATCTAGGCATTTTAGCTCTAGTGAAGAAGAATACTATAGAAATCAACATAAGCATCACTCTCATTCATCATACAATCATCATTCTCCTCAAGAGAACATAAATCATGCTAGGGAACCAAAGGTAGACCTACCCCATTTTCATGGTAGGGAAGATGTTGAGACTTACCTAGATTGGGAAGTCAAAGTGGAACAACTCTTTCGATGCTATGAAATTAGGGAAGAAAGGAAAGTACCTTTGGCCTCCCTTAGTTTTCAAGGTTCTGCTTTGCATTGGTGGGATGGGTTAGTCAAGGATAGGGCCCGTAAACAAATGCCTGACATTCGCTACTGGAATGATTTAAAAACTTGTTTGCGAAGAAGGCACATTCCTTCATATTATGAGAGGGATCTTTTGGATAGGCTCCAAAGACTTAGGCAACATAACATAAGTATTGAGGAGTATAGACAAAAGATGGAGCTTCTCATACTAAAGGCCAATATCATTGAGGAACCTAATGCCACCCTTGCTAGGTTTTTGTGTGGATTAAGCTCTGACATTAGAGATAAGGTAGAGCTTCTTTCATACTCAAACCTTGATGAGTTGGTAGAACTTTGTGTAAGAGCTGAGAATCAACTCAAGAGAAAAAGTTTTAAAAAAGATTCTCCCTCTTACTCAAAGAGAGACCAACTTAAGGGAAACTCTTTCAAGGGTTTTCCCAAAGAGGAACCCAAGCTTTTTCAAGATACAAAAGCACCTCATGTAGAGAGAAAACCCCCTACTACTAAGCCTACTGAAAGGTAAAGTAGTATCAAATGCTTCAAATGTCTTGGGAGAGGCCACATTGCCTCTCGATGCGCTAACAAGAAAACCATGCTCATGAGGGGACAAGACATTTGTAGTGAGAATAGCTCATCTTCCTCCTCTAGTGAGAGTGAGGAAGAAGGGGGACATACTTTTGAACAAGAGTGTGAGGAAGCTTTTCCTTATGAGGGGGACCTCCTTATGGTTCAAAGGATTCTTGGAAGCCAACCTCTAGAGCTTGGCCAGTCACAAAGAGAGAACATCTTCCATACAAGATGTAAAGTAAATGACAAAGTATGTTCTCTCCTTGTTGATAGTGGCTCCTGTTGTAACTGTTGTAGCTCTAGGTTGGTTGAAAAACTAGCCTTGACTACCATGCCCCATCCCAAACCTTACAAATTGCAATGGCTCAATGAGCAAGGGGAGATGGTAGTCAATGAACAAGTTATGGTTCCAATTTCCATAGGATCTTATAATGATGAGATTCTTTGTGACATAGTTCCTATGGAGGCTGGTCATATCCTGTTGGGGAGACCATGGCAATTTGACAAAAAAGCTATTCACCATGGCCACTCCAACCAAATAATTCTCACCCATAATGAAAAGCGCTTCAAATTGTATCCTTTGTCACCTTCTCAAGTGGCTGAGGATCAATTTGCGATGAAAAAGAAAAGAGTTGAGGAAAAACAAAAACAAAAAAAAGCACAACAAGCTTTACCCTTAAAGCTTGAAAAGGGTAAAGAGAGAGAGTCGGAAGGTGATGCCCCTTCGAAAGGGAATATTAGTAAAAGGAGCCTATTTGCTACTAAACGTGATTTAAAAGAAGCTCATTTGACTAACAAGCCCTTTTATCTCCTCTTTTGCAAAGAAGCATCAAATCCTTCTTCCATTTTGCATTCTTCTGCTGAGAGCACTGCCACAGCCCATGCACATGAGCACCTTCCTCAAGGGGTTCAAGATATTTTAAAAGAATTTGATGACATATTCCCTAATGAGGTTCCGAAAGGACTTCCTCCCATTAGGGGTATAGAACATCAAATTGATTTGGTGCCTGGCGCAAGTCTACCTAATAGACCTGCCTATAGGACCAACCCCATGGAGACCCAAGAGATTGAGTCTCAAGTGAATGAGCTGTTGGAGAAGGGTTAGGTTCAAAAGAGCCTAAGCCTTTGTGCCGTGCCAGTCTTGTTGGTGCCCAAGAAGAATGGCCAATGGAGGATGTGTGTTGATTGTCGTGCAATCAACAACATCACCATCAAATATAGGCACCCAATCCCCCGTCTTGATGACATGTTGGATGAATTGCATGGGGCAAAAATATTTTCAAAAATAGATCTTAGAAGTGGTTACCACCAAATAAGGATCAAAGAGGGTGATGAGTGGAAAACTGCTTTTAAGACTAAATTTGGTCTTTATGAGTGGTTGGTTATGCCTTTTGGGCTAACTAATGCCCCAAGCACATTCATGCGCTTAATGAATCATGTACTAAGGGATTGCCTTGGTAAATTTTGTGTAGTTTACTTTGATGACATTTTAGTTTACTCTAGGAACCTAGATGATCATTTAGGACATCTAAGGCATGTTTTTTCTCTTCTTAGGAGTAATCATCTTTTTGGTAACTTAGAAAAATGCACTTTTTGTGTAGATAGTGTAGTTTTCCTAGGTTTTGTAGTTAGCACAAAAGGGGTTCATGTTGACCCCGAAAAGATAAAAGCTATTCAAGAATGGCCCACCCCAAAGAGTGTGACAGAGATCAAAAGCTTTCATGGTCTCGCTGGATTTTATAGGCGCTTTGTGCCTAATTTCTCCACGCTCTTCGCACCAATAAATGATTTGGTGAAAAAGGAAGTTCCTTTCCTTTGGGGTGAGAAACAAGAGAAAGTCTTCCAGCTAATTAAGCATAAACTGACCCATGCACCAGTCTTGGCATTACCTGACTTTTCTAAAACATTTGAACTTGAATGTGATGCCTCTGGTGTAGGTGTTGGGGCTGTCTTGTTGCAAGGAGGGCACCCCATTGCATATTTCAGTGAAAAACTCAATGGTGCCCCCCTCAACTACCCCACCTATGATAAGGAGTTTTATGCTCTAATTAGGGCCCTTCAAACTTGGGAGCATTACCTTGCTCCCAAGAAGTTTGTCATTCATAGTGACCATGAGTCACTAAAATATTTGAGGGGTCAAGGTAAATTGAACAAAAGGCATCATGCCCTTTATTCATCCTTGAGTGCAAAAATCTTGGGATTTGATGACATTCGGGCTATGTATCCGTCTGATAAGGATTTCGGCCCCATATTTGCTACCTCTGCATCTGCATTTGCATTAAAGGCCCATGATGGGTACTTCATCAGTGAGGGGTATCTTTACAAAGGGAGTAAGCTTTGTATACCCCAAGGATCAATTAGGAACTTACTTACAAAAGAGAGTCATGAAGGTGGGCTCATGGGGCATTTTGGGATTTCAAAAACCCTCATGCTTTTACAAGAGAAATTCTTTTGGCCCCATATGCGTAGAGATGTCCATAGACATTGCTCTAAATGTATAGCTTGCTTGCAAGAAAAGTCTAAAGCAATGCCTCATGGAGTATACACACCTTTACCTGCTCCTTCTGCACCTTGGGAGGATATTAGCGTGGATTTCATCCTTGGGCTCCCAAGAACCCAACGAGGTGCAGACTCCATATTTGTGGTGGTGGACCGATTTTCAAAAATGGCCCATTTTATTCCCTGCCACAAAGTGGATGATGCGAGCAACATCGCAAGACTTTTCTTTAAAGAGGTTGTCCGATTGCATGGTATACCCTCTTCAATAGTGTCAGATAGGGATGTGAAGTTCCTTAGCCATTTTTGGAAAACTCTTTGGGCTAAGCTGGGAACTAAACTTCTTTTTTCCACTACCTGTCACCCTCAAACTGATGGGCAAACAGAAGTGGTGAATAGATCTTTATCCACTATGCTGAGGGCTCTCCTTAAAGGCAACCATAAGTCTTGGGATGAGTACCTTCCCCACATTGAATTTGCTTATAACCGGGTGGTTCATAGAACCACCAAGCATTCTCCTTTTGAGGTGGTCTATGGCTTTAATCCTCGTACTCCTCTAGATCTTTTACCTCTTCCTCTTTCTGTTGCTGTGCATAAAGAAGGAGAGGCAAAAGCCATTTTTGTAAAACAATTACATGAGAGGGTTAAAGTTAACATAGAGCGCCAATCCTTGAGAGATGCTACTTTCGCCAATTGGGGGAAGAAAGAAGTCATCTTTGAAAAGGGCGAATGGGTATGGCTTCACTTGAGAAAGGATAGACTTCCTTCTCAAAGGAAGTCCAAACTTAGCCCTAGAGGAGATGGACCTTTCCAAATCCTTGAGCGGATCGGTAATAATGCATATGTTTTAGAACTGCCAGAGGATTATGGGGTAAGCACCAGTTTTAATGTTTCTGATTTGTCTCCATTTGTAGGTGCTGAAAATGACGAAGACCCCATAGATTTGAGGTCAAATCCTCTTCAAGGGGGAGGAGATGATGTGACCATGCCTAGCCAAGGACCTATCACTAGGGCCATGGCTAGAAGGATTGAAGAAGACCTAGCCCTTGTAGACAAAGGAAGACTTCACCTCCTATGGAGAGTGAAGATATTAGGCTAGAGACTTTAGTTAATAAAATGTAATTTTCCTTTATTTTAATTTTGAGGAGCATTAAGAATTTAATTTGGGACATGTATTTAGTCCAGTTTTTATTTTTAGGAGGTGTCTTAGGAATTTAGAGGGTGGATTTAGCTTTTTGGGTCTTTATGAAGGAAATAAGGGGTAGCCTTGATATCTACCCCCTTTTTCTACATAAACCCCCTAAGCTAATAAGAAGGAATCTTGGCCCTTGGTTTGAGAAACTTGGGCACCAAGTTTGATGATCTAAGGAGGGAATTGTTTCTCAATTCTCCTCCCTTAGATCTCTCCTTTTAATCCTAGCCCTTCTTTTTTAGGTTATCTTGTTCAAGAGGTTAGCTACCTCTATAAATAGGAGCTTCTCCCTCACTTGTATTTTTTACACTTGAATTTAATCCTAGAGACCATATTGGTTGAGGTTCTTACCTTTGAGTGTCCCCCTTTCTCCTTTGTGAGAGCTTCTAAGAGTTATCAAGGGACCCCTCCCTTGTGGCCTCTCCCCTTTGGCTTATCAAACATAGTATTTGTGGTGCCTCACCCCATTCCTTTCCTCTCCATAAATCCATTTCCCTTCCAAGTGACCTTAGAAAGGATCCTTTGGGCACGTGATCATCAAAGATCACATCAAAGTGTCTGCAGAAGAAGCGGAAGAAGGAGACGAAAATGAAGAAGAACAACAAGAAGAAGTAGAAGAAGTGGTAGAAGGAGAGAATAAGAGGAATAGGAGGAAGTAGGGGAATGAAAGGAGATGAAGAAGAAAAACTGGAAGAAGGAGAATGGGAGGAGAGAGAAGAGGTGGCAGAAGGAGAAGAAGTGGAAGAACGAGAAGAAAAGGAAGAAGTGGAAGTGGAAGAAGGAGAACAATAGGAAGAAGAAGAAGAAGTGGAAGAATGAGAAAAAGAAGCCATGGAAGGAAAGGGGATGAAGAAGAAGTGGAACAAGAAGGAGAAGAAGAAGAAGGGGAGGAAGAAGAAGTAGTGTATGCAGAAAAAGGGCAAGAAGGACAAGAGAGGGAAGAAGAAGAAAAAGTGGATGTAGTAGAAGTGGGAGAAGGTAAACAAGAGGACGAAGAAGAAGTAGTTGAAGGAGTGGGGATGATGGGGAAGAAGTGGAAGAAGGAGAACAAGAGGTAGAAATGCAAGTGGAAGCAGAAGAAGGAGAAAAAGAGGTATATGACGAAGGAAAGGAAGAAGAAGAAGGAGATGAAGAGGAAGAAAAGAAAGGAAAGGAGAGGATGAAGAAGAGGTGGAAGAAAGAAAACAAGAGGAGGCAGGAGAAGTGGAAGAAAGATAAGAAGAGGAAGAAGAAGGAGAGTAACTAGAAGAAGTGGAAGAAGGAGAAGAAAAGGAAGAAGAAGAAGATGTGGAAAGTGAAGAAGGTGAACAAGAGGAGGAAGAAGAAGTAGTGGAAGGAGGTGAGATGAATAGTAAGAATTGGAACAAGGAGAAAAGGAGGAAAAGGAAGAAGGAGGGGAGGGGAAGGGAAGAAGAAGCAGAAGAAGTGGAATCTGGAGGAGAAGAGGAAGAAGAAGAAGAAGTGTAAGCATAAGATTTGGGGGAAGGAGAAGAAGAGGAAGAGCAACAATGGGAATCAACAGAAGTGGTGATGTGAATGTCGAAGACAATGACTTTTCATTTTTTGTAACGTTTCATTAATTTAGGAATTAATGTAACATGCAATTAATAATGTGTGATAATTGCGTGATAATAGAGTATTTAATTTTTCTTTTGGGAGTTACGATTTTGAACAGTCACCTAATTCTATAAATCGGGGCTGAATTGTACTCTAAGGAGACCCATTGAATTCGTGAAATTATATTTGGGTTTTACCCTTTTGTGAGAGATGAATTTCTCTTTAGAACTTATGAAGGAATTTTTCCTTGTGGCGTTCTCCTAGACTTATCAACGTTAAATCACCACCCTTGTGGCGTCATATGCTTTATCTTCCATCCTTGGAAGTGGTGTCATCTATCTTTTCGTTAAACCATTTTCATCCTTTCCATTTTCTTGTTTACCCAATTCTCATTGTTTTGTTAACTTATTACCTTCCAACCTAGATAGATCCGCAAAACGAACCCAACCCCTTTGGATTTCTATCAAGTGGGGATGGAGAAAAAGAGGAAGGAGAAGACGGAAAGGAAAGAAGAAGAAGTTGTGGAAGGAGAAGAAATGGAAGAAGAGAAAGAAGAAGAATGGAAAGGACGAAGAAGAAGGAGATGAAGAGGAAGAAAAGAAAGGAAAGGAGAGGATGAAGAAGAAGTGGAAGAAAGAGAACAAGAGGAGGCAGGAGAAGTGGAAGAAAGATAAGAAGAGGAACAAGAAGGAGAGTAACTAGAAGAACTAGAAGAAAGAGAAGAAAAGGAGGAAGAAAAAGGTGATGAAGAGCAACAGTGGGAAGTAACAAAAGTCGGGGATGGAGAAAAAGAGGAAGGAGAAGACGGAAAGGAAAGAAGAAGAAGTTGTGGAAGGAGAAGAAATGTAAGAAGAGGAAGAAGAAGAAGTGTAAGCAGAAGAAGCGGAAGAAGGAGACGAAAATGATGAAGAACAACAAGTAGAAGTACAAGAAGTGGTAGAAGGAGAGAATAAGAGGAATAGGAGGAAGTAGTTGAATGAAAGGAGATGAAGAAGAAGAAGTGGAAGAAGGAGAACGGGAGGAGGGAGAAGAGGTGACAGAAGGAGAAGAAGAGGAAGAAGAAGAAGTGGAAGAACGAGAAGAAAAGGAAGGAGTGGAAGTGGAAGAAGGAGAACAATAGGAAGAAGAAGAAGAAGTGGAAGAATGATAAAAAGAGGAGGAAGAAGAAGCAATGGAAGGAAAGGGGATGAAGAAGAAGTGGAACAAGGAGGAGAAGAAGAAGGGGAGGAAGAAGAAGTAGTGTAGGCAGAAGAAGGGCAACAACGAGAAGAGAGGGAAGAAGAAGAAAAAGTGGATGTAGTAGAAGTGGAAGAAGGTCAACAAGAGGAAGAAGAAGAAAGAGTTGAAGGAGTGGGGATGATGGAGAAGAAGTGGAAGAAGGAGAACAAGAAGTAGAAATGCAAGTGGAAGCAGAAGAAGGAGAAAAGGAGGGATATGACGAAGGAAAGGAAGAAGAACAAGGAGATGAAGAGGAAGAAAAGAAAGGAAAGGAAAGGGTGAAGAAGAAGTGGAAGAAAGAGAACAAGAGGAGGCAATAGAAGTGGAAGAAAGAAAAGAAGAGGAAGAAGAAGGAGAGTAACTAGAAGAAGTGGAAGAAGGAGAAGAAAGGGATGAAGAAGAAGATGTGGAAAGTGAAGAAGTTTAAGAAGGTGAACAAGAGGAGGAATAAGAAGTAGTGGAAGGAGGTGAGATGATGAAGAAGAATTGGAACAACGAGAAAAGGAGGAAAAGGAAGAAGGAGGAGAAGGGAAGGGAAGAAGAAGCAGAAGAAGTGGAATCTCGAGGAGAAGAGGAAGAAGAAGAAGAAGTGTAAGCATAAGATTTGGGGGAAGGAGAAGAAGAGGAAGAGCAACAATGGGAAGCAACAGAAGTGGGGGATGGAGAAAAAGATGAAGGAGAAGACGAAAAGGAAATAAGAAGAAGCTGTGGAAGGAGAAGAAATGGAAGAAGAGGAAGAAGAAGAAGTGTAAGCAGAAGAAGCGGAAGAATGAGTTGAAAATGAAGAAGAACAACAAGTAGAAGTAGAAGAAGTGGTAGAAGGAGAGAATTAGAGGAATAGGAGGAAGTAGTGGAATGTAAGCAGATGAAGAAGAAGAAGTGGAAGAGGGAGAACAGGAGGAGGGAGAAGAGGTGGCAAAAGGAGAAGAAGAGGAAGAAGAAGAAGTGGAAGAACGAGAAGAAAAGGAAGAAGTGCAAGTGGAAGAAGGAGAACAATAGGAAGAAGAAGAAGAAGTGGAAGAATGAGAAAAAGAGGAGGAAGAAGAAGTAATGGAAGAAAAAGGGATGAAGAAGAAGTGGAACAAGGAGGAGAAGAAGAAGGGGAGGAAGAAGAAGTAGTGTAGGCAGAAGAAGGGCAAGAAGGAGAAGAGAGGGAAGAAGAAGAACAAGTGGATGTAGTAGAAGTGGGAGAAGGTGAACAAGAGGAAGAAGAAGAACTAGTTGAAGGAGTGGGGATGATGGAGAAGAAGTGGAAGAAGGAGAACAAGAGGTAGAAATGCAAGTGGAAGCAGAAGAAGGAGAAAAAGAGGGATATGACGAAGAAAGGAAGAAGAAGAAAGAGATGAAGAGGAAGAAAAGAAAGGAAAGGAGAGGATGAAGAAGAAGTGGAAGAAAGAGAACAAGAGGAGGCTAGAGAAGTGGAAGAAAGATAAGAAGAGGAAGAAGAAGGAGAGTAACTAGAAGAAGTGGAAGAAGGAGAAGAAAAGGAAGAAGAAGAAGATGTGGAAAGTGAAGAAGGTGAACAAGAGGAGGAAGAAGAAGTAGTGGAAGGATGAGATGAAGAAGAAGAATTGGAACAAGGAGAAAAGGAGGAAAAGGAAGAAGGAGGGGAAGGGAAGGGAAGGGAAGAAGAAGTGGAATCTGGAGGAGAAGAGGAAGAAGAAGAAGAAGTGTAAGCATAAGATTTGGGAGAAGGAGAAGAAGAGGAAGAGCAACAATGGGAAGCAACAGAAGTTGGGGATGGAGAAAAAGAGGAAGGAGAAGACGGAAAGGAAATAAGAAGAAGTTGTGGAAGGAGAAGAAATGGAAGAAGAGGAAGAAGAAGAAGTGTAAGCAGAAGAAGCGGAAGAATGAGTCGAAAATGAAGAAGAACAACAAGTAGAAGTAGAAGAAGTGGTAGAAGGAGAGAATAAGAGGAATAGGAGGAAGTAGTGGAATGTAAGCAGATGAAGAAGAAGAAGTGGAAGAGGGAGAACAGGAGGAGGGAGAAGAGGTGGCAGAAGGAGAAGAAGAGGAAGAAGAAGAAGTGGAAGAACGAGAAGAAAAGGAAGAAGTGCAAGTGAAGAAGGAGAACAATCGGAAGAAAAAGAAGAAGTGGAAGAATGAGAAAAAAAGGAGGAAGAAGAAGCAATGGAAGGAAAGGGGATGAAGAAAAAGTGGAACAAGGAGGAGAAGAAGAAGGGGAGGAAGAAGAAGTAGGGTAGACAGAAGAAGGGCAAGAAGGAGAAGTGATATAAATCCACAACATGAAACCACCTTCAACCCAAAACCTTAAGGCATTAGGTTATGGTTCTTTCTCACTTATATATTACTCAACTTCCTAATTTCTAACGAATGTGGGACTTCAACTCACACTTGCACTCCAACAATCTCCCCCTCAAGTGTGAGTCCCTTCCACATTGTAAACTCCCCCTCGAGCGGAAGCATACATTTTAATGATGCCCCCTTATTCACACCGCCCTTAAACAAAAGGGGACACGCCTCCTGAAACCCTTAGCAGGAGGACTTTCGATGAAGGGGATCCACCGTCAACCTGCCGATCAAAACCATCGACTTGGTTCAGCCAAGAACCTAGGAGATACACTCTATTATCACGCAATTATCACACATGATTAATTGCATGTTACATTAATTCCTAAATTAATGAAACGTTACAAAAAATGATTGTCTTCGGCATTCACATCATTCCCTCCTTCTTCGAAAAGATTCATCCCCAAATCTATGACTTTATTTTCCTACAAATTTTATTCACTTATAACGAACAAAACAACCTCCAGGATCAAATACAACTTGTAAAAAATCATGCATCAAAGAATTTCTCCTTTTTGGTGCCCAGACCCAGAGTTGAAAATTTTTCTCATGAGTTTGAATTTCAACAGTGGACTCGATGTACAATGACACTCTAGGAGTGATATATATTTTTCTTCCTTACCCATGACCATTTGTGCGTTGTATACTCATGATCCTGTGCATTTATAATATCAAGAGAAGAAGAAAAATCAATAGCAGTTAAAGTTTTATAGTTCTTTTTCTGTCTTTCTCTTTCCTTTTCTCTCTCTTCTTCTTCACTCTTTTCTTTTTTTATTTTTCTCTTTTCTTCTCTCTCTTTTTCTATTTTCTCCTTCAACTTAAGTTGATCATCACAAACTTGGCTTGGTGCCAGAAATTTCAAATTAAGCTTGCGTCCTTCATGCACCAAAGAAACTGAAAATTTTTCAAGATTAATCTTTTTATCCTTCAGCCAAGATCTCCCTAAAAGAAAATGACATGAGTCCATGGGAGCAATATCGCATGTCACTTCATCCACGAATTTTCCAACAGTGAATTCAAACTTAGTTTGTCTAGGATGAAGACTCGTCGATAAGTTGAGTTTATTCACCAATCTTTCGCTCACGACGTTGCTACAACTTCCTCCATTAACTGCAAATAAACACAAATGACCTTCGATTAAACACCTTGTATAAAAAATACCCACCATAGTTTCAAACCTAGAGCCGAAGCTCTGATACCAACTGATATAAATTCAGAGGGGTTGGATTCGTTTTGCAAATCTATCTGGGTTGGAAGGTAATAAGTTAACAAAACAATGAGAATTGGGTAAACAAGAAAATGGAAAGGATGAAAATGGTTTAACGAAGGGATAAATGATGCCACTTCCAAGGATGGAAGATAAGTCATATGACGCCACAAGGGTAGTGATTTACCCTTGATAAGTCTAGCAGAACGCCACAAGAAAAAATTTCTTGATAAGTTCTAAAGAGAAATTCATCTCTCACAAAAGGGTAAAACCCAAATATAATTTCACTAATTCAATGGTTGTCCTTAGAGTACAATTTAGCCCCTATTTATAGAATTAGGTGACTGTTCAAAATCGTAACTCCCAAAAGAAAAATTAAATACTCTATTATCACGCAATTATCACACATGATTAATTGCATGTTAAATTAATTGCTAAATTAATGAAACGTTACAAAAAATGAAAAGTCATTGTCTTCGGCATTCACATCAAGAAGAGAGGGAAGAAGAAGAACAAGTAGATGTAGTAGAAGTGAAAGAAGGTGAACTAGAGGAAGAATAAGAAGTAGTTGAAGGACTCGGGATGATGGAGAAGAAATGGAAGAAGGAGAACAAGCAGTAGAAATGCAAGTGGAAGCAGAAGAAGGAGAGAAAGAGGGATATGACGAAGGAAAGGAAGAAGAAGAAGGAGATGAAGAGGAAGAAAAGAAAGGAAAGGAGAGGATAAAGAAGAAGAAGTGGAAGAAAGATAAGAACATGAAAGAAGAAGGAGAGTACCTAGAAGAAGTGGAAGAAAGAGAAGAAAAGGAAGAAGAAGAAGATGTGGAAAGTGAAGTAGTTGAAGAAGGTGAACAAGAGAGGAAGAAGAAGTAGTGGAAGGAGGTGACATGAACAAGAAGAATTGGAATAAGGAGAAAAGGAGGAAAAGGAAGAAAGAGGGGAAGGGAAGGAAAGAAGAAGCAGAAGAAGTGGAATCTGGAGGAGAAGAGGAAGAAGAAGAAGTGTAAGCATAAGATTTGGGGGAAGGAGAAGAAGAGGAAGAGCAACAATGGGAAGAAACAGAAGTAGGGGATGGAGAAAAAGAGGAAGGAGAAGACGGAAAGGAAAGAAGAAGTTGTGGAAGGAGAAGAAATGGAAGAAGAGGAAGAAGAAGAAGTGTAAGCAGAAGCAGCGGAAGAAGGAGACGAAAATGAAGAAGAACAACAAGTAGAAGTAGAAGATGTGGTAGAAGGAGAGAATAAGAGGCATAGGAGGAAGTAGTGGAACGAAAGGAGATGAAGAAAAAGATCTGGAAGAAGGAAAATGGGAGGAGGAAGAAGAGGTGGCAGAAGGAGAAGAAGAGGAAGAACGAGAAGAAAAGGAACCAGTGCAAGTGGAAGAAGAAGAAGAAGTGGAAGAATGAGAAAAAGAGGAGGAAGAAGAAGCAATGGAAGGAAAGGGGAATGAAGAAGAAGTGGAACAAGGAGGAGAAGAAGAAGGGCAGGAAGAAGAAGTAGTGTAGGCACAAGAAGGGCAAGAAGGAGAAGAGAGGGAAGAAGAAGAACAAGTAGATGTAGTAGAAGTGGAACAAGGTTAACAAGAGGAAGAAGAAGAACTAGTTGAAGGAGTGGGGATGATGGAGAAGCAGTGGAAGAAGGAGAACAAGAGTTAGAAATGCAAGTGGAAGCAGAAGAAGGAGAAAAAGAGGGATATGACGAAGGAAAGGAAGAAGAAGAAGGAGATGAAGAGGAAGAAAAGAAAGGAAAGGAGAGGATGAAGGAGAACAAGAGGAGGCAGGAGAAGTGGAAGAAAGATAAGAAGAGGAAAAAGAATGAGAGTAACTAGAAGAAGTGGAAGAAGGAGAAGAAAAGGAAGACGAAGAAGATGTGGAAAGTGAAGAAGTTGAAGAAGGTGAACAAGAGGAGGAAGAAGAAGTAGTGGAAGGAGGTGAGATGAAGAAGAAGAATTGGAACAAGGAGAAAAGGAGGAAAAGGAAGAAGGAGGGGAAGGGAAGGGAAGAAGAAGCCGAAGAAGTGGAAGCTGGAGAATAAGAGGAAGAAGAAGAAGTGTAAGCATAAGATTTGGGGGAAGGAGAAGAAGAGGAAGAGCACCAATGGGAAGCAACAGAAGTGGGGGTTGGAGAAAAAGAGGAAGGAGAAGACGGAAAGGAAAGAAGAAGAAGTTGTGGAAGGACAAGAAATGGAAGAAGAGGAATAAGAAGAAGTGTAACCAGAACAAGCGGAGGAAGGAGACGAAAATGAAGAAGAACAACAAGTACAAGTAGAAGTAGTGGTAGAAGGAGAGAATCAGAGGAATAGGAGGAAGTAGTGGAATGAAAGGAGATGAAGAAGAAGAAGTGGAAGAAGGAGAACGGGAGGAGGGAGAACAGGTGGCAGAAGGAGAAGAAGAGGAAGAAGAAGAAGTGGAAGAACGAGAAGAAATGGAAGAACTACAAGTGGAAGAAGGAGAACAATAGGAAGAAGAAGAAGAAGTGGACGAATGAGAAAAAGAGGAGGAAGAAGAAGCAATGGAAGGAAAGGGGATGAAGAAGAAGTGGAACAAGGAGGAGAAGAAGAAATGGAGGAAGAAGAAGTTGATGAGGACACAGCTACAAATAAAGACAGTAAGGTGCTTGAAGGACTTGGGACACCTATGACAAGGGCAAGAGCTAGGAAAGCAAGAGAAGCTTTACAACAAGTGGTAGCAACAATTCTGGAAGCTGCACCTAATGAAAAGGACATAGAGGCAAAATTAATTCAATGCATGGTCATCATTGAAGATTCATGAAATAGAGGATGTTGCTGCAAAGTTATTTTAATCAAAGTGGGTTTAATTAAATAAAGTTGTAAAAAGTGTTGGTACTGTTGTGTTATTTGCCATGCTTTAAAAATAGTTTATTTTAATTTTTCTTTTATTTTAGAGTGTTGAATTTTAGTGGTTGTCTAGTTTTCCTTTAGTGTGGTTGTTGCCTTTTCATATGCACTAGTAGGGAGGTTATTTAATAAATAAACCTCAATCAATGTTAGTAAATGTTCTTGGCTTTATGGAATTCCTATATGTATTGCATTTCAATGGAAATAGACAGATTTGGCTTTGGATAAAACTTTTCTTGAGAGAGCGTATCTCCTAGGTTCTTGGCTGAACCAAGCTTGAGACTTATGAAGGCCCTTCCACCCCTTGTGGCGTCTTTGAGACTTATCTTCCTTTCCGGAAGTGGCGTCTCCCCCAAAAGCACGATTATCCCCAATTTTTACCTTTTTGTTTTTCCATTCTAACAAATAGTCCTAATCGGTTCGTTCTGAATTCGTGGCAAGGGGAATTCACATCATTTGGTATCAGAGCTAGTTGTTAGGACTAGGTTTTGGACACTGCTTAAAGGTTCTAGGGCGCAGTTCTTGGCTGTCTGAGACGCAATTTCCTTTCACTCATAACTCACGTTTTACAGAGTCAATTTTGGTGATTCGTTAGTGGAAATTGCTCCTCAGAACGTGAACTTTCACTTGGATGTCGAATCGTTCACTCGGAGTTATGCAGCGTGAGATACAGTGGCGTGACATTGGTGGCTTGGAGAAATTGGTAACATCCTTCCTTTTGTTCTTAGTGCCAATAACATCATCTGATATTGATAATCACCCTGCCTAAGTCATTGCAAAAGTTAAGCCTATAAAAAAAACACAAAAGAAAGAAAAAAAAAATAAAAGAAAAGGTTGTGGCTGAATGATTCATCTATGTAGGACAGAAACTTAACCAATTGTAAGGTTATCTATTGCCTGTTTTTGTGAAGGATTGTTTCTGCAACTGTTTTAAATTGCATTAGAGTTTTGTTTTTGTTTGGCCTTTTGCGTTCGCTATTTTGTGAGGTTTGTTGTTCAACTGTTTTCCAAACTGCACCTGATATGTACCAAATTTTTGCTACATTGTGTGGACTGTTCTTGAAAAAAAATAAAAAAGAAGAAAAAGAGTCTTATTTGATTTTGTTAAGAACCCAAGAAGAGTACAAGAGAGGTAAAAGGTTGTGTGCACGCACATTAGAGAAAAAGCCAGAAAAGAGAGCACTAAACACGAGTGTACATTCTTGAGTGTAAACACGTGAGAAGAGTGGTGAGGGCCTATTACTTCAATTTTATTTTTTCTGATTAAATGGCAGGTACAGGAGGTGAAGAAACCCCTCCTAATGGAGGAGGTAATAGACTCATGATTGAAGCAATTACAAACCAAGTACAAAGAATGTTGAGAGAACATACAAAGGAGTTATATGGGAGGATTGAGGTACTTGAGAATCGTGGAAATAATGAGGAGAATAGGAGAAGAAGAGATAATGATGGTGAACCTAGGCGAAACCAGATTGAAGGAGTGAAGTTGAATATTCCCCCATTCAAAGGAAGGAGTGATCCAGAAGCCTATTTGGAGTGGGAACTGAAAATTGAACATGTATTCTCTTTTAACAACTATACAGAGGAGCAAAAAGTTAAAATGGCAGCTGCTGAATTTTCTGATTATGCGCTTATTTGGTGGAACAAGTATCAAAGGGAGAGGGTGAGAAATGAAGAATCAATAGTAGATACATGGGATGAATTGAGGACCATCATGAGGAAGAGATATGTGCCAACTAGATACAATAGAGATTTGAAGCTTAAACTTCAGAAATTATCTCAAGGCAATAAGAGTGTTGAAGAGTATTTTAAAGACTTGGAAATGACTATGATGCGGGCTAAAGTCAATGAAGATAGTGAGGACACTATGGCTCGATTTTTGAGTGGATTAAATAATGAAATCAGAGATGTTGTTGAATTGCAGGAATATATTGAGTTAGAAGATTTGTTGCACAAAGCTGTACAGGTAGAACAACAACTCAAAAGAAAGGGAACTATGAGAAGGGGTTCTTCCAATTTTAACAACACAAATTGGAGGGACAAGTCCAAGAAGGAGGGATCTTCCTTACCTAGGGAACAATGTTCAAAGTCTTCAAGTGGTAAACACGTTCCTAACCCTTGCATTTCTTCTACTTCCAAAATTAATACAATTAAATGTTTTAAATGTTTGGGTAAAGGTCATATTGCTTTAAATTGTCCAAACAAGAAAAGAAAAATTTTTGGGGACAATGAAATTGCAACTACTAAGGTTAAGGGTAGGGTTGAGATTCAAAAAGGAAGCTTATTTCAAACTAGATGTTCAATTGATGGAAAGATTTGCTCAATCATTATTTATGGATGAAATTGTACCAATTTGGCTAGTTCAAGATTAGTAACCAAATTGAATTTAGAGACTACACCACACCCACAACCTTACAAACTTCAAAGTCTTGGTGAAAATGGTGGCATATCTGTGAATAAGCAAGTTGAAGTGAAGTTTTCCATTGGAAAATATGAAGATGTTGTGTTGTGTGATGTGGTGCCCATGGATGCTTGCCACTTACTTCTCGGTAAATCATGGCAAGTTGAAAGAAATGTGAATTACAATGAGAAAACAAATAAAATTTCTTTTATGCACCAAGGATGCAAATTGAGAATTGCATTACTTTCACCTAAAGAAGCAATTGAGGATTTAATCAGGTTGAAAACAAAAATAGGACAAGAGAGAAAAGAGGAAAAAGAAAAAGAAATAAAAGAAGAAGAGTTGAGAGAAAAAGAAATGAGAGAAAAAGAGTTGAGGGAAAAAGAAAAAGAAATAAAAGAGAAAGAGTTGCAAGAAAAAGGAGAGATGAGTGAAACACATAAAAAGAGTGGAAACAAAAAAAGTGAAACACTTGAAAGAAAAAAGAGTTGTTTAGCAAAAAAGAGTGAAGTAAAGAGGGTGATGCTTGCAAAAAAACCACTTTACGTGTTGTATTGCAAAAATAATGTTTATGCTAACTCTAAAAAACTTGGCCTTGTTGGTGTTGAATTTCTTTTGCAGGAATATAAGGATGTGTTTCCAAATGAGGTTCCTAACGTATTACAACCTTTAAGGGGAATTGAGCATCACATTGATCTCATTCCTGGAGCTTCATTACCTAATCGACCAGCGTATAGAAGCAACCCCCAAGAGACCCAAGAAATACAAACGCAAGTTGATGAATTAATAAGCAAAAAGTGGGTGCAAGAGAGCTATGCCAAGCAAGCTAATAAGGGAAGAAGGAGAATTGTATTCGAACCTGGTGATTGGGTTTGGGTACACATGAGAAAAGAGAGATCCATGACAATGCCTACAAAATTGATTTTCCAGGTGACTATAATACAAGTGCAACTTTTAATGTATCTGATTTGTCTCCTTTTAATGCAGAAGAAGAAGCCTTAGATTTGAGGACAAATTCTCTTCAAGAGGGAGGGAATGATGAGGACACAACTACAAATAAAGACAGTAAGGTGCTTGAAGGACTTGGGACACCTATGACAAGGGCAAGAGCAAGAGAAGCTTTACAACAAGTGGTAGCAACAATTTTGGAAGCTGCACCTAATGAAAAGGACATAGAGGCAAAATTAATTCAATGCATGGTCATCATTGAAGATTCATGAAATAGAGGATGTTGCTACAAAGTTATTTTAATCAAAGTGGGTTTAATTAAACAAAGTTGTAAAAAGTTGTAAACCTCAATCAATGTTAGTAAATGTTCTTGGCTTTATGGAATTCCTATATGTATTGCATTTCAATGGAAATAGACAGATTTGGCTTTGGATAAAACTTTTCTTGAGAGAGTGTATCTCCTAGGTTCTTGGCTGAACCAAGCTTGAGACTTATCAAGGGCCTTCCACCCCTTGCGGCGTCTTTGAGACTTATCTTCCTTTCCGGAAGTGGCGTCTCCCCCAAAAGCACGATCATCCCCAATTTTTACCTTTTTGTTTTTCCATTCTAACAAATAGTCCTAATCGGTTCGTTCTGAATTCGTGGCAAGGGGAATTCACATCAGAAGTAGTGTAGGCAGAAGAAGGGCAAGAAGGAGAAGAGAGGGAAGAAGAAGAACAAGTGGATGTAGTAGAAGTGGAAGAAGGTGAACAAGAGGAGGAAGAAGAAGAAGTTGAAGGAGTGGGGATGATGGACAAAGAAGTGGAAGAAGGAGAGCAAGACGTAGAAATGCAAGTGGAAGCAGAAGAAGGAGAAAAAGAGGGATATGACGAAGGAAAGGAAGAAGAAGAAGGAGATGAAGAGGAAGAAAAGAAAAGAAAAGAGAGGATGAAGAAGAAGTGGAAGAAAGAGAACTAGAGGAGGCAGGAGAAGTGGAAGAAAGATAAGAAGAGGAAGAAGAAGGAGAGTAACTAGAAGAAACGGAAGAAAGAGAAGAAAAGGAAGAAAAAGAAGATGTGGAAAGTGAAGAAGTTGAAGAAGGTGAACAACAGGATGAAGAAGAAGCAATGGAAGGAAAGGGGATGAAGAAGAAGTGGAACAAGGAAGAGAAAAAGAAGTGGAGGAAGAAGATGTAGTGCAGGCAGAAGAAGGGCAAGAAGGAGAAGAGAGGGAAGAAGAAGAACAAGTGGATGTAGTAGAAGTGGAAGAAGGTGAACAAGAGGAAGAAGAAGAAGTAGTTGAAGGAGTGGGGATGATGGAGAAGAAGTGGAAGATGGAGAACAAGAGGTAGAAATGCAAGTGGAAGAAGAAGAAGGAGAAAAAGAGGGATATGACAAAGGAAAGAAAGAAGAAGAAGGAGATGAAGAGGAAGAAAAGAAAGGATAGGAGAGGATGAAGAAGAAGCGCAAGAAAGAGAACAAGAGGAGGCAGGAGAAGTGGAAGAAAGATTAGAAGAGGAAGAAGAAGGAGAATAACTAGATGTAGTGGAAGAAGAAGTAGAAGAAAAGGAAGAAGAAGAAGAAGATGTGGAAAGTGTAGAAGGTGAACAAAAGGAGGAAGAAGAAGTAGTGGAAGGAGGTGAGATGAAGAAGAAGAATTGGAACAAGGAGAAAAGGAGGAAAAGGAAGAAGGAGGGGAAGGGAAGGGAAGGGAAGGGAAGAAGAAGCAGAAGAAGTGGAATCTGGAGGAGAAGAGGAAGAAGAAGAACAAGAAGTGTAAGCATGAGATTTAGGGGAAGGAGAAGAAGAGGAAGAGCAACAATGGGAAGCAACAGAAGTGGGGGATGGAGAAAAAGAGGAAGGAGAGGACAGAAAGGAAAGAAGAAGAAGTTGTGGAAGGAGAACAAATGGAAGAAGAGGAAGAAGAAGAAGTGTAAGCAGAAGAGCCGGAAGAAGGAGACGAAAATGAATAAGAACAACAAGTACAAGTAGAAAGTGTGGTAGAAGGAGACAAAAATGAAGAAGAACAACAAGTAGAAGTAGAAGAAGTGGTAGAAGGAGAGAATAAAAGGAATAGGAGGAAATACTGGAATGAAAGGAGATGAAGAAGAAGATGTGGAAGAAGGAGAACAGGAGGAGGGAGAAGTGTGGCAGAAGGAGAAGAAGAGGAAGAAGAAGAAGTGGAAGAACGAGAAGAAAAGGAAGAAGTGCAAGTGGAAGAAGGAGAACAATAGGAAGAAGAAGAAGAAGTGGAAGAATGAGAAAAAGAGGAGGAAGAAGAAGTAATGGAAGGAAAGGGGATGAAGAAGAAGTGGAACAAGGAGGAGAAGAAGAAGGGGAGGAAGAAGAAGTAGTGTAGGCCGAAGAAGGGCAAAAAGGAGAAGAGGGGGAAGAAGAAGAACAAGTAGATGTAGTAGAAGTGGAAGAGTGTGAACAAGAGGAAGAAGAAGAAGTAGTTGAAGGAGTGGGGATGATGGAGAAGAAGTGGAAGAAGGAGAACAAGAGGTAGAAATGCAAGTGGAAGCAGAAGAAGGAGAACAAGAGGGATATGACGAAGGAAAGGAAGAAGAAGAAGGAGATGAAGAGGAAGAAAAGAAACGAAAGGAGAGGATGAAGAAGAAGTGGAAGAAAGAGAACAAGAGGAGGCAGGAGAAGTGGAAGAAAGATAAGAAGAGGAAGAAGAATGAGAGTAACTGGAAGAAGTGGAAGAAGGAGAAAAAAGGAAGAAGAAGAAGATGTGGAAAGTGAAGAAGGTGAACAAGAGGAGGAAGAAGAAGTTGTGGAAGGAGGTGAGATGAGGAAGAAGAATTGGAACAAGGAGAAAACGAGGAAAAGGAAGAAGCAGGGGAGGGGAGGGGAAGGGAAGAAAAGAAGAAGCAGAAGAAGTGGAATCTGGACGAGAAGAGGAAGAAGAAGAAGAAGTGTAAGTATAAGATTTGGGGGAAGGAGAAGAAGAGGAAGAGCAGCAATGAGAAGCAATAGAAGTTGGGGATGGAGAAAAAGAGGAAGGAGAAGACGGAAAGGAAAGAAAAAGAAGTTGTGGAAGGAGAACAAATGGAAGAAGAAGAAGTGTAACCAGAAGAAGTGGAAGAAGGAGACGAAAATTAAGAAGAACAACAAGTAGAAGTAGAATAAGTGGTAGAAGGAGAGAATAAGAGGAATAGGAGGAAGTAGTGGAATGAAAGAAGAGGAAGAAGAAGAAGTGGAAGAAGGAGAACAGGAGGAGGGCGAAAAGGTGGCATAAGGAGAAGAAGAGGAAGAAGGAAGAAGTGCAAGTGGAAGAAGGAGGACAATAGGAAGAAGAAGAAGAAGTGGAAGAATGAGAAAAAGAGGAGGAAGAAGAGGCAATAGAAGGAAAGGGGATGAAGAAGAAGTGGAACAAGGAGGAGAAGAAGAAGGGGAGGAAGAAGAAGTACTGTACGCAGAAAAAGGGCAAGAAGGAGAAGAGAGGGAAGAAGAAGACCAGGTGGATGTAGTAGAAGTGGAAGAAGGTGAACAAGAGGACGAAGAAGAAGTAGTTGAAGGAGTGGGGATGATGAAGAAGAAGCGGAAGAAGGAGAACAAGAGGTAGAAATGCAAGTGGAAGCAGAAGAAGGAGAAAAAGAGGGATATGACGAAGGAAAGGAAGAAGAAGAAGGAGATGAAGAGGAAGAAAAGAAAGGAAAGGAGAGGATGAAGAAGAAGTGGAAGAAAGAGAACAAGAGGAGGCAGGAGAAGTGGAAGAAAGATAAGAAGGGGAAGAAGAAGGAGAGTAACTAGAAGAAGTGGAAGAAGGAGAAGAAAAGGAAAAAGAAGAAGATGTGGAAAGTGAAGAAGGTGAACAAGAGGAGGAAGAAGAAGTAGTGGAAGGAGGTGAGATGAATAAGAAGAATTGGAACAAGGAGAAAAGGGTGAACAGGAAGAAGGAGGGGAGGGGAAGGGAAAAAGAAGCAGAAGAAGGGGAATCTGGAGGAGAAGAGGAAGAAGAAGAAGAAGTGTAAGCATAAGATTTGGGGGAAGGAGAAGAAGAGGAGGAGCAATAATGGGAAGCAACAGAGGTGGGGGATGGAGAAAAAGAGGAAGGAGAAGATGGAAAGGAAAGGAGAAGACGGAAAGGAAAGAAGAAGAAGTTCTGGAAGGAGAAGAAATGGATGAAGAGGAAGAAGAAGAAGTGTCTGCAGAAGAAGCGGAAGAAGGAGACGAAAATGAAGAAAAACAACCCGAAGAAGTAGAAGAAGTGGTAGAAGGAGAGAATAAGAGGAATAGGAGGAAGTAGTGGAATGAAAGGATATGAAGAAGAAAAAGGGGAAGAAGGAGAACGGGAGGAGAGAGAAGAGGTGGTAGAAGGAGAAGAAGAGGAACAAGAAGAAGTGGAAGAACGAGAAGGAAAGGAAGAAGTGGAAGTGGAAGAAGGAGAACAATAGGAAGAAGAAGAAGAAGTGGAAGAATGAGAAAAAGAAGCAATGGAAGGAAAGGGGATGAAGAAGAAGCGGAACAAGAAGGAGAAGAAGAAGGGGAGGAAGAAGAAGTAGTGTAGGCAGAAAAAGGGCAAGAAGGAGAAGAGAGGGAAGAAGAAGAACAAGTGGATTTAGTAGAAGTGGGAGAAGGTGAACAAGAGGACGAAGAAGAAGTAGTTGAAGGAGTGGGATGATGGAGAAGAAGTGGAAGAAGGAGAACAAGAGGTAGAAATGTAAGTGGAAGCAGAAGAAGGAGAAAAAGAGGGATATGACGAAGGAAAGGAAGAAGAAGAAGGAGATGAATGATATGAATCCGCTGTCAGTTTAGGATTCTGAAAGGACCCTAGGAATTTAGCTTGCCGCGTTAACAAAATTAATCAACATGGAATGCAAACAATTGCAAAAAAATAAACTGAATAGAATTATTATCAAACTTTTAGACACAGAATGGAAATTAAAAGTTATTAAAATTCAACGATTAAATGAGTTTTCGATAGTGTAGGACTTTCCTGTCACAGAGTTTAATGGGCAGAATTGAGTATGAATGGAAAAGACAGAAAATGGAATTGGAATTGATAGACTCCACACTTCCAAGGATGGAAGATATGTCTACCAGATTGCACACACAAAGGGGTGAATTACCTTTGATAAATCTCAAAAAGATTTTGGATTGCCAAGAACCCAAAGGAGAGAAAACTCAACTAGTTTTTTATTTCCAAAATATTCTGCCTTACATCTCAGTCTTGCCCAAATTTATATGCCTAATAAACTCAGCTTGTGTAGGTTTAGTGGCTTTCTAAATTCAGCTGAAGTTACAAAATAATAAAAACTAATAATGGGCAGCTTAATAACAAAGTGTAACTGCCAAAGTAAATTAAACACGTATACTAATTATAATTGATAACCTAGGTGGCTGCAACTTTAATTAGACAATTCTGGTTGCCCACCATTAACTAAGTAAACTCCAAGAAAATGAGTTTAATTTATTTCAAACTTCTCTTCCATTAAGGTCAAGTATTGCTCTGTTCAGTCCTGAGACAATTAACAATTTTAAACTTTATTTCTTCAATGTTTGGCTCTTTTTGCAAAAGGGCTGCCAATACTTGTTGAATAGCTTCCTTAGCTCTTCTTGTCCTTGCCCTTGTCATAGGTCCTCCAAGTCCTTCAAGCTTGATGTCCTCATCACTCCCCCCTTCTTGAAGAGGATTTGTCCCCAAATCAATAGCATCTTTATCTGGGAATTGGATGTCTATATTTGATGGTGATGTTGTTTATGGCTCTACAATCAGAACACATCCTCCATGAGCCATCCTTCTTGGGTACTAGAATCACAGGTACAGCACATGGACTCATGCTGTCTCTTACCCACCCTTTGCTCATGAGCTCAGTAACTTGCCTTTCGATCTCTTTGGTCTCCTGTGGGTTGCTCCTATAAGCTGGACGATTGGGCAAAGAAGCTCCTGGAATGAGATCAATGTGATGCTCAATTCCCCTCACAGGTGGCAAGCCATCAGGTACATTTGCTGGAAACACATCCTCAAAATCCTGCAAAAGAGACTCAATACAAGAAGGCAATTCTAACTTGTCAAACTGGTTAGCATACAAAATTTGATTTTGACAAAGCAATAAGTAGAGGGGCTGTCTTGCGCAAAGCACCCTCCTTACCTCCCTTTCTCTTGCTAAACACAGCTGCTTGCCCTAAAGTGTTTCACTCTTATTCTTTTCTCTCTTTTTTCTTTCAGGTGTTTCACTCTTTTCCCTCTCAGGTGTTTCACTCTTTCTCTCATTTGCTAACTTTTCTCTCATTTTTAATTGATCCTCACATACCTCTTTAGGAGACAAAGGCTTAAGAACCACCTTTTTATCCTGATACATAAAGGAAATTTTATTAGTGAAACCATCATGAATGGCTTTGGTATCATACTGCCACGACCTCCCTAAAAGGATATGGCTGGCCTCCATGGGAACCACATCACATAAAACCTTATCTTGATACTTCCCAATGGAGAAAGGAACCTCTGCTTGCTGTTTCACTTTAACTTCTTCTCCTTCACTAAGCCATTGGAGTTTATATGGTCTAGGATGCGGTGTAGTGTCCATGTTCATCTTTGACACTAATCTTGAACTCACCACATTGGTACAACTCCCTCCATCAATAATTACCAAACAAACATTACCATTGACTGAACATCTTGTGTGAAAGATGTTCTCCCTTTGAGATGCATCTTCGGCCTTGACTTGACTTCCCAATAGTCTCCTAATCATGTACAACTCTCCTTCATTAGCCGCCAATTCTCCATCACTCTCCTCTTCTTCTCCACCACTAGCTTCTGATTGGCTTGTGTGTTCCCCTTATCTTTGAGAAGAACAATCTTCTTTGTGGGACACTCATAGGCATAATGACCCATGCCCAAGCCCTTGAAACACTTCACTTCTCTAGTCTTTTTAGGTGGATTATCATCTTTCTTTTGAGGGGCTTTTCCATCGCTAGAAGGTGTTGTATTACTAGATGAGGCAGCTCCTTCTTTCCTCCTATCCTTCCAATTGGAATTATTAAAATTGGTAGAACTCCTTCTTGTTGCACTTTTTTCTTTTTAACTGTTGTTCTACCTGAATGGCCTTATGCAACAGATCCTCCATTTCTACAAATTCCTGCAACTCAACAACATCTCTAATATCATGATTTAAGCCACTAAAGAAGCGAGCCATAGTTACCTTAGGATCTTATTCAATTTTTGCTTGGATGATAAGCACCTCCATCTCCTTATAGTACTCCTCCACTCCCTTACTTCCTTGAGACAATTTTTGAAGTTTCAATTTTAAGTCTCTATTGAAGCTAGAAGGTACATACCGCTTCCTTATGAGCGTCTTCATTTCAGTCCAAGTGTCCACCATAGGCTCTTCATCTCTAATCCTCTCCCTTTGCAACTTGTTCCACCAAATCAAAGCATAATCTGAAAATTCAGCAGCTGCAAGTCTCACCTTTTGCTCCTCACTATAATTGTTGCAAGAGAACGCATGCTCAATTTTTAACTCCCACTCCAAGTATGCCTCAGGATCACTCCTACCCTTGAAAGGAGGCACATTCAACTTCACTCCTTCTATTCTTCCTTCATTTCTATTTGGCCTTCCTCCTCCTCCTGCTGGTGGGGTTCTATTCTCCAACTGATCCAACCTCTCATGGAACTCATCTTGTTGTTGCTTCGTCAATCTCTCTAAATGCTGAGATAGTGCAACAATTTGAAGCTGAAGATCATTGTTATTATTTCTTTCTGCCATGATAAACAAACAGGTCAAATGTCTCAAGAAAAAGTATGTATGTGGTGTTTGAAAATGTTCTCACCCACTCACTCAAGTGTTTGCGCTAAAAAATATTGGCTTTTACTATAATGAAACTCTCTTGCCTTTTTCCTCTCTATTCCCCTTAAGTTCTTAACAGACTAAAAAGAGAATAAATTCAAAGACAACACCAACCTGTGTGCAGCCCAAATAACTCAAGAAAAGCTAACAACAATGACTCAAATGAAACACAAAGAAGGCCACAAACAAATAGGACAACAACCAGAATTTTGACACCAACAAAGGGTTGAAATTTTGGCTTAAAATGAAGCCAATAGGTGCAGCAAAATTCAGGGAATGATGCGCAACACAGGTGCAGCAAAACAGAATGGAAATTGAACAATTTGCAACCAAGAAGTGCAGCCAAAATTTAGAATTGTATACTAACAAGGTGCAGTATTTTCTTCCTCAATTCAAACACAATATTACCTTAAGAATGAGCTTAAAATTATTCTAATAACATGAACCATTCAGCCCAATTTTTTTTATTTTTTTTTAACTCAATTTTTGCAGGCTTTCTTTCACTTCTATTTTTTTTTTTTAAATTCAGAATTGTTTTAAGGACCTAACTTTTGCAATGGTTCAGTCAAAGAAATAACAATAAGGTAATATTATGATATGATAAAATTAAGGACAGAAATTACCCAGAACAGCAGCCTTGCAATTCCTAGAAACCGGAGCTCTGATACCAAATGATATGATCCGCTGTCAGTTTAGGATTCTGAAAGGACCCTAGGAATTTAGCTTGTCGCGTTAACAAAATTAATCAACATGGAATGCAAACAATTGCAAAAAAATAAACTGAATAGAATTACTATCAAACTTTTAGACACAGAATGGAAATTAAAATTTTTTGAAATTCAACAATTAAACGAGTTTTTGAATAGTGTAGCACTTTCCTGTTATAGAGTTTGCTGGCCAGAATTGAGTATGAATGGAAAAGACAGATAATGGAATTGGAATTGATAGACTCCACACTTCCAAGGATGGAAGATATGTCTACCAGATTGCACACACAAAGGGGTGAATTACCTTTGATAAATCTCAAAAGATTTTGGATTGTCAAGAACCCAAAGGAGAGAAAACCTCAACTAGTTTTTTTGATTTCCCAAAATATTCTCCTTACATCTCAGTCTTGCCAAAATTTATATGCCTAATAAACTCAGCTTGTGTAGGTTTAGTGGCTTTCTAAATTCAGCTGAAGTTACAAAATAATAAAAACTAATAATGGGCAGCTTAATAACAAAGTGTAACTGCCAAAGTAAATTAAACACATATACTAATTATAATTGATAACCTAGGTGGCTGCAACTTTAATTAGACAATTCTGGTTGCCCACCATTAACTAAGTAAACTCCAAGAAAATGAGTTTAATTTATTTCAAACTTCTCTTCCATTAAGGTCAAGCATTGCTCTCTTCAGTCTTGAGAGAATTAACAATTTTAAACTTTATTTCTTCAATGTTTGGCTCTTTTTGCAAAAGGGCTGCCAATACTTGTTGAATAGCTTCCTTAGCTCTTCTTGTCCTTGCCCTTGTCATAGGTCCTCCAAGTCCTTCAAGCTTGATGTCCTCATCAAGTGGCTTTCTAAATTCAGCTGAAGTTACAAAATAATAAAAACTAATAATGGGCAGCTTAATAACAAAGTGTAACTGCCAAAGTAAATTAAACATGTATACTAATTAGAATTAATAACCTAGGTGGAAGTGGGAGAAGGTGAACAAGAGGACGAAGAAGAAGTAGTTGAAAGAGTGGGGATGATGGAGAAGAAGTGGAAGAAGGAGAACAAGAGGTAGAAATGTAAGTGGAAGCAGAAGAAGGAGAAAAAGAGGGATATGACGAAGAAAAGGAAGAAGAAGAAGGAGATGAAGAGGAAGAAAAGAAAGGAAAGGAGAGGATGAAGAAGAAGTGGAAGAAAGAGAACAAGAGGAGGCAGGAGAAGTGGAAGAAAGATAAGAAGAGGAAGAAGAAGGAGAGTAACTAGAAGAAGTGGAAGAAGGAGAAGAACAGGAAGAAGAAAAAGATGTGGAAAGTGAACAAGGTGAACAAGAGGAGGAAGAAGAAGTAGTGGAAGGAGGTGAGATGAATAAGAAGAATTCGAACAAGCAGAAAAGAGGGAAAAGGAAGAAGAAGGGGAGGGAAAGGGAAGAATAAGCAGAAGAAGTGGAATCTAGAGGAGAAGAGGAAGAAGAAGAAGAAGTGTAAGCATAAGATTTAGGGGAAGGAGAAGAAGAGGAAGAGCAACAATGGGAAGCAACAGGAGTGGGGGATGGAGAAAAAGAGGAAGGAGAAGACAGAGGGAAAGAAGGAGGGGAGGGGAAGGGAAAAAGAAGTAGAAGAAGTGGAATCTGGAGGAGAAGAGGAAGTTTAAGCATAAGATTTGGGGGAAGGAGAAGAAGAGGAAGAGCAACATTGGGAAGCAACAGAAGTGGGGGATGGAGAAAAAGAGGAAGGAGAAGACGGAAAAGAAAGAAGAAGAAGTTGTGGAAGGAGAAGAAATGGAAGAAGAGGAAGAAGAAGAAGTGTAAGCAGAAGAAGTAGAAGAAAGAGACGAAAATGAAGAAGAACAACAAGTAGAAGTAGAAGAAGAAGTGGTAGAAGGAGAGAATAAGAGGAATAGGAAGAAGTAGTGGAATGAAAGGAGATGAAGAAGAAGAAGTTGAAGAAAGAGAACGAGAGGAGGAGACGAGGTGGCAGAAGGAGCAGAAGCGGAACAAGAAGAAGAAGTGAAAGAATGAGAAAAAGAGGAGGAAGAAGAAGCAATGGAAGGGAAGGAGATGAAGAAGGAGTGGAACAAGGTGGAGAAGAAGAAGGGGAGGAAGAAGAAGTAGTGTAGGCAGAAGAAGGGCAAGAAGGAAAAGAGAGGGAAGAAGAAGAACAAGTGGATGTAGTAGAAGTGGAAGAAGGTGAACAAGAGGAAGAAGAAGAAGTAGTTGAAGGAGTGGAGATGATGGAGAAGAAGTGGAAGAAGGAGAACAAGAGGTAGAAATACAAGTGGAAGCAGAAGAAGGAGAAAAAGAGGGATATGACGAAGGAAAGAAAGAAGAAGAAGGAGATGAAGAGGAAGAAAATAAAGGAAAGGAGAGGATGAAGAAGAAGTGGAAGAAAGAGAACAAGAGGAGGCAGGAGAAGTGGAAGAAAGATAAGAAGAGGAAGAAGAAGGAGAGTAACTAGAAGAAGTGAAGAAGGTGAACAAGAGGAGGAAGAAGAAGTAGTGGAAGGAGGTGAGATGAAGAAGAAGAATTGGAACAAGGAGAAAAGGAGGAAAAGGGAGAAGGAGGGGAAGGGAAGGGAAGAAGAAGCAGAAGAGGTGGAAGCTGGAGAAGAAGAGGAAGAAGAAGAAGAAGAAGTGTAAGAATAAGATTTAGGGGAAGGAGAAGAAGAGGAAGAGCAACAATGGGAAGCAACAGAAGTGGGGGATGGAGAAAAAGAGGAAGGAGAAAACGGAAAGGAAAGAAGAAGAAGTTGTGGAAGGAGAAGAAATGGAAGAAGAGGAAGAAGACGAAGAAGAGGAAGAAGAAGGAGTGTAAGCAGAAGAAGCGGAAGAAAGAGACGAAAATGCGGAAGAACAACAACTAGAAGTAGAAGAAGTGGTAGTAGGAGAGAATAAGAGGAATAGGAGGAAGTTGTGGAATGAAAGGAGATGAAGAAGAAGAAGTGGAAGAAGGAGAACGCGTGGAGGAAGAAGAGGTGGTAGAAGGAGAAGAAGAGGAAGAAGAAGAAGTTGAAGAACAAGAAGAAAAGGAAGAAGTGCAAGGGTAAGAAGGAGAACAAGAGGAAGAAGAAGAAGAAGTGGAAGAATGAGAAAAAGAGGAGGATGAAGAAGCAATGGAATGAAAGGGGATGAAGAACAAGTGGAACAAGGAGGAGAAGAAGGAGGGGAGGAAAAAGAAGTAGTGTAGACAGAAGAAGGGCAAGAATGAGAAGAGAGGGAAGAAGAAGAACAACTGGATGTAGTAGAAGCTGAAGAAGGTGAACAAGAGGAAGAAAAAGAAGTAGTTGAAGGAGTGGGGATGATGGAGAAGAAGTGGAAAAAGGAGAAAAAGAGGGATATGACGAAGGAAAGGAAGAAGAAGAAATAGACGAAGAGGAAGAAAAGAAAGGAAAGGAGAGGATGAAGAAGAAGTGGAAGAAAGGGAACAAGAGGAGGCAGGAGAAGTGGAAGAAAGATAAGAAGAGGAAGAAGAACGAGAGTAACTAGAAGAAGTGGAAGAAGTAGAAGAAAAGGAAGAACAATAAGATGTGGAAAGTGAAGAAGGTGAACAAGAGGAGGAAGAAGAAGTAGTGGAACGATGAGATGAAGAAGCAGAATTGGAACAAGTAGAAAAGGAGGAAAAGGAAGAAGTGGAATGTAGAGGAGAAGAGGAAGAAGAAGAAGAAGTGTAAGCATAAGATTTGGGGGAAGGAGAAGAAGTGGTAGAAGGAGAGAATAAGAGGGATAGGAAGAGGTAGTGGAATGAAAGGAGATGAAGAAGAAGAAGTGGATGAATGAGAACGGGTGGAGGAAGAAGAGGTGGAAGAAGGAGAAGAAGAGGAAGAAGAAGAAGAAGTGGAAGCATGAGAAAAAGACGAGGAAGAAGAAGCAATGGAAGGAAAGGGGATGAGAGGAAGAAAAGAAAGGAAAGGAGAGGTTGAAGAAGAAGAAGTGGAAGAAAGATAAGAAGAGGAACAAGAAGGAGAGTAACTAGAAGAAGTGGAAGAAGGAGAAGAAAAGGAAGAAGAAGAGGTGGAAAGTGAAGAAGTTGAAGAAGGTGAACAAGAGGAGGAAGAAGAAGTAGTGGAAGGAGGTGACAAGAAGAAGAAGAATTGGAACAAGGAGAAAAGGAGGAATAGGAAGAAGGAGGGGAAGGGAAGGAAAGAAGAAGCAGAAGAAGTGGAATCTGGAGGAAAAGAGGAAGAAGAAGAAGAAGTGTAAGCATAAGATTTGGGGGAAGGAGAAGAAGAGGAAGAGCCACAATGAGAAGCAACAGAAGTGGGGGATGGAGAAAAAGAGGAAGGAGAAGACGGAAAGGAAAGAAGAAGAAGTTGTGGAAGGAGAAGAAATGGAAGAAGAGGAAGAAGAAGAAGTGTAAGCAGAAGAAGCGGAAGAAGGAGACGAAAATGACGAAGAACAACAGGTACAAGTAGAAGAAGTGGTAGAAGGAGAGACTAAGAGGAATAGGAGGAAGTAATCGAATGAAAGGAGATGAAGAAGAAGAAGTGGAAGAAGGACAACGGGAGGAGGTGCAACAGGTGGCAGAAGGAGAAGAAGAGGAAGAAGAAGAGGTGGAAGAACGAGAAGAAAAGGAAGAAGTGCAAGTGGAAGAAGGAGAACAATAGGAAGAAGAAGAAGAAGTGGAAGAATGAGAAAAAGAGGAGGAAGAAGAAACAATTGAAGGAAAGGGGATGAAGTAGAAGTGGAAAAAGGAGGAGAAGAAGAAGGGGAGGAAGAAGAAGTAGTGTAGGCAAAAGAAGGGCAAGAAGGAGAAGAGAGAGAAGAAGAAGAACAAGTGGATGTAGAAGAAGTGGAAGAAGGTGAACAAGAGGAAGAAGAAGAAGTAGTTGAAGGAGTGGGGATGATGGAGAAGAAGTGGAACAAGGAGAACAAGTGGTAGAAATGCAAGTTGAAGCAGAAGAAGGAGAAAAAGAGGGATATGACGAAGGAAAGGAAGAAGAAGAAGGAGATGAAGAGGAAGGAAAGAAATGAAAGGAGAGGATGAAGAACAGGTGGATGAAAGAGAATAAGAGGAGGCAGGAGAAGTGGAAGAAAGATAAGAAGAGGAAGAAGAGGGAGAGTAACTAGAAGAAGTGGAAGAAGGAGAAGAAAAGGAAGAAGAAGAAGATGTGGAAAGTGAAGAAGTTGAAGAAGGTGAACAAGAGGAGGAAGAAGAAGTAGTGGAAGGAGGTGAGATGAAGAAGAAGAATTGGAACAAGGAGAAAAGGAGGAAAAGGAAGAAGGAAGGGAAGGGAAGGAAAGAAGAAGCAGAAGTTGAATCTGGAGGAGAAGAGGAAGAAGAAGAGGAAGTGTAAGGATAAGATTTGGGGGAAGGAGAAGAAGAGGAAGAGCAACAATGGGAAGCAACAGAAGTGGGGAATGGAGAAAAAGAGGAAGGAGAAGACGGAAAGGTAAGAAGAAGAAGTTGTGGAAGCAGAAGAAATGGCAGAAGAGGAAGAAGAAGAAGTGTAAGCAGAAGAAGCGGAAGAAGCAGACGAAAATGAAGAAGAACAACAAGTAGAAGTAGAAGAAGTGGTAGAAGGAGAGAATAAGAGGAATCGGAGGAACTAGTGGAATGAAAGGAGATGAAGAAGAAGAAGTGGAATAAGGAGAACAGGAGGAGGGAGAAGAGGTGGCAGAAGGAGAAGAAGAGGAAAAAGAAGAAGTGGAAGAACGAGAAGAAAAGGAAGAAGTGCAAGTGGAAGAAGGAGAACAATAGGAAGAAGAAGAAGTGGAAGAATGAGAAAAAGAGGAGGAAGAAGAAGCAATGGAAGGAAACGGGATGAAGAAGAAGCGAACCAAGGAGGAGAAGAAGAAGGGGAGGAAGAAGAAGTTGTGTAGGCAGAAGAAGGGCAAGAAGGAGAAGAGAGGGAAGAAGGAGAACAACTGGATGTAGTAGAATTGGTAGAAGGTGAACAAGAGGAAGAAGAAGAACTAGTTGAAGGAGTGGGGATGATGGAGAAGAAGTGGAAGAAGGAGAACAAGAGGTAGAAATGCAAGTGGAGGTAGAAGAAGCAGAAAAAGAGGGATATGACGAAGGAAAGGAAGAAGAAGAAGGAGATGAAGAGGAAGAAAAGAAAGGAAAGGAGAGGATGAAGAAGAAGTGGAAGAAAGAGAACAAGAGGAGGCAGGAGAAGTAGAAGAAAGATAAGAAGAGGAAGAAGAATGAGAGTAACTAGAAGAAGTGGAAGAAGGAGAAGAAAAGGAATAAGAAGAAGATGTGGAAAGTGAAGAAGGTGAACAAGAGGAGGAAGAAGAAGTAGTCGAAGGAGGTGAGATGAAGAAGAAGAATTGGAACAAGGAAACAAGGAGGAAAAGGAAGAAGGAGGGGAAGGGAAGGGAAGACGAAGCAGAAAAAGTGGAATCTGGAGGAGAAGAGCAAGAAGAAGAAGAAGTGTAAGCATAAGATTTGGGGGAAGGAGAAGAAGAGGAAGAGCAACAATGGGAAGCAAAAGAAGTGGGGGATGGAGAAAAAGAGGAAGGGGAAGACGGAAAGGAAGGAAGAAGAAGTCGTGGAAGGAGAAGAAATGGAAGAAGAGGAAGAAGAAGAAGTGTCTGCAGAAGAAGCGGAAGAAGCAGACAAAAATGAAGAAGAACAACAAGAAGAAGTAGAAGAAGTGGTAGAAGGAGAGAATAAGAGGAATCGGAGGAACTAATGGAATGAAAGGAGATGAAGAAGAAGAAGTGGAATAAGGAGAACAGGAGGAGGGAGAAGAGGTGGCAGAAGGAGAAGAAGAGGGAAAAGAAGAAGTGGAAGAACGAGAAGAAAAGGAAGAAGTGCAAGTGGAAGAAGGAGAACAATAGGAAGAAGAAGAAGTGGAAGAATGAGAAAAAGAGGAGGAAGAAGAAGCAATGGAAGGAAAGGGGATGAAGAAGAAGCGAACCAAGGAGGAGAAGAAGAAGGGGAGGAAGAAGAAGTTGTGTAGGCAGAAGAAGGGCAAGAAGGAGAAGAGAGGGAAGAAGGAGAACAAGTGGATGTAGTAGAATTGGAAGAAGGTGAACAAGAGGAAGAAGAACAACTAGTTGAAGGAGTGGGGATGATGGAGAAGAAGTGGAAGAAGGAGAACAAGAGGTAGAAATGCAAGTGGAGGTAGAAGAAGCAGAAAAAGAGGGATATGACGAAGGAAAGAAAGAAGAAGAAGGAGATGAAGAGGAAGAAAAGAAAGGAAAGGAGAGGATGAAGAAGAAGTGGAAGAAAGAGAACAAGAGGAGGCAGGAGAAGTAGAAGAAAGATAAGAAGAGGAAGAAGAATGAGAGTAACTAGAAGAAGTGGAAGAAGGAGAAGAAAAGGAAGAAGAAGAAGATGTGGAAAGTGAAGAAGGTGAACAAGAGGAGGAAGAAGAAGTAGTCGAAGGAGGTGAGATGAAGAAGAAGAATTGGAACAAGGAGACAAGGAGGAAAAGGAAGAAGGAGGGGAAGGCAAGGGAAGACGAAGCAGAAAAAGTGGAATCTGGAGGAGAAGAGCAAGAAAAAGAAGAAGTGTAAGCATAAGATTTGGGGGAAGGAGAAGAAGAGGAAGAGCAACAATGGGAAGCAAAAGATGTGGGGGATGGAGAAAAAAGAGGAAGGGGAAGACGGAAAGGAAGGAAGAAGAAGTCGTGGAAGGAGAAGAAATGGAAGAAGAGGAAGAAGAAGAAGTGCCTGCAGCAGAAGCGGAAGAAGGAGACGAAAATGAAGAAGAACAACAAGAAGAAGTAGAAGAAGTGGTAGAAGGAGAGAATAAGAGGAATCGGAGGAACTAGTGGAATGAAAGGAGATGAAGAAGAAGAAGTGGAATAAGGAGAACAGGAGGAGGGAGAAGAGGTGGCAGAAGGAGAAGAAGAGGAAAAAGAAGAAGTGGAAGAACGAGAAGAAAAGGAAGAAGTGCAAGTGGAAGAAGGAGAACAATAGGAAGAAGAAGAAGTGGAAGAATGAGAAAAAGAGGAGGAAGAAGAAGCAATGCAAGGAAAGGGGATGAAGAAGAAGCGGACCAAGGAGGAGAAGAAGAAGGGGAGGAAGAAGAAGTTGTGTAGGCAGAAGAAGGGCAAGAAGGAGAAGAGAGGGAAGAAGGAGAACAAGTGGATGTAGTAGAATTGGAAGAAGGTGAACAAGAGGAAGAAGAAGAACTAGTTGAAGGAGTGGGGATGATGGAGAAGAAGTGGAAGAAGGAGAACAAGAGGTAGAAATGCAAGTGGAGGTAGAAGAAGCAGAAAAAGAGGGATATGACGAAGGAAAGGAAGAAGAAGAAGGAGATGAAGAGGAAGAAAAGAAAGGAAAGGAGAGGATGAAGAAGAAGTGGAAGAAAGAGAACAAGAGGAGGCAGGAGAAGTAGAAGAAAGATAAGAAGAGGAAGAAGAAGGAGAGTAACTAGAAGAAGTGGAAGAAGGAGAAGAAAAGGAAGAAGAAGAAGATGTGGAAAGTGAAGAAGGTGAACAAGAGGAGGAAGAAGAAGTAGTCGAAGGAGGTGAGATGAAGAAGAAGAATTGGAACAAGGAGACAAGGAGGAAAAGGAACAAGGAGGGGATGGTAAGGGAAGAAGAAGCAGAAAAAGTGGAATCTGGAGGAGAAGAGCAAGAAGAAGAAGAAGTGTAAGCATAAGATTTGGGGGAAGGAGAAGAAGAGGAAGAGCAACAATGGGAAGCAACAGAAGTGGGGGATGGAGAAAAAGAGGAAGGAGAAGACGGAAAGGAAAGAAGAAGAAGTTGTGGAAGGAGAAGAACTGGAACAAGAAGAAGTGTAAGCAGAAGAAGCGGAAGAATGAGACAAAAATGAAGCAGAAAAACAAGTAGAAGTAGAAGAAGTGGTAGAAGGAGAGAATAAGACGAATAGGAGAAAGTAGTGGAATGAAAGGAGATTAAGAAGAAGAAGTGGAAGAAGGAGAACGGGAGGAGGGAGAAGAGGTGGCAGAAGGAGAAGAAGAGGAAGAAGAAGAAGTGGAAGAACAAGAAGAAAAGGAAGAAGTGCAAGTGGAAGAAGGAGAACAATAGGAAGAAGAAGAAGAAGTGGAAGAATGAGAGAAAGAAGCAATGGAAGAAAAGGGGATGAACAAGAAGTGGAACAAGAAGGAGAAGAAGAAGGGGAGGAAGAAGAAGTAGTGTAGGCAAAAAAAGGGCAAGAAGGAGAAGAGAGGGAAGAAGAACAACAAGTGGATGTAGTAGAAGTGGGAGAAGGTGAACAAGAGGACGAAGAAGAAGTAGTTGAAGGAGTGGGGATGATGGAGAAGAAGTGGAAGAAGGAGAACAAGAGGTAGAAATGCAGGTGGAAGCAGAAGAAGTAGAAAAAGAGGGATATGACGAAGGAAAGGAAGAAGAAGAAGGAGATGAAGAGGAAGAAAAGAAAGGAAACGAGAGGATGAAGAAGAAGTGGAAGAAAGAGAACAAGAGGAGGTAGGAGAAGTGGAAGAAAGATAAGAAGAGGAAGAAGAAGGAGATTAGCTAGAAGAAGTGGAAATAGGAGAAGAAAGGAAAGAAGAAGATGTGGAATGTGAAGAAGGTGAACAAGAGGAGGAAGAAGAAGTAGTGCAAGGAGGTCAGATGAAGAAGAAGAATTGAAACAAGGAGAAAATAAGGAAAAGGAAGAAGGAGGGGAAGGGAAGGGAAGAAGAAGCAGAAGAAGTGGAATCTGGAGGAGAAGAGGAAGAAGAAGAAGAAGTGTAAGCATAAGATTTGGGGGAAGGAGAAGGAGAGGAAGAGCAACAATGGGAAGCAACAGAAGTGGGGGATGGAGAAAAAGAGGAAGGAGAAGACAGAAAGGAAAGAAGAAGAAGTTGTGGAAGGAGAAGAAATGGAAGAAGAAGAAGTGTAAGCAGAAGAAGCAGACGAAAATGAAGAAGAAAAACAAGTAGAAGTAGAAGAAGTGGTAGAAGGAGAGAATAAGAGGAATAGGAGAAAGTGGAGGAATGAAAGGAGATTAAGAAGAAGAAGTGGAAGAAGGAGAACGGGAGGAGGGAGAAGAGGTGGCATAAAGAGAAGAAGAGGAAGAAGAAGAAGTGGAAGAACAAGAAGAAAAAGAAGAAGTGCAAGTGGAAGAAGGAGAACAATAGGAAGAAGAAGAAGAAGTGGAAGAATGAGAAAAAGAGGAGGAAGAAGAAGCAATTGAAGGAAAGGGGATGAAGAAGAAGTGGAACAAGGAGGAGAAGAAGAAGGGGAGGAAGAAGAAGTAGTGTAGGCAGAAGAAGGGCAAGAAGGAGAAGAGAGGGAAGAAGAAGAACAAGTGGATGTAGTAGAAGTGGAAGAAGGTGACAAGAGGAAGAAGAAGAAGTAGTCGAAGGAGTGGGGATGATGGGGAAGAAGTGGAAGAACGAGAACAAGAGGTAGAAATGCAAGTGGAGGCAGAAGAAGGGGAAAAAGAGGGATATGATGAAGGAAAGGAAGAAGAAGAAGGAGATGAAGAGGAAGAAAGGAAAGGAGAGGATGAAGAAGAAGTGGAAGAAAGAGAACAAGAGGAGGCAGGAGAAGTGGAAGAAAGATAAGAAGAGGAAGAAGAAGGAGAGTAACTAGAAGAAGTGGAAGAAGGAGAAGAAAAGGAAGAAGAAGAAGATGTGGAAAGTGAAGAAGGTGAACAAGAGGAGGAAGAAGAAGTAGTCGAAGGAGGTGAGATGAAGAAGAAGAATTGGAACAAGGAGACGAGGAGGAAAAGGAATGATGAGGACACAGCTACAAACAAAGACAGTAAGGTGCTTGAAGGACTTGGGACACATATGACAAGGGCAAGAGCTAGGAAAGCAAGACAAGCTTTACAACAAGTGGTAGCAACAATTCTGGAAGTTGCACCTAATGAAAAGGACATAGAGGCAAAATTAATTCAATGCATGGTCATCATTGAAGATTCATGAAATAGAGGATGTTGCTGCAAAGTTATTTTAATCAAAGTGGGTTTAATTAAATAAAGTTGTAAAAAGTGTTGGTACTGTTGTGTTATTTGCCATGCTTTAAAAATAGTTTATTTTAATTTTTCTTTTATTTTAGAGTGTTGAATTTTAGTGGTTGTCTAGTTTTCCTTCAGTGTGGCGGTTGCCTTTTCATATGCACTAGTAGGGAGGTTATTTAATAAATAAACCTCAATCAATGTTAGTAAATGGTGCATTTATTTCATGGCTTTATGGAATTCCTATATGTATTCCAAATAGACAGACGGGGCTTTGGATAAAACTTTTCTTGAGAGAGTGTATCTCCTAGGTTCTTGGCTGAACCAATCTTGAGACTTATCAAGGACCTTCCACCCCTTGTGGCGTCTTTGAGACTTATCTTCCTTTCCGGAAGTGGCGTCTCCCCCAAAACCACCATCATCCCCAATTTTTACCTTTTTGTTTTTCCATTCTAACAAATAGTCCTAATCGATCCGTTCTGAATTCGTGGAAAGAGGAATTCACATCATTTGGTATCAGAGCCTGGTTGTTAGGACTAGGTTTTGGACACTGCTTCAAGGTTCTAGGGCGCAGTTCTTGGCTGTCTGAGACGCAATTTCCTTTCACTCATAACTCACATTTTACAGAGTCAATTTCGGTGATTCATGAGTGGAAATTGCTCCTCAGAACGTGAACTTTCACCTGGATGTCGAATCGTTCACTTCGGAGTTATGCAGCGTGAGATACAGTAGTGTGACATTGGCTGGCTTGGAGAAATTGGTAACATCCTTCCTTTTGTTCTTAGTGCCAATAATATCATCTGATATTGATAATCACCCTGCCTAAGTCATTGCAAAAGTTAAGCCTATAAAAAAAACACAAAAGAAAGAAAAGAAAAAAAAAAGAGAAGAAAGAAAAAACAAAAGAAAAGGTTGTGGCTGAATGATTCATCTATTTAGGACAAAAACTTAACCAATTGTAAGGTGATATATTGGCTGTTTTTGTGAAGGATTGTTTCTGCAACTGTTTAGGGCATTAAATTGCATTTGAGTTTTGTTTTTCTTTGGCCTTTTGTGTTTGCTATTTTGTGAGGTAGTGGTTTTGAAGTCTGATACATTAGGGTAAATTGGAGCCTTTTATTGGTAAATTTTGTTGTTCAACTGTTTTCCAAACTACACCTGATACGTACCAAATTTTTGCTACATTGTGTGGACTGTTCTTGAAAAAAAAATAAGAAAAAAGAAGAAAAAGAGTCTTATTTGATTTTGTTAAGAACCCAAGGAGAGTACAAGAGAGGTAAAAGGCTGTGTGCACATTAGAGAAAAAGCCAGAAAAGAGAGCACTAAACATGACTGTACATTCTTGAGTGTAAACACGTGAGAAGAGTGGCGAGGGCCTATTACTTCAATTTTATTTTTTCTGATTAAATGGCAGGTACAGGAGGTGAAGAAACCCCTCCTAATGGAGGAGGTAATAGACTCATGATTGAAGCAATTACAAACCAAGTACAAAGAATGTTGAGAGAACATACAGAGGAGTTATATGGAAGGATTGAGGTACTTGAGAATCGTGGAAATAATGAGGAGAATAGGAGAAGAAGAGATAATGATGGTGAACCTAGGCGAAACCGGATTGAAGGAGTGAAGCTGAATATTCCTCCATTCAAAGGAAGGAGTGATCCAGAAGCCTATTTGGAGTGGGAACTGAAAATTGAACATGTATTCTCTTGTAACAACTATACAGAGGAGCAAAAAGTTAAAATGGCAGCTGCTAAATTTTTTGATTATGCGCTTATTTGGTGGAACAAGTATCAAAGGGAGAGGGTGAGAAATGAAGAACCAATAGTAGATACATGGGATGAATTGAGGACCATCATGAGGAAGAGATATGTGCCAACTAGATACAATAGAGATTTGAAGCTTAAACTTCAGAAATTATCTCAAGGCAATAGGAGTGTTGAGGAGTATTTTAAAGACTTGGAAATGACTATGATGCAGGCTAAAGTCAATGAAGATAGTGAGGACACTATGGCTCGATTTTTGAGTGGATTAAATAATGAAATCAGAGATGTTGTTGAATTGCAGGAATATATTGAGTTAGAAGATTTGTTGCACAAAGCTGTACAGGTAGAACAACAACTCAAAAGAAAGGGAACTATGAGAAGGGGTTCTTCCAATTTTAACAACACAAATTGGAGGGACAAGTCCAAGAAGGAGGGATCTTCCTTACCTAGGGAACAAGGTTCAAAGTCTTCAAGTGGTAAACACGTTCCTAACCCTTGCATTTCTTCTACTTCCAAGATTAATACAATTAAATGTTTTAAATGTTTGGGTAAAGGTCATATTGCTTTAAATTGTCCAAACAAGAAAAGAAAAATTTTGGGGGACAATGAAATTGCAACTACTGAGGTTAAGGGTAGGGTTGAGATTCAAAAAGGAAGCTTATTTCAAACTAGATGTTCAATTGAAGGAAAGATTTGCTCAATCATTATTTATGGAGGAAATTGTACCAATCTGGCTAGTTCAAGATTAGTAACCAAATTGAATTTAGAGACTACACCACACCCACAACCTTACAAACTTCAAAGTCTTGGTGAAAATGGTGGCATATCTGTGAATAAGCAAGTTGAAGTGAAGTTTTCCATTGGAAAATATGAAGATGTTGTGTTGTGTGATGTGGTGCCCATGGATGCTTGCCACTTACTTCTCGGTAAATCATGGCAAGTTGAAAGAAATGTGAATTACAATGAGAAAACAAATAAAGTTTCTTTTATGCACCAAGGATGCAAATTGAGAATTGCATTACTTTCACCTAAAGAAGCAATTGAGGATTTAATCAGGTTGAAAACAAAAATAGGACAAGAGAGAAAAGAGGAAAAAGAAAAAGAAATAAAAGAAAAAGAGTTGAGAGAAAAAGAATTGAGAGAAAAAGAGTTGAGGGAAAAAGAAAAAGAAATAAAAGAGAAAGAGTTGCAAGAAAAAGGAGAGATGAGTGAAACACATAAAAAGAGTGGAAATAAAAAGAGTGAAACACATAAGGGGAACAAAAGTGAAACACTTGAAAGAAAAAAGAGTTGTTTAGCAAAAAAGAGTAAGGTGAAGAGGGTGATGCTTGCAAAAAAACCACTTTACGTGTTGTATTGCAAAAATAATGTTTTGCAATAGTTGTGGAGAAGCAACAGAAGTCGGGGATGGAGAAAAAGAGGAAGGAGAAGACGGAAAGCAAAGAAGAAGAAGTTGTGGATGGAGAAGAAATGGAAGAAGAGGAAGAAGAAGAAGTGTAAGCAGAAGAAGTGGTAGAAGGAGACGAAAATGAAGAAGAACAACAAGTAGAAGTAGAAGAAGTGGTAGAAGGAGAGAATAAGAGGAATAGGAGAAAGTTGTGGAATGAAAGGAGATGAAGAAGAAGAAGTGGAAGAATGAGAAGAAAAGGAAGAAGTGCAAGTGGAAGAAGCAGAACAATAGGAAGAAGAAGAGGAAGAAGTGGAAGAATGAGAAAAAGAGGAGGAAGAAGAAGCAATGGAAGGAAAGGGGATGAAGAAGAAGTGGAACAAGGAGGAGAAGAAGAAAGGGAGGAAGAAGAAGTAGTGTAGGCAGAAAAAAGGCACGAAGGAGAAGAGAGGGAAGAAGAAGAACAAGTGGATGTAGTAGAAGTGGAAGAAGGTGAACAATAGGAAGAAGAAGCAGTAGTTGAAGGGATGATGGAGAAGAAGTGGAAGAAGGAGAACAAGAGGTAGATGCAAGTGGAAGCAGAAGAAGGAGAAAAAGATCGATATAATGAAGGAAAGGAAGAAGAAGAAGGAGATGAAGAGGAAGAAAAGAAAGGAAAGGAGAGGATGAAGAAGAAGTGGAAGAAAGAGAACAAGAGGAGGCACAAGAAGTGGAAGAAAGATAAGAAGAGGAAGAAGAAGGAGAGTAACTAGAAGAAGTGGAAGAAGAAGAAGATGTGGAAAGTGAAGAAGTTGAAGAAGGTGAGCAAGAGGAGGAAAAAGAAGTAGTGGAAGGAGCTGAGATGAAGAAGAAGAATTGGAAGAAGGAGAAAAGGAGGAAAAGGAAGAAGGAGGGGAAGGCAATGGAGGAAGAAGCAGAAGAAGTGGAATATAGACGAGAAGAGGAAGAGGAAGAAGAGGAAGAGCAACAATGTGAAGCAACAGAAGTGGGGGATGGAGAGAAAGAGGAAGGAGAAGACGAAAAGGAAAGAAGAAGAAGTTGTGTAAGGAGAAGAAATGGAAGAAGAGGAAGAAGAAGAGGTGTAAGCAGACGAAGCGGAAGAAGGAGGCAAAAATGAAGAAGAACAACAGGTAGAAGTAGAAGAAATGGTAGAATGAGAGAATAAGAGGAATAGGAGGAAGTAGTGGAATGAAAGGAGATGAAGAAGAAGAAATGAAGAAGGAGAACAGGAGGAGGAAGAAGAGATGGCAGAAGGAGAAGAAGAGGAAGAAGAAGAAGTGGAAGAACAAGAAGAAAAGGAAGAAGTGCAAGTGGAAGAAGGAGAAGAATAGGAAGAAGAAGAAGAAGTGGAAGAATGAGAAAAAGAAGAGGAAGAAGAAGCAATGGAAGGAAACGGGAATGACGAAGAAGTGGAACAAGGAGGACAAGAAAGAGGGGAGGAAGAAGAAGTAGTGTAGGCAGAAGAAGGGCAAGTAGGAGAAGAGAGGGAAGAAGAAGAACAAGTGGATGTAGTAGAAGCGGAAAAAGGTGAACAAGAGAAAGAAGAAGAAGTAGTTGAAGGAGTGGCGATGATGGAGAAGAAGTGGAAGAAGGAGAACAAGAGGTAGAAATGCAAGTGGAAGCAGAAGACGGAGAAAAAGAGGGATATGACGAAGGAAAGGAAGAAGAAGAAGGAGATGAAGAGGAAGAAAAGAAAGGAAAGGAGAGGATGAAGAGGAAGTGGAAGAAATAGAACAAGAAGAGGCAGGAGAAGTGAGAGACAGATAAGAAGAGGAAAAAGAAGGAGAGTAACTAGAAGAAGTGGAAAAAGGAGAAGAAAAGGAAAAAGAAGAAGATGTGGAAAGTGAAGAAGTTGAAGAAGGTGAACAAGAGGAGGAAGAACAAGTAGTGGAAGGTGGTGAGATGAAGAAGAAGAATTGGAACAAGGAGAAAAGGAGGAAAAGGAAGAAGGAGGGGTAGGGAAGGGAAGAAGAAGCAGAAGAAGTGGAATCTGGAGGAGAAGAGGAAGAAGAAGAAGAAGTGTAAGCATAAGATTTGGGGGAAGGAGAAGAAGAGGAAGAGCAACAATGGGAAGCAACAGAAGTTGGGGATGGAGAAAAAAAGGAAGGAGAAGACGGAAAGGAAAGAAGAAGAAGTTGTGGAAGGAGAAGAAATGGAAGAAGAGGAAGAAGAAGAAGTGTAAGCAGAAGAAGCAGAAAAAGCAGACGAAAATGAAAAAGAACAACAAGTAGAGGTAGAAGAAGTGGTAGAAGGAGAGAATAAGAGGAATAGGAGGAAGTAGTGGAAAGAAAGGAGATGAAGAAGAAGAAGTGGAAGAAGGAGAACGGGAGGAGGGAGAAGATGTGGCAGAAGGAGAAGAAGAGGAAGAAGAAGAAGTGGAAGGACGAGAAGAAAAGAAAGAAGTGCAAGTGGAACAAGGAAAATAATAGGAAGAAGAAGAAGAAGTGGTGGAAGAATGAGAAAAAGGGGAGGAAGAAGAAGCAATGGAAGGAAAGGGGATGAAGAAGAAGTGGAACAAGGAGGACAAGAAGAAGGGGAGGAAGAAGAAGTAGTGTAGGCAGAAGAAGGGCAAGAAGGAGAAGAAAGGGAAGAAGAACAACAAGTGGATGTAGTAGAAGTGGAAGAAGGTGAACAAGAGGAAGAAGAAGAAGTCGTTGAAGGAGTGAGGATGATGGAGAAGAAGTGGAAGAAGGCGAACAAGAAGTAGAAATCCAAGTGGAAGCAGAAGAAGCAGAAAAAGAGGGATATGATGAAGGAAAGGAAGAAGAAGAAGGAGATGAAGAGGAAGAAAAGAAAGGAAAGGAGAGGATGAAGAAGAAGTGGAAGAAAGATAAGAAGGGGAAGAAGAAGGAGAGTAACTAGAAGAAGTGGAAGAAGTAGAAGAAAAGGAAGAAGAAGAAGATGTGGAAAGTCAAGAGTTGAAGAAGGTGAACAAGAGGTGGAAGAAGAAGTAGTGGAAGGAGGTGAGATGAAGAAGAAGACTTGGAACAAGGAGAAAAGGAGGAAAAGGAAGAAGGAGGGGAAGGGAAGGCAAGAAGAAGCAGAAGAAGTGGAAGCCGGAGGAGAAGAGGAAGAAGAAGAAGACGTGCAAGCATAAGATTTGGGCGAAGGAGAACAAGAGAAGAAGAAGTGCAAGCATAAGAAGAAGTGCAAGAATAAGAGGAATAGGAGGAAGTAGTAGAATGAAAGGAGATGAAGCAGAAGAAGTGGAAGAAGGAGAACGGGAGGAGGGAGAGGAGGTGGCAGAAGGAGAAGAAGAGGAAGAAGAAGAAGTGGAAGAACGAGAAGAAAAGGAAGAAGTGCAAGAGGAAGAAGGAGAAAAAGAGGAGGAAGAAGAAGCTATGGAAGGAAAGGGTATGAAGAAGAAGTGGACCAAGGAGGAGAAGAATAAGGGGAGGAAGAAGAAGTAGTGTAGGCAGAAGAAGGGCAGAAAGGAGAAGAGAGGGAAGAAGAAGAACAAGTGGATGTAGTAGAATTGGAAGAAGGTGAACAAGAGGAAGAAGAAGAACTAGTTGAAGGAGTGGGGATGATGGACAAGAAGTGGAAGAAGCAGAACAAGAGGTAGAAATGCAAGTGGAAGCAGAAGAAGGAGAAAAAGAGGGATATGAGGAAGGAAAGGAAGAAGAAGGAGATGAAGAGGAAGAAAAGAAAGGAAAGGAGAAGATGAAGAAGAAGATGTGGAAATTGAAGAAGGTGAACAAGAGGAGGAAGAAGAAGTAGTGGAAGGAGGTGAGATGAAGAAGAAGAACTGGAACAAGGAGAAAAGGAGGAAAAGGAAGAAGGAGGGGAAGGGAAGTTAAGGGAAGAAGAGGCAGAAGAAGTGAAATCTGGAGGAGGAGAGGAAGAAGAAGAAGAAGAAGTGTAAGCATAAGATTTGGGGAAGGAGAAGAAGAGGAAGATCAGCAATGGGAAGCAACAGAAGTGGGGAATGGAGAAAAAGAGGAAGGAGAAGACGGAAAGGAAAGAAGAAGAAGTTGTGGAAAGAGAAGAAAAGGAAGAAGAGGAAGAAGAAGAAGTGTAAGCAGAAGAAGTGGAAGAACGAGACGAAAATGAAGAAGAACAACAAGTAGAAGTAGAAGAAGTGGTAGAAGGCGAGAATAAGAGGAATAGGAGGAAGTAGTGGAATGAAAGGAGATGAAGAAGAAGAAGTGGAAGAAGGAGAACGGGAGGAGGAGAAGAGGTGGCAGAAGGAGAAGAAGAGGAAGAAGTGGAAGAATGAGAAAAAGAGGACGAAGAAGAAGAAATGGAAGGAAAGGGGATGAAGAAGGAGTGGAACAAGAAGGAGAAGAAGAAGGGGAGGAAGAAGAAGTAGCGTAGGCAGAAGAAGGGCAAGAAGGAGAAGAGAGGGAAGAAGAAGAACAAGTGGATGTAGTAGAAGTGGAAGAAGGTGAACAAGAGGAAGAAGAAGATGTAGTTGAAGGAGTGGGGATGATGGAGAAGAAGTGGAAGAAGGAGAACAAGAGGTAGAAATGCAAGTGGAAGCAGAAGAAGGAGAAAAAGAGGGATATGACGAAGGAAAGGAAGAAGAAGAAGGAGATGAAGAGGAAGAAAAGAAAGGAAGGAGAGGATGAAGAAGAAGTGGATGAACGAGAACAAGAGAAGGCAGGAGAAGTGGAAGAAAGATAAGAAGAGGAAGAAGAAGGAGAGTAACTAGAAGAAGTGGAAGAAGGAGAAGAAAAGGAAGAAGAAGAAGATGTGGAAAGTGAAGAAGGTGAACAAGAGGAGGAAGAAGAAGTAGTGGAAGGAGGTGACAGAATAAGCAGAATAAGTGGAAAAGTGAAGAAGCAGAATAAGAACAAGGAGAAAAGGAGGAAAAGGAAGAAGGAGGGGAAGGGAAGGGAAGAAGATGCAGAAGAAGTGGAATCTGGAGGAGAAGAGGAAGAAGAAGAAGAAGTGTAAGCACAAGATTTGGGGGAAGGAAACGAAAATGAAGAACAACAAAAAGTAGAAGTAGAAGAAGTGGTAGAAAGAAAGAATAAGAGGAATAGGAGGAAGTAGTGGAATGAAAGAAGATGAAGAAGAAGAAGTGGAAAAAGGAGAACGGGAGGAGGGAGAAGAGGTGGCAGAAGGAGTAAAAGAGGAAGAAGAAGAAGTGGAAGAATGAGAAGAAAAGGAAGAAGTGCAAGTGGAAGAAGAAGAACAATAGGAAGAAGAAGAAGAAGTGGAATAATGAGAAAAAGAGGAGGAAGAAGAAGCAATGGAAGGAAACGGGAATGAAGAAGAAGGGGAGGAAGAAGAAGTAGTGTAGGCAGAAGAAGGGCAAGAAGGAGAAGAGAGGGAAGAAGAAGAACAAGTGGATGTAGTAGAAGTAGAGGAAGGTGAACAAGAGGAAGAAGAAGAAGGATTTGAAGGAGTGGGGATCAAGTGGAAGAAGGAGAACAAGATGTAGAAATGCAAGTGGAAGCAGAAGAAGGAGAAAAAGAGGCATATAACGAAGGAAAGGGAGAAGAAGAAGGAGATGAAGAGGAAGAAAAGAAAGGAAAGGAGAGGATGAAGAAGAAGTGGAAGAAAGAGAACAAGAGGAGGCAGGAGAAGTGGAAGAAAGATTAGAAGAGGAAGAAGAAGGAGAGTAACTAGAAGAAGTGGAAGAAGGAGAAGAAAAGGAAGAAGAAGAAGATATGGAAAGTGATGAAGTTGAATAAGGTGAACATGAGGAGGAAGAAGAAGTAGTCGAAGGAGGTGAGATGAAGAAGAAGAATTGGAACAAGGAGAAAAGGAGGAAAAGGAAGATGCAGGGGAACAGAAGGGAAGAAGAAGCAGAAGAAGTGGAGGCTGGAGGAGAAGAGAAAGAAGAAGAAGAAGTGTAAGCATAAGATTTTAGGGAAGGAGAAGAAGAGGAAGGGCAACAATGGGAAGCAACAGAAGTGGGGGATGTAGAAAAAGAGGAAGGAGAAGACAGAAAGGAAAGAAGAAGAAGTTGTGGAAGGAGAAGAAATGGAAGAAGAGGAAGAAGAAGAAGCGTAAACAGAAGAAGTAGAAGAAGGAGACGAAAATGAAGAAGAACAACAAGTAGAAGTAGAAGAACTGGTAGAATGAGAGAACAAGAGAAATAGGTGGAAGTAGTGGAATGAAAGAAGATGAAGAAGAAGAAGTGGAAGAAGGAGAACGGGAGGAGGGAGAAGAGTTGGCAGAATGAGAAGAAGAGGAAGAAGAAGAAGTGGAAGAACGAGAAGAAAAGGAAGAAGTGCAAGTGGAAGAAGGACAACAATAGGAAGAAGAAGAAGAAGTGGAAAAATGAGAAAAAAAGGAGGAAAAAGAAGCAATGGAAGGAAAGGGATGAAGAAGAAGTGGAACAAGGAGGAGAAGAAGAAGGGGAGAAAGAAGAAGTAGTGCAGGTAGAAGAAGGGAAGAAGGATAAGAGAGGGAAGAAGAAGAACAAGTGGATATAGTAGAAGTGGAAGAAGGTGAACAAGAGGAAGAAGAAGTAGTTGAAGGAGTGGGGATAATGGATAAAAGTGGAAGAAGGAGAACAAGAGGTAGAAATGCAAGTGGGAGTAGAAGAAGGAGATGAAGAAGAAGAAAGGAAAGGAAAGGATGAAGAAGAAGTGGAAGAAAGAGAACAAGAGGAGGCAGGAGAAGTAGAAGAAAGATAAGAAGAGGAAGAAGAAGGAGAGTAACTAGAATAAGTGGAAGAAGGAGATGAAAAGGAAGAAGAAGAAGATGTGGAAAGTGAAGAAGGTGAACAAGAGGAGGAAGAAAAAGTAGTGGAAGGAGGTGAGATACAGAAGAAGAATTGGAACAAGGAGAAAAGGAGGAAAAGGAAGAAGGAGGGGTAGGGAAGGGAAGAAGAAGCAGAAGAAGTGGAATCTGGAGGAAAAGAGGAAGAAGAAGAAGAAGTGTAAGCATAAGATTTGGGGGAAGGACAAGAAGAAGAAGAGTGACAATGGGAAGCAACAAAAGTGGGGGATGGAGAAAAAGAGGAAGGAGAAGACAGAAAGGAAAGAAGAAGAAGTTGTGGAACAAGAAGAAATGGAAGAAGAGGAAGAAGTGTCTGCAGAAGAAGCGGAAGAAGGAGACGAAAATGAAGAAGAACAACTAGAAGAAGTAGAAGAAGTGGTAGAAGGAGAGAATAAGAGGAATAGGAGGAAGTAGTGGAATGAAAGGAGATGAAGAAGAAAAAGGGGAAGAAGGAGAACGGGAGGAGGGAGAAGAGGTGGCAGAAGGAGAAGAAGATGAAGAGGAGGAAGTGAAAGAACGAGTAGAAAAGGAAGAAGTACAAGTGGAAGAAGGAGAACAATAGGAAGAAGAATAAGAAGTTGAAGAATGAGAAAAAGAGGAGGAAGAAGAAGCAATGGAAGGAAAGGGGATGAAGAAGAAGTGGAACAAGGAGGAGAAGAAACAAGTGGATGTAGTAGAAGTGGAAGAAGGTGAACAAGAGGAAAAAGAAGATGTAGTTGAAGGAGTGGGGATGATGGAGAAGAAGTGGAAGAAGGAGAACAAGAGGTAGAAATGCAAGTGGAAGCAGAAGAAGGAGAAAAAGAGGGATATGACGAAGGAAAGGAAGAAGAAGAAGGAGATGAAGAGAAAGAAAAGAAAGGAAAGGAGAGGATGAAGAAGAAGTGGAAGAAAGAGAACAAGAGGAGGCAGGAGAAGTGGAAGAAAGATAAGAAGAGGAAGAAGAAGGAGAGTAACTAGAAGAAGTGGAGAAGGAGAAGAAAAGGAAGAAGAAGAAGATGTGGAAAGTGAAGAAGGTGAATAAGAGGAAGAAGAAGAAGTAGTGGAAGGAGGTGAGATGAATAAGAAGAATTGGAACAAGGAGAAAATGAGGAAAAAGAAGAAGGAGGGGAGGGGAAGGGAAGAAGAAGCAGAAGAAGTGGAATCTGGAGGAGAAGAGGAAGAAGAAGAGGAAGAAGAAGAAGAAGTGTAAGCATAAGATTTGGGGGAAGGAGAAGAAGAGGAAGAGCAACAATGGGAAGCAACAGAAGTGGGGGATGGAGAAAAAGAGGAAGGAGAAAACGGAAAGGAAAGAAGAAGAAGTTGTGGAAGGAGAAGAAATGGAAGAAGAGGAAGAAGAAGAAGTGTCTGCAGAAGAAGCGGAAGAAGGAGACGAAAATGAAGAAGAACGACAACAAGAAGTAGAAGAAGTGGTAGAAGGAGAGAATAACAGGAATAGGAGGAAGTAGTGGAATGAAAGGAGATGAAGAAGAAAAAGTGGAAGAAGGAGAACGGGAGGAGAGAGAAGAGCTGGCAGAAGGAGAATAAGAGGAAGAAGAAGAAGTGGAAGAACGAGAAGAAAAGGAAGAAGTGGAAGTGGAAGAAGTAGAACAATACGAAGAAGAAGAAGAAGTGGAAGAATGAGAAAAAGAAACAATAGAAGGAAAGGGGATGAAGAAGAAGTGGAACAAGAAGGAGAAGAAGAAGGGGAGGAAGAAGAAGTAGTGTAGGCAGAAAAAGGGCAAGAAGGAGAAGAGAGGGAAGAAGAAGAACAGGTGGATGTAGTAGAAGTGGGAGAAGGTGAACAAGAGGACGAAGAAGAAGCAGTTGAAGGAGTGGGGATGATGGACAAGAAGTGGGAGAACGAGAACAAGAGGTAGAGATGCAAGTGGAAGCAGAAGAAGGAGAAAAAGAGGGATACGACGAAGGAAAGGAAGAAGAAGAAGGAGATGAAGAGGAAGAAAAGAAAGCAAAGGAGAGGATGAAGAAGAAGTGGAAGAAAGAGAACAAGAGGAGGCAGGAGAAGTGTAAGAAAGATAAGAAGAGGAAGAAGAAGGAGAGTAACTAGAAGAAGTGGAAGAAGGAGAATAAAAGGAAGAAGAAGAAGATGTGGAAAGTGAAGTAGGTGAACAAGAGGAGGAAGTAGAAGTAGTGGAAGGAGGTGAGATGAATAAGAAGAATTGGAACAAGGAGAAAAGGGGGAAAAGGAAGAAGGAGGGGAGGGGAAGGGAAGAAGAAGCCGAAGAAGTGGAATCTGGAGGAGAAGAGGAAGAAGAAGAAGAAGTGTAAGCATAAGATTTGGGGGAAGTAGACGAAGAGGAAGAGCAACAATGGGAAGCAACAGAAGTGGGGGATGGAGAAAAAGAGGAGGGAGAAGACGGAAAGGAAAAAAGAAGTTGTGGAAGGAGAAGAAATGGAAGAAGAGGAAGAAGAAGAAGTGTCTGCAGAAGAAGCGGAAGAAGGAGACGAAAATGAAGAAGAACAACAAGAAGTAGTAGAAGAAGTGGTAGAAGGAGAGAATAAGAGGAATAGTAGGAAGTAGAGGAATGAAAGGAGATGAAGAAGAAAAAGTGGAAGAAGGAGAACGGGAGGAGAGAGAAGAGGTGGCAGAAGGAGAAGAAGAGGAAGAAGAAGAAGTGGAAGAACGAGAAGAAAAGGAAGAAGTGGAAGTGGAAGAAGGAGAACAATAGGAAGAAGAAGAAGAAGTGGAAGAATGAGAAAAAAAAGCAATGGAAGGAGAGGGGATGAAGAAGAAGTGGAACAAGAAGGAGACGAAGAAGGGGAGGAAGAAGAAGTAGTGTAGGCAGAAAAAGGGGAAGAAGGAGAAGAGAGGGAAGAAGAAGAACAAATGCATGTAGTAGAAGTGGGAGAAGGTGAACAAGAGGACGAAGAAGAAGTAGTTGAAGGAGTGGGGATGATGGAGAAGAAGTGGAAGAAGGAGAACAAGAGGTAGAAGAAGAAGTGGAAGAACGAGAAGAAAAGGAAGAAGTGGAAGTGGAAGAAGGAGAACAATAGGAAGAAGAAGAAGAAGTGGAAGAATGAGAACAACTGGATGTAGTACAAGTGGGAGACGGTGAACAAGAGGACGAAGAAGAAGTAGTTGAAGGAGTGGGGATGATTGACAAGATGTGGGAGAAGGAGAACAAGAGGTAGAAATGCAAGTGGAAGCAGAAGAAGGAGAAAAAGAGGGATATGGCGAAGGAAAGGAAGAAGAATAAGGAGAGGAAGAGGAAGAAGAGAAAGGAAAGGAGAGGATGAAGAAGAAGTGGAAGAAAGAGAACAAGAGGAGGCAGGAGAAGTGGAAGAAAGATAAGAAGAGGAAGAAGAAGGAGAGTAACTAGAAGAAGTGGAAGAAGGATAAGAAAAGGAAGAAGAAGAAGATGTGGAAAGTGAAGAAGGTGAACAAGAGGAGGAAGAAGAAGTAGTGGAAGGAGGGTAGATGAATAAGAAGAATTGGAAAAAGGAGAAAAGGAGGAAACGGAAGAAGGAGGGGAGGGGAAGGGAAAAAGAAGCAGAAGATGTGGAATCTGGAGGAGAAGAGGAAGAAGTGTAAGCATAAGATTTGAGGGAAGGAGAAGAAGAGGAACAGCAACAATGGGAAGCAACAGAAGTGGGGGATGGAGAAAAAGAGGAAGGAGAAGACGGAAAGGAAAGAAGAAAAAGTTGTGGAAGAAGATGAAATGGAAGAAGAAGAAGTGTCTGCAGAAAAAGCGGAAGAAGGAGACGAAAATGAAGAAGAACAACAAGAAGAAGTAGAAGAAGTGGTAGAAGGAGAGAATAAGAAGAATAGGAGGAAGTAGTGGAATGAAAGGAGATGAAGAAGAAAAAGTGGAAGAAGGAGAATGGGAGGAGAGAGAATAGGTGGCAGAAGGAGAAGAAGAGGAAGATGAAGAAGTGGAAGAACGCTAAGAAAAGGAAGAAGTGGAAGTGGAAGAAGGAGAACAATAGGAAGAAGAAGAAGAAGTGGAAGAATGAGAAGAAGAAGCAATGGAAGAAAAGGGGATGAAGAAGAAGTGGAACAAGAAAGAGAAGAAGAAGGGGAGGAAGAAGAAGTAGTGTAGGCAGAAAAAAGGGCAAGAAGGAGAAGAGAGGGAAGAAGAAGAACAAGTGGATGTAGTAGAAGTGGGAAAAGGTGAACAAGAGGACGAAGAAGAAGTAGTTGAAGGAGTGGGGATGATGCAGAAGAAGTGGAAGAAGGAGAACAAGAGGTAGAAATGCAAGTGGAAGCAGAAGAAGCAGAAAAAGAGGGATATGACGAAGGAAAGGAAGAAGAAGAAGGAGATGAAGAGGAAGAAAAGAAAGGAAAGGAGAGGATGAGGAAGAAGTGGAAGAAAGAGAACAAGAGGAGGCAGGAGAAGTGGAAGAAAGATAAGAAGAGGAAGAAGAAGGAGAGTAACTAGAAGAAGTGGAAGAAGGAGAAGAAAAGGAAGAAGAAGAAGATGTGGAAAGTGAAGTAGGTGAACAAGAGGAGGAAGAAGAAGTAGTGGAAGAGGTGAGATGAATAAGAAGAATTGGAACAAGGAGAAAAGGGGGAAAAGGAAGAAGGAGGGGAGGGGAAGGGAAGACGAAGCAGAAGAAGTGGAATCTGAAGGAGAAGAGGAAGAAGAAGAAGAAGAAGATTTGGGGGAAGGAGAAGAAGAGGAAGAGCAACAATGGGAAGCAACAGAAGTGGGGGATGGAGAAAAAGAAGAAGGAGAAGACGGAAAGGAAAGAAGAAGAAGTTGTGGAAGTAGAAGAAATGGAAGAAGAAGAAGTGTCTGCAGAAGAAGCGGAAGAAGGAGACGAAAATGAAGAAGAACAACAACAAGAAGTAGAAGAAGTAGTAGAAGGAGAGAATAAGAGGAATAGGAGGAAGTAGTGGAATGAAAGCAGATGAAGAAAAAGTGGAAGAAGGAGAACGGGAGGGGAGAGAAGAGGTGGCAGAAGGAGAAGAAGAGGAAGAAGAAGAAGTAGAAGAACGAGAAGAAAAGGAAGAAGTGCAAGTGGAAGAAGGAGAACAATAGGAAGAAGACGAAGAAGTGGGAGAATGTGAAAAAGAGGAGGAAGAAGAAGCAATGGAAGTAAAGAGGACGAAGAAGAAGTGGAACAAGGAGTAGAGGAAGAATGGGAGGAAAAAGAAGTAGTGTAGGCAGAAGAAGGGCAAAAGGAGAAGAGAGTGAAAAAGAAGAACAAGTGGATGTAGTAGAAGTGGAAGAAGGTGAACAAGAGGAACAAGAAGAAGTAGTTGAAGGAGTGGGGATGATGGAGAAGAAGTGGAAGAAGGAGAACAAGAGGTAGAAATGCAGGTGGAAGTAGAAGAAGGAGAAAAAGAGGGATATGACGAAGGAAAGGAAGAAGAAGAAGGAAATGAAGAGGAAGAAAACAAAGGAAAGGAGAGGGTGAAGAAGAAGTGGAAGAAAGAGAACAAGAAGAGTCAGGAGAAGTGGAAGAAAGATAAGAAGAGGAAGAAGAAGGAGAGTAACTAGAAGAAGTGGAAGAAGGAGAAGAAAAGGAAGAAGAACAAGATGTGGAAAGTGAAGAAGTTGAACAAGAGGAGGAAGAAGAAGTAGTGGAAGGAGGTGAGATGAAGAAGAAGAATTGGAACAAGGAGAAAAGGAGGAAAAGGAAGAAGGCGGGGAAGGGAAGGGAAGAAAAACTAGAAGAAGTGGAATCTGGAGGAGAAGAGGAAGAAGAAGAAGAAGCGTAAGCATAAGATTTGGGGGAAGGAGAAGAAGAGGAAGAGCAACAATGGGAAGCAACAGAAGTAGGGGATGGAGAAAAAGAGGAAGGAGAAGACGGAAAGGAAAGAAGAAGAAGTTGTGGAAGGAGAAGAAATGGAAGAAGAGGAAGAAGAAGAAGTGTAAGCAAAGAAGGAGACAAAAATGAAGAAGAACAACAAGTAGAAGTAGAAAAAGTGGTAGACAGAGAGAATAAGAGGAATAGGAGGAAGTAGTGGAATGAAAGGAGATGAAGAAGAAGAAGTGGAAGAAGGAGAACGGGAGGAGGGAGAAGAGGTGGCAGAAGGATAAGAAGAGGAAGAAGAAGAAGTGGAAGAACGAGAAGAAAAGAAAGAAGTGCAAATGGAAGAAGGAGAACAATAGGAAGAAGACGAAGAAGTGGGAGAATGTGAAAAAGAGGAGGAAGAAAAAGCAATGGAAGTAAAGGGGACGAAGAAGAAGGGGAACAAGGAGGAGAAGAAGAATGGGAGGAAAAAGAAGTAGTGTAGGCAGAAGAAGGGCAAAAGGGGAAGAGAGGGAAGAAGAAGAACAAGTGGATGTAGTAGAAGTGGAAGAAGGTGAACAAGAGGAAGAAGAAGAAGTAGTTGAAGGAGTGGGGATGATGGAGAAGAAGTGGAAGAAGGAGAACAAGAGGTAGAAATGCAGGTGGAAGCAGAAGAAGGAGAAAAAGAGGGATATGATGAAGGAAAGGAAGAAGAAGAAGGAGATGAAGAGGAAGAAAAGAAAGGAAAGGAGAGGGTGAAGAAGAAGTGGAAGAAAGAGAACAAGAGGAGGCAGGAGAAGTGGAAGAAGGATAAGAAGGAGGAGAGTAACTAGAAGAAGTGGAAGAAGGAGAAGAAAAGGAAGAAGAAGAAGATGTGGAAAGTGAAGAAGGTGAACAAGAGGAGGAAGAAGAAGTAATGGAAGAAGGTGAGATGAAGAAGAAGAATTGGAACAAGGAGAAAAGGTGGAAAAGGAAGAAGGAGGGGAAGGGAAGGGAAGAAGAAGCAGAAGAAGCGGAATCTGGAGGAGAAGAGGAAGAAGAAGAAGAAGTGTAAGCATAAGATTTGGGGGAAGGAGAAGAAGAGGAAGAGCAACAATTGGAAGCAACAGAAGTGGGGGATGGAGAAAAAGAGGAAGGAGAAAACGGAAAGGAAAGAAGAAGAAGATGTGGAAGGAGAGGAAATGGAAGAAGAGGTAGAAGAAGAAGTGTAGGTGGAAGAATGAGACGAAAATGGGGAAGAACAACAAGTAGAAGTAGAAGAAGTGGTAGAAGGAGAGAATAAGAGGGATAGGAGGAAGTAGTGGAATGAAAGGAGATGAAGAAGAAGAAGTGGAAGAAGGAGAACGAGAGGAGGGAGAAGAGGTGGCAGAAGGAGAAGAAGAGGAAGAAGAAGAAGTGGAAGAACGAGAAGAAAAGGAAGAAGTGCAAGTGGAAGTAGGAGAATAATAGGAAGAAGATGAAGAGGTGGAAGAATGTGAAAAAGAGGACGAAGAAGAAGCAATGGAAGGAAAAGGGACGAAGAAGAAGTGGAACAAGGAGGAGAAGAAGAATGGGAGGAAAAAGAAGTAGTGTAGGCAGAAGAAGGGCAAAAGGTGAAGAATGGGAAGAAGAAGAACAAGTGGATGTAGTAGAAGTGGAAGAAGCTGAACAAGAGGAAGAAGAAGAAGTAGTTGAAGGAGTGGGGATGATGGAGAAGAAGTGTAAGAAGGAGAACAAGAGGTAGAAATGCAAGTGGAAGCAGAAGAAGGAGAAAAAGAGGGATATGACGAAGGAAAGGAAGAAGAAGAAGGAGATGAAGAGGAAGAAAAGAAAGGAAAGGAGAGGATGAAGAAGAAGTGGAAGAAAGAGAACAAGAGGAGGCAGGAGAAGTGGAAGAAAGATAAGAAGAGGAAGAAGAAGGAGAGTAACTAGAAGAAGTGGAAGAAGGAGAAGAAAAGGAAGAAGAAGAAGATGTGGAAAGTGAAGAAGGTGAACAAGAGGAGGAAGAAAAAGTAGTGGAAGGATGAGGTGAAGAAGAAGAATTGGTGATGTGAATTCCCCTTGCCACGAATTCAAAACGGACCGATTAGGACTATTGGTTAGAATGGAAAAAGAGAAAGGTCAGAATTGGGGTTGATGGAGGTTTTGGGGGAGACGCCACTTCCGGGAAGGAAGATAAGTCTCAAAGACGCCACAACGGGTGGAAGGCCCTTGATAAGTCTCAAGCTTGGTTCAGCCAAGAACCTAGGAGATACACTCTCTCAAGAAAAGTTTTATCCAAAGCAAAGTCCCTCTATTTCCATTGAAATGCAATAGATATAGGAATTCCATAAAGCCAAGAAATAAAGGCACCATTTACTAACATTGATTGAGACTTATTTATTAAATAACCTCCCTACTAGTGCATATGAAAAGGCAACAGCCACACTGAAGGAAAACTAGACAACCACTAAAATTCAACACTCTAAAATAAAAGAAAAATTAAAATAAACTGTTTTAAAAGCATGGCAAATAACACAACAGTACCAACACTTTTTACAACTTTATTTAATTAAACCCACTTTGAATAAAATAACTTTGCAGCAACATCCTCTATTTCATGAATCTTCAATGATGACCATGCATTGAATTAATTTTGCCTCTATGTCCTTTTCATTAGGTGCAGCTTCCAGAATTGTTGCTACCACTTGTTGTAAAGCTTCTCTTGCTTTCCTAGCTCTTGCCCTTGTCATAGGTGTCCCAAGTCCTTCAAGCACCTTACTGTCTTTGTTTTTAGCTGTATCCTCATCAATTGGAACAAGGAGAAAAGGAGGAAAAGGAAGAAGGAGGGGAAGGGAAGGGAAGAAGAAGCAAAAGAAGTGGAATCTGGAGGAGAAAAGGAAGAAGAAGAAGAAGTGTAAGCATAAGATTTAGGGGAAGGAGAAGAAGAGGAAGAGCAACAATGGGAAGCAACAGAAGTGGGGGATGGAGAAAAACAGAAAGGAGAAGACGGATAGAAAAGAACAAGAAGTTGTGGATGGAGAAGAAATGTAAGAAGAGGAAGAAGAAGAAGTGTAAGAAGAAGAAGCGGAAGAAGGAGACGAAAATGAAGAAGAACAACAAGTAAAAGTAGAAGAAGTGGTAGAAGGAGAAGAATAGGAGGAAGTAGTGGAATGAAAGCAGATGAAGAAGAACTGGAAGAAGGAGAACGGGAGGAGGGAGAAGACGTGGCTGAAGGAGAAGCATAGGAAGAAGAAGAAGTGGAAGAACGAGAAGAAAAGGAAGAAGTGCAAGTGGAAGAAGGAGAACAATAGGAAGAAGAAGAAGAAGTGGAAGAATGAGAAAAAGAGGAGGAAGAAGAAGTGGAAGAAGGAGGAGAAGTGGAAGAATGAGAAAAAGAGGAAGAAGAAGAGGCAATGGAAGGAAACAGGATGAAGAAGAAGTGGAAGAAGGAGAAAAAGAAGAAGGGGAGGAAGCAGAAGTAGTGTAGGCAGAAGAACGGCAAGAAGGAGAAGAGAGGGAAGAAGAAGAACAAGTGGATGTAGTAGAAGTGGAAGAAGGTGAACAAGAGGAAGAAGAAGAAGTAGTTGAAGGAAGAGGGATGATGGAGAACAAGTGGAAGAAGGAGAACAAGGGGTAGAAATGCAAGTGGAAGCAAAAGAAGGAGAAAAAGAGAGATATGACGAATAAAAGGAAGAAGAAGAAGGAGATGAAGAGGAAGAAAAGAAAGGAAAAGGGAGGATGAAGAAGAAGTGGAAGAAAGAGAACAAGAGGAGGCTGGAGAAGTGGAAGAAAGATAAGAAGAGGAAGAAGAAGGAGAGTAACTAGAAGAAGCGGAAGAAGGAGTAGAAAAGGCTGGAGAAGAAGATGTGGAAGAATGAGAAAAAGAGGAGGAAGAAGAAGCAATGGATAGAAAGGGAGTGAAGAAGAAGTGGAACAAGGAGGAGTACAAGAAGGGGAGGAAGAAGAAGTAGTGTAGGCAGAACAAGGGCAAGAAGGAGAAGAGAGGGAAGAAGAAGAACAGGTGGATGTAGTAGAAGTGGAAGAAGGTGAACAAGAGGAAGAAGAAGAAGTAGTTGAAGGAGTGGGGATGATGGAGAAGAAGTGATGCATTCTCCCCAAGCAAGGGCCCTATCACTAGGGCCATGGCTAGAAGAATAGAAGAAGACATGGCTAGAGTAGAGGGAGGAAGATCTCAACTCCATATGACCATCAAGTTATGCAAGCCATGACTTATTTACTTGTAATTTTTATTTTAGGAACCTAGGATTTTATTTTGGACATGTATTAGTCCATTTAATTTTCTAGGAGGTGTCTTAGTAATAAGAAGGGGTAAGATTAGCTTTTGGGCCTTTATTTAGGAAATAAGGGGGTAGTTTGATAACTACACCCTCTTTTGCTAAATAAAACCGAAAACTAATAAAGGAGTAATCTTGGCCCTTGGATGAGGTAGCTTGGGCACCAATTCTCATCTAAAGGAGGGTATTGATTGGACTTTGGGCTTCAATCCTCCTCCCTTGGATGACTCCTTTTAATCCTAGCCCTTCATTTCCTTCATGACCTGTCCAAGAGGTTAGCTCCCTCTATAAAAAGGTGCTCCTTCACACTCTTGTATTTTTCACACTTGATTGAATAGAAAAACCTTGAGTTGGCCAAAATTATCTTAGTGTCCACCCTTCTCTCTTTGAGAATTCCTTAGGTTTTTATCAAGGGTTCCATCCCTTGTGGCAAACTTTCCCTCTTAGGCTTATCTTACCTTAAGTGGCACCTAAAACCACCTCACTTCTTACCTCTCCACAAACCATTTCACCAAAGAAGAAAACCTCTAGAAAAAATCAAGGGAGGCATGCATCAAGAAGTGTAAGAAGGAGAACAAGAGGTAAAAATGCAAGTGAAAGCAGAAGAAGGAGAAAAAGAGGGATATGAAGAAAGAAAGGAAGAAGAAGAAGGAGATGAAGAAGAAGAAAAGAAAGGAAAGGAGAGGATGAAGAAGAAGCGGAAGAAAGAGAACAGGAGAAGTCAAAGAAAGATAAGAAGAGTAAGAAGAAGGAGAAGAAAAGGAAGAAGAAGAAGATGTTGAAAGTGAAGAAGTTGTAGAAGGTGAGCAAGAGGAGCAAGCAGAAGTAGTGGAAGGAGGTGAGATGAAGAAGAAGACTTGGAACAAGGAGAAAATAAGGAAAAGGAAGAAGGAGGGGAAGGGAAGGGAAGAAGAAGCAGTGTAAGCAGAAAAAGTGGAAGAAAGAGAACAAGAGGAGGCAGAAGAAGTAGTGGAAGGAGGTGAGATGAAGAAGAAGAATTGGAACAAGGAGAAAAGGAGGAAAAGGAAGAAGGAGGGGAAGGGAAGGGAAGAAGAAGTAGAAGAAGTGGAATCTAGAGGAGAAGAGGAAGAAGAAGAAGAAGTGTAAGCATAAGATTTGGGGGAAGAAGAAGAGAAAGAGCAGCAATGGGAACCAACAGAAGTGGGGGATGGAGAAAAAGTGGAAGGAGAAGATGGAAAGGAAAGAAGAAGAAGTTGTGGAAGGAGAAGAAATGGAAGAAGAGGAAGAAGAAGAAGTATAAGCAGTAGAAGTGGAAAAAGGTGAACAAGAGGAAGAAGAAGAAGTAGTTGAAGGAGTGGGGATGATGGAGAAGAAGTGGAAGAAAGAGAACAAGAGGTAGAAATGCAAGTGGAAGCAGAAGAAGGAGAAAAAGAGGGATATGACGAAGGAAACGAAGAAGAAGAAGGAGATCAAGAGGAAGAAAAGAATGGAAAGGAGAGGATGAAGAAGAAGTGGAAGAAAGAGAACAAGAGGAGGCAGGAGAAGTGGAAGAAAGATAAGAAGAGGGAGAAGAAGGAGAGTAACTAGAAGAAGTGGAAGAAGGAGAAGAAAAGGAAGAAGAAGAAGATGTGGAAACTGAAGAAGTTGAAGAAGGTGAACAAGAGGAGGAAGAAGAAGTAGAGGATGGAGGTGAGATGAAGAAGAGGAATTGGAACAAGGAGAAAAGGAGGAAAAGGAAGAAGGAGGGGAAGGGAAGGGAAGAAGAAGCAGAAGAAGTGGAACCTGGAGGAGAAGAGGAAGAAGAAGAAGAAGAGTAAGCATAGCATTTGGGGGAAGGAGAAGAAGAGGAAGAGCAACAATGGAAAGTAACAGAAGTGGGGATGGAGAAAAAGAGGAAGGAGAAGACGGAAAGCAAGGAAGAAGAAGTTGTGGAAGGAGAAGAAATGGAAGAAGAGGAAGAAGAGGAAGAAGAAGAAGTGTAAGCAAAAGAAGCGGAAGAAGGAGACAAAGATGAAGAAGAACAACAAGTAGAAGTAGAAGAAGTGGTAGAAGGAGAGAATAAGAGGAATAGGAGGAAATAGTGGAATGAAAGGAGATGAAGAAGATGAAGTGGAAGAAGGAGAACGGGAGGAGGAGAAGAGGTGGCAGAAGGACAAGAAGAGCAAGAAGAAGAAGAAGTGGAAGAATGAGAAAAAGAGGAGGAAGAAAAAGCAATGGAAGGAAAGGGGATGAAGAAGGAGTGGAACAAGGAGGAGAAGAAGAAGGGGAGGAAGAAGTAGTGGTGTAGGCAGAATAAGGGCAAGAACCAGAAGAGAGGGAAGAAGAAGAACAAGTTGATGTAATAGAAGTGGAAAAAGGTGAACAAGAGGAAGAAGAAGAAGTAGTTGAAGGAGTAGGGATGATTGAGAATAAGTGGAAGAAGGAGAACAAGAGGTAGAAATGCAAGAGGAAGCAGAAGAAGGAGAAAAAGAAGGATATGACGAAGGAAAGGAAGAAGAAGAAGGAGATGAAAAGGAAGAAAAGAAAGGAAAGGAGAGCATGAAGAAGAAGTGGAAGAAAGAGAACAAGAGGAGGCAGGAGAAGTGGAAGAAGGAGAAGAAAAGGAAGAAGAAGGAGAGTAACTAGAAGAAGTGCAAGTGGAAGCAGAAGAAGGAGAAAAGAGGGCTACGACGAAGGAAAGGAAGAAGAAGAAGGAGATGAAGAGGAAGAAGGTGAACAACAGGAGGAGGAAGAAGTAGTGGAAGGAGGTTAGATGAAGAAGAAGAATTGGAACAAGGAGAAAAGGAGAAAAAGGAAGAAGGACTGGAAGGGAAGGGAAGGGCAGAAGAAGATGAAGAAGTGGAATCTGGAGGAGAAGAGGAAGAAGAAGAAGAAGTGTAAGCATAAGATTTGGGGGAAGGAGAAGAAGAGGAAGAGCAACAGTGGGAAGCAACAGAAGTGGGGGATGGAGAAAAAGAGGAAGGGGAAGACGGAAAGGAAAGAAGAAGAAGTTGAGGAAGAAGAAGAAACGGAAGAAGAGGAAGAAGTGGAAGAATGAGAAAAAGAGGAGGAAGAAGAAGCAATGGAAGGGAAGGAGATGAAGAAGGAGTGGAACAAGGAGGAGAAGAAGAAGGGGAGGAAGAAGAAGTGGTGTAGGCAAAAGAAGGGCAAGAAGGAGAAAAGAGGGAAGAAGAAGAACAACTGGATGTAGTAGAAGTGGAAGAAGGTGAACAAGAGGAAGAAGAAGAAGTAGTTGAAGGAGTGGAGATGATGGAGAAGAGTGGAAGAAGGAGAACAAGAGGTAGAAATGCAAGTGGAAGCAGAAGAAGGAGAAAAAGAGGGATATGACGAAGGAAAGAAAGAAGAAGAAGGAGATGAAGAGGAGGAAAAGAAAGGAAAGGAGAGGATGAAGAAGAAGTGGAAGAAAGAGAACAAGAGGAGGCAGGAGAAGTGGAAGAAAGATAAGAAGAGGAAGAAGAAGGAGAGTAACTAGAAGAAGTGGAAGAAGGAGAAGAAAAGGAAGAAGAAGAAGATGTGGAAAGTGAAGAAGGTGAACAAGAGGAGGAAGAAGAAGTAGTGGAAGGAGGTGAGATGAAGAAGAAGAATTGGAACAAGGAGAAAAGGAGGAAAACGAAGAAGGAGGGGAAGGGAAGGGAAGAAGAAGCAGAAGAGGTGGAAGCTGGAGGAGAAGAGGAAGAAGAAGAAGAAGTGTAAGCATAAGATTTGGGGGAAGGAGAAGAAGAGGAAGGAGAAAACGGAAAGGAAAGAAGAAGAAGTTGTGGAAGGAGAAGAAATGGAAGAAGAGGAAGAAGACGAAGAAGAGGAAGAAGAAGGAGTGTAAGCAGAAGAAGCGGAAGAAAGAGACGAAAATGCGGAAGAACAACAAGTAGAAGTAGAAGAAGTGGTAGAAGGAGAGAATAAGAGGAATAGGAGGAAGTTGTGGAATGAAAGGAGATGAAGAAGAAGAAGTGGAAGAAGGAGAACGCGTGGAGGAAGAAGAGGTGGTAGAAGGAGAAGAAAAGGAAGAAGTGCAAGGGCAAGAAGGAGAACAAGAGGAAGAAGAAGAAGAAGTGGAAGAATGAGAAAAAGAGGAGGATGAAGAAGCAATGGAATGAAAAGGGATGAAGAAAAAGTGGAACAAGGAGGAGAGGAAGAAGGGGAGGAAGAAGAAGTAGTGTAGACCGAAGAAGGGCAACAAGGAGAAGAGAGGGCAGAAAAAGAACAACTGGATGTAGTAGAAGCTGAAGAAGGTGAACAAGAGGAAGAAAAAGAAGTAGTTGAAGGAGTGGGGATGATGGAGAAGAAGTGGAAGAAGGAGAACAAGAGGTAGAAATACAACTGGAAGCAGAAGAAGGAGAAAAAGAGGGATATGACGAAGGAAAGGAAGAAGAAGAAATAGATGAAGAGGAAGAAAAGAAAGGAAAGGAAAGGATGAAGAAGAAGTGGAAGAAAGGGAACAAGAGGAGGCAGGAGAAGTGGAAGAAAGATAAGAAGAGGAAGAAGAACGAGAGTAACTAGAAGAAGTGGAAGAAGGAGAAGAAAAGGAAGAAAATTAAGATGTGGAAAGTGAAGAAGGTGAACAAGAGGAGGAAGAAGAAGTAGTGGAAGGATGAGATGAAGAAGCAGAATTGGAACAAGGAGAAAAGGAGGAAAAGGAAGAAGGAGGGGAAGGGAAGGGAAGAAGAAGCAGAAGAAGTGGAATGTAGAGGAGAAGAGGAAGAAGAAGAAGAAGTGTAAGCATAAGATTTGGGGGAAGGAGAAGAAGAGGAAGAGCAACAATGGGAAGCAACAGAAGTGGGGGATGGATAAAAAGAGGAAGGAGAAGACGAAAAGGAAAGAAGAAGAAGTTGTGGAAGGAGAAGAAATGGAAGAAGACGAAGAAGAACAAGTGTAAGCAGAAGAAGAGGAAGAAGGAGACGAAAATGAAGAAGAACAACAAGTAGAAGTAGAAGAAGTGGTAGAAGGAGGGAATAAGATGAATGGGAGGAAGTATTGGAATGAAAGTAGATGAAGAAGAAGAAGTGGAAGAAGGAGAACGGGTGGAGGGAGAAGAGGTGGCAGAAGGAGAAGAAGAAGAAGTGCAAGAACGAGAAGAAAAGGAAGAAGTGCAAATGGAAGAAGGAGAACAATAGGAAGAAGAAGAAGAAGTGGAAGAATGAGAAAAAGAGGAGGAAGAAGAAGCAATGGAAGGAAAGGGGAGGAGAGGATGAAAAGAAAGGAAATGAGAGGATGAAGAAGAAGAAGTGGAAGAAAGATAAGAAGAGGAAGAAGACGGAAAGTAACTAGAAGAAACAGGGCAAGAAGGAGAAGAGAGGGAAGAAGAAGAACAAGTGGATGTAGTAGAAGTGGAAGAAGGTGAACAAGAGGAAGAAGAAGAAGTAGTTGAAGGAGTGGGGATGATGGAGAAGAAATGGAAGAAGGAGAACAAGAGGTAGAAATGCAAGTGGAAGCAGACGGAGAAAAAGAGGGAATGACGAAGGAAAGGAAGAAGAAGAAGGAGATGTAGAGGAAGTAAAGAAAGGAAAGTAGAGGATGAAGAAGAAGTGGAAGAAAGAGAACAAAAGGAGGCAGGAGAAGTGGAAGAAAGATAAGAAGAGGAAGAAGAAGGAGAGTAACTAGAAGAAGTGGAAGAAGGAGAAGAAAAGGAAGAAGAAGAAGATGTGGAAAGTGAAGAAGGTGAACAAGAGGAGGAAGAAGAAGTAGTGGAAGGAGGTGAGATGAAGAAGAAGAATTGGAACAAGGAGAAAAGGAGGAAAAGGAAGAAGGAGGGGAAGGGAAGGGAAGAAGAAGCAGAAGAAGTGGAATCTGGAGGAGAAGAGGAAGAAGAAGAAGAAATGTAAGCATAAGATTTGGGGGAAGGAGAAGAAGAGGAAGAGCAACAATGGGAAGCAACAGAAGTGGGGGATGGAGAAAAACAGGAAGGAAAAGACGTTAAGGAAAGAAGAAGAAGTTGTGGAAGGAGAAGAAATCAAAGAGGAGGAAGAAGAAGAAGTCTAAGCAGAAGAAGCGGAAGAAGGAGACGAAAATGAAGAAGAACAACAAGTAGAAGGAGAAGAAGTGGTAGAAGGAGAGAATAAGAGGAATAGAAGGAAGTAGTGGAATGAAAGGAGATGAAGAAGAAGAAGTGGAAGAAGGAGAACGGGAGTTGGGAGAAGAGGTGGCAGAAGGAGAAGAAGAGGAAGAAGAAGTAGAGGAAGCACGAGAAGAAAAGGAAGAAGTGCAAGTGGAAAAAGTAGAACAATAGGAAGAAGAAGAAGAAGTGGAAGAATGAGAAAAATAGGAGGAAGATGAAGCAATGGAAGGAAAGGGGATGAGAGGGTGAAAAGAAAGGAAAGGAGAGGATGAAGAAGAAGAAGTGGAAGAAAGATAAGAAGAGGGAGAAGAAGGAAAGTAACTAGAAGAAGCAGGGCAAGAAGGAGAAGAGAGGGAAGAAGAAGAACAAGTGGATGTAGTAGAAGTGGAAGAAGGTGAACAAGAGGAAGAAGAAGAAGTAGTTGAAAGAGTGGGGATGATGGAGAAGAGGTGGAAGAAGGAGAATGAGAGGTAGAAATACAAGTGGAAGCAGAAGAACGAGAAAAAGAGGGATATGACGAAGGAAAGGAAGAAGAAGAAGGAGGTGAAGAGGAAGAAAAGAAAGGAAAGGAGAGGATGAAGAAGAAGTGGAAGAAACAGAACAAGAGGAGGCAGGAGAAGTGGAAGAAAGATAAGAAGAAGAGGAAGAAGAAAGAGAGTAACTAGAAGAAGTGGAAGAAGGAGAAGAAAAGGAAAAAGAAGAAGATGTGGAAAGTGAAGAAGTTGAAGAAGGTGAACAAGAGGAGGAAGAAGAAGTAGTGGAAGGAGGTAAGATGAAGAAGAAGAATTGGAACAAGGAGAAAAGAAGGAAAAGGAAGAAGGAGGCGAAGGGAAGGGAAGAAGAAGCATAAGAAGTGCAATCTGGAGCAGATGAGGAAGAAGAAGAAGAAGTGGAAGCATAATATTTAGGGGAAGCAGAAGGAGAGGAAGAGCAACAATGGGAAGCAACAGAAGTGGGGGATGGACAAAAAGTGGAAGGAGAAGACGGAAAAGAAAGAAGAAGAAGTTGTGGAAGGAGAAGAAATGGAAGAAGAGGAAGAAGAAGAAGTGTAAGTAGAAGAAGTGGAAGAAGGAGAAGAAAATGAAGAAGAACAACAAGTAGAAGCAGAAGAAGAAGTGGTAGAAGGAGAGAATAAGAGGAATAGGAAGAAGTAGTGGAATGAAAGGAGATGTAGAAGAAGAAGTTGAAGAAAGAGAACGGGAGGAGGAGAAGAGGTGGCAGAAGGAGCAGAAGCGGAACAAGAAGAAGAAGTGGAAGAATGAGAAAAAGAGGAGGAAGAAGAAGCAATGGAAGGAAAGGAGATGAAGAAGGAGTGGAACAAGGAGGAGAAGCAGAAGGGGAGGAAGAAGAAGTAGTGTAGGGAGAAGAAGGGCAAGAAGGAGAAGAGAGGGAAGAAGAAGAAGAACAAGTGGATGTAGTAGAAGTGGAAGAAGGTAAACAAGAGGAAGAAGAAGAAGTAGTTGAAGGAGTGGGGATGATGGAGAAGAAGTGGAAGAAGGAGAATTAGAGGTAGAAATACAAGTGGAAGCAGAAGAAGGAGAAAAAGAGGGATATGACGAAGGAAAGGAAGAAGAAGAAGGAGGTGAAGAGGAAGAAAAGAAAGGAAAGGAGAGGATGAAGAAGAAGTGGAAGAAACAGAACAAGAGGAGGCAGGAGAAGTGGAAGAAAGATAAGAAGAAGAGGAAGAAGAAGGAGAGTAACTAGAAGAAGTGGAAGAAGGAGAAGAAAGGGAAAAAGAAGAAGATGTGGAAAGTGAAGAAGTTGAAGAAGGTGAACAAGAGGAGGAAGAAGAAGTAGTGGAAGGAGGTGAGATGAAGAAGAAGAATTGGAACAAGGAGAAAAGGAGGAAAAGGAAGAAGGAGGGGAAGAGAAGGGAAGAAGAAGCATAAGAAGTGGAATCTGGAACAGAAGAGGAAGAAGAAGAAGAAGTGTAAGCATAATATTTGGGGGAAGGAGAAGGAGAGGAAAAGCAACAATGGGAAGCAACAGAAGTGGGGGATGGAGAAAAAGAGGAAGGAGAAGACGGAAAAGAAAGAAGAAGAAGTTGTGGAAGGAGAAGAAATGGAAGAAGAGGAAGAAGAAGAAGTGTAAGTAGAAGAAGTGGAAGAAGGAGAAGAAAATGAAGAAGAACAACAAGTAGAAGCAGAAGAAGAAGTGGTAGAAGGAGAGAATAAGAGGAATAGTAAGAAGTAGTGGAATGAAAGGAGATGTAGAAGAAGAAGTTGAAGAAAGAGAACGGGAGGAGGAGAAGAGGTGGCAGAAGGAGCAGAAGCGGAACAAGAAGAAGAAGTGGAAGAATGAGAAAAAGAGGAGGAAGAAGAAGCAATGGAAGGAAAGGAGATGAAGAAGGAGTGGAACAAGGAGGAGAAGCAGAAGGGGAGGAAGAAGAAGTAGTGTAGGCAGAAGAAGGGCAAGAAGGAGAAGAGAGGGAAGAAGAAGAAGAACAAGTGGATGTAGTAGAAGTGGAAGAAGGTAAACAAGAGGAAGAAAAAGAAGTAGTTGAAGGAGTGGGGATGATGGAGAAGAAGTGGAAGAAGGAGAATGAGAGGTAGAAATACAAGTGGAAGCAGAAGAAGGAGAAAAAGAGGGATATGACGAAGGAAAGGAAGAAGAAGAAGGAGGTGAAGAGGAAGAAAAGAAAGGAAAGGAGAGGATGAAGAAGAAGTGGAAGAAACAGAACAAGAGGAGGCAGGAGAAGTGGAAGAAAGATAAGAAGAAGAGGAAGAAGAAGGAGAGTAACTAGAAGAAGTGGAAGAAGGAGAAGAAAGGGAAAAAGAAGAAGATGTGGAAAGTGAAGAAGTTGAAGAAGGTGAACAAGAGGAGGAAGAAGAAGTAGTGGAAGGAGGTAAGATGAAGAAGAAGAATTGGAACAAGGAGAAAAGGAGGAAAAGGAAGAAGGAGGGGAAGAGAAGGGAAGAAGAAGCATAAGAAGTGGAATCTGGAACAGAAGAGGAAGAAGAAGAAGAAGTGTAAGCATAATATTTGGGGGAAGGAGAAGGAGAGGAAGAGCAACAATGGGAAGCAACAGAAGTGGGGGATGGAGAAAAAGAGGAAGGAGAAGACGGAAAAGAAAGAAGAAGAAGTTGTGGAAGAAGAAGAAATGGAAGAAGAGGAAGAAGAACAAGTGTAAGTAGAAGAAGTGGAAGAAGGAGAAGAAAATGAAGAAGAACAACAAGTAGAAGCAGAAGAAGAAGTGGTAGAAGGAGAGAATAAGAGGAATAGGAAGAAGTAGGGGAATGAAAGGAGATGTAGAAGAAGAAGTTAAAGAAAGAGAACGGGAGGAGGAGAAGAGGTGGCAGAAGGAGCAGAAGCGGAACAAGAAGAAGAAGTGGAAGAATGAGAAAAAGAGGAGGAAGAAGAAGCAATGGAAGGAAAGGAGATGAAGAAGGAGTGGAACAAGGAGGAGAAGCAGAAGGGGAGGAAGAAGAAGTAGTGTAGGCAGAAGAAGGGCAAGAAGGAGAAGAAAGGGACGAAGAAGAACAAGTGGATGTAGTAGAAGTGGAAGAAGGTGAACAAGAGGAAGAAGAAGAAGTAGTTGAAGGAGTGGGGATGATGGAGAAGAAGTGGAAGAAGGAGAACAACAGGTAGAAATGCAAGTGGAAGCATAAGGAGAAAAAGAGGGAATGACGAAGGAAAGGAAGAAGAAGAAGGAGATGAAGAGGAAGTAAAGAAAGGAAAGGAGAGGATGAAGAAGAAGTAGAAGAAAGAGAATAAGAGGAGGCAGGAGAAGTGGAAGAAAGATAAGAAGAGGAAGAAGAAGGAGAGTAACTAGAAGAAGTGGAAGAAGGAGAAGAAAAGGAAGAAGAAGAAAATGTGGAAAGTGAAGAAGTTGAAGAAGGTGAACAAGAGGAGGAAGAAGAAGTAGTGAAAGGAGGTGAGATGAAGAAGAAGAATTGGAACAACGAGAAGAGGGGGAAAAGGAAGAAGGAGGGGAACAAAAGAGAAGAAGAAGCAGAAGAAGTGGAATCTGGAGGAGAAGAGGAAGAAGTAGAAGAAGTGTAAGCATAAGATTTGGGGGAAGGAGAAGAAGAGGAAGAGTAATAATGGGAAGCAACAGAAGTGGGGGATGGAGAAAAAGAGGAAGGAGAAGACGGAAAGGAAAGAAGAAGAAGTTGTGGAAGGAGAAGAAATGGAAGAATAGGAAGAAGAAGAAGTGTAAGCAGAAGAAGCGGAAGAAGGAGACAAAAATGAAGAAGAACAACAAGTAGAAGTAGAACAAGTGGTAGAAGGAGAGAATAAGAGGAATAAGAGGAAGTAGTCGAATGAAAGGAGATGAAGAAGAAGAAGTGGAAGAAGGAGAACGGGAGGAGGAAGAAGAGGTGGCAGAAGGAGAAGAACAGGAAGAAGAAGAAGTGGAAGAACTAGAAGAAAAGGAAGAAGTGCAAGTGGAAGAAGGAGAACAATAGGAAGAAGAAGAAGAAGTGGAAGAATGGGAAAAAGAGGAGGAAGAAAAAGCAATGGAAGGAAAGGGGATGAAGAAGAAGTGGAACAAGAAGGAGAAGAAGAAGGGGAGGAAGTAGTAGTATAGGCAGAAAAAGGGCAAGAAGGAGAAGGGAGGGAAGAAGAAGAACAAGTGGATGTAGTAGAAGTGGGAGAAGGTGAACAAGAGGACGAAGAAGAAGTAGTTGAAGGAGTGGGGATGATGAGAAGAAGTGGAAGAAGGAGAACAAAAGGTAGAAATGCAAGTGGTAACAGAAGAAGGAGAAAAAGAGGGATATGACGAAGGAAAGGAAGAAGAAGAAGGAGATGAAGAGGAAGAAAAGAAAGGAAAGGAGAGGATGAAGAAGAAGTGGAAGAAAGAGAACAACAGGAGGCAGGAGAAGTGGAAGAAAGATAAGAAGAGGAAGAAGAAGGAGAGTAACTAGAAGAAGTGGAAGAAGGAGAAGAAAAGGAAGAAGAAGAAGATGTGGAAAGTGAAGAAGGTGAACAAGAGGAGGAAGAAGAAGTAGTGGAAGGAGGTGAGATGAATAAGAAGAATTGGAACAAGGAGAAAAGGAGGAAAAGGAAGAAGGAGGGGAGGGGAAGGGAAGAAGAAGCAGGAGAAGTGGAATCTGGAGGAGAAGAGGAAGAAGAAGAAGAAGTGATGCATTCTCCCCAAGCAAGGGCCCTATCACTAGGGCCATGGCTAGAAGAATAGAAGAAGACATGGCTAGAGTAGAGGGAGGAAGATCTCACCTCCATATGACCATCAAGTTATGCAAGCCATGACTTATTTACTTGTAATTTTTATTTTAGGAACCTAGGATTTTATTTTGGACATGTATTAGTCCATTTAATTTTCTAGGAGGTGTCTTAGTAATAAGAAGGGGTAAGATTAGCTTTTGGGCCTTTATTTAGGAAATAAGGGGGTAGTTTGATAACTACACCCTCTTTTGCTAAATAAAACCCAAAACTAATAAAAGAGTAATCTTGGCCCTTGGATAAGGTAGCTTGGGCACCAATTCTCATCTAGAGGAGGGTATTGATTGGACTTTGGGCTTCAATCCTCCTCCCTTGGATGACTCCTTTTAATCCTAGCTCTTCATTTCCTTCATGACTTGTCCAAGAGGTTAGCTCCCTCTATAAAAAGGTGCTCCTTCACACTCTTGTATTTTTCACACTTGATTGAATAGAGAAACCTTGAGTTGGCCAAAATTCTCTTAGTGTCCACCCATCTCTCTTTGAGAATTCCATAGGTTTTTATCAAGGGTTCCATCCCTTGTGGCAAACTTTCCCTCTTAGGCTTATCTTACCTTAAGTGGCGCCTAAAACCACCTCACTTCTTACCTCTCCATAAACCATTTCACCAAAGAAGAAAACCTCTAGAAAAAGATCAAGGGAGGCATGCATCATTTGGTATCAGAGCATTGGTTCTAGAGGTCTAAACTCTCTTCCTAGCTCATTTATTTTTTCTTTCCGTTTTCCTATTTTATTTTATCTTTAATTTCCGCAATTTTTTCTAGCTTTCCATTGTTGTTTATCATTTCCATTTATGTCTTGAGTTTATTGTTTTGAGTTATAGTTTATTTGCACCATTTATTTTTTGCTTGATGCAATTTATATTGTTCTTTTCTTTGCATCTACGTCGCTCCCATATTCATTAATTTTCGCTTAAGCTTTGAGTTGGGTGCTTTCTTGCTTGAATTTTGGTTTTGAGAATTTCTTGCTAAAAATCCATGCCGTTGTGGTGAATTCCACAACCTTGTGGTCAAGAAATTTAGGCCAAATTCTTGTGTTTCCTTGCACCTAGTTGCCTTGTTTTTGCTTTATTTTTAGCTTTTATTTTTCACTTTTATACTCTTGTGTAGTTGTCTATAAGTCATGTTTATAGTTTCCCATTTTGTCTATTAATTCCTTTTAAGTTTAGCCTCTTTTGTTTTTACAAAAAAAAAATTTGAAACTTCTTAAATTGAGCAACATAGAGGGTCATACCTCATGTCTAAGTCTCTTTAGAAGTTCATGTGCTTTTAGTTTCAAGCATATTCTTAAAAAAAAATTCAAAAATAGTTGCTCAATTTCCTTTGTCTTTATTTTCCTTATACGTATAATTTGTAGCTCATTTGTGTGGTAAAGGTAGTTCTTGTTTGTGGGTGCTTTCACTTAAGCTATAAGTTTGGTATTTGTGTTTAACAAATTACTAAAAACTTAACAAAGCTTGAGTCCAGTGGCACACCAAACTACTAAACCATTAACACATCTATAGCTACTTTGCATTTTGAAGTCATTTCTAGTAGTACCTAAATTGTTGCTTTTAATTTTCTTTATTGTTCCAAGCGCATAACTCTTTTTTATCAAGCACTAAATTCACAATCAATTTAGGTGCATCTAGTAAATATTCAAAAAAAAAAAAAACAAGAAAACAAAGTCTAAAATAAAATACAAAAAAAAACAACGAAGGATTCAAAAAAAAAAGAGAACAAACAAAAGAAAAGAAAGTTTGAAAAAAAATCATTTGATGTACCTAACCTAAAATTAGCAAGTGCTTCAACTTTGAACTTGGAACCTTAAAAGAAATTTTATTACTTTTGGTACACTAGAACTTGATATTTGTGTTCTTCTACTCTTTAATCTAGTGTCATTCTTAGGTATTCCATTGTGTGCTCTCTTTCTTTTGTTTACCTTTTAGTTGTTGCTTGTCTTTTAAATCATCTTTCTAGTTTGTCTTATATACTCTTACCATTTGGTTAAGTGTCCTTTTGATTGTGTTATCTTTTATTCTTTTTGAGTTTCTATTCGCACCTCCCCTTGCTACTTTTGGTTTCTTTGGTTTGTGTGTTAGTGTCACTTTTGGGAGAAAGCTTGAAAAAGGAGCTTACCACAAGGGTAGCATATTTTGGAAGGTTGGACTAAGAGCCTAAGGGATCACCTCAAAAGGAAATACACCTAGCCGTGAGGACTTTGATTTGAAGGAGCATTTGGAGAATCATTTTTTGAAGACTTTACTTTTTCTTTAATTTGGGTGTATTAATTTTGTAGTTGGGAGTTTGAGTGCCCTTAAGGCCCTCCCTTTGGTTGTAATAAAATTTAATCAATTTTTTAGTTTCTCGAAAATTAGGTGAAGAAGGAAGAAGTGGTACACTTCCTTCAACACCTTAGGAGCTCGCTTTAGATCCCTTCTCTTTTGAATTTTTGCTTTAAAATTCTTGCTTTATTTTTCTTATTCAAAGCGCTTAGAAGGCTAAAGAGTTCCAAAGACTCATCAAGCCATTTTAGGCAAGAAAACACAAAAAGAGAGGAGTGTTTGTTTGTGAAAATTTTTTAGCCACCTTTTTCCTCTTAGAAATTCAAGCACAATGACATCACACACCCACTCTAGTGCTCATAGTTATTCATCAAACAAGAGTGTAAACCAAAGAAATATTTCTAAAGATTACACTCTAGAAAACTTAAACATGGACTTTAGGGAGTGGATGACAAAATAACAAGAGAGAAGAGAAGAAAAAAGGAGAGAAAAAGAGTCCAAGGAGAAAAGAAAAATAAAAGAAAGAGAGGAAGAAAAGAGAGAAAAAAGAGAGAAGGAAGAGAGAAGAATAAGAGAAAGGAGAGAAGATGAAGAAAGGAGAGAAAGAAAAGAAAGAGAAAGAAGAAAAGAGAAAGAAGAAGAAAAAAGAAAGCATGGGAATGGTGAAAATTACAAAATGAAAGGGATAGTCTTAGGTTCCCCATCTAGACATACCCATAGGAGTGAAAGTGAGGAAGAATACTACAATCATCCTAGGAGAAACTCCCATTCATCCATGCATAATAATGGGGCCCCTCCAAGGGAGCCCAAAATTGATCTCCCCCCATTTCATGGGAGGGAAGATGTGGAAGCCTACCTTGATTGGGAAATCAAGGTAGAACAACTCTTCACTTGCCATGAGGTAAGAGAAGAAAGAAAGGTTCCAATGGCAACCCTTAGCTTCCAAGGGCATGCCATGCATTGGTGGGTTGGGTTAACCAATGAGAGAATCCGCACCAATATGCCTTCCATAAGATATTGGAATGATCTTAGAAGTGCTCTAAGAAGAAGGCATATTCCCTCTTGGTATGAAAGAGATCTTTTGGATAGACTCCAAAGGCTAAGGCAAACCAACCTTAGTATAGAAGAGTATAGACAAAAGATGGAACTTCTTATCTTGAGGGCGGGTATCATTGAGGAACCCAAGGCCACTATGGCAAGGTTTTTGTGTGGGTTGAGCCCCGAAATTCGTGATAAGGTGGAGCTCTTCTCATACAATTCCCTTGATGAGTTAGTTCAACTTTGCATCAAGGTGGAAAATCAACTTAGAAGGAAAACTTTTAAAAAGGATAACCCACCTTATGTAAAGAGGGACCAACCTACGGGGAACTCTTTCAAGAGTTACCCCAAAGAGGAACATCCCAAGCATTTCAAAGAGCATAAAACATCACATATAGAGAGAAAAACCCCTACTACTAACTCTCACGGGAAAGTTAGTAGTATCAAATGCTTTAAATGTCTTGGGAGAGGCCACATTGCCTCTCAATGCCCTACTAAGAGAAACATCATCATGAGGGCCCAAGATGTTTATAGTAGTGAGTCTAGCTCACACTCCTCTAGTGAGAGCGAAGGAGAAGGGGTTCATGCATACCAATCTGATTGTGATGAAACCGCTTATGCATGTGAGGGAGACCTCTTAATGATAAGAAGACTTCTTGGAAGCCAACCTTTGAAAGTGTCCTCATCTCAAAGGGAGAACATATTCCACACTCGCTGTAAGTTGAATGACAAAATATGTTCTCTCATTGTGGATAGTGGGTCATGCTGCAATTGTTGTAGCTCAAGGTTGGTGGAAAAGCTAGCCTTGACCCTACTTCCCCACCCTAAGCCTTACAAGCTTCAATGGCTCAATGAGCAAGGGGAAATGGAGGTCAATGAGCAAGTCAAGGTTCCAATTTCCATTGGGTCTTATAAAGATGAGATCCTGTGTGACATAGTCCCAATGGAAGTTGGCCATATCTTGCTAGGAAGACCATGGCAATTTGATAAGAAAGCCATACACCATGGTCATTCCAATAACATCATCCTCACTCATAAGGATAAGCGCATTAAGTTGTGTCCTCTAACACCTTCACAAGTGGCGGAGGACCAACTCATCATGAAACATAAGAGAGATGAGGAGAAAAAAAAAAGCAAAGCTTTACCCCTAAAGCTTGAAAGGGGTAAAGAGGTTGAGTTGGAAGTTGGTGCCCCTTCCAAGAAAGTCATTAGTAAAGGGAGTTTATTTATGACAAAATTGGAATTAAAGGAAGCCCCCTTAACTAACAGACCTTTCTATCTCCTCCTTTGCAAAGAGGCATCCCCCATTTCTTCCCCCTCCACTTTTTTCCCTTCTAGTTCTAGCACTGCCATAGAATTTGGACCTGAGAACCTACCTCAAGAGCTTCAAGAGCTTTTAAAGGAGTTTGGTGATATATTCCCTAATGAAGTTCCCAAAGGACTTCCTCCAATTAGGGGTATAGAACACCAAATAGACTTGGTACCTGGGGCTAGCCTGCCTAATAGGCCTGCTTATAAGACTAATCCCATGGAGACCAAGGAGATTGAATCTCAAGTCCAAGAACTATTGGAGAAGGGTTGGGTTCAAGAGAGCCTAAGCCCTTGTGCTGTGCCAGTTTTGTTGGTGCCTAAGAAGAATGGCCAATGGAGGATGTGTATTGATTGTCGAGCAATCAATAACATAACCATCAAATATAGGCACCCTATCCCTAGGCTTGATGACATGCTTGATGAATTGCATAGGGCCCAATTATTTTCAAAAATTGATCTTAAGAGTGGTTATCACCAAATCCGCATCAAGGAAGGTGATGAGTGGAAAACCGCTTTTAAGACCAAGTTTGGGCTGTATGAGTGGTTGGTAATGCCCTTTGGGCTTACCAATGCCCCAAGCACCTTCATGAGGCTTATGAATCATGTCCTTAGGGATTGCTTAGGAAAATTTTGTGTTGTTTATTTTGATGACATCTTAGTGTATAGCAAGAGCCTAGATGAACATGTAGGCCATCTTAGGCGCGTCTTTTGCATTCTTAGGTCACACCAACTCTATGGAAATCTTGAAAAATGTAATTTTTGTGTGGAGAGTGTGGTGTTCTTAGGTTTTATAGTTAATAAAAATGGGGTTCAAGTAGACCCCGACAAAATCAAAGCCATCCAAGAATGGCCCACCCCAAAAAGTGTGACTGAGATCAAGAGTTTTCATGGTCTCGCGAGCTTTTACAGGAGCTTTGTGCCTAACTTCTCCACACTTTTCTCACCAATCAATGATTTGGTGAAGAAGGATACTCCTTTCCTTTGGGGTGAAAAACAACAAAAAGCCTTTGAACTTATCAAAGAGAAACTGACCCATGCACCAGTTTTAGCTCTTCCTGACTTTTCTAAAACTTTTGAGCTAGAGTGTGATGCATCGGGAGTGGGTGTGGGTGTGGGAGCTGTGTTGTTACAAGGTGGTCATCCCGTGGCTTATTTTAGTGAAAAACTAAATGGAGCCGCCTTAAACTACCCCACCTATGATAAAGAGTTTTACTCTTTGATAAGGGCCCTTCAAACTTGGGAACATTATCTTGTACCCAAGGAGTTCATCATTCATAGTGACCATGAGTCACTTAAGTATTTGAAGGGTCAAGGCAAGCTTAATAAAAGGCATGCTAAATGGGTAGAATTTCTTGAGACTTTCCCTTATATCATCAAATACAAGAAAGGAAAACATAATGTGGTGGCTGATGCTTTGTCTCGTAGACATACCCTTTACACCACCTTAAGTGCAAAGATTCTTGGATTTGATAATATTAGAGAAATGTATCTTTCTGATAAGGATTTTGGATCCATTTATGCTGCCTCTACATTTGCATGTAAAACCCAAAATGGGTTCTTTGTGAGTGAGGGGTACCTTTTCAAAGGTAGCAGACTTTGTGTACCCCAAGGATCTATGAGAAATCTGTTGACAAAAGAGAGCCATGAGGGTGGGCTCATGGGGCATTTTGGAATTAACAAAACTCTTCTGCTTTTACAAGAAAAATTCTTTTGGCCCCATATGAAGAAAGACGTCTATAGACATTGTCGTAGATGCATTGCTTGCTTGCAAGCTAAGTCTAAGACAATGGCTCATGGATTGTACACACCCTTACCTGCTCCTTCTGCACCTTGGCTGGATATTAGTATGGATTTCATCCTTGGCCTGCCTCAAACCCAACGAGGTGCAGACTCTATCTTTGTAGTGGTAGATAGATTTTCAAAAATGGCTCACTTTATACCATGCCACAAGATAGATGATGCGAGCAACATTGCGAGACTTTTCTTTAAAGAAGTTGTCCGTTTACATGGAATTCCCCAATCCATAGTCTCTGATAGAGATGTGAAGTTCCTTAGCCACTTTTGGAAAACATTGTGGGCAAGGCTAGGAACTAAACTCTTATTTTCTACCACATGTCACCCCCAAACTGATGGGCAGACTGAGGTAGTAAATAGATCTCTATCTACTATGCTTAGGACACTTCTTCGAGGAAATCACAAGTCTTGGGATGAATACCTACCCCATATTGAGTTTGCATACAACCGGGTGGTTCAAAGGACCACCAAGCATTCTCCCTTTGAAGTTGTTTATGGCTTCAACCCCCTTACTCCTCTTGATATCTTGCCCTTACCCTTCCCTTCTTCTGTTCACAAAGAAGGAATAGTAAGAGCGGATTTTGTTAAAAAATTACATGAAAGGGTAAAGGCCAACATTGAACATAATTCAAAGGACTATGCTAGTAAAGCCAATAGGGGCAGGAAAGAAATTATCTTCAATGAAGGGGATTGGGTATGGCTTCATTTGAGGAAGGATCGCTTCCCTACTCAAAGGAAGTCCAAGCTTAGCCCCCGAGGAGATGGTCCCTTTCAAGTCCTCAAGAGAGTGAACAACAATGCATACATATTAGATCTCCCTGAGGACTATGGTGTCAGTACTACCTTTAATGTTTGTGATTTGATCCCTTTTGTAGGTACTGATGAAGAAGAGGAGGACCTATTAGATTTGAGGTCAAATCCTTCCCAAGGGGGAGGGGATGATGCATTCTCCCCAAGCAAGAACCCTATCACTAGGGCCATGGCTAGAAGAATAGAAGAAGACATGGCTAGAGTAGAGGGAGGAAGATCTCACCTCCATATGACCATCAAGTTATGCAAGCCATGACTTATTTACTTGTAATTTTTATTTTAGGAACCTAGGATTTTATTTTGGACATGTATTAGTCCATTTAATTTTCTAGGAGGTGTCTTAGTAATAAGAAGGGGTAAGATTAGCTTTTGGGCCTTTATTTAGGAAATAAGGGGGTAGTTTGATAACTACACCCTCTTTTGCTAAATAAAACCGAAAACTAATAAAGGAGTAATCTTGGCCCTTGGATGAGGTAGCTTGGGCACCAATTCTCATCTAAAGGAGGGTATTGATTGGACTTTGGGCTTCAATCCTCCTCCCTTGGATGACTCCTTTTAATCCTAGCCCTTCATTTCCTTCATGACTTGTCCAAGAGGTTAGCTCCCTCTATAAAAAGGTGCTCCTTCAAACTCTTGTATTTTTTACACTTGATTGAATGGAAAAACCTTGAGTTGGCCAAAATTCTCTTAGTGTCCACCCTTCTCTCTTTGAGAATTCCTTAGGTTTTTATCAAGGGTTCCATCCCTTGTGGCAAACTTTCCCTCTTAGGCTTATCTTACCTTTAGTGGCGCCTAAAACCACCTCACTTCTTACCTCTCCATAAACCATTTCACCAAAGAAGAAAACCTCTAGAAAAAGATCAAGGGCATGCATCAAGAAGTGTAAGCATAAGATTTGGGGGAAGGAGAAGAAGAGGAAGAGCAACAATGGGAAGCAACAGAAGTCGGGGATGGAGAAAAAAAGGAAGGAGAAGACGGAAAGGAAAGAAGAAGAAGTTGTGGAAGGAGAAGAAATTGAAGAAGTGGAAGAACAAGAAGAAAAGGAAGAAGTGCAAGTGGAAGAAGGAGAACAATAGGAAGAAGAAGAAGAAGTGGAAGAATGAGAAAAAGAAGCAATGGAAGAAAAGGGGATGAACAAGAAGTGGAACAAGAAGGAGAAGAAGAAGGGGAGGAAGAAGAAGTAGTGTACGCAGAAAAAGGGCAAAAAGGAGAAGAGAGGGAAGAAGAACAACAAGTGGATGTAGTAGAAGTGGGAGAAGGTGAACAAGAGGACGAAGAAGAAGTAGTTGAAGGAGTGGGGATGATGGAGAAGAAGTGGAAGAAGGAGAACAAGAGGTAGAATTACAAGTGGAAGCAGAAGAAGGAGAAAAAGAGGGATATGACGAAGGAAAGGAAGAAGAAGAAGGAGATGAAAAGGAAGAAAAGATAAGAAGAGGAAGAAGAAAGAGATTAGCTACAAGAAGTGGAAAAAGGAGAAGAAAGGAAAGAAGAAGAAGATGTGGAATGTGAAGAAGGTGAACAAGAGGAGGAAGAAGAAGTAGTGCAAGGAGGTCAGATGAAGAAGAAGAATTGAAACAAGGAGAAAAGGAGGAAAAGGAAGAAGGAGGGGAAGGGAAGGGAAGAAGAAGAAGAAGAAGTGGAATCTGGAGGAGAAGAGGAAGAAGAAGAAGAAGTATAAGCATCAGATTTCGGGGAGGGAGAAGGAGAGGAAGAGCAACAATGGGAAGCAACAGAAGTGGGGGATGGAGAAAAAGAGGAAGGAGAAGACGGAAAGGAAAGAAGAAGAAGTTGTGGATGGAGAAGAAATGGAAGAAGAAGAAGTGTAAGCAGAAGAAGCGGAAGAAGGAGACGAAAATGAAGAAGAAAAACAAGTAGAAGTAGAAGAAGTGGTAGAAGGAGAGAATAAGAGGAATAGGAGGAAGTAGTGGAATGAAAGGAGATGAAGAAGAAGAAGTGGAAGAAGGAGAACGGGAGGAGGAAGAAGAGGTGGCAGAAGGAGAAGAAGTGGAAGAACGAGAAGAAAAGGAGTGGAAGAAGGAGAACAATAGGAAGAAGAAGAAGAGGTGGAAGAATGAGAGAAAGAGGAGGAAGAAGAAGCAATGGAAGGAAAGGGGATGAAGCAGAAGTGGAACAAGGAGGACAAGAAGAAGGGGAGGACGAAGAAGTATTGTAGGCAGAAGAAGGGCAAGAAGGAGAAGAGAGGGAAGAAGAAGAACAAGTGGCTGTAGTAGAAGTGGAAGAAGGTGAACAAGAGGAAGAAGAAGAAGTAGTTGAAGGAGTGGGGATGATGGAGAAGAAGTGGAAGAAGGAGAACAAGAGGTAGAAATGCAAGTGGAAGCAGAAGAAGGAGAAAAAGAGGAATATGACGAAGGAAAGGAAGAAGAAGAAGGAGATGAGGAAGAAGTGGAAGAAAGAGAACAAGAGGAGGCAGGAGAAGTGGAAGAAAGATAAAAAGAGGAAGAAGAAGGAGAGTAAGTAGAAGAAGAAGGAGAAGAAATGGAAGAAGAAGAAGATGTGGAAAGTGAATAAGTTGAAGAAGTAGAAGTAGAAGAAGTGGTAGAAGGAGAGAATAACAGGAATAGGAGGAAGTAGTGAAATGAAAGGAGATGAAGAAGAAATGGAAGAAAGAGAACAAGAGGAGGCAGGAGAAGTGGAAGAAAGATAAGAAGAGGAAGAAGAAGGAGAGTAACTAGAAGAAGTGGAAAAATGAGAAGAAAAGGAAGAAGAAGAAGATGTGGAAAGTGAAGAAGGTGAACAAGAGGAGGAAGAAGAAGTAGTGGAAGGAGGTGAGATGCAGAAGAAGAATTGGAACAAGGAGAAAAGGAGGGGAGGGGAAGGGAAGGGAAGAAGAAGCAAAAGAAGTGGAATCTGGAGGAGAAGAGGAAGAAGAAGAAGCAGTGTAAGCATAAGATTTGGAGGAAGGAGAAGAAGAGGAAGAGCAACAATGGGAAGCAACAGAAGTGGGGGATGGAGAAAAAGATGAAGGAGAAGACGGAAAGGAAAGAAGAAGAAGTTTTGGAAGGAGAAGAAATGGAAGAAGAGGAAGAAGAAGAAGTGTAAGCAGAAGAAGCGGAAGAAGGAGACGAAAATGAAGAAGAACAACAAGTAGAAGTATAAGAAGTGGTAGAAGGAGAGAATAAGAGGAATAGGAGGAAGTAGTGGAATGAAAGGAGATGAAGAAGAAGAAGTGGAAGAAGGAGAACGGGAGGAGGGAGAAGGGGTGGCAGAAGGAGAAAAAGAGGACGAAGAAGTGGTGGAAGAATGAGAAGAAAAGGAAGAAGTGCAACTGGTAGAAGGAGAACAATAGGAAGAAAAAGAAGAAGTGGAAGTATGAGAAAAAGAGGAGGAAGAAGAAGCAATGGTAGGAAAGGGATGAAGAAGAAGTGGAAAAAGGAGGAGAAGAAGAAAGGGAGGAAGTAGAAGTAGTGAAGGCAGAAGAAGGGCAAGAAAGAGAAGAGAGGGAAGAAGAAGAACAAGTGGATGTAGTAGAAGTGGAAGAAGGTGAACAAGAGGAAGAAGAAGAAGTAGTTGAAGGAGTGGGGATGATGGAGAAGAAGTGGAAGAAGGAGAACAAGAGGTACAAATGTAAGTGGAAGCAGAAGAAGGAGAAAAAAGATGGATATCACGAAGGAAAGGAAGAAGAAGTAGATGAAGAGGAAGAAAAGAAACGAAAGGAGAGGATGAAGAAGAAGTGGAAGAAAGAGAACAAGAGGAGGCAGGAGAAGTGGAAGAAAGATAAGAAGAAGAAGAAGAACGACAATAACTAGAAGAAGTGGAAGAAGGAGAAGAAAAGGAAGAAGAAGAAGATGTAAAAAGTGAAGAAGTTGAAGAAGGTGAACAAGAGGAGGAGGAAGAAGTAATGGAAGGAGGTGAGATGAAGAAGAAGAATTGGAACAAGGAGAGAAGGAGGAAAAGGAAGAAGGACCGGAAGGGAAGGGAAGGGAAGAAGAAGGAGAAGAAGTGGAATCTGGAGGAGAAGAGGAAGAAGAAGAAGAAGTGTAAGCATAAGATTCGGGGGAAGGAGAAGAAGAGGAAGAGCAACAATGGGAAGCAACAGAAGTGGGGATGGAGAAAAAGAGGAAGGAGAAGAGGGAAAGCAAAGAAGATGATGAGGACACAGCTACAAACAAAGACAGTAAGGTGCTTGAAGGACTTGGGACACCTATGACAAGGGCAAGAGCTAGGAAAGCAAGAGAAGCTTTATAATGTGAATGCCGAAGACAATGACTTTTCATTTTTTGTAACGTTTCATTAATTTAGGAATTAATGTAACATGCAATTAATCATATGTGATAATTGCGTGATAATGGAGTATTTAATTTTTCTTTTGAGAGTTATGATTTTGAACAGTCACCTAGTTCTATAAATAGGGGTTGAATTGTACTCAAAAGACAACCATTGAATTAGTGAAATTATATTTGGGTTTTACCCTTTTGTGAGAGATGAATTTCTCTTTAGAACTTATCAAGGAATTTTTCCTTGTGGCGTTCTCCTAGACTTATCAAGGGTAAATCACCACCCTTGTGGCGTCATATGACTTATCTTCCATCCTTGGAAGTGGCGTCATCTATCTTTTCGTTAAACCATTTTCATCCTTTCCATTTTCTTGTTTACCCAATTCTCATTGTTTTGTTAACTTATTACCTTCCAACCTAGATAGATCCGCAAAATGAATCCAACCCCTTTAGATTTATATCAGTTGGTATCAGAGCTTCGGCTCTAGGTTTGGAACTATGGTGGATATTTTTTATACAAGGTGTTTAATCGAAGGTCATTTGTGTTTATTTGCAGTTGATGAAGAAAGTTATAGCAACGCGGTGAGCGAAAGATTGGTGAATAAACTTAACTTACCAATGAGTCTTCATCCTAGGCAAACTAAGTTTAGATTCACTATTGGAAAATATGTGGAGGAAGTGACATGCGATATTGCTCCCATGGACTCATGTCATTTTCTTTTAGGGAGACCTTGGTTGCAGGGTAAAAGGATAAATTCTGAAAGACTTTCAGTTTCTTTGGTGCATGAAGGACGCAAACTTAATTTGAAATTTCTGACACCAAGTGAAGTTTGTGATAATCAACATAAGTTGAAGAAGAAAATAGAAAAAGAAAGAGAAGAAAAGAGAAAAATAGAAATAGAAAAGAGTGAAGAGGAAGAGAGAGAAAAGGAAAGAGAAAGAGAGAAAAAGAACGTTAAAATAAAAACTGCTAATGATTTTTCTTCTTTTATTGGTATTTTGAATGCACAGGACGATGACAATACAACCCACAAATTGCCATATTTGAGGAAGAAAAATGTGGATATCCCTTTTCCAAAGTCACTGTACATTCAGTACATTGTTGAGGTTAAAACTCCTGAAGAAAATGCACAAGTCTATTTTAAAAGAAGAATTCCTCTTGATTCCAATGTTTGGGTTTGGAAACCAAAAAGGAAAACTTCTTTGATGCATGAATTTTTACAAGTTACATTTGATCCTGGAGGTTGATTTTGTTTATTTTAAATTATAAGTGAATAAAATTGATAGGAAAAAAAAAGTCATAGATTCGAGGACGAATCTTTTCGAAGAAGGAGGGAATGATGTGAATGCCGAAGACAATGACTTTTCATTTTTTGTAACGTTTCATTAATTTAGGAATTAATGTAACATGCAATTAATCATATGTGATAATTGCGTGATAATGGAGTATTTAATTTTTCTTTTGAGAGTTATTATTTTGAACAGTCACCTAGTTCTATAAATAGGGGTTGAATTGTACTCAAAGGACAACCATTGAATTAGTGAAATTATATTTGGGTTTTACCCTTTTGTGAGAGATGAATTTCTCTTTAGAACTTATCAAGGAATTTTTCCTTGTGGCGTTCTCCTAGACTTATCAAGGGTAAATCACCACCCTTGTGGCGTCATATGACTTATCTTCCATCCTTGGAAGTGGCGTCATCTATCTTTTCGTTAAACAATTTTCATCCTTTCCATTTTCTTGTTTACCCAATTCTCATTGTTTTGTTAACTTATTACCTTCCAACCTAGATAGATCCGCAAAAAGAATCCAACCCCTTTAGATTTATATCACTTTACAACAAGTGGTCGTAACAATTCTGGAAGCTGCACCTGATAAAAGGACATAGAGGCAAAATTATTTCAATGCATGGTCATCATTGAAGATTCATGAAATAGAGGATGTTGCTGCAAAGTTATTTTAATCAAAGTGGGTTTAATTAAATAAAGTTGTAAAAAGTGTTGGTACTGTTGTGTTATTTGCCATGCTTTAAAAACAGTTTATTTTAATTTTTCTTTTATTTTAGAGTGTTGAATTTTAGTGGTTGTCTAGTTTTCCTTCAGTGTGGCTGTTGCCTTTTCATATGCACTAGTAGGGAGGTTATTTAATAAATAAACCTCAATCAATGTTAGTAAATGGTGCATTTATTTCATGGCTTTATGGAATTCCTATATGTATTGCATTTCAATGGAAATAGACAGACGGGGCTTTGGATAAAACTTTTCTGGAGACTTATCAAGGACCTTCCACCCCTTGTGGCGTCTTTGAGACTTATCTTCCTTTCCGGAAGTGGCGTCTCCCCCAAAACCACCATCATCCCCAATTTTTACCTTTTTGTTTTTCCATTCTAACAAATAGTCCTAATCGGTCCGTTCTGAATTCGTGGAAAGGGGAATTCACATCATTTGGTATCAGAGCTCCGGTTTCTAGGAATTGCAAGGCAGCTGTTCTCGGTAATTTCTGTCCTTAATTTTTATATATCATAATATTACCTTATTGTTATTTCTTTAACTGAACCATTGCAAAAGTTAGGTCCTTAAAACAATTCTGAATTTTTTAAAAAAAAAAAAAAAAAAGAAATAGAAGTGAAAGAAAGCATGCAAAAAATTGAGTTAAAAAAAAAAATTGGGCTGAATGGTTGATGTTATTAGAAAAATTTTAAGCTCATTCTTAAGGTAATTGATGCATGCCTCCCTTGATCTTTTTCCTTGAGGTTCCAAGCACCATGAAATGGATGATGGAGGGGAAAGAAAATGGAGGTGGGGCGCCACTCTCAAAGAGAGATAAGCCAAAATGTTTAGGTTTTCCACAAGGGAAGGAACCCTTGATAAAAACCAACTAGGAAGAGGTTCCTCAAGACCTTTTACTAAGAATGTGATAAAAAAGAGACTATTTTCATTCAACTTCAAAGGTGAAATTTTACAATGAGGGGGAATGAGTATATATAGCCCAATGGGAGAGCTTGGGCACACTTTTCTAGGAAATGTGGGACTTGGGCTTAATTAGGATTAAAACTAATTAACCCAAGTCTTAGGCCTTAAGTGAGGCACCTAAGTTCACCCCCTATGGGTGCAATTAGCATATCTTAATGTGAATGGACTAGCCCAAAATCATGTCTTAACTTATGCACCCATTATAAGCTTACTCCTCCTTTTTAACTAAAGACACCTATACCTTATAAACTAAGAAGATGGCCGGAAATACATGGCCTTAAGGGAATTAAAAATACTTTCCTATTTATCTAATTAAAATAAAATATTTACAAGCTAAAATTAATGAAGACTATGGCTTCGAATCTTCAATGAGCTTTCGTCCATGCCATGCCTTCCTTGAGTCCTCCTAGCCATGATGCATGCTAGGTGAGATTGCATCATCTCCTCTCCCTTGGAGAGGATTTGACCTCAAATCCTGAGGTCTTTCTTCCGCTTTTTCAAAGTCTGCAAGAAAATAAGGAAAGCAGTAAGTATATGCAGACAAGTGATTTTGGGGGAAGTGAGAGGTCTATAAGGAGGCCTCTTAAGAATGGGGTAGTGGAGGTTGGCACTAAAGTTTGAAAATATTTTAGTGTGCATGTGCCTCCACACAACAGCTCCCCACCCTCCTCCAATTGCACTAGATACTAGCCTCAAAGGTTTTGAAATAGTTGGCGAGACTAGTCTAAGTGGAATGGAGCACTCATCATGTTGGATTTGAGGGTGTGGATCAAGGTGCTCAAAAGATATAGGCACATCCTCAAATTCAACTTGTTCTTTTTGTAAGAGTTGGCAGGAAAATTTTTCTATGTAGAGAACCTCCTTTGAAGGCAAAGGCGGATCTTCCTTAGACTCGATCTTCCTACCAACAACCTTATTTTCATTTTTATCCCTTTCTCTCTTAAGCTTCATGATCCTTCTATCCTCCATAACCTCGGTAGGGGTAAGAGGAAGTAAGGTGATATTTTTCCCTTTATGAGAGAGAGTGATTTTATTAGTGAGGCCATTGTGCAATGTTTCCTTATCATGTTGCCATGGCCTTCCCAGCAACATGTGACTAGCTTCCATAGGGACTACATCACATAACACTTTGTCGTGATACTTCCCTATTAAGAAGCTAATCTCCACTTGCTCTCTTACTACTACACCATCTTCATAATTAAGTCCATGCAAAGAATAAGGTGAAGGATGAGGAGTAGTAGCAAGTGATAGCTTTTCCACCACCCTCGTGCTACAAAAATTACAACATGATCCACCATCCACAATAAGAGAACAATTTTTGCCCAAAATTTTGCATCTTGTTTGAAAAACATTCTCTCTTTGTGTTTGGGTTTCCTTACAAGGATGGCTTCCAAGAAGTTGTTTCACTTTGAAGAGATCATCACATGAATGAATACCCTTTTCATTTGATGTTCCCTTTAAAGTCCTTTTTCTTTTGGGGCAAAACAAAGCAATATGCCTTTTTCTAAACACTTAAAACATTTAGGACTTCAAAAACGAGTGCTCGAACTAGTGGTAGGGGTGTCACTCATACTCAAGGATTTTCTCTCAATATGCTTTCTTTTGGATGACTCTCTTTTGGGTTTAATTATAGAAGGGTTTGTCTTTTTCTTAGGATGCCTCTTAGGGTTTTCCTTCTTACTAGAAGAAGCATGAATGTCATGGATTATTTTAGGCTCCTCTAAGTCTCTATAATGTGTGTAAATGTTACCACAAGAGCTCTTATAGGCATCTCTCTCTTTTTGTATCTTCATTTCTTCCCTTCTTTCTAACTTATTTTGTTCCTTTTCTCTCTTTTCCAATTCTTTCTTCTCTTTTTCTCTCCTTTCTCTTCTCTCTTTTCTCTCTAACTCTTTTCTTTTGTTTTCTTCCTTTTCTCTTTCTTTTTCTCTTTTCTCTTTTTCTCTTCTCTCTTCTCTTTCTTTTTCTCTTGCTTCTCTTTCTTTCTTTTCATTTTCCCTACTCTCTATTTGTCTCTCTTTTTCTCTTCTTTCTTTTCTTTCTTGTCTCTCCTTTTCTTTTTGTTCTTTCTCTCTTCTCTCCTTTCTATCTATTTCCTCTTGTTCTCTTTTCCTCATCTCTCTTTGTTTTCTCTCATTTTTCCAAAATTCCCTACGTTGTTTTTCTACTATTTCCCAATCAATAGAGTATGGATATGTGGGCAAGGTTGGTTTATCACTCTTCTCATTCTTTTCTTTTATTCTATTCTCACATTCTTCTCCTTTATTTTCCCTAGTTTCATTACTACTCCTAACACTCCTAGAAGTGTGTGAAAACATGTCAAAGTGTAAGGCCCAGGGAACTAATATGCAAAACACTCCTCTCTTTTTTGTTTTCTCCTAAAGTGTTAAGAGTCTTTGGAACTCTAACACTTTCTAAAACATTGAAAGCAAATAAAGAAATTTAAAGCAAAGCTAAAGGATTCTAACGTGCTCCTAAGTATGAATAAGGGGTACCAATTCCTTATCCACACTAAAACGAGAAACTAAGGTTTATTACACACAAAAGAGGTGACCCTTATGGGCATCCAATACCTCTAATTAAAATGTCCTTTAAAAATACACCCAAATTAAACAAAGAAAATTAAAAGTAGTTGAATGTAGCTCCTTTCTTCAAGTGCTCCTCACCAAGTGTATCACTCTAGTCTTGGCCTCCTTTTCAAGTCTCCTCTTCCTTGGTTTTAAATCAACACTTCCTAAGGATGCTACCCTTGTGAAAATTTCAACAATTTGGCTACCTACCAAGAGAAAACAAGCGCCCAAGCAAGAGACCAAGGGAAGTAGAATTTGAAAGCAAAAAGCAACAAAAAGCACTTAACAAGAATAGGAACACATCCAAGTGGAAAGAATTTATTTGACAAACACAAAGAAAGCCAATAAGGACAAGCAAAAAATAAAAGGTGTAGAAAGAAAGTTGGCACACAAAAAAAAAAACCTAGAATGGGCCTAAAATAGAATTGGACTTAAAACAAAAAAGACTCAACAAATTCAATGATTTGCACAATTGTAAAGCAAGGTGGCTAAATCATAGTTAAATAAATTCAAGCAAATTTCAATAAAATTTAACACTCCTTTGAATTTTTTAATAATTTTGAGGTGCACTAATTTTTATTTTATTTTTTTGTACTCTTTTTACTTGTTTTTAGCACTTTTTACTAACTCTTTTTTTTACTTATTTTACACTTTTGATTTCTTTTCTTCTTCTTTTTTTTTTTTGAAACAATTTTGCTACACCTCTTAACACATTTTGTAGCAAATATAGTGAGGAGTCAAAGAAACATAAATGCTTGAACAAAGGATAGGAAATGGCCACCATAATTGATATACAAAAGTGAAAAATTAAGAAACAAAGCAACCTAATATGAACTAGTAATTTTAGGTGATAAAAAATAAATGGCACAAGGAGAGTTTTATGGAAGTTGAGGACAACTTGATTACTCAATAATCAGCCCAATCATACCCAACATGCCTCTCAAAGCCAATCAACGAAAATCACCACAAAAACTAGCACAAAATTAAGATACTAAAATTATTGAACAAGTGAATGAAATTTGGAAGAAATTGAGCATTAATTTTTTTGAAGATTTTTTTTTTAAGAACATGCTAAGATCTAAATAGCATGTGAGACTCTAAGGACATGGGATCAAGAGTAAGCCTCTTTGATGCTCAATTTCCAATAGAGAAATAACACACTTTTATGGTAAAAATAAAAAGGCAAAACTATGTAGAATTAAGAGACAATAAAAGGGCTACAACATGACCAACTAAGACACAAATTGGAAGATTAAAAACTGAAATTAAATGAATCAAAATAACCAGAAATATATGCCCAAAACAGAGAACAAAGGGCTGGAAAAACAGAAAAATAGGTGCAGGAAAATAGAATTAAAAATTCAAATAAGAAGAACAACGTGCATCCAAAGATCAAGACCACAATGTGTGGCTTCCTTCACAAATTTTGTGAAGTCATTACAATGATCTTCTTAGGATTTGCACAAGAATAAGGAAAAAATAAAAAGCTGGGCAGAAAATTAAAGAAAGAATCCTAAAGGAAACATATAAAGATTCAATGGAAAAGAACAAGATAAATTGAATCTAGAAAGCAATAAAAACTAGGAAATAAATTGCATAAAATGAAAACTACAAAAACATAAACTAACAAGACATAAAAGGAATTAAATGACAAGAATCAAAGGCTGGAAAAAATAAAGGAAAAAGCAAGAACTCTAAGAAGAAAAGCTGAAAAAAATTAAAGAAAATTAAGACTAGAAAAGAACCTCATGGAGTTGGCTCTGATACCAAAATGATGCATGCCTCCCTTGATCTTTTTCCTTGAGGTTCCAAGCACCATGAAATGGATGATGGAAGGGAAAGAAAATGGAGGTGGGGCGCCACTCTCAAAGAGAGATAAGCCAAAATGTTTAGGTTTGCCACAAGGGAAGGAACCCTTGATAAAAACCAACTAGGAAGAGGTTCCTCAAGAGAGAGGATCCTCAAGACCTTTTACTAAGAATGTGCTCACAAAGAGACTATTTTCATTCAACTTCAAAGGTGAAATTTTACAATGAGGGGGAATGAGTATATTTAGCCCAATGGGAGAGCTTGGGCACACTTTTCTAGGCAATATGGGACTTGGGCTTAATTAGGATTAAAACTAATTAACCCAAGTCTTAGGCCTTAAGTGAGGCACCTAAGTTCACCCCCTATGGGTGCAATTAGCATATCTTAATGTGAATGGGCTAGCCCAAAATCATGTCTTAACTTATGCACCCATTATAAGCTTACTCCTCCTTTTTAACTAAAGACACCTATACCTTATAAACTAAGAAGATGGCCGGAAATACATGGCCTTAAGGGAATTAAAAATACTTTCCTATTTATCTAATTAAAATAAAATATTTACAAGCTAAAAATAATGAAGACTATGGCTTCGAATCTTCAATGAGCTTTCGTCCATGCCATGCCTTCCTTGAGTCCTCCTAGCCATGATGCATGCTAGGTGAGATTACATCAGTAATATTGTGTTTGAATTGAGGAAGAAAATACTGCACCTTGTTAGTATACAATTCTGAATTTTGGTTGCACTTCTTGGTTGCAAATTGTTCAATTTCCATTCTGTTTTGCTGCACCTATTGGCTTCATTTTAAGCCAAACTTTCAACCCTTTGTTGGTGTCAAAATTCTGGTTGCTGTCCTATTTGTTTGTGGTCTTCTTTGTGTTTCATTTGAGTCATTTTTGTTAGCTTTTCTTGAGTTATTTGGGCTGCACACAGGTTGGTGTTGTCTTTGAATTTATTCTCTTTTTGGTCTGTTAAGAACTTAAGGAGGAATAGAGAGGAAAAAGGCAAGAGAGTTTCATTATAGTAAAAGCCAATATTTTTTTAGTGCAAACACTTGAGTGAGTGAGAACATTTTCAAACACCACATACATATTTTTTCTTGTGACATTTGACCTGTTTGTTTATCATGGCGGAAAGAAATAATAACAATGATCTTCAGCTTCAAATTGTTGCACTATCTCAGCATTTAGAGAGATTGATGAAGCAACAATAAGATGAGTTCCATGAGAGGTTGGATCAGTTGGAGAATAGAACCCCACCAGCAGGAGGAGGAGGAAGGCCAAATAGAAATGAAGGAAGAATAGAAGGAGTGAAGTTGAATGTGCCTCCTTTCAAGGGTAGGAGTGATCCAGAAGCCTATTTGGAGTGGGAACTGAAAATTGAACATGTATTCTCTTGTAACAACTATACAGAGGAGAAAAAAGTTAAAATGGCAGCTGCTGAATTTTCTGATTATACGCTTATTTGGTGGAACAAGTATCAAAGGGAGAGGGTGAGAAATGAAGAACCAATAGTAGATACATGGGATGAATTGAGGACCATCATGAGGAAGAGATATGTGCCAACTAGATACAATAGAGATTTGAAGCTTAAACTTCAGAAATTATCTCAAGGCAATAGGAGTGTTGAAGAGTATTTTAAAGGCTTGGAAATGACTATGATGCGGGCTAAAGTCAATGAAGATAGTGAGGACACTATGGCTCGATTTTTGAGTGGATTAAATAATGAAATAAGAGATGTTGTTGAATTGCAGGAATATATTGAGTTAGAAGATTTGTTGCACAAAGCTGTACAGGTAGAACAACAACTCAAAAGAAAGGGAACTATGAGAAGGGGTTCTTCCAATTTTAACAACACAAATTGGAGGGACAAGTCCAAGAAGGAGGGATCTTCCTTACCTAGGGAACAAGGTTCAAAGTCTTCAAGTGGTAAACACGTTCCTAACCCTTGCATTTCTTCTACTTCCAAGATTAATACAATTAAATGTTTTAAATGTTTGGGTAAAGGTCATATTGCTTTAAATTGTCCAAACAAGAAAAGAAAAATTTTTGGGGACAATGAAATTGCAACTACTGAGGTTAAGGGTAGGGTTGAGATTCAAAATTGGAGGGACAAGTCCAAGAAGGAGGGATCTTCCTTACCTAGGGAACAAGGTTCAAAGTCTTCAAGTGGTAAACACGTTCCTAACCCTTGCATTTCTTCTACTTCCAAGATAAATACAATTAAATGTTTGGGTAAATGTCATATTGCTTTAAATTGTCCAAACAAGAAAAGAAAATTTTTTGGGGACAATGAAATTGCAACTACTGAGGTTAAGGGTAGGGTTGAGATTCAAAAAGGAAGCTTATTTCAAACTAGATGTTCAATTGAAGGAAAGATTTGCTCAATCATTATTTATGGAGGAAATTGTAACAATCTGGCTAGTTCAAGGTTAGTAACCAAATTGAATTTAGAGACTACACCACACCCACAACCTTACAAACTTCAAAGTCTTGGTGAAAATGGTGGCATATCTGTGAATAAGCAAGTTGAAGTGAAGTTTTCCATTGGAAAATATGAAGATGTTGTGTTGTGTGATGTGGTGCCCATGGATGCTTGCCACTTACTTCTCGGTAAATCATGGCAAGTTGAAAGAAATGTGAATTACAATGAGAAAACAAATAAAATTTCTTTTATGCACCAAGGATGCAAATTGAGAATTGCATTACTTTCACCTAAAGAAGCAATTGAGGATTTAATCAGGTTGAAAACAAAAATAATACAAGAGAGAAAAGAGGAAAAAGAAAAAGAACTAAAAGAAAAAGAGTTGAGAGAAAAGGAAATGAGAGAAAAGGAGTTGAGGGAAAAAGAAAAAGAAATAAAAGAGAAAGAGTTGTAAGAAAAAGGAGAGATGAGTGAAACACATAAAAAGAGTGGAAATAAAAAGAGTGAAACACATAAGGGGAACAAAAGTGAAACACTTGAAAGAAAAAAGAGTTGTTTAGCAAAAAAGAGTGAGGTGAAGAGGGTGATGCTTGCAAAAAAATCACTTTATGTGTTGTATTGCAAAAATAATGTTTATGCTAACTCTAAAAAACTTGGCCCTGTTGGTGTTGAATTTCTTTTGCAGGAATATAAGGATGTATTTCCAAAGGAGGTTCCTAACGTATTACCACCTTTAAGGGGAATTGAGCATCACATTGATCTCATTCCTGGAGCTTCATTACCTAATCGACCAGCATATAGAAGCAACCCCCAAGAGACCCAAGAAATACAAAGGCAAGTTGATGAATTAATAAGCAAAAAGTGGGTGCAAGAGAGCTATGCCAAGCAAGCTAATAAGGGAAGAAGGAGAATTGTATTCGAACCTGGTGATTGGGTTTGGATACACATGAGAAAAGAGAGATTCCCTAAACAAAGGAAGTCCAAACTACAACCAAGGGCAGACGGTCCTTTCCAAGTGTTAGAGAGGATCCATGACAATGCCTACAAAATTGATTTGCCAGGTGACTATAATACAAGTGCAACTTTTAATGTATCTGATTTGTCTCCTTTTAATGCAGAAGAAGAAACCTTAGATTTGAGGACAAATCCTCTTCAAGAGGGAGGCAATGATGAGGACACAGCTACAAACAAAGACAGTAAGGTGCTTGAAGGACTTGGGACACCTATGACAAGGGCAAGAGCTAGGAAAGCAAGAGAAGCTTTACAATAAGTGGTAGCAACAATTCTGGAAGCTGCACCTAATGAAAAGGACATAGAGGCAAAATTATTTCAATGCATGGTCGCATGGTCATCATTGAAGATTCATGAAATAGAGGATATTGCTGCAAAGTTATTTTAATCAAAGTGGATTTAATTAAATAAAGTTGTAAAAAGTGTTGGTACTGTTGTGTTATTTGCCATGCTTTAAAAACAGTTTATTTTAATTTTTCTTTTATTTTAGAGTGTTGAATTTTAGTGGTTGTCTAGTTTTCCTTCAGTGTGGCTGTTGCCTTTTCATATGCACTAGTAGGGAGGTTATTTAATAAATAAACCTCAATCAATGTTAGTAAATGGTGCATTTATTTCATGGCTTTATGGAATTCCTATATGTATTGCATTTCAATGGAAATAGACAGACGGGGCTTTGGATAAAACTTTTCTTGAGAGAGTGTATCTCCTAGGTTCTTGGCTGAACCAAGCTTGAGACTTATCAAGGGCCTTCCACCCCTTGTGGCGTCTTTGAGACTTATCTTCCTTTTCGGAAGTGGCGTCTCCCCCAAAACCACCATCATCCCCAATTTTTACCTTTTTGTTTTTCCATTCTAACAAATAGTCATAATCGGTCCGTTCTGAATTCGTGGAAAGGGGAACTCACATCAGAAGAAGAAGTTGTGATGTGATCTTTGATGATCACGTGCCCAAAGGATCCTTTCTAAAGTCACTTGGAAGGGAAATGGATTTATGGAGAGGAAAGGAATGGGGTGAGGCACCACAAATACTAGGTTTGATAAGCCAAAGGGGAGAGGCCACAAGGGAGGGGTCCCTTGATAACTCTTAGAAGCTCTCACAAAGGAGAAAGGGGTCTATTCGTGCTCCTAAGGTGTTGAAGGAAGTGTACCACTTCTCCCTTCTTCACCTAATTAATGAGGAACTACGCTAAAATTAACCAAAATTATTACAAACCAAGGGAGGAGCTCCTATTTATACTCAAACTCCCAATCTAAAATTAAGTATACACAATACAAAGAATAAAAAAAAATAAAACAAAGTCTTCACTCCAAGCTTTTTGGTGTTTGTCTCCTTTTGATCAAGCCCCTTTGAGTTGCATCAACTCACCCCAAGAATGCTACCCTTGTTTCCTCTTGTTTGGACTTGCCAAAATTTTATATATGGAACCTTTCCCAACCTTTCCTTACCAAGGCCGAATACAACACAAGACAACAAACAAAGGTGAATAACAAAACAAGGTTCACAAATCCAAGTGGATAGATTAAACAATGACAAACTCAAAGAAGTAAAAAAGACAAGCAAGAAAACATAAGGCTCACAAAGGAAGGTAGCACACAAATAACTTTCCTAGATTAGCTCTAAGAGTAGAGATGAAAAAAGACTCAAACAAAAAAAATGAAACCAATAGTTGTACACTTAATAAAATTTGAGTGACCAAAAATTAAGAATAAAAAGTGGAAAAAGGAGAACGGGAGGAGAGAGAAGAGGTGGCAGAAGGAGAAGAAGAGGAAGAAGAAGAAGTGGAAGAACGAGAAGAAAAGGAAGCAATGGAAGTGGAAGAACGAGAACAATAGGAAGAAGAAGAAGAAGTGGAAGAATGACAAAAAGAAGCAATGGAAGGAAAGGGGATGAAGAAGAAGTGGAACAAGAAGGACAAGAAGAAGGGGAGGAAGAAGTAGTAGTGTAGGCAGAAAAAAGGCAAGAAGGAGAAGAGAGGGAAGAAGAAGAACAAGTGGATGTAGTAGAAGTGGGAAAAGGTGAACAAGAGGACGAAGAAGAAGTAGTTAAAGGAGTAGGGATGATGGAGAAGAAGTGGAAGAAGGAGAACAAGAGGTAGAAATGCAAGTGGAAGCAGAAGAAGGAGAAAAAGAGGGATATGACGAAGGAAAGGAAGAAGAAGAAGGAGATGAAGAGGAAGAAAAGAAAGGAAAGGAGAGGATGAAGAAAAAGTGGAAGAAAGAGAACAAGAGGAGGCAGGAGAAGTGGAAGAAAGATAAGAAGAGGAAGAAGAAGGAGAGTAACTAGAAGAAGTGGAAGAAGGAGAAGAAAAGGAAGAAGAAGAAGATGTGGAAAGTGAAGAAGGTGAACAAGAGGAGGAAGAAGAAGTAGTGGAAGGAGGTGAGACGAATAAGAAGAATTGGAACAAGGAGAAAAGGAGGAAAAGGAAGAAGGAGGGGAAGGGAAGGGAAGAAGAAGCAGAAGAAGTGGAAGCTGGAGGAGAAGAGCAAGAAGAAGAAGAAGTGTAAGCATAAGATTCGGGGGAAGGAGAAGAAGAGGAAGAGAAACAATGGGAAGCAACAGAAGTGGGGGATGGAGAAAAAGAGGAAGGAGAAGACGGAAAGGAAAGAAGAAGAAGTTGTGGAAGGAGAAGAAATGGAAGAAGAGGAAGAAGAAGAAGTGTGTGCAGAAGAAGTGGAAAAAGGAGACGAAAATGAAGAAGAACAACAAGAAGAAGTAGAAGAAGTGGTAGAAGTAGAGAATAAGAGGAATAGGAGGGAGTAGTGGAATGAAAGGAGATGAAGAAGAAAAAGTGGAAGAAGGAGAACGGGAGGAGAGAGAAGAGGTGGCAAAAGGAGAAGAAGAGGAAGAAGAAGAAGTGGAAGAACAAGAAGAAAAGGAAGAAGTGGAAGTGGAAGAAGGAGAACAATAGGAAGAAGAAGAAGAAGTGGAAGAATGAGAAAAAGAAGCAATGGAAGAAAAGGGGATGAACAAGAAGTAGAACAAGAAGGAGAAGAAGAAGGGGAGGAAGAAGAAGTAGTGTAGGCAGAAAAAGGGCTAGAAGGAGAAGAGAGGGAAGAAGAACAACAAGTGCATGTAGTAGAAGTGGGAGAACGTCAATAAGAGGACGAAGAAGAAGTAGTTGAAGGAGTGGGGATGATGGAGAAGAAGTGGAAGAAGGAGAACAAGAGGTAGAATGAGAAAAAGAAGCAATGGAAGAAAAGGGGATGAACAAGAAGTAGAACAAGAAGGAGAAGAAGAAGGGGAGGAAGAAGAAGTAGTGTAGGCAGAAAAAGGGCTAGAAGGAGAAGAGAGGGAAGAAGAACAACAAGTGCATGTAGTAGAAGTGGGAGAACGTGAATAAGAGGACGAAGAAGAAGTAGTTGAAGGAGTGGGGATGATGGAGAAGAAGTGGAAGAAGGAGAACAAGAGGTAGAATTGCAAGTGGAAGCAGAAGAAGGAGAAAAAGAGGGATATGACGAAGGAAAGGAAGAAGAAGAAGGAGATGAAGAGGAAGAAAAGAAAGGAAAGGAGAGGATGAAGAAGAAGTGGAAGAAAGAGAACAAGAGGAGGCAGGAAAAGTGGAAGAAAGATAAGAAGAGGAAGACGAAGGAGATTAGCTAGAAGAAGTGGAAAAAGGAGAAGAAAGGAAAGAAGAAGAAGATATGGAATGTGAAGCAGGTGAACAAGAGGAGGAAGAAGAAGTAGTGCAAGGAGGTCAGATGAAGAAGAAGAATTGAAACAAGGAGAAAAGGAGGAAAAGGAAGAAGGAGGGGAAGGGAAGGGAAGAAGAAGCAGAAGAAGTGGAATCTGGAGGAGAAGAGGAAGAAGAAGAAGAAGTATAAGCATAAGATTTGGGGGAGGGAGAAGGAGAGGAAGAGCAACAATGGGAAGCAACAGAAGTGGGGGATGGAGAAAAAATGGAAGGAGAAGACGGAAAGGAAACAAGAAGAAGTTGTGGAAGGAGAAGAAATGGAATAAGAAGAAGTGTAAGCAGAAGAAGCGGAAGAAGGAGACGAAAATGAAGAAGAAAAACAAGTAGAAGTAGAAGAAGTGGTAGAAGGAGAGAATAAGAGGAATAGGAGGAAGTAGTGGAATGAAAGGAGATGAAGAAGAAAAAGTGGAAGAAGGAGAACGGGAGGAGAGAGAAGAGGTGGCAGAACGAGAAAAAGAGGAAGAAGAAGAAGTGGAAGAAGAAGAAGAAAAGGAAGAAGTGCAAGTGGAAGAAGGAGAACAATAGGAAGAAGAAGAAGAAGTGGAAGAATGAGAAAAAGAAGCAATGGAAGAAAAGGGGATGAACAAGAAGTGGAACAAGAAGGAGAAGAAGAAGGGGAGGAAGAAGAAGTAGTGTAGGCAGAAAAAGGGTAAGAAGGAGAAGAGAGGGAAGAAGAACAACAAGTGGATGTTATAGAAGTGGGAGAACGTGAACAAGAGGACGAAAGAAGAAGTAGTTGAAGGAGTGGGGATGATGGAGAAGAAGTGGAAGAAGGAGAACAAGAGGTAGAATTGCAAGTGGAAGCAGAAGAAGGAGAAAAAGAGGGATATGACGAAGGAAAGGAAGAAGAAGAAGGACATGAAGAGGAAGAAAAGAAAGGAAAGGAGAGGATGAAGAAGAAGTGGAAGAAAGAGAACAAGAGGAGGCAGGAGAAGTGGAAGAAAGATAAGAAAAGGAAGAAGAAGGAGATTAGCTAGAAGAAGTGGAAAAAGGAGAAGAAAGGAAAGAAGAAGAAGATGTGGAATGTGAAGAAGGTGAACAAGAGGAGGAAGAAGAAGTAGTGCAAGGAGGTCAGATGAAGAAGAAGAATTGAAACAAGGAGAAAAGGAGGAAAAGGAAGAAGGAGGGGAAGGGAAGGGAAGAAGAACCAGAAGAAGTGGAATCTGGAGGAGAAGAGGAAGAAGAAGAAGAAGTGTAAGCATAAGATTTGGGGGAGGGAGAAGGAGAGGAAGAGCAACAATGGGAAGCAACAGAAGTGGGGGATGGAGAAAAAGAGGAAGGAGAAGACGGAAAGAAAACAAGAAGAAGTTGTGGAAGGAGAAGAAATGGAAGAAGAAGAAGTGTAAGCAGAAGAAGCGGAAGAAGGAGACGAAAATGAAGAAGAAAAACAAGTAGAAGTAGAAGAAGTGGTAGAAGGAGAGAATAAGAGGAATAGGAGGAAGTAGTGGAATGAAAGGAGATTAAGAAGAAGAAGTGGAAGAAGGAGAATGGGAGGAGGGAGAGGAGGTGGCAGAAGGAGAAGAAGAGGAAGAAGAAGAAGTGGAAGAACGAGAAGACAAGCAAGAAGTGCAAGTGGAAGAAGGAGAACAATAGGAAGAAGAAGAAGAAGTGGAAGAATGAGAAAAAGAGGAGGAAGAAGAAGCAATGGAAGGAAAGGGGATGAAGAAGAAGTGGAACAAGGAGGAGAAGAAGAAGGGGAGGAAGAAGAAGTAGTATAGGCAGAAGAAGTAGTAGAAGTGGAACAAGGTGACAAGAGGAAGAAGAAGAAGTAGTTGAAGGAGTGGGGATGATGGAGAAGAAGTGGAAGAACGAGAACAAGAGGTAGAAATTCAAGTGGAGGTAGAAGAAGGAGAAAAAGAGGGATATGACGAAGGAAAGGAAGAAGAAGAAGGAGATGAAGAGGAAGAAAAGAAAGGAAAGGAGAGGATGAAGAAGAAGTGGAAGAAAGAGAACAAGAGGAGGCAGGAGAAGTGTTAGAAAGATAAGAAGAGGAAGAAGATGGAGAGTAACTAGAAGAAGTGGAAGAAGGAGAAGAAAAGGAAGAAGAAGAAGATGTGGAAAGTGAAGAAGGTGAACAAGAGGAGGAAGAAGAAGTAGTCGAAGGAGGTGAGATGAAGAAGAAGAATTGGAACAAGGAGAAAAGGAGGAAAAGGAAGAAGGAGGGGAAGGGAAGGGAAGGGAAGAAGAAGCAGAAGAAGTGGAATCTGGAGGAGAAGAGCAAGAAGAAGAAGAAGTGTAAGCATAAGATTTGGGGGAAGGAGAAGAAGAGGAAGAGCAACAATGGGAAGCAAAAGAAGTGGGGGATGGAGAAAAAGAGGAAGGAGAAGACGGAAAGGAAAGAAGAAGAAGTTGTGGAAGGAGAAGAAATGGAAGAAGAGGAAGAAGAAGAAGTGTAAGCAGAAGAAGCGGAAGAAGGAGACGAAAATGAAGAAGAACAACAAGTAGAAGTAGAAGAAGTGGTAGAAGGAGAGAATAAGAGGAATAGGAGGAAGTAGTAGAATGAAAAGAGATGAAGAAGAAGAAGTGGAACAAGGAGAACGGGAGGAGGGAGAAGAGGTGGCAGAAGGAGAAGAAGAGGAAGAAGAAGAAGTGGAAGAACGAGATGAAAAGGAAGAAGTGCAAGTGGATGAAGGAGAACAATAGGAAGAAGAAGATGAAGTGGAAGAATAAGAAAAAGAGGAGGAAGAAGAAGCAATGGAAGGAAAGGGGATGAAGAAGAAGTGGAACAAGGGGGAGAAGAAGAAGGGGAGGAAGAAGAAGTAGTGTAGGCAGAAGCAGGGCAAGAAGGAGAAGAGAGGGAAGAAGAAGAACAAGTGGATGTAGTAGAAGTGGAAGAAGGTGAACAAGAGGAAGAAGAAGAAGTAGTTGAAGGAGTGGGGATGATGGAGAAGAAGTGGAAGAAGGAGAATGATGTGAATGCCGAAGACAATGACTTTTCATTTTTGGTAACATTTCATTAATTTAGGAATTAATGTAACATGCAATTAATCATGTGTGATAATTGCGTGATAATAGAGTATTTAATTTTTCTTTTGGGAGTTACGATTTTGAACAGTCACCTAATTCTATAAATAGGGGCTGAATTGTACTCTAAGGAGAACCATTGAATTAGTGAAATTATATTTGGGTTTTACCCTTTTGTGAGAGATGAATTTCTCTTTAGAACTTATCAAGAAATTTTTCCTTGTGGCGTTCTCCTAGACTTCTCAAGGGTAAATCACCACCCTTGTGGCGTCATATGACTTATCTTCTCATGAGTTTGAATTTCAACAGTGGACTCAATGTGCAATGACGCTCTAGGAGTGATATCAATATTTTTCTTCCTTATCAAGAGAAGAAGAAAAATCAATAGCAGTTAAAGTTTTATAGTTCTTTTTCTGTCTTTCTCTTTCCTTTTCTCTCTCTTCTTCTTCACTCTTTTCTTTTTCTATTTTTCTCTTTTCTTCTCTCTCTTTTTCTATTTTCTCCTTCAACTTAAGTTGATCATCACAAACTTGGCTTGGTGCCAGAAATTTCAAATTAAGCTTGCGTCCTTCATGCACCAAAGAAACTGAAAATTTTTCAAGATTAATCTTTTTATCCTTTAGCCAAGATCTCCCTAAAAGAAAATGACATGAGTCCATGGGAGCAATATTGCATGTCACTTCATCCACGAATTTTCCAACAGTGAATTTAAACTTAGTTTGTCTAGGATGAAAACTCGTCGATAAGTTGAGTTTATTCACCAATCTTTCGCTCACGACGTTGCTACAGCTTCCTCCATCAACTGCAAATAAACACAAATGACCTTCGATTAAATACCTTGTATAAAAAATATCCACCATAGTTTCAAACCTAGAGCCGAAGCTCTGATACCAACTGATATAAATCCAAAAGGGTTGGATTCGTTTTGCGGATCTATCTAGGTTGGCAGGTAATAAGTTAACAAAACAATGAGAATTGGGTACACAAGAAAATGGAAAGGATGAAAATGGTTTAACGAAAAGATAGATGACACCACTTCCAAGGATGGAAGATAAATCATATGACGCCACAAGGGTGGTGATTTACCCTTGATAAGTCTAGGAGAATGCCACAAGGAAAAATTCCTTGATAAGTTCTAAAGAGAAATTCATCTCTCACAAAAGGGTAAAACCCAAATATAATTTCACTAATTCAATGGTTCTCCTTAGAGTACAATTCAGCCCCTATTTATAGAATTAGGTGACTGTTCAAAATCATAACTCCCAAAAGAAAAATTAAATACTCTATTATCACGCAATTATCACACATGATTAATTGCATGTTACATTAATTCCTAAATTAATGAAACGTTACAAAAAATGAAAAGTCATTATCTTCGGCATTCACATCAAGGAGATGAAGAAGAAGTGGAAGAAAGAGAACAAGAGGAGGCAGGAGAAGTGGAAGAAAGATAAGAAGAGGAAGAAGAAGGAGAGTAACTAGAAGAAGAAGGGGAAGAAATGGAAGAAGAAGAAGATGTGGAAAGTGAATAAGTTGAAGAAGTAGAAGTAGAAGAAGTGGTAGAAGGAGAGAATAACAGGAATAGGAGGAAGTAGTGGAATGAAAGGAGATGAAGAAGAAATGGAAGAAAGAGAACAAGAGGAGGCAGGAGAAGTGGAAGAAAGATAAGAAGAGGAAGAAGAAGGAGAGTAACTAGAAGAAGTAGAAGAAGGAGAAGAAAAGGAAGAAGAAGAAGATGTGGAAAGCGAAGAAGGTGAACAAGAGGAGGAAGAAGAAGTAGTGGAAGAAGGTGAGATGAAGAAGAAGAATTGGAACAAGGAGAAAAGGAGGAAAAGAAAGAAGGAGGGGAAAGGAAGGGAAGAAGAAGCAAAAGAAGTGGAATCTGGAGGAGAAGAGGAAGAAGAAAAAGAAGTGTAAGCATAAGATTTGGAGGAAGGAGAAGAAGAGGAAGAGTTGCAATGGGAAGCAACAGAAGTGGGGGATGGAGAAAAAGAGGATGGACAAGACTGCAAGGAAAGAAGAAGAAGTTGTGGAAGGAGAAGAAATTGAAGAAGAGGAAGAAGAAGAAGTGTAAGCAGAAGAAGCGGAAGAAAGAGACGAAAATGAAGAAGAACAAAGAGTACAAGTAGAAGAAATGGTAGAAGGAGAGAATAAGAGGAATAGGAGGAAGTAGTGGAATGAAAGGAGATGAAGAAGAAGAAGTGGAAGAAGGACAACGGGAGGAGGGAGAAGAGGTGACAGAAGGAGAAGAAGAGGAAGAAGAAGAAGTGGAAGATCGAGAAGAAAAGGAAGAAGTGCAAGTGGAAGAAGGAGAACAATAGGAAGAAGAAGAAGAAGTGGAAAATTGAGAAAAAGAGGAGGAAGAAGAAGCAATGGAAGGAAAAGGGATGAAGAAGAAGTGGAAAAAGGAGGAGAAGAAGAAGGGGAAGAAGAAGAAGTAGTGTAGGCAGAAGAAGGGAAAGAACGAGAAGAGAGGGAAGAACAAGAACAAGTGCATGTAGTAGAAGTGGAAGAAGGTGAACAAGAGGAAGAAGAAGAAGTAGTTGAACGAGTGGGGATGATGGAGAAGAAGTGGAAGAAGGAGAACAAGAGATAGAAATGCAAGTGGAAGCAGAAGAAGGAGAAAAAGAGGGATACGACAAAGGAAAGGAAGAAGAAGAAGGAGATGAAGAGGAAGAAAAGAAAGGAAAGGAGAGGATGAAGAAGAAGTGGAAGAAAAAGAACAAGAGGAGGTAGGAGAAGTGGAAGAAAGATAAGAAGAGGAAGAAAAAGGAGAGTAACTAGAAGAAGTGGAAGAAGGAGAAGAAAAGGAAGAAGAAGAAGATGTGGAAAGTGAAGAAGGTGAACAAGTGGAGGAAGAAGATGTAGTGGAAAGATGTGAGATGAAGAAGAAGAATTGGAACAAGGAGAAAAGGAAGAAAAGGAAGAAGGAGGGGAAGGGAAGGGAAGAAGAAGTAGAAGAAGTGGAATCTGCAGGAGAAGAATAAGAAGAAGAAGAAGTGTAAGCATAAGATTTGGGGGAAGGAGAAGAAGCGGAAGACCAACAGTGGGAAGCAACAGAAGTGGGGGATGGAGAAAAAGAGGAAGGAGGAGACGGAAAGGAAAGAAGAAGAAGTTGTGGAAGCAGAAGAAATGGAAGAATAGGAAGAAGAAGAAGTGTAAGCAGAAGAAGCGGAAGAAGGAGACGAAAATGAAGAAGAACAACAAGTAGAAGTAGAAGAAGTGGTAGAAGGAGAGAATAAGAGGAATACGAGGAAGTAGTGGAATGAAAGGAGATGAAGAAGAAGAAGTGGAAGAAGGAGAACGGGAGGAGGGAGAAGAGGTGGCAGAAGGAGAAGGAGAGGAAGAAGAAGTGGAAGAACGAGAAGAAAAGGAAGAAGTGCAAGTGGAAGAAGGAGAACAATAGGAAGAAGAAGAAGAAGTGGAAGAATGAGAAAAAGAGGAGGAAGAAGAAGCAATGGAAGGAAAGGGAATGAAGAAGAAGTGGAACAAGGAGGATTAGAAGAAGGGGAGGAAGAAGAAGTAGTGTAGGCAGAAGAAGGGAAAGAAGGAGAAGAGAGGGAAGAAGAAGAACAAGTGGATGTAGTAGAAGTGGAAGAAGGTGAACAAGAGGAAGAAGAAGAAGTAGTTGAAGGAGTGGGGATGAAGCGGAAGACGGGGAACAAGAGGTAGAAATGCAAGTGGAAGCAGAAGAAGGAGAAAAAGAGGGATATGAGGAAGGAAAGGAAGAAGAAGAAAAGAAAGGAAAGGAGAGGATGAAGAAGAAGTGGAAGAAAGAGAACAAGAGGAGGCATGAGAAGTGGAAGAAAGACAAGAAGAGGAAGAAGAAGGAGAGTAACTAGAAGAAGTGGAAGAAGGAGAAGAAAAGGAAGAAGAAGAAGATGTGGAAGGTGAAGAAGTTGAAGAAGGTGAACAAGAGGAGGAAGAAGATGTAGTGGAAGCAGGTGAGATGAAGAAGAAGAATTGGAACAAGGAGAAAAGGAGGACAAGGAAGAAGGAGGGGAAGGGAAGGAAAGAAGAAGCAGAAGAAGTTGAATCTGGAGGAGAAGAGGAAGAAGAAGAAGAAGTGTAAGCATAAGATTTGGGGGAAGGAGCAGAAGAGGAAGAGCGACAATGGGAAGCAACAGAAGTGGGGGATGGAGAAAAAGAAGGAGAAGACGTAAAGGAAAGAAGAAGAAGTTGTGGAAGGAGAAGAAATGGAAGAAGAGGAAGAAGAAGAAGTGTAAGCAGATGAAGCGGAAGAAGGAGACGAAAATGAAGAAGAACAACAAGCGGAAGTAGAAGAAGTGGAAGAAGTAGTGGAATGAAAGGAGATGAAGAAGAGGAAGTGCAAGAAGGAGAATGGGAGGAGGGAGAAGAGGTGGAAGAAGGAGAAGAAGAGGAAGAAGAAGAAGTGGAAGAACGAGAAGAAATGGAAGAAGTGCAAGTGGAAGAAGGAGAACAATAGGAAGAAGAAGAAGAAGTGGAAGAACAAGAGAAAGAGGACGAAGAAGAAGCAATGGAAGGAAAGGGGATGAAGAAGAAGTGGAACAAGGAGGAAAAGAAGAAGGGGAGGAAGAAGAAGTAGTGTAGGCAGAAGAAGGGCAAGAAGGAGAAGAGAGGGAAGAAAAAAAACAAGTGGATGTAGTAGAAGTGGAAGAAGGTGAACAAGAGGAAGAAGAAGAAGTAGTTGAAGGAGTGGGGATGATGGAGAAGAAGTGGAAGAAGGAGAACAAGAGGTAGAAATGCAAGTGGAAGAAGAAGAAGGAGAAAAAGAGGGATATGATGAAGGAAAGGAAGAAGAAGAAGGAGATGAAGAGGAAGAAAGAAAGGAAAGCCGAGGATGAAGAAGAAGTGGAAGAAAGAGAACAAGAGGAGGCAGGAGAAGTGGAAGAAAGATAAGAAGAGGAAGAAGAAGGAGACTAAGTAGAAGAAGTGGAAGAAAAGGAAGAAGAAGAAGATGTGGAAAGTGAAGAAGTTGAAGAAGGTGAACAAGAGGAGGAAGAAGAAGTAGTGGAAGGAGGTGAGATAAAGAAGAAGAATTGTAAGCAGAAGAAGCGGAAGAAGGAGACGAAAATGAAGAAGAACAACAAGTAGAAGTAAAAGAAGTGGTAGAAGGAGAAGAAGAGGAAGAAGAAGAAGTGGAAGAACGAAAAGAAAAGGAAGAAGTGCAAGTGGAAGAAGGAGAACAATAGGAAGAAGAAGAAGAAGTGGAAGAATGGGAAAAAGAGGAGGAAGAAGAAGCAATGGAAGGAAAGGGGATGGAGAAGAAGTGGAACAAGGAGGAGAAGAAGAAGGGGAGGAAGAAGAAGTAGTCTAGGCAAAAGAAGGGCAGGAAGGAGAAGAGAGGGAAGAAGAACAAGTGGATGTAGTAGATGTGGAAGAAGGTGAACAAGAGGAAGAAGAATAAGTAGTTGAAGGAGTGGGGATGATGGAGAAGAAGTGGAAGAAGGAGAACAAGAGCTAGAAATGCAAGTTGAAGCAGAATAAGGAGAAAAAGAGGGATATGAGGAAGGAAAGGAAGAAGAAAAAGGAGATGAAGAGGAAGAAAAGAAATTAAAGGAGAGGATGAAGAAGAAGTGGATGAAAAAGAACAAGCGGAGGCAGGAGAAGTGGAAGAAGGAGAAGAAAAGGAAGAAGAAGAAGATGTGGAAAGTGAAGAAGTTGAAGAACATGAACAAGAGGAGGAAGATGTAGTGGAAGGAGGTGAGATGAAGAAGAAGAATTGGAACAAGGAGAAAAGGAAGAAGCAGGGGAAGGGAAGGAAAGAAGAAGCAAAAGAAGTTGAATCTGGAGGAGAAAAGGAAGAAGAAGAAGAAAGAAGGTGAACAAGAGGAGGAAGAAGAAGTAGTAGAAGGAGGTGACATGAAGAAGAAGAGTTGGAACAAGGAGAAAAGGAGGAATAGGAAGAAGGAGGGGAAGGGAAGGGAAGAAGAAGCAGAAGAAGTTGAAATTGGAGGAGAAGAGGAAGAAGAAGAAGAAGCGTAAGCATAAGATTTGGGGGAAGGAGAAGAAGAGGAAGAACAACAATGGGAAGCAACAGAAGTGGGGGGTGGAGAAAAAGAGGAAGGAGAAGACGGAAAGGAAAGAAGAAGAAGTTGTGGAAGGAGAAGAAATGGCAGAAGAGGAAAAAGAAGAAGTGTGAGCAGAAGAAGCAGACGAAAATGAAAAAGAACAACAAGTAGAAGTAGAAGAAGTGGTAGAAGGAGAAAATAAGAGGAATAGGAGGAAGTAGTGGAATAAAAGGACATGTAGAAGAAGAAGTGGAATAAGGAGAGCAGGAGGAGGGAGAAGAGGTGGCAGAAGGAGAAGAACAGGAAGAATAAGAAGTGGAAGAACGAGAAGAAAAGGAAGAAGTGCAAGTGGAAGAAGGAGAACAATAGGAAGAAGAAGAAGTGGAAGAATGAGAAAAAGAGGAGGAAGAAGAAGTAGTGTAGGCAGAAGAAGGGCAAGAAGGAGAAGAGAGGGAAGAAGAAGAGCAAGTGGATGTAGTAGAATTGGAAGAAGGTGAACAAGAGGAAGAAGAATAACTACTTGAAGGAGTTGGGATGATGGAGAAGAAGTGCAAGAAGGAGAACAAGAGCTAGAAATCCAACTGGAAGCAGAAGAAGGAGAAAAAGCGAGATATGACGAATGAAAGGAAGAAGAAGAAGGAGATGAAGAGGAAGAAAAGAAAGGAAAGGAGAGGATGAAGAAGAAGTGGAAGAAAGAGAACAAGAGGAGGCAGGAAAAGTGGAAGAAAGATAAGAAGAGGAAGAAGAAGGAGAGTAATAAGAAGAAGTGGAAGAAGGAGAAGAAAAGGAAGAAGAAGAAGATGTTGAAAGTGAAGAAGTTGAAGAAGGTGAACAAGAGGAGGAAGAAGAAGTAGTGGAAGGAGGTGAGATGAAGAAGAAGAATTGGAACAAGGAGAAAAGGAGGAAAAGGAAGAAGGAGGGGAAGGGAAGGAAAGAAGAAGCAGAAGAAGTTGAATCTGGAGGAGAAGAGGAAGAAGAAGAAGAAGTGTAAGCATAAGATTTGGGGGAAGGAGAAGAATAGGAAGAGCAACAATGGGAAGCAACAGAAGTGGGGGATGGAGAAAAAGAGGAAGGAGAAGACCGAAAGGAAAGAAGAAGAAGTTGTGGAAGCAGAAGAAATGGCAGAAGAGGAAGAAGAAGAAGTGTAAGCAGAAGAAGCGGAAGAAGCAGACGAAAATGAAGAAGAACAACAAGTAGAAGTTGAAGAAGTGGTAGAAGGAGAGAAAAAGAGGAATAGGAGGAACTAGTGGAATGAAAGGAGATAAAGAAGAAGAAGTGGAATAAGGAGAACAGGATGAGGGAGAAGAGGTGGCAGAAGGAGAAAAAGAGGAAGAAGATGAAGTAGAAGAACGAGAAGAAAAGCAAGAAGTGCAAGTGGAAGAAGGAGAACAATAGGAAGAAGAAGAAGTGGAAGAATGAGAAAAAGAGGAGGTAGAAGAAGCAATGGAAGGAAAGGGGATGAAGAAGAAGTGGAACAAGAAGGAGAAGAAGAAGGGGAGGAAGAAGAAGTAGTGTAGGCAGAAGAAGGGCAAGAAGGAGAAGAGAGGGAAGAAGAAGAACAAGTGGATATAGTAGAAGTGGAAGAAGGTGAACAAGAATAAGAAGAAGAAGTAGTTGAAGGAGTGGGGATGATGGAGAAGAAGTGGAAGAAGGAAAACAAGAGGTAGAAATGCAAGTGGAAGCAGAAGAAGGAGAAAAAGAGGGATATGAGGAAGGAAAGGAAGAAGAAGAAGGAGATGAAGAGGAAGAAAAGAAAGGAAAGGAGAGGATGAAGAAGAAGTGGAAGAAAGAGAACAAGAGGAGGCAGGAGAAGTGGAAGAAAGATAAGAAGAGGAAGAAGAAGGAGAGTAACTAAAAGAAGTGGAAGAAGGATAAGAAAAGGAAGAAGAAGAAGATGTGGAAGTGAAGAAGTTGAAGAACATGAACAAGAGGAGGAAGAAGAAGTAGTGGAAGGAGGTGAGATGAAGAAGAAGCATTGGAACAAGGAGAAAAGGAGGAAAAGGAAGAAGAAGGGGAAGGGAAGGTAAGAAGAAGCAGAAGAAGTGGAATCTAGAGGGGAAGAGGAAGAAGAAGAAGAAGTGTAAGCATAAGATTTAGGGGAAGGAGAAGAAGAGGTGGAAAGTGAAGAAGTTGAAGAAGGTGAACAAGAGGAGGAAGAAGAAGTAGTAGAAGGAGGTGACATGAAGAAGAAGAGTTGGAACAAGGAGAAAAGGAGGAATAGGAAGAAGGAGGGGAAGGGAAGGGAAGAAGAAGCAGAAGAAGTTGAAATTGGAGGAGAAGAGGAAGAAGAAGAAGAAGCGTAAGCATAAGATTTGAGGGAAGGAGAAGAAGAGGAAGAGCAACAATGGGAAGCAATAGAAGTGGGGGATGGAGAAAAAGAGGAAGGAGAAGACGGAAAGGAAAGAAGAAGAAATTGTGGAAGGAGAAGAAATGGAAGAAGAGGAAGAAGAAGAAGTGTAAGCAGAAGAAGCGGAAGAAGGAGACGAAAATGAAGAAGAACAACAAGTAGAAGCAGAAGAAGCGGTAGAACTAGTGGACTAAAAGGAGATGAAGAAGAAGAAGTGGAAGAAGGAGAACGGGAGGAGGGAGAAGAGGTGGCAGAAGGAGAAGAAGAGGAAGAACAAGAAGTGGAAGAACGAGAAGAAAAGGAAGAAGTGCAAGTGGAAGAAGGAGAACAATAGGAAGAAGAAGAAGATGTGGAAGAATGACAAAAAGAGGAGGAAGAAGAAGCAATGGTAGGAAAGGGGATCAAGAAAAAGTGGAACAAGGAGGAGAAGAAGAAGTAGTGTAGGCAGAAGAAGGGCAAGAAGGAGAAGAGAGGGAAGAAGAAGAACAAGTGGATGTAGTAGAAGTGGAAGAAGGTGAACATGAGGAAGAAGAAGAAGTAGTTGAAGGAGTGGGGATGATGGAGAAGAACTGGAAGTAGGAGAACAAGAGGTAGAAATGCAAGTGGAAGCAGAAGAAGGAGAAAAAGAGAGATATGACGAAGGAAAGGAAAAAGAAAAAGGAGATGAAGAGGAAGAAAAGAAAGGAAAGGAGAGGATGAAGAAGAAGTGGAAGAAAGATAAGAAGAGGAAGAAGAAAGAGAGTAAGTAGAAGAAGTGGAAAAAGGAGAAGAAAAGGAAGAAGAAGAAGATGTGGAAAGTGAAGAAGTTGAAGAAGGTGAACAAGAGGAGGAAGAGGAAGTAGTGGAAGGAGGTGAGATGAAGAAGAAGAATTGGTATAAGGAGAAAAAGAGGAAAAGGAAGAAGCAGAGGAAGGGAAGGGAAGAAGAAGCAGAAGAAGTGGAATCTGGAGGAGAAGAGGAACAAGAAGAAGAAGTGTAAGAATAAGATTTGGGGGAAGGAGAAGAAGTGGAAGAACAACAATGGGAAGTAACAGAAGTGGGGGATGGAGAAAAAGAGGAAGGAGAAGACGGAAAGGAAAGAAGAAGAAGTTGTGGAAGGAGAAGGAATGGAAGAAGAGGAAGAAGAAGAAGTGTAAGCAGACGAAGCGGAAGAAGGAGACGAAAATGAAGAAGAACCACAAGTAGAAGTAGAAGAAGTGGTAGAACTAGAGGGATATGAGGAAGGAAAGGAAGAAGAAGAAGGAGATGAAGAGGAAGAAAAGAAAGGAAAGGAGCGGATGAAGAACAAGTGGAAGAAAGAGAACAAGAGGAGGCAGGAGAAGTGGAAGAAAGATAAGAAGAGGAAGAAGAAGGAGAGTAACTAAAAGAAGTGGAAGAAGGAGAAGAAAAGGAAGAAGAAAAAGATGTGGAAAGTGAAGAAGTTGAAGAAGGTGAACAAGAGGAGGAAGAAGGAGAATGGGAGGAGGGAGAAGAGGTGGCAGAAGGAGAAGTAGAGGAAGAAGAGGAAGTGGAAGAACGAGAAGAAAAGGAAGAAGTGCAAGTGGAAGAAGGAGAACAATAGGAAGAAGAAGAAGTGGTAGAATGAGAAAAAGAGGAGGAAGAAGAAGCAATGGAAGGAAAGGGGATGAAGAAGAAGTGCAACAAGGAGGAGAAGAAGAAGGGGCGGAAGAAGAAGTAGTGTAGGCAGAAGAAGGGCAAGAAGGAGAAGAGAGGGAAGAAGAAGAAGGAGTGGATGTAGTAGAAGTGGAAGAAGGTGAACAAGAGGAAGAAGAAGAAGTAGTTGAAGGAGTGGGGATGATGGAGAAGAAGTGGAAGAACGAGACCAAGACGTAGAAATGCAAATGGAAGCAGAAGAAGGAGAAAAAGAGTGATATGACGAAGGAAAGGAAGAAGAAGAAGGAGATGAAGAGGAAGAAAAGAAAGGAAAGGAGAGGATGAAGAAGAAGTGGATGAAAGAAAATAAGAGGAGGCAGGAGAAGTGGAAGAAAGATAAGAAGAGGAAGAAGAAGGAGAGTAACTAGAATTAGTTGAAGAAGGAGAAGAAAAGGAAGACGAAGAAGATGTGCAAAGTGAAGAAGTTGAAGAAGGTGAACAAGAGGAGGAAGAAGATATGGTGGAAGAAGGTGAGATGAAGTAGAAGAATTGGAAAAAGGAGAAAAGGAGGAAAAGGAAGAAGGAGGGCAAGCGAAGGAAAGAAGAAGCAGAAGAAGTGGAATCTGGAGGAGAAGAGGAAGAAGAAGAAGAAGTGTAAGCATAAGATTTGGGCGAAGGAGAAGAAGAGGAAGAGCAACAATGGGAAGCAACAGAAGTGGGGGATGGAGAAAAAGAGGAACGAGAAGACGAAAAGGAAAGAAGAAGAAGTTGTGGAACGAGAAGAAATGGAAGAAGAGGAAGAAGAAGAAGTGTAAGCACAAGAAGCGGAAGAAGGAGACGAAAATGAAGAAGAACAACAAGTAGAAGCAGCAGAAGTGGTAGAAGGAGAGAATAAGAGTAATAAGAGGAAGTAGTGGAATGAAAGGAGGTGAAGAAGAAATGGAAGAAGGAGAGGAAAAGGAAGAAGAAGAAGATGTGGAAAGTGAAGAAGGTGAACAAGAGGAGGAAGAAGAAGTAGTGGACGGAGGTGAGATGAAGAAGAAGAATTGGAACAAGGGGAAGAAGGAGAACGGGAGGAGGGAGAAGATGTGGCAGAAGGAGAAGAAGAGGAAGAAGAAGAAGTGGAAGTGGAAGAATGAGAAAAAGCGGAGAAAGAAGAAGCAATGAAAGGAAAGGGGATGAAGAAGAAGTGGAACAAGGAGGAGGAGAAGAAGGGGAGGAAGAAGAAGTAGTGTAGGCAGAAGAAGGGCAAGAAGGAGAAGAGAGGGAAGAAGAAGAACAAGTGGATGTAGTAGAAGTGGAAGAAGGTGAACAAGAGGAAGAAGAAGAAGTTGTTGAAGGAGTGGGGATGATGGAGAAGAAGGGGAAGAAGGAGAACAAGAGGTAGAAATGCAAGTGGAACAGAAGAAGGAGAATAAGAGGGAAAGGAAGAAGGAGGGGAAGGGAAGGGAAGAAGAAGCAGAAGAAGTGGAATCTGGAGGAGAAGAGGAAGAAGAAGAAGAAGTGTAAGCATAAGATTTGGGGGAAGGAGAAGAAGAGGAAGAGCAATAATTGGAAGCAACAGAAGTGGGGGATGGAGAAAAAGAGGAAGGAGAAGACGGAAAGGAAAGAAGAAGAAGTTGTGGAAGGAGAGGAAATGGAAGAAGAGGAAGAAGAAGAAGTGTAAGTGGAAGAAGGAGACAAAAATGAAGAAGAACAACAAGTAGAAGTAGAAGAAGTGGTAGAAGGAGAGAATAAGAGGAATAGGAGGAAGTATTGGAATGAAAGGAGGTGAAGAAGAAGAAGTGGAAGAAGGAGAACGGGAGGAGGGAGAAGAGTTGGCAGAAGGAGAAGAAGAGGAAGCAGAAGAAGTGGAAGAACGAGAAGAAAAGGAAGAAGTGCAAGTGGAAGAAGGAGAACAATAGGAAGAAGATGAAGAAGTGGAAGAATGTGAAAAAGAGGAGGAAGAAGAAGTGGAACAAGGAGGAGAAGAAGAATGGGAGGAAAAAGAAGTAGTGTAGGCAGAAGAAGGGCAAAAGGAGAAGAAAGGGAAGAAGAAGAACAAGTGGATGTAGTAGAAGTGGAAGAAGGTGAACAAGAGGAAGAAGAAGAAGTAGTTGAAGGAGTGGGGTTGATGCAGAAGAAGTGGAAGAAGGAGAACAAGAGGTAGAAATGCAAGTGGAAGCAAAAGAAGGAGAAAAAGAGGGATATGACGAAGGAAAGGAAGAAGAAGAAGGAGATGAAGAAGAAGAAAAGAAAGGAAAGGAGAGGATGAAGAAGAAGTGGAAGAAAGAGAACAAGAGGAGGCAGGAGAAGTTGAAGAAAGATAAGAAGAGGAAGAAGAAGGAGAGTAACTAGAAGAAGTGGAAGAAGGAGAAGAAAAGGAAGAAGAAGAAGATGTGGAAAGTGAAGAAGGTGAACAAGAGGAGGAAGAAGAAGTAGTGGAAGGATGAGATGAAGAAGAAGAATTGGTGATGTGAATTCCCCTTGCCACGAATTCAGAACGGACCGATTAGGACTATTTGTTAGAATGGAAAAAGAAAAAGGTCAGAATTGGGGATGATGGTGGTTTTGGGGGACACGCAACTTCCGGGAAGGAAGATAAGTCTCAAAGACGCGACAACAGGTGGAAGGCCCTTGATAAGTCTCACGCTTGGTTCAGCCAAGAACCTAGGAGATACACTCTCTCAAGAAAAGTTTTATCCAAAGCAAAGTCCCTCTATTTCCATTGAAATGCAATACATATAGGAATTCCATAAAGCCATGAAATAAATGCACCATTTACTAACATTGATTGAGGCTTATTTATTAAATAACCTCCCTACTAGTGCATATGAAAAGGCAACAGCCACACGGAAGGAAAACTAGACAACCACTAAAATTCAACACTCCAAAATAAAAGAAAAATTAAAATAAACTGTTTTAAAAGCATGGCAAATAACACAACAGTACCAACACATTTTACAACTTTATTTAATTAAACCCACTTTGAATAAAATAACTTTGCAGCAACATCCTCTATTTCATGAATCTTCAATGATGAGCATGCATTGAATTAATTTTTCCTCTATGTCCTTTTCATTAGGTGCAGCTTCCAGAATTGTTGCTACCACTTGTTGTAAACCTTCTCTTGCTTTACTAGCTCTTGCCCTTGTCATAGGTGTCCCAAGTCCTTCAAGCACCTTACTGTCTTTGTTTGTAGCTGTATCCTCATCAATTGGAACAAGGAGAAAAGGAGGAAAAGGAAGAAAGAGGGGAAGGGAAGGGAAGAAGAAGCAGAAGAAGTGGAATCTGGAGGAGAAAAGGAAGAAGAAGAAGAAGTGTAAGCATAAGATTTGGGGGAAGGAGAAGAAGAGGAAGAGCAACACTGGGAAGCAACAGAAGTGGGGGATGGAGAAAAAGAGGAAGGAGAAGACGACAAGGAAAGAAGAAGAAGTTGTGGAAGGAGAAGAAATGGAAGAAGAGGAAGAAGAAGAAGTGGAAGAAGGAGACGAAAATGAAGAAGAACAACAAGTAGAAGTAGAAGAAGTGGTAGAAGGAGAGAATAAAAGGAATAGGAGGAAGTAGTGGAATGAAAGGAGACGAAGAAGAAGAAGTGGAAGAAGGAGAACAGGAGGAGGGAAAAGAGGTGGCAGAAGGAGAACAAGAGGAAGAAGAAGCAGTGGAAGAACGAGAAGAAAAGGAAGAAGTGCACGTGGAAGAAGGAGAACAATAGAAAGAAGAAGAAGAAGTGGAAGAATGAGAAAAAGGGGAGGAAGAAGAAGCAATGGAAGGAAAGAGGATGAAGAAGAAGTGGAGGAAGAAGAAGTAGTGTAGGCAGAAGAAGGGCATGAAGGAGAAGAGAGGGAAGAAGATGAACAAGTGGATGTAGTAGAAGAGGAAGAAGGTGAACAAGAGGAAGAAGAAGAAATAGTTGAAGGAGTGGGGATGATGGAGAAGAAGTGGAAGAAGGAGAACAACAGGTAGAAATGCAAGTGGAAGCAGAAGAAGGAGAAAAAGAGGGATATGATGAAGGAAAAGAAGAAGAAGAAGGAGAAAAAGAGGGATATGATGAAGGAAAGGAAGAAGAAGAAGAGGAAGAAAAGAAAGGAAAGGAGAGGATGAAGAAGAAGTGGAGGAAAGAGAACAAGAGGAGGCAGGAGAAGTGGAAGAAAGTTAAGACGAGGAAGAAGAAGGAGAGTAACTAGAAGAAGTGGAAGAAGGAGAAGAAAAGGAAGAAGAAGAAGATGTGGAAAGTGAAGAAGTTAAAGAAGGTGAACAAGACGAGGAAGAAGAAGTAGTGGAATGAGGTGAGATGAAGAAGAAGAATTGGAATAGGGAGAAAAGGAGGAAAAGGAAGAAGGAGAGGAAGGGAAGGGAAGAAGAAGCAGAAGAAGTGGAATCTGGAGGAGAAGAGGAATAAGAAGAAGAAGTCTAAGAATAAGATTTGGGGGAAGGAGAAGAAGCGGAAGAGCAACATGGGAAGCAACAGAAGTGGGGGATGGAGAAAAAGAGGAAGGAGAAGACGGAAAGGAAAGAAGAAGAAGTTGTGGAAGGAGAAGAAATGGAAGAAGAGGAAGAAGAAAAAGTGTAAGCAGAAGAAGCGGAGAAGGAGACGAAAATGAAGAAGAACAACAAGTAGAAGTAGAAGAAGTGGTATAAGTAGTGGAATGCAAGGAGATGAAGAAGAAGAAGTGGAAGAGGAGAACGGGAGGAGGGAGAAGACTTGGCAGAAGGAGAGGAAGATGAAGAAGAAGAAGTGGAAGAACGATAAGAAAAGGAAGAAGTGCAAGTGGAAGAAGGAGAACAATAGGAGGAAGAAGAAGAAGTGGAAGAATGAGAAAAAGAGGAGGAAGAAGAAGCAATGGAAGGATAGGGGATGAAGAAGAAGTGGAACAAGGAGGAGAAGAATAAGGGGAGGAAGAAGAAGTAGTGTAGGTAGAAGAAGGGCAAGAAGGAGAAGAGAGGGAAAAAGAAGAACAAGTGGATGTAGTAGAAGTGGAAGAAGGTGAACAAGAGGAAGAAGAAGAAATAGTTGAAGGAGTGGGGATGATGGAGAAGAAGTGGAAGAAGGAAAACAAGAGGTAGAAAAGCAAGTGGAAGCAGAAGATGGAGAAAAAGAGGGATATGACGAGGGAAAGGAGGAAGACGAAGGAGATGAAGAGGAAGAAAAGAAAGGAAGATGAAGAAGAAGTGGAAGAAAGAGAACAAGAGGAGGCAGGAGAAGTGGAAGAAAGATAAGAAGAGGAACAAGAAGGAGAGTAACTAGAAGAACTGGAAGAAGGAGAAGAAAAGGAGGAAGAAGAAGAAGATAAAGAGCAACAAAAGTCGGGGATGGAGAAAAAGAGGAAGGAGAAGACAGAAAGGAAAGAAGGAGAAGTTGTGGAAGGAGAAGAAATTGAAGAACAGGAAGAAGAACAAGTGTAAGCAGAAGAAGCGGAAGAAGGAGATGAAAATGAAGAAGAACAACAGATAGAAGTAGAAGAAGTGGTAGAAGTAGTGGAATGAAAGTAGATGAAGAAGAAGAAGTGTAAGCAGAAGAAGCGGAAGAAGTAGACGAAAATGAAGAAGAACAACAAGTAGAAGTACAAGAAGTGGTAGAAGGAGAGAATAAGAGGAATAGGAGGAAGTAGTGGAATGCAAGGAGATGAAGAAGAAGAAGTGGAAGAAGGAGAACGGGTGGAGGGAGAAGAAGTGACAAAAGGAGAAGAAGAGGAAGAAGAAGAAGTGGAAGAAAGAGAAGAATAGGAAGGAGTGCAAGTGGAAGAAGGAGAACAATAGGAAGAAGAAGTGGAAGAATGATAAAAAGAGGAGGAAGAAGAAGCAATGGAACGAAAGGGGTTGAAGAAGAAGTGGAACAAGGAGGAGAAGAAAGAAGAAGTAGTGTTGATGCATTCTCCCCAAGCAAGGGCCCTATCACTAGGGCCATGGCTAGAAGAATAGAAGAAGACATGGCTAGAGTAGAGGGAGGAAGATCTCACCTCCATATGACCATCAAGTTATGCAAGCCATGACTTATTTACTTGTAATTTTTATTTTAGGAACCTAGGATTTTATTTTGGACGTGTATTAGTCATTTAATTTTCTAGGAGGTGTCTTAGTAATAAGAAGGGGTAAGATTAGCTATTGGGCCTTTATTTAGGAAATAAGGGGGTAGTTTGATAACTACACCCTCTTTTGCTAAATAAAACCCAAAACTAATAAAGGAGTAATCTTGGCCCTTGGATGAGGTAGCTTGGGCACCAATTCTCATCTAAAGGAGGGTATTGATTGGACTTTGGGCTTCAATCCTCCTCCCTTGGATGACTCCTTTTAATCCTAGCCCTTCATTTCCTTCATGACTTGTCCAAGAGGTCAGCTCCCTCTATAAAAAGGTGCTCCTTCACACTCTTGTATTTTTTACACTTGATTGAATGGAAAAACCTTGAGTTGGCCAAAATTCTCTTAGTGTCCACCCTTCTCTCTTTGAGAATTCCTTAGGTTTTTATCAAGGGTTCCATCCCTTGTGGCAAACTTTCCCTCTTAGGCTTATCTTACCTTAAGTGGCGCCTAAAACCACCTCACTTCTTACCTCTCCACAAACCATTTCACCAAAGAAGAAAACCTCTAGAAAAAGATCAAGGGAGGCATGCATCATTTGGTATCTAGAGCATTGGTTCTAGAGGTCTAAACTCTCTTCCTATCTCATTTATTTTTTCTTTCCGTTTTCCTATTTTATTTTATCTTTAATTTCCGCAATTTTTTCTAGCTTTCCATTATTGTTTATCATTTCCATTTATGTCTTGAGTTTATTGTTTTGAGTTATAGTTTATTTGCACCATTTATTTTTTGCTTGATGCAATTTATATTGTTCTTTTCTTTGCATCTACGTCTCTCCCATATTCATTAATTTCCGCTTAAGCTTTGAGTTGGGTGCTTTCTTGCTTGAATTTTGGTTTTGAGAATTTCTTGCTAAAAATCCATGCCGTTGTGGTGAATTCCACAACCTTGTGGTCAAGAAATTTAGACCAAATTCTTGTGTTTCGTTGCACCTAGTTGCCTTGTTTTTGCTTTATTTTTAGCTTTTATTTTTCACTTTTATACTCTTGTGTAGTTGTCTATAAGTCATGTTTATAGTTTCCCATGTCTATTAATTCCTTTTAAGTTTAGCCTCTTTTGTTTTTACAAAAAAAAAATTGAAACTTCTTAAATTGAGCAACATAGAGGGTTATATCTCATGTCTAAGTCTCTTTAGAAGTTCATGTGCTTTTAGTTGAAGCATATTCTTAAAAAAAAAATTCAAAAATAGTTGCTCAATTTCCTTTGTCTTTATTTTCCTTATACGTATAATTTGTAGCTCATTTGTGTGGTAAAGGTAGTTCTTGTTTGTGGGTGCTTTCACTTAAGCTATAAGTTTGGTATTTGTGTTCAACAAATTACTAAAATCTTAACAAAGCTTGAGTCCAGTGGCACACCAAACTACTAAACCATTAACACATCTATAGCTACTTTGCATTTTGAAGTCATTTCTAGTAGTACGTAAATTGTTGCTTTTAATTTTCTTTATTGTTCCAAGCACATAACTCTTTTTTATCAAGCACTAAATTCACAATCAATTTAGGTGCATCTAGTAAATATTCAAAAAAAAGACAAGAAAACAAAGTCTAAAATAAAATACAAAAAAAAAACAACGAAGGATTCAAAAAAAAAAAAAAAAGAGAACAAACAAAAGAAAAGAAAGTTTGAAAAAAATTCATTTGATGTACCTAACCTAAAATTAGCAAGTGCTTCAACTTTGAACTTGGAACCTTAAAAGAAATTTTATTACTTTTGGTACACTAGAACTTGATATTTGTGTTCTTCTACTCTTTAATCTAGTGCCATTCTTAGGTATTCCATTGTGTGCTCTCTTTCTTTTGTTTACCTTTTAGTTGTTGCTTGTCTTTTAAATCATCTTTCTAGTTTGTCTTATATACTCTTACCATTTGGTTAAGTGTCCTTTTGATTGTGTTATCTTTTATTGTTTTTTGAGTTTCTATTCGCACCTCCCGTTGCTACTTTTGGTTTCTTTGGTTTGTGTGTTAGTGTCACTTTTGGGAGAAAGCTTGAAAAAGGAGCTTACCACAAGGGTAGCATATTTTGGAAGGTTGGACTAAGAGCCTAAGGGATCACCTCAAAAGGAAATACACCTAGCCGTGAAGACTTTGATTTGAGGGAGCATTTGGAGAATCATTTTTTGAAGACTTTACTTTTTCTTTAATTTGGGTGTATTAATTTTTTAGTTGGGAGTTTGAGTGCCCTTAAGGCCCTCCCTTTGGTTGTAATAAAATTTAATCAATTTTTTAGTTTCTCGAAAATTAGGTGAAGAAGGAAGAAGTGGTACACTTCCTTCAACACCTTAGGAGCTCGCTTTAGATCCCTTCTCTTTTGAATTTTTGCTTTAAAATTCTTGCTTTATTTTTCTTATTCAAAGCGCTTAGAAGGCTAAAGAGTTCCAAAGACTCATCAAGCCATTTTAGGCAAGAAAACACAAAAAGAGAGGAGTGTTTGTTTGTGAAAATTTTTTAGCCACCTTTTTCCTCTTAGAAATTCAAGCACAATGACATCACACACCCACTCTAGTGCTCATAGTTATTCATCAAACAAGAGTGTAAACCAAAGAAATATTTCTAAAGATTACACTCTAGAAAACTTAAACATGGACTTTAGGGAGTGGATGACAAAAGAACAAGAGAGAAGAGAAGAAAAAAGGAGAGAAAAAGAGTCCAAGGAGAAAAGAAAAATAAAAGAAAGAGAGGAAGAAAAGAGAGAAAAAAGAGAGAAGGAAGAGAGAAGAATAAGAGAAAGGAGAGAAGATGAAGAAAGGAGAGAAAGAAAAGAAAGAGAAAGAAGAAAAGAGAAAGAAGAAGAAAAAAGAAAAAAGAAAGCATGGGAATGGTGAGAATTACAAAATGAAAGGGATAGTCTTAGGTTCCCCATCTAGACATACCCATAGGAGTGAAAGTGAGGAAGAATACTACAATCATCCTAGGAGAAACTCCCATTCATCCATGCATAATAATGGGGCCCCTCCAAGGGAGCCCAAAATTGATCTCCCCCCATTTCATGGGAGGGAAGATGTGGAAGCCTACCTTGATTGGGAAATCAAGGTAGAACAACTCTTCACTTGCCATGAGGTAAGAGAAGAAAGAAAGGTTCCAATGGCAACCCTTAGCTTCCAAGGGCATGCCATGCATTGGTGGGTTGGGTTAACCAATGAGAGAATCCGCACCAATATGCCTTCCATAAGATATTGGAATGATCTTAGAAGTGCTCTAAGAAGAAGGCATATTCCCTCTTGGTATGAAAGAGATCTTTTGGATAGACTCCAAAGGCTAAGGCAAACCAACCTTAGTATAGAAGAGTATAGACAAAAGAAGGAACTTCTTATCTTGAGGGCGGGTATCATTGAGGAACCCAAGGCCACTATGGCAAGGTTTTTGTGTGGGTTGAGCCCCGAAATTCGTGATAAGGTGGAGCTCTTCTCATACAATTCCCTTGATGAGTTAGTTCAACTTTGCATCAAGGTGGAAAATCAACCTAGAAGGAAAACTTTTAAAAAGGATAACCCACCTTATGTAAAGAGGGACCAACCTACGGGGAACTCTTTCAAGAGTTACCCCAAAGAGGAACATCCCAAGCACTTCAAAGAGCATAAAACATCACATATAGAGAGAAAAACCCCTACTACTAACTCTCACAAGAAAGTTAGTAGTATCAAATGCTTTAAATGTCTTGGGAGAGGTCACATTGCCTCTCAATGCCCTACTAAGAGAAACATCATCATGAGGGCCCAAGATGTTTATAGTAGTGAGTCTAGCTCACACTCCTCTAGTGAGAGCGAAGGAGAAGGGGTTCATGCATACCAATCTAATTGTGATGAAACCGCTTATGCATGTGAGGGAGACCTCTTAATGATAAGAAGACTTCGTGGAAGCCAGCCTTTGAAAGTGTCCTCATCTCAAAGGGAGAACATATTCCACACTCGCTGTAAGGTGAATGACAAAATATGTTCTCTCATTGTGGATAGTGGGTCATGCTGCAATTGTTGTAGCTCAAGGTTGGTGGAAAAGCTAGCCTTGACCCCACTTCCCCACCCTAAGCCTTACAAGCTTCAATGGCTCAATGAGCAAGGGGAAATGGAGGTCAATGAGCAAGTCAAGGTTCCAATTTCCATTGGGTCTTATAAAGATGAGATCCTGTGTGACATAGTCCCAATGGAAGCTGGCCATATCTTGCTAGGAAGACCATGGCAATTTGATAAGAAAGCCATACACCATGGTCATTCCAATAACATCATCCTCACTCATAAGGATAAGCGCATTAAGTTTTGTCCTCTAACACCTTCACAAGTGGCGGAGGACCAACTCATCATGAAACATAAGAGAGATGAGGAGAAAAAAAAAAGCAAAGCTTTACCCCTAAAGCTTGAAAGGGGTAAAGAGGTTGAGTTGGAAGTTGGTGCGCCTTCCAAGAAAGTCATTAGTAAAGGGAGTTTATTTGCGACAAAATTGGAATTAAAGGAAGCCCCCTTAACTAACAGACCTTTCTATCTCCTCCTTTGCAAAGAGGCATCCCCCATTTCTTCCCCCTCCACTTTTTTCCCTTCTAGTTCTAGTACTGCCATAGAATTTGGACCTGAGAACCTACCTCAAGAGCTTCAAGAGCTTTTAAAGGAGTTTGGTGATATATTCCCTAATGAAGTTCCCAAAGGACTTCCTCCAATTAGGGGTATAGAACACCAAATAGACTTGGTACCTGGGGCTAGCCTGCCTAATAGGCCTGCTTATAGGACTAATCCCATGGAGACCAAGGAGCTTGAATCTCAAGTCCAAGAACTATTGGAGAAGGGTTGGGTTCAAGAGAGCCTAAGCCCTTGTGCTGTGCCAGTTTTGTTGGTGCCTAAGAAGAATGGCCAATGGAGGATGTGCATTGATTGTCGAGCAATCAATAACATCACCATCAATTATTTTCAAAAATTGATCTTAAGAGTGGTTATCACCAAATCCGCATCAAGGAAGGTGATGAGTGGAAAACCGCTTTTAAGACCAAGTTTGGGCTGTATGAGTGGTTGGTAATATTTGGGCTTACCAATGCCCCAAGCACCTTCATGAGGCTTATGAATCATGTCCTTAGGGATTGCTTAGGAAAATTTTGTGTTGTTTATTTTGATGACATCTTAGTGTATAGCAAGAGCCTAGATGAACATGTAGGCCATCTTAGGCGCGTCTTTTGCATTCTTAGGTCACACCAACTCTATGGAAATCTTGAAAAATGTAATTTTTGTGTGGAGAGTGTGGTGTTCTTAGGTTTTATAGTTAATAAAAATGGGGTTCAAGTAGACCCCGACAAAATCAAAGCCATCCAAGAATGGCCCACCCCAAAAAGTGTGACTAAGATCAAGAGTTTTCATGGTCTCGCGAGCTTTTACAGGCGCTTTGTGCCTAACTTCTCCACACTTTTCTCACCAATCAATGATTTGGTGAAGAAGGATACTCCTTTCCTTTGGGGTGAAAAACAACAAAAAGCCTTTGAACTTATCAAAGAGAAACTGACCCATGCACCAGTTTTAGCTCTTCCTGACTTTTCTAAAACTTTTGAGCTAGAGTGTGATGCATCGGGAGTGGGTGTGGGAGCTGTGTTGTTACAAGGTGGTCATCCCGTGGCTTATTTTAGTGAAAAACTAAATGGAGCCGCCTTAAACTACCCCACCTATGATAAAGAGTTTTACTCTTTGATAAGGGCCCTTCAAACTTGCGAACATTATCTTGTACCCAAGGAGTTCATCATTCATAGTGACCATGAGTCACTTAAGTATTTGAAGGGTCAAGGCAAGCTTAATAAAAGGCATGCTAAATGGGTAGAATTTCTTGAGACTTTCCCTTACATCATCAAATACAAGAAAGGAAAACATAATGTGGTGGCTGATGCTTTGTCTCGTAGACATACCCTTTACACCACCTTAAGTGCAAAGATTCTTGGATTTGATAATATTAGAGAAATGTATCTTTCTGATAAGGATTTTGGATCCATTTATGCTGCCTCTACATTTGCATGTAAAACCCAAAATGGGTTCTTTGTGAGTGAGGGGTACCTTTTCAAAGGTAGCAGACTTTGTGTACCCCAAGGATCTATGAGAAATCTGTTGACAAAAGAGAGCCATGAGGGTGGGCTCATGGGGCATTTTGGAATTAACAAAACTCTTGTGCTTTTACAAGAAAAATTCTTTTGGCCCCATATGAAGAAAGACGTCTATAGACATTGTCGTAGATGCATTGCTTGCTTGCAAGCTAAGTCTAAGACAATGGCTCATGGATTGTACACACCCTTACCTGCTCCTTCTGCACCTTGGCTGGATATTAGTATGGATTTCATCCTTGGCCTGCCTCGAACCCAACGAGGTGCAGACTCTATCTTTGTAGTGGTAGATAGATTTTCAAAAATGGCTCACTTTATACCATGCCACAAGATAGACGATGCGAGCAACATTGCGAGACTTTTCTTTAAAGAAGTTGTCCGTTTACATGGAATTCCCCAATCCATAGTCTCTGATAGAGATGTGAAGTTCCTTAGCCACTTTTGGAAAGCATTGTGGGCAAGGCGAGGAACTAAACTCTTATTTTCTACCACATGTCACCCCCAAACTGATGGGCAGACTGAGGTAGTAAATAGATCTCTATCTACTATGCTTAGGACACTTCTTCGAGGAAATCACAAGTCTTGGGATGAATACCTACCCCATATTGAGTTTGCATACAACCGGGTGGTTCAAAGGACCACCAAGCATTCTCCCTTTGAAGTTGTTTATGGCTTCAACCCCCTTACTCCTCTTGATATCTTGCCCTTACCCTTCCCTTCTTCTGTTCACAAAGAAGGAATAGTAAGAGCGGATTTTGTTAAAAAATTACATGAAAGGGTAAAGGCCAACATTGAACATCATTCAAAGGAGTATGCTAGTAAAGCCAATAGGGGCAGGAAAGAAATTATCTTCAATGAAGGGGATTGGGTATGGCTTCATTTGAGGAAGGATCGCTTCCCTACTCAAAGAAAGTCCAAGCTTAGCCCCCGAGGAGATGGTCCCTTTCAAGTCCTCAAGAGAGTGAACAACAATGCATACATATTAGATCTCCCTGACGACTATAGTGTCAGTACTACCTTTAATGTTTGTGATTTGATCCCTTTTGTAGGTACTAATGAAGAAGAGGAGGACCTATCAGATTTGAGGTCAAATCCTTCCCAAGGGGGAGGGGATGATGCATTCTCCCCAAGCAAGGGCCCTATCACTAGGGCCATGGCTAGAAGAATAGAAGAAGACATGGCTAGAGTAGAGGGAAGAAGATCTCACCTCCATATGACCATCAAGTTATGCAAGCCATGACTTATTTACTTGTAATTTTTATTTTAGGAACCTAGGATTTTATTTTGGACATGTATTAGTCCATTTAATTTTCTAGGAGGTGTCTTAGTAATAAGAAGGGGTAAGATTAGCTTTTGGGCCTTTATTTAGGAAATAAGGGGGTAGTTTGATAACTACACCCTCTTTTGCTAAATAAAACCCAAAACTAATAAAGGAGTAATCTTGGCCCTTGGATGAGGTAGCTTGGGCACCAATTCTCATCTAAAGGAGGGTATTGATTGGACTTTGGGCTTCAATCCTCCTCCCTTGGATGACTCCTTTTAATCCTAGCCCTTCATTTCCTTCATGACTTGTCCAAGAGGTTAGCTCCCTCTATAAAAAGGTGCTCCTTCACACGCTTGTATTTTTTACACTTGATTGAATGGAAAAACCTTGAGTTGGCCAAAATTCTCTTAGTGTCCACCTTTCTCTCTTTGAGAATTCCTTAGGTTTTTATCAAGGGTTCCATCCCTTGTGGCAAACTTTCCCTCTTAGGCTTATCTTACCTTAAGTGGCACCTAAAACCACCTCACTTCTTACCTCTCCACAAACCATTTCACCAAAGAAGAAAACCTCTAGAAAAAGATCAAGGGAGGCATGCATCAAGTGTAGGCAGAAGAAGGGCAAGAATGAGACGAGAGGGAAGAAGAAGAACAAGTGGATGTAGTAGAAGTGGAAGAAGGTGAACAAGAGGAAGAAGAAGAAGTAGTTGAAGGGGTGGGGATCATGGAGAAGAAGTGGAAGAAGGAGAACAAGAGGTAGAAATGCAAGTGGAAGCAGAAGAAGGAGAAAAAGAGGGATATGACGAAGGAAAGGAACAAGAAGAGGAAGATGAAGAGGAAGAAAAGAAAGGAAAGGAGAGGATGAAGAAGAAGTGGAAGAAAGAGAACAAGAGGAGGCAGGAGAAGTGGAAGAAAGATAAGAAGAGGAAGAAGAAGGAGAGTAACTAGAAGAAGGGGAAGAAGCAGAAGAAAAGGAAGAAGAACAAGATGTGGAAAGTGAAGAAGGTGAACAAGAGGACGAAGAATAAGTAGTGGAAGGAGGTGAGATGAAGAAGAAGAATTGGAACAAGGAGAAAAGGAGGAAAAGGAAGAAGGAGGGGAAGGAAAGGGAAGAAGAAGCAGAAGAAGTGGAATCTGGAGGAGAAGAGGAAGAAGAAGCAGAAGTGTAAGCATAAGATTTGGGGGAAGGAGAAGAAGAGGAAGAGCAACAATGGGAAACAACAGAAGTGGGGGATGGAGAAAAAGAGGAAGGAGAAGACGGAAAGGAAAGAAGAAGAAGTTGTGGAAGGAGAAGAAATGGAAGAAGAGGAAGAAGAAGAAGTGTAATAGAAGAAGTGGAAGAAGCAGATGAAAATGAAGAAGAACAACAAGTAGAAGTAGAAGAAGTGGTAGAAGTAGTGGAATGAAAGGAGATGAAGAAGAAGAAGTGGAAGAAGGAGAATGGGAGGAGGGCCAAGAGGTGGCAGAAGGAGAAGAAGAGGAAGAACAAGAAGTGGAAAAATGAGAAGAAAAGGAAGAAGTGCAAATGGAATAAGGAGAACAATAGGAAGAAGAAGAAGAAGTGGAAGAATGACAAAAAGAGGAGGAAGAAGAAGAAGCAATGGAAGGAAAGGGGATCAAGAAAAAGTGGAAGAAGGAGAACAAGAGGTAGAAATGCAAGTGGAGCAGAAGAAGGAGAAAAAAAGGGATATGACGAAGGAAAGGAAGAAGAAGAAGGAGATGAAGAGGAAGAAAAGAAAGGAAAGGAGAGGATGAAGAAGAAGTGGAAGAAAGAGAACAAGAGGAGGCAGGAGAAGTGGAAGAAGGATAAGAAGAGGAAGAAGAAGGAGAGTAACTAGAAGAAGTGGAAGAAGGAGAAGAAAAGGAAGAAGAAGAAGATGTGGAAAGTGAAGAAGTTGAAGAAGGTGAACAAGAGGAGGAAGAAGAAGTAGTGGAAGGAGGTGAGATGCAGAAGAAGAATTGGAACAAGGAGAAAAGGAGGAAAATGAAGAAGGAGGGGAAGCAACAGAAGTGGCGGATGGAGAAAAAGAGGAAGGAGAAGACGGAAAGGAAAGAAGAAGAAGTTGTGGAAGGAGAAGAAATGGAAGAAGAGGAAGAAGAAGAAGTGGAAGAAGGAGACGAAAATGAAGAAGAACAACAAGTAGAAGTAGAAGAAGTGGTAGAAGGAGAGAATAAGAGGAATAGGAGGAAGTAGTGGAATGAAAGGATATGAAGAAGAAAAAGTGGAAGAAGCAGAACGGGAGGAGAGAGAAGAGGTGACAAAAGGAGAAGAAGAAGTGGAAGAACGAGAAGAAAAGGAAGAAGTGGAAGTGGATGAAGGAGAACAATAGGAAGAAGAAGAAGAAGTGGAAGAATGAGAAAAATAAGCAATGGAAGGAAAGGGGATGAAGAAGAAGTTGAACAAGAAGGAGAAGAAGAAGGGGAGGAAGAAGAAGTAGTGTAGGTAGAAGAAGGGCAAGAAGGAGAAGAGAGGGAAAAAGAAGAACAAGTGGATGTAGTAGAAGTGTAAGAAGGTGAACAAGAGGAAGAAGAAGAAATAGTTGAAGGAATGGGGATGATGGAGAAGAAGTGGAAGAAGGAGAACAAGAGGTAGAAATGCAAGTGGAAGCAGAAGAAGGAGAAAAAGAGGGATATGACGAAGGAAAGGAAGAAGAAGAAGGAGATGAAGAGGAAGAAAATAAAGGAAAGGAGAGGATGAAGAAGAAGTGGAAGAAAGAGAACAAGAGGAGGCAGGAGAAGTGGAAGAAAGATAAGATGAGGATGAAGAAGGAGAGTAACTAGAAGAAGTGGAAGAAGGAGAAGAAAAGGAAGAAGAAGAAGATGTGGAAAGTGAACAAGGTGAACAAGAGGAGGAAGAAGAAGTAGTGGAAGGAGGTGAGATGAATAAGAAGAATTCGAACAAGGAGAAAAGGAGGAAAAGGAATAAGGAGGGGAAGGGAAGGGAAGAAGAAGCAGAAGAAGTGGAATCTGGAGGAGAAGAGGAAGAAGAAGAAGAAGTGTAAGCATAAGATTTGGGGGAAGGAGAAGAAGAGGAAGAGCAACAATGGGAAGCAACAAAAGTGGGGGATGGAGAAAAAGAGGAAGGAGAAGACGCAAAGGAAAGAAGAAGAAGTTGTGGAAGGAGAAGAAATGGAAGAAGAGGAAGAAGAAGAAGTGTAAGCAGAAGAAGCGAAAGAAGGAGACGAAAATGAAGAAGAACAACAAGTAGAAGTAGAAGAAGTGGTAGAAGGAGAGAATAAGAGGAATAGGAGGATGTAGTGGAATGAAAGGAGATTAAGAAGAAAAAGTTGAAGAATGAGAACGGGAGGAGAGAGAAGAGGTGGCAGAAGGAGAAGAAGAGGAAAAAGAAGAAGTGGAAGAACGATAAGAAAAGGAAGAAGTGGAAGTGGAAGAAGGAGAACAATAGGAAGAAGAAGAAGAAGTGGAAGAATGAGAAAAAGAAGCAATGGAAGGAAAGGGAATGAAGAAGAAGTGGAACAAGAAGGAGAAGAAGAAGGGGAGGAAGATGAAGTAGTGTAGGCAGAAAAAGGACAAGAAGGAGAAGAGAGGGAAGAAGAAAAAGAAGTGGATGTAGTAGAAGTGGAAGAAGGTGAAGAAGAGGACGAAGAAGAAGTAGTTGAAGGAGTGGGGATGATGGAGAAGAAGTGGAAGAAGGAGAACAAGAGGTAGAAATGCAAGTGGAAGCAGAAGAAGGAGAAAAAGAGGGATATGACGAAGGAAAGGAAGAAGAAGAAGGAGATGAAGAGGAAGAAAAGAAAGGAAAGGAGAGGATGAATAAGAAGTGGAAGATAGAGAACAAGAGGAGGCAGGAGAAGTGGAAGAAAGATAAGAAGAGGAAGAAGAAGGAGAGTAACTAGAAGAAGTGGAAGAAGGAGAAGAAAAGGAAGAAGAAGAAGATGTGGAAAGTGAAGAAGGTGAACAAGAGGAGGAAGAAGAAGTAGTGGAAGGAGGTGAGATGAATAAGAAAAATAGGAACAAGGAGAAAAGGAGGAAAAGGAAGAAGGAGGCGAGGGGCAGGTAAGAAGAAGCAGAAGAAGTGGAATCTAGAGGAGAAGCGGAAGAAGAAGACGAAGTGTAAGCATAAGATTTGGGGGAAGGAGAAGAAGCGGAAGAGCAACAATGGGAAGCAACAGAAGTGGGGGATTGACAAAAAGAGGAAAGAGAAGACGGAAAGGAAAGAAGAAGAAGTTGTGGAAGGAGAAGAAATGGAAGAAGAGGAAGAAGAAGAAATGTAAGCAGAAGAAGTGGAATCTAGAGGAGAAGATGAAGAAGAAGACGAACTGTAAGCATAAGATTTAGGGGAAGGAGAAGAAGAGGAAGAGCAACAATGGGAAGCAACAGAAGTGGGGGATGGAGAAAAAGAGGAAGGAGAAGACGGAAAGGAAAGAAGAAGAAGTTGTGGAAGGAGAAGAAATGGAAGAAGAGGAAGAAGAAGAAATGTAAGCAGAAGAAGCGAAAGAAGGAGACGAAAATGAAGAAGAACAACAAGTAGAAGTAGAAGAAGTGGTAGAAGGAGAGAATAAGAGGAATAGGAGGAAGTAGTGGAATGAAAGGAGATGAAGAAGAAGAAGAAGTGGAAGAAGGAGAACGGGAGGAGGGAGAAGAGGTGGCAGAAGGGGAAGAAGACGAGGAAGAAGAAGTGGAAGAACGAGAAGAAAAGGAAGAAGTGCAAGTGGAAGAAGGAGAACAATAGGAAGAAGAAGAAGAAGTGGAAGAATGAGAAAAAAAGGAGGAAGAAGAAGGGTAGGAAGAAGAAGTAGTGTAGGCAGAAGAAGGGCAAGAAGTAGAAGAGAGGAAAGAAGAAGAACAAGTGGATGTAGCAGAAGTGGAAGAAGGTGAACAAGAGGAAGAAGAAGAAGTAGTTGAAGGTGTGGGGATGATGGAGAAGAAGTGGAAGAAGGAGAACAAGAGGTAGAAATACAAGTGGAAGCAGCAGAAGGACAAAAAGGGGGATATGACGAAGGAAAGGAAGAAGAAGAAGGAGATCATGAGGAAGAAAAGAAAGGAAAGGAGGGGATGAAGAAGAAGTGGAAGAAAAAGAACAACAGGAGGCAGGAGAAGTGGAAGAAAGATAAGAAGATGAAGAAGACAGAGAGTAATTAGAAGAAGAAGGATAAGAAATGGAAGAAGAAAAAGATGTGGAAAGTGAATAAGTTGAAGAAGGTGAAGAAATGCAAGAAGAGGAAGAAGAGGAAGAAGAAGAAGTGTAAGCAGAAGAAGCGGAAGAAGGAGACGAAAACGAAGAACAACAACTAGTAGAAGTAGAAGAAGTGGTAGAAAGAGAGAATAAGAGGAATAGGAGGAAGTAGTGGAATGAAAGGAGATGAAGAATAAGAAGTGGAAGAAGGAGAACGGGAGGAGGGAGAAGAGGTGGCAGAAGGGGAAGAAGAGGAGGAAGAAGAAGTGGAAGAATGAGAAGAAAAGGAAGAAGTGCAAGTGGAAGAAGGAGAACAATAGGAAGAAGAAGAAGAAGTGGAAGAATGAGAAAAAAAGGAGGAAGAAGAAGCAATGGAACGAAAGGGGATGAAGAAGAAGTGGAACAAGGAGGAGAAGAAGAAGGGGAGGAAGAAGAAGTAGTATAGGCAGAAGAAGGGCAAGAAGGAGAAGAGAGGGAAGAAGAAGAACAAGTGGATGTAGTAGAAGTGGAAGAAGGTGAATAAGAGGAAGAAGAATAAGTAGTTGAAGGAGTGGGGATGATGGAGAAGAAGTGGAAGAAGGAGAACAAGAGTTAGAAATGCAAGTGGAAGCAGAAGAAGGAGAAAAAGAGGGATATGACGAAGGAAAGGAAGAAGAAGAAGTAGATGAAGAGGAAGAAAATAAAGGAAAGGAGAGGATGAAGAAGAAGCGGAACAAAGAGAACGAGAGGAGGCAGGAGAAGTGGAAGAATGATAAGAAGAGGAGGAAGAAGGAGAGTAACTAAAAGTAGTGGAAGAAGGAGAAGAAAAGGAAGAAGAAGAAGATCTGGAAAGTGAAGAAGGTGAACAAGAGGAGGAAGAAGAAGTAGTGGAAGGAGGTGAGATGAAGAAGAAGAATTGGAACAAGGAGAAAAGGAGGAAAAGGAAGAAGGAGGGGAAGGGAAGGGAAGAAGAAGCAGAAGAAGTGGAAGCTGGAGGAGAAGAGGAAGAAGAAGAAGTGTAAGCATAAGATTTGGGGGAAGGAGAAGAAGAGGAAGAGCAACAATGGGAAGCAACAGAAGTAGGGGATGGAGAAAAAGAGGAAGGAGAAGACAGAAAGGAAAGAAGAAGAAGTTGTGGAAGGAGACAAAATGGAAGAAGAGGAAGAAGAAGAAGTGTAAGCAGAAGAAGCGGAAGAAGGAGACAAAAATGAAGAAGAACAACAAGTAGAAGTAGAAGAAGTGGTAGAAGTAGTGGAATGAAAGGAGATAAAGAAGAAGAAGTGGAACAAGGAGAACGGGAGGAGGGAGAAGAGGTGGAAGAAGGAGAAGAAGAGGAAGAAGACGAAGAGCAACAATGGAAAGCAACAGATGTGGGGGACGGAGAAAAAGAGGAAGGAGAAGACGGAAAGGAAAGAAAAAGAAGTTGTGGAAGGAGAAGAAATGGAAGAAGAGGAAGAAGAAGAAGTGTAAGCAGAAGAAGCGGAAGAAGGAGACGAAAATGACGAAGAATAACAGGTAGAAGTAGAAGAAGTGGTAGAAGGAGAGAATAAGAGGAATAGGAGGAAGTAGTTGAATGAAAGGAGATGAAGAAGAAGAAGTGGAAGAAGGAGAACGGGAGAAGGGAGAACAGGTGGCAGAAGGAGAAGAAGAAGAAGTGGAACAACGAGAAGAAAAGGAAGAAGTGCAAGTGGAAGAAGGAGAACAATAGGAAGAAGAAGAAGAAGTGGAAGAATGAGAAAAAGAGGAGGAAGAAAAACAATTGAAGGAAAGGGGATGAAGAAGAAGTGGAACAAGGAGGAGAAGAAGAAGGGGAGGAAGAAGAAGTAGTGTAGGCAAAAGAAGGGCAGGAAGGAGAAGAGAGGGAGGAAGAACAAATGGATGTAGTAGAAGTGGAAGAAGGTTAACAACAGGAAGAAGAAGAAGTAGTTGAAGGAGTGGGGATGATGGAGAAGAAGTGGAAGAAGGAGAACAAGAGGTAGAAATGCAAGTTGAAGCGGAATAAGGAGAAAAAGAGGGATATGAGGAAGGAAAGGAAGAAGAAGAAGGAGATGAAGAGGAAGAAAAGAAATGAAAGGAGAGGATGAAGAAGAAGTGGATGAAAGAGAACAAGAGGAGGTAGGAGAAGTGGAAGAAAGATAAGAAGAGGAAGAAGAGGGAGAGTAACTAGAAGAAGTGGAAGAAGGAGAAGAAAAGGAAGAACAAGAAGATGTGGAAAGTGAAGAAGTTGAAGAAGGTGAACAAGAGGAGGAAGAAGAAGCAGTGGAAGGAGGTGAGATGAAGAAGAAGAATTAGAACAAGGAGAAAATGAGGAAAAGGAAGAAGGAGGGGAAGGGAAGGGAAGGTGATATAAATCCAAAGGGGTTGGATTCGTTTTGCGGATCTATCTAGGTTGGAAGGTAATAAGTTAACAAAACAATGAGAATTGGGTAAACAAGAAAATGGAAAGGATGAAAATGGTTTAACGAAAAGATAGATGACGCCACTTCCAAGGATGGAAGATAAGTCATATGACGCCACAAGGGTGGTGATTTACCCTTGATAAGTCTAGGAGAACGCCACAAGGAAAAATTCCTTGATAAGTTCGAAAGAGAAATGCATTTCTCACAAAAGGGTAAAACCCAAATATAATTTCACTAATTCAATGGTTGTCGTTTGAGTACAATTCAACCCCTATTTATAGAAGTAGGTGACTGCTCAAAATCATAACTCCCAAAAGAAAAATCAAATACTCCATTATCACGCAATTATCACATATGATTAATTCCATGTTACATTAATTCCTAAATTAATGAAACGTTACAAAAAATGAAAAGTCATTGTGTTCGGATTTCACATCAGAAAGGAAGCGAAGAACAAGCAGAAGAACTGGAATCTGGAGGAGAAGAGGAAGAAGAAGAAGAAGTGTAAGCATAAGATTTTGGAAGGAGAACAAGAGGAAGAGCAACAATGGGAAGCAACAGAAGTGGGGGATGGAGAAAAAGACGAAGGAGAAGACGAAAAGGAAAGAAGAAGAAGTTGTGGAAAGAGAAAAAGAAGTGGTAGAATGAGAAAAAGAGGAGGAAGAAGAAGCAATGGAAGGAAAGGCGATGAACAAGAAGTGGAACAAGGAGGAGAAGAAGAAGGGGAGGAAGAAGAAGTAGTGTAGGCAGAAGAAGGGCAAGAAGAAGAAGAGAGGGAAGAAGAAGAACAAGTGGATGTAGTAGAAGTGGAAGAAGGTGAACAAGAGGAAGAAGAAGAAGTAGTTGAAGGAGTGGGGATGATGGAGAAGAAGTGGAAGAAGGAGAACAAGAGGTAGAAATGCAAGTGGAAGCAGAAGAAGGAGAAAAAGAGGGATATGACGAAGGAAAGGAAGAAGAAGGAGTTGAAGAGGAAGAAAAGAAAGGAAAGGAGAGGATGAAGAAGAAATGGAAGAAAAAGAACAAGAGGAGGAAGGAGAAGTGGAAGAAAGATAAGAAGAGGAAGAAGAAGGAGAGTAACTAGAAGAAGTGGAAGAAGGAGAACAAATGGAAGAAGTAGAAGATGTGGAAAGTGAGGAAGTTGAAGAAGGTGAACAAGAGGAGGAAGAAGAAGTAGTGTAAGGAGGTGAGATGAAGAAGAAGAATTGGAACAAGGAGAAAAGGAGGAAAAGGAAGAAGGAGGGGAAGGGAAGGGAAGAAGAAGCAGAAGAAGTGGGATCTGGAGGAGAAGAGGAAGAAGAAGAAGAAGTGTAAGCACAAGATTTGCGGGAAGGAGAAGAAGAGGAAGAGCAACAATGGGAAGCAACAGAAGTGAGGGATGGAGAAAAAGAGGAAGGAGAAAAGGAAAGGAAAGAAGAAGAAGTTTTGGAAGGAGCAGAAATGGAAGAAGAGGAAGAAGAAGAAGTGTAAGCAGAAGAAGCAGAAGAAGGAGACGAAAATAAAGAAGAACAACAATTAGAAGTAGAAGAAGTGGTAGAAGGAGAGAATAAGAGGAATAGGAGAAAGTAGTGGAATGAAAGGAGATGAAGAAGAAGAAGTGGAAGAAGGAGAACGGGAGGAGGAGAAGAGGTGGCAGAAGCAGAAGAAGAGGAAGAAGAAGAAGTGGAAGAATGAGAAGAAAAGGAAGAAGTGTAGGTGGAAGAAGGAGAACAATAGGAAGAAGAAGAAGTGGAAGAATGAGAAAAAGAGGAGGAAGAAGAAGCAATGGAAGGAAAGGGGATGAAGAAGAAGTAGAAGGGGAGGAAGAAGAAGTAGTGTAGGAAGAAAAAGGGCAAGAAGGAGAAGAGAGGGAAGAAGAAAAACAAGTGGATGTAGTAGAAGTGGGAGAAGGTGAACAAGAGGACGAAGAAAAAGTAGTTGAAGGAGTGGGGATGATGGGGAAGAAGTGGAAGAAGGAGAACAAGAGCTAGAAATGCACGTGGAAGCAAAAGAAGGAGAAAAAGAGGGATATGACGAAGGAAAGGAAGAAGAAGAAGGAGAGGAAGAGGAAGAAAAGAAAGAAAAGGAGAGGATGAAGAAGAAGTCGAAGAAAGAGAACAAGAGGAGGCAGGAGAAATGGAAGAAACATAAGAAGAGGAAGAAGAAGGAGAGTAACTAGAAGAAGTGGAAGAAGGAGAAGAAAAGGAAGAGGAAGAAGATGTGGAAAGTGAAGAAGGTGAACAAGAGGAGGAAGAAGAAGTAGTGGAAGGAGGTGAGATGAATAGGAAGAATTGGAACAAGGAGAAAAGGAGGAAAAGCAAGAAGGAAGGGAGGGGAAGGGAAGAAGAAGCAGAAGAAGTCGAATCTGGAGGAGAAGAGGAAGAAGAAGAAGAAGTGTAAGCATCAGATTTTGAGGAAGGAGAAGAAGAGGAAGAGCAACAATGGGAAGTAACAGAAGTGGGGGATGGAGAAAAAGAGGAAGGCGAAAACGGAAAGGAAAGAAGAAGAAGTTATGGAAGGAGAAGAAATGGAAGAAGAGGAAGAAGAAGAAATGTAAGCAGAAGAAGCGGAAGAAGGAGACGAAAATGAAGAAGAACAACAAGAAGAAGTAGAAGAAGCGGTAGAAGGAGAGAATAAGAGGAATAGGAGGAAGTAGTGGAATGAAAGGAGATGAAGAAGAAAAAGTGGAAGAAGGAGAACGGGAGGAGAGAGAAGAGGTGGCAGAAGGAGAAGAAGACGAAGAAGAAGAAGTGGAAGACCGAGAAGAAAAGGAAGAAGTGGAAGTGGAAGAATGAGAAAAAGAAGCAAAGGAAGGAAAGGGGATGAAGAAGAAGTGGAACAAGAAGGAGAAGAAGAAGGGGAGGAAGAAGAAGTAGTGTATGCAGAAAAAGGGCAAGAAGGAGAAGAGAGGGAAGAAGAAGAACAAGTGGATGTAGTAGAAGTGGGAGAAGGTGAGCAAGAGGACGAAGAAGAAGTAGTTAAACGAGTGGGGATGATGGGGAAGAAGTGGAAGAAGGAGAACAAGAGGTAGAAATGCAAGTGGAAGCAAAAGAAGGAGAAAAAGAGGGATATGACGGAGGAAACGAAGAAGAAGAAGGAGAGGAAGAGGAAGAAAAGAAAGGAAAGGAAAGGATGAAGAAGAAGTGGAAGAAACAGAACAAGAGGAGGCAGGAGAAGTGGAAGAACGATAAGAAGAGGAAGAAGAAGGAGAGTAACTAGAAGAAGTGGAAGAAGGAGAAGAAAAGGAAGAAGAAGAAGATGTGCAAAGTGAAGAAGGTGAACAAGAGGAGGAAGAAGAAGCAGTGGAAGGAGGTAAGAAGAATAAGAAGAATTGGAACAAGGAGAAAAGGAGGAAAAGGAAGAAGGAGGGAAGGGGAAGGGAAGAAGAAGCAGAAGAAGTGGAATCTGGAGGAGAAGAGGAAGAAGAAGAAGAAGTGTAAGCATTAGATTTAGGGGAAGGAGAAGAAGAGGAAGAGCAACAATGGGAAGCAACAGAAGTGGGGGATGGAGAAAAAGAGGAAGGAGAAGACGGAAAAGAAAGAAGAAGAAGTTGTGGAAGGAGAAGAAATGGAAGAAGAGGAAGAAGAAGAAGTGTCTGCAGAAGAAGCGGAAGAAGGAGACGAAAATTAAGAAGAACAACAAGAAGAAGTAGAAGAAGTGGTAGAAGGAGAGAATAAGAGGAATAGGCGGAAGTAGTGGAATGAAAGGAGATGAAGAAGAAGAAATGGAAGAAGGAGAACGGGAGGAGGGAGAAGATGTGGCAGAAGGAGAAGAAGAGGAAGAAGAAGAAGTGGAAGAACGAGAAGAAAAGGAAGAAGTGCAAGTGGAAGAAGGACAACAATAGGAAGAAGAAGAAGAAGTGGAAGAATGAGAAAAAGAGGAGGAAGAAGAAGCAATGGAAGGAAAGGGGATGAAGAAGAAGTGGAACAAGGAGGAGAAGAAGAAGGGGAGGAAGAAGAAGTAGTGTAGGCAGAAGAAGGGCAAGAAGGAGAAGAGAGGGAAGAAGAAGAACAAGTGTATGTAGCAGAAGTGGAAGAAGGTGAACAAGAGGAAGAAGAAGAAGTAGTTGAAGGTGTGGGCATGATGGAGAAGAAATGGAAGAAGGAGAACCAGAGGTAGAAATGCAAGTGGAAGCAGAAAAGGAGAAAAAGAGGGATATGACGAAGGAAAGGAACAAGAAGAAGGAGATGAAGAGGAAGAAAAGAAAGGAAAGGAGAGGATGAAGAAGAAGTTGAAGAAAGAGAACAAGAGGAGGCAAGAGAAGTGGAAGAAACATAAGAAGAGGAAGAAGAAGGAGAATAACTAGAAGAAGTGGAAGAAGGAGAAGAAAAGGAAGAAGAAGAAGATGTGGAAAGTGAAGAAGTTGAAGAAGGTGAACAAGAGGAGGAAGAAGAAGTAGTGGAAGGAGGTCAGATGAAGAAGAAGAATTCTAACAAGGAGAAAAGGAGCAAAAGCAAGAAGGAGGGGAAGGGAAGGGAAGAAGAAGCAGAAGAAAAGGAAGCTGGTGGAAAAGAGGAAGAAGAAGTGTAAGCATAAGATTTGGGGGACGGAGAAGAAGAGGAAGAGCAACAATGGGAAGTAACAGAAGTGGGGAATGGAGAATAAGAGGAAGAAGAAGCAGTTGTGGAAGGAGAAGAAATGGAAGAAGAAGAAGTGTAAGCAGAAGAAGCGGAAGAAAGAGACAAAAATGAAGAAGAACAACAAGTAGAAGTAGAAGAAGTGGTAGAAGGAGAGAATAAGAAGAAAAGGAGGAAGCAGTGGAATGAAAGGAGACGAAGAAGAAGCAGTGGAAGAAGGAGAACGAGAGGAGGAAGAAGAGGTGGCAGAAGGAGAAAAAGAGGAAGAAGAAGAAGTGGAAGAACGAGAAGAAAAGGAAGAAGTGCAAGTGGAAGAAGGAGAACAATAGGAAGAAGAAGAAGAAGTGGAAGAATGAGAAAACGAGGAGGAAGAAGAAGCAATGGAAGGAAAGGGGATGAAGAAGAAGTAGAACATGGAGGAGAAGAAGAAGGGGAGGAAGAAGAAGTACTGTAGGCAGGAGAAGGGCAAGAAAGAGAAGAGAGGGAAGAAGAAGAACAAGTGGATGTAGTAGAAATGGAAGAAGGTGAACAAGAGGAAGAAGAAGAAGTAGTTGAATGAGTAGGGAAGACGGAGAAGAAGTGGAAATAGGAGAACAAGAGGTAGAAATGCAAGTGGAAGCAGAAGAAGGAGAAAAAGTGGGATATGATGAAGGAAAGGAAGAAGAAGAAGGAGACGAAGAGGAAGAAAAGAAAGGAATGGAGAGGATGAAGAAGAAGTAGTAGAAAGAGAACAAGAGGAGGCAAGAGAAGTGGAAGACAGATAAGAAGAGGAAGAAGAAGGAGAAGAAAAGGAAGAAGAAGAAGGAGAAGAAAAGGAAGAAGAAGAAGATGTGGAAAGTGAAGAAGTTGAAGAAGGTGAACAAGAGGAGGAAGAAGAAGTAGTGGAAGGAGGTGAGATGAAGAACAATAATCGAAACAAAGAGAAAAGGAGGAAAAGGAAGAAGGAGGGGAAGGGAGGGGAAAGGAAGGGAAGAAGTAGCAGAAGAAGTGAAATCTGGAGGAGAAGAGGAAGAAGAAGAAGAAGTGTAAGCATAAGATTTGGTGGAAGGAGAAGAAAAGGAAGAGCAACAATGGGAAGAAACATAAGTGTGTGATGGAGATAAAGAGGAAGGAGAAGACGGAAAAGAAAGAAGAAGAAGTTGTGAAAGGAGAAGAAATGGAAGAAGAGGAAGAAGAAGAAGTGTAAGTAGAAGAAGCTAAAGAAGGAGACGAAAATGAAGAAGAACAACATGTAGAAGTAGAAGAAGTGGTAGAAGGAGGGAATAAGAGGAATAGGAGGAAGTAGTGGAATGAAAGGAGATGAAGAAGAAGAAGTGCAAGAAGGAGAACTGGACCAGGGAGAAGAGGTGGTAGAAGGAGAAGACGAGCAAGAGGAAGAAGAAGAAGTGGAAGAACGAGAAGAAAAGGAAGAAGTGCAAGTTGAAGAAGGAGAATAATAGGAAGAAGAAGAAGAAGTGGAAGAATGAGAAAAAGAGGAGGAAGAAGAAGCAATGGAAGGAAAGGGGATGAAGAAGAAGTGGAACAAGGAGGAGATGAAGAAGGGGAGGAAGAAGAAGTAGTGTAGGCAGAAGAAGGGCAAGAGGGAGAAGAGAGGGAAGAAGAAGAACAAGTGGATGTAGTAGAAGTCGAAGAAGGTGAACAAGAGGAGGAAGAAGAAGTAGTTGAATGAGTGAGGATGATGGAGAAGAAGGGGAAGAAGGAGAACAAGATGTAGAAATGCAAGTCGAAGCAGAAGAAGGAGAAAAAGAGGGATATGACAAAGGAAAGGAAGAAGAAGAAGGAGATGAAGAGGAAGAAAAGAAAGGAATGGAGAAGATGAAGAAGAAGTGGAAGAAAGAGAACAAGAGGAGGCAGGAGAACTGGAAGAAAGATAAGAAGAGGAAGAAGAAGGAGAGTAACTACAAGAAGTGGAAGAAGGAGAAGAAAAGGAAGAAGGAAAAGATGTGGAAAGTGAAGAAGGTGAATAAGAGGAGGAACAAGAAGTAGTGGAAGGAGGTGACATAAAGAAGAAGAATTGGAACAAGGAGAAGAGGAGGAAAAGGAAGAAGGAGGGGAAGGGAAGGGAAGAAGAAGCAGAAGAAGTGGAATCTGGAGGAGAAGAGGAAGAAGAAAAAGAAGTGTAAGCATAAGATTTGAGGGAAGGAGAAGAAGTGGAAGAGCAACAATGGGAAGCAACAGAAGTGGGGGATGGAGAAAAAGAGGAAGGAGAAGACGGAAAGGAAAGAAGAAGAAGTTGTGGAAGGAGAAGAAATGGAAGAAGAGGAAGAAGAAGAAGTGTAAGCAGAAGAAGCGGAAGAAGGAGACAAAAATGAAGAAAAACAACAAGTAGAAGTAGAAGAAGTGGTAGAAGTAGTGGAATGAAAGGAGATAAAGAAGAAGAAGTGGAACAAGGAGAACGGGAGGAGGGAGAAGAAGTGGCAGAAGGAGAAGAAAAGGAAGAAGAAGAAGTGGAAGAACGAGAATAAAAGGAAGAAGTGCACGTGGAAGAAGGAGAACATATGAAGAAGAAGAAGAAGTGGAAGAATGAGAAAACAAGGAGAAAGAAGAAGCAATGGAAGGAAAGGGGATGAAGAAGAAGTTGAACAAGGAGGAGAAGAAGACGGGGAGGAAGATGAAGTAGTGTAGGTAGAAGAAGGACAAGAAGGAGAAGAGAGGGAAGAAGAAGAACAAGTGGATGTAGTAGAAGTGGAAGAAGGTGAACAAGAGGAAGAAGAAGAAGTAGTTGAAGGAGTGGGGATGATGGAGAAGAAGTGGAAGGAGGAGAACAAGAGGAAGAAATGCAAGTGGAAGCAGAAGAAGGAGAAAAAGAGGGATATGACGAAGGAAAGAAGAAGAAGAAGGAGATGAAGAGGAAGAAAAGAAAGGAAAGGAGAGGATGAAGAAGAAGTGGAAGAAAGAGAACAAGAGGAGGCAGTAGAAGTGGAAGAAAGATAAGAAGAGGAAGAAGAAGGAGAGTAACTACAAGAAGTGGAAGAAGGAGAAGAAAAGGAAGAAGAAAAAGATGTGGAAAGTGAAGAAGGTGAACAAGAGGAGGAAGAAGAAGTAGTGGAAGGAGGTGAGAGGAAGAAGAAGAATTGGAACAACGAGAAAAGGAGGAAAAGGAAGAAGGAGGGGAAGGGATGGTAAGAAGAAGCAGAAGAAGTGGAAGCTGGAGGAGAAGAGGAAGAAGAAGACTAAATGTAAGCATAAGATTTGGGGGAAGGAGAAGAAGAGGAAGAGCAACAATGGGAAGCAACAGAAGTGGGGGATGGAGAAAAAGAGGAAGGAGAAGACGGAAAGGAAAGAAGAAGAAGTTGTGGAAGGAGAAGAAATGGAAGAAGAGGAAGAAGAAGAAATGTAAGCAGAAGAAGCGAAAGAAGGAGACGAAAATGAAGAAGAACAACAAGTAGAAGTAGAAGAAGTGGTAGAAGGAGAGAATAAGAGGAATAGGAGGAAGTAGTGGAATGAAAGGAGATGAAGAAGAAGAAGAAGTGGAAGAAGGAGAACGGGAGGAGGGAGAAGAGGTGGCAGAAGGGGAAGAAGACGAGGAAGAAGAAGTGGAAGAACGAGAAGAAAAGGAAGAAGTGCAAGTGGAAGAAGGAGAACAATAGGAAGAATAAGAAGAAGTGGAAGAATGAGAAAAAAAGGAGGAAGAAGAAGCAATTGAAGGAAAGTGGATGCAGAAGAAGTGGAACAAGGAGGAGAAGAAGAAGGGGAGGAAGAAGAAGTAGTGTAGGCAGAAGAAGGGCAAGAAGTAGAAGAGAGGGAAGAAGAAGAACAAGTGGATGTAGCAGAAGTGGAAGAAGGTGAACAAGAGGAAGAAGATGAAGTAGTTGAAGGTGTGGGGATGATGGAGAAGAAGTGGAAGAAGGAGAACAAGAGGTAGAAGCCAATTTTTTTTCTGTTTTGGTTTGTTAAGAACTTAAGGAGGAATAAAGAGGAAAAAGGCAAGAGAGTTTCATTATAGTAAAAGCCAATTTTTTTTAGCGCAAACACTTGAGTGGGTGAGAACATTTTCAAACACCACATACATACTTTTTCTTGTGACATTTGACCTGTTTGTTTATCATGGTAGAAAGAAATAATAACAATGATCTTCAGCTTCAAATTGCTGCATTATCTCAGCATTTAGAGAGATTGATGAAGCAACAACAAGATGAATTCCATGAGAGGTTGGACCAATTGGAGAATAGAACCCCACCAGCAGGAGGAGGAAGAAGGCCAAATAGAAATGAAGGAAGAATAGAAGGAGTGAAATTGAATGTGCCTCCTTTCAAGGGTAGGAGTGATCCTGAGGCATACTTGGAGTGGGAGTTAAAAATTGAGCATGTGTTCTCTTGCAACAATTATAGTGAGGAGCAAAAGGTGAGACTTGCAGCTGCTGAATTTTCAGATTATGCTTTGATTTGGTGGAACAAGTTGCAAAGGGAGAGGATTAGAGATGAAGAGCCTATGGTGGACACTTGGACTGAAATGAAGAGGCTCATGAGGAAGCGGTATGTACCTTGTAGCTTCCATAGAGACTTAAAATTGAAACTTCAAAAATTGTCTCAAGGAAGCAAGGGAGTGGAGGAGTACTATAAGGAGATGGAGGTGCTTATTTGTTGAGTTGCAGGAATTTGTAGAAATGGAGGATCTATTGCATAAGGCCATCCAGGTAGAACAACAGTTAAAAAGAAAAAGTGCAACAAGAAGGAGTTCTACCAAATTTAGTAATTCCAATTGGAAGGATAGGAGGAAAGAAGGAGCTGCCTCATCTAGTAATACAACACCTTCTAGCCATGGAAAAGCCCCTCAAAAGAAAGATGATAATCCACCTAAAAAGACTAGAGAAGTGAAGTGTTTCAAGTGCTTGGGCATGGGTCATTATGCCTATGAGTGTCCCACAAAGAAGATTGTTCTTCTCAAAGATAATGGGGAATACACAAGCCAATCAGAAGCTAGTGGTGGAGAAGAAGAGGAGAGTGATGGAGAATTGGCGGCTAATGAAGGAGAGTTGTACATGATTAGGAGACTGTTGGGAAGTCAAGTCAAGGCCGAAGATGCATCTCAAAGGGAGAACATCTTTCACACAAAGATGTTCAGTCAATAGTAATGTTTGTTTGGTAATTATTGATGGAGGGAGTTGTACCAATGTGGTGAGTTCAAGATTAGTGTCAAAGATGAACATGGACACTACACCGCATCCTAGACCATATAAACTCCAATGGCTTAGTGAAGGAGAAGAAGTTAAAGTGAAACAGCAAGCAGAGGTTCCTTTCTCCATTGGGAAGTATCAAGATTAGGTTTTATGTGATGTGGTTCCCATGGAGGCCAGCCATATCTTTTAGGGAGGCCGTCGCAGTATGATACCAAAGCCATTCATGATGGTTTCACTAATAAAATTTCCTTTATGTATCAGGATAAAAAGGTGGTTCTTAAGCCTTTGTCTCCTAAAGAGGTATGTGAGGATCAATTAAAAATGAGAGAAAAGTTAGCAAATGAGAGAAAGAGTGAAACACCTGAGAGGAAAAAGAGTGAAACACCTGAAAGAAAAAAGAGAGAAAAGAATAAGAGTGAAACACTTGAGGGCAAGCAGCTGTGTTTAGCAAGAGAAAGGGAGGTAAGGAGGGTGCTTTGCGCAAGACAGCCCCTCTACTTATTGCTTTGTCAAAATCAAATTTTGTATGCTAACCAGTTTGACAAGTTTGAATTGCCTTCTTGTATTGAGTCTCTTTTGCAGGATTTTGAGGATGTGTTTCCAGCAAATGTACCTGATGGCTTGCCACCTGTGAGGGGAATTGAGCATCACATTGATCTCATTCCAGGAGCTTCTTTGCCCAATCGTCCAGCTTATAGGAGCAACCCACAGGAGACCAAAGAGATCGAAAGGCAAGTTACTGAACTCATGAGCAAAGGGTGGGTAAGAGACAGCATGAGTCCATGTGTTGTACCTGTGATTCTAGTACCCAAGAAGGATGGTTCATGGAGGATGTGTTCTGATTGTAGAGCCATAAACAACATCACCATCAAATATAGACATCCAATTCCCAGGTTAGATGATCTTCTTGATGAACTATATGGTGCATGTGTGTTTTCTAAAATTGATCTGAAAAGTGGCTATAATCAGATTAGGATTAGAGAAGGAGATGAATGGAAAACTGCTTTTAAGACTAAATATGGATTGTATGAGTGGCTGGTTATGCCCTTTGGTTTGACAAATGCACCTAGTAGTTTCATGAGATTAATGAATCATGTCTTAAGAGAGTTTATTGGAAAATTTGTTGTGGTGTACTTTGATGATATTCTGATCTATAGCACTAGTCTTGAATTGCATGTTGAACATTTGCGGGCTGTTATGAATGTGCTTAGAAAAGAACAATTGTATGCCAATTTGGACAAATGCATTTTTTGTACTGATCATGTAGTATTCCTAGGCTTTGTTGTTAATGCTAAAGGGGTACAGGTTGATGTGGAAAAGGTTAAGGCCATCCAAGAATGGCCTACACCTAAAACCGTGAGTGAGGCGAGGGGATTTCATGGTTTAGCAAGTTTCTACAGGAGATTTGTTAAAGATTTTAGTACTGTGGCTGCACCTCTAAATGAAATTGTTAAAAAAAATGTGGGTTTTAAATGGAGAGAGAAACAAGAAGAGGCCTTTGCTGCCCTTAAGCATAAGCTTGTTAATGCACCTATTCTTGCCATGCCTAATTTTGCAAAATCATTTGAAAATGAATGTGATGCATCAAATGTGGGTATTGGGGCTGTTTTATTGCAAGATGGTCATCCAATTGCTTATTTCAGTGAAAAGTTAAGTGGGGCTGCCCTTAACTATTCTACTTATGATAAGGAATTATATGCGTTGGTGAGGGCTTTAAAAACATGGCAGCATTATCTGTTACCCAAGGAATTTGTCATTCATAGCGACCATGAGTCTTTAAAATATTTAAAGGGTCAAGGTAAGCTTAATAAGAGGCATGCTAAGTGGGTAGAATTTTTAGAACAATTTCCATATGTTATCAAGCATAAAAAGGGAAAAGGGAACGTAGTGGCTGATGCGCTTTCTAGGAGGCATGCATTACTTTCTATGCTTGAGACTAAATTGTTTGGTCTTGAATCTTTGAAAGATATGTATAAACATGATGTGGATTTTGCTGAAATATTTGCTGCATGTGAAAAGCTTTCTGAAAAATGGATATTATAGGCATAATGGATTTTTGTTTAAAGCCAATAAATTGTGTGTGCCTAAATGTTCCATTAGAGAGTTGCTTGTAAGTGAATCACATGAGGGGGGTTTGATGGGTCATTTTGGGGTTCAAAAGACTTTGAAATTTTGCAAGAGCATTTCTTTTGGCCTCACATGAAACGATATGTGCATAAGTTTTGTGACCACTGGATTGTGTGTAAAAAGGCCAAATATAAGGTTAAGCCTCATGGATTGTATACTCCTTTGCCTGTTCCTGAATATCCTTGGACTGACATTTCTATGGACTTTGTTTTGGGGTTGCCTAAAACAAAGAATGGAAAGGATTCTGTGTTTGTTGTTGTTGATAGGTTTTCCAAGATGGCACATTTCATTCCTTGCAAAAAGGTGGATGATGCTAGCCATGTGGCTGATTTATTCCTTAGTCACTTTTGGAGGACCTTGTGGGGTAAAATTGGTACTAAATTGCTGTTTTCTACTACTTGCCACCCACAAACTGATGGTTAAACTGAGGTAGTCAATAGGACTTTAGGCACATTGCTTAGGACTGTTTTAAAGAAAAATCTTAAGTCTTGGGAAGCATGTTTGCCTCATGTTGAGTTTGCTTATAATAGGGTTGTCCATAGCACGACTAATTGTTCTCCGTTTGAAATTGTGTATGGGTTCAATCCTTTGACTCCTCTTGATTTGTTGTCCATGCCTAACATTTCTATGTTTAAGCATAATGAAGCACAAGCTAAAGCTGAGTATGTGAAGAAGCTGCATGAGCAAGTGAAGGCTCAAATTGAAAAGAAAAATGAGAGTTATGCAAGGCAAGCTAACAAGGGTAGGAAGAAGGTCGTGTTCCAACCTGGTGATTGGGTTTGGGTACACATGAGAAAGGAAAGGTTCCCTAAACAAAGAAAGTCAAAACTCCAACCAAGGGGAGATGGTCCTTTCCAAGTTCTAGAAAAGATCAATGACAATGCCTATAAGATTGATCTTCCAGATGAGTATAATGTTAGTGCTACTTTTAATGTGTCTGATTTAACTCTCTTTGATGCAGATGAAGATGCTATTGATTTGGGGACAAATCCTCTTCAAGAGGGGGGGAGTGATGAGGACATCAAGCTTGAAGGACTTGGAGGACCTATGACAAGGGCAAGGACAAGAAGAGCTAAGGAAGCTATTCAACAAGTATTGGCAGCCCTTTTGCAAAAAGAGCCAAACATTGAAGAAATAAAGTTTAAAATTGTTAATTGTCTCAGGACTGAAGAGAGCAATGCTTGACCTTAATAGAGGAGAAGTTTGAAATAAATTAAACTCATTTTCTTGGAGTTTACTTAGTTAATGGTGGGCAACCAGAATTGTCTAATTAAAGTTGCAGCCACCTAGGTTATCAATTATAATTAGTATACGTGTTTAATTTACTTTGGCAGTTACACTTTGTTATTAAGCTGCCCATTATTAGTTTTTATTATTTTGTAACTTCAGCTGAATTTAGAAAGCCACTAAACCTACACAAGCTGAGTTTATTAGGCATATAAATTTGGGCAAGACTGAGATGTAAGGAGAATATTTTGGGAAATAAAAAAAAACTAGTTGAGGTTTTCTCCCCTTTGGGTTCTTGACAATCCAAAATCTTTTGAGATTTATCAAAGGTAATTTACCCCTTTGTGTGTGCAATCTCGTAGACATATCTTCCATCCTTGGAAGTGTGGAGTCTATCAATTCCAATTCCATTTTCTGTCTTTTCCATTCATACTCAATTCTGGCCAGCAAACTCTATGAGAGGAAAGTGCTACACTATTCAAAAACTCGTTTAATTCTTGAATTTCAAAAACTTTTAATTTCCATTATGTGTCTAAAAGTTTGATCGTAATTCTATTCAGTTTATTTTTTTGCAATTGTTTGCATTCCATGTTGATTAATTTTGTTAACGCGGCAAGCTAAATTCCTAGGGTCCTTTCAGAATCCTAAACTAACAGCGGATTCATATCAGAGAAAAGGAGGAAAAGAAAGAAGGAGGGGAAGGGAAGGGAAGAAGAAGCAGAAGAAGTGGAATCTGGAGGAGAAGAGGAAGAAGAAGAAGAAGAGTAAGCATAGGATTTGGGGGAAGGAGAAGAAGAGGAAGAGCAACAATGGAAAGTAACAGAAGTGGGGGATGGAGAAAAAGAGGAAGGGGAAGACGGAAAGGAAGAAGAAGAAGTTGTGGAAGGAGAAGAAATGGAAGAAGAGGAAGCAGAAGAAGTGTAAGCAAAAGAAACGGAAGAAGGAGACGAAAATGAAGAAGAACAACAAGTAGAAGTAAAAGAAGTGGTAGAAGGAGAGAATAAGAGGAATAGGAGGAATTAGTGGAATGAAAGGAGATGAAGAAGAAGAAGTGGAAGAAGGAGAACGAGAGGAGGAGAAGAGGTGGCAGAAGGAGAAGAAGAGGAAGAAGAAGAAGAGGTGGAAGAATGATAAAATGAGGAGGAAGAAGAAGCAATGGAAGGAAAGGGGATGAAGAAGGAGTGGAACAGGGAGGAGAAGAAGAAGGGGAGGAAGAAGTAGTAGTGTAGGCAGAATAAGGGCAAGAACGAGAAGAGAGGGAAGAAGAAGTAGTTGAAGGAGTGGGGATGATAGAGAAGAAGTGGAAGAAGGAGAACAAGAGGTAGAAATGCAAGTGGAAGCAGAAGAAGGAGAAAAGGAGGGATATGACAAAGGAAAGGAAGAAGAAGAAGGAGATGAAGAGGAAGAAAAGAGAGAAAAGGAGAGGATGAAGAAGAAGTGGAAGAAAGAGAACAAGAGGAGGCAGGAGAAGTGGAAGAAGGAGAAGAAAAGGAAGAAGAAGAAGATGTGGAAAGTGAAGAAGTTGAAGAAGTTGAACAAGAGGAGGAAGAAGAAGTAGTGGAAGGAGGTGAGATGAAGAAGAAAAATTGGAACAAGGAGAAAAGGAGGAAAAGGAAGAAGGAGGAAGGAGAAGACGGAAAGGAAAGAAGAAGAACTTGTGGAATGAGAAGAAATGGAAGAACAGGAACAAGAAGAAGTGTAAGTAGAAGAACCGGAAGAAGGAGACGAAAATGAACAAGAACAACAAGTAGAAGTAGGAGAAGTGGTAGAAGGAGAGAATAAGAGGAATAGGAGGAAGTAGTGTAATGAAAGGAGATGAAGAAGAAGAAGTGGAAGAAGGAGAATGGGAGGAGGGAGAAGAGGTGGTAGAAGGAGAAGAAGAGGAGGAAGGAGAAGTGGAAGAACGAGAAGAAAAGGAAGAAGTGCAAGTGGAAGAAGGAGAACAATAGGAAGAAGAAGAAGAAGTGGAAGAATGAGAAAAAGAGGAGGAAGAAGAAGCAATGCAAGGAAAGGGGATGAAGAAGAAGTGGAACAAGGAGGAGAAGAAGAAGGGGAGGAAGAAGAAGTAGTGTAGGCAGAAGAAGGGCAAGAAGGAGAAGAGAGGGAAGAAGAAGAACAAGTGGAAGAAGGTGAACAAGAGCAAGAAGAAGAAGTAGTTGAAGGAGTGGCGATGATGTGAATGCCGAAAACAATGACTTTTCATTTTTTGTAACGTTTCATTAATTTAGGAATTAATGTAACATGTAATTAATCATGTGTGATAATTGCGTGATAATGGAGTATTAAATTTTTCTTTTGAGAGTTACGATTTTGAACAGCCACCTAGTTCTATAAATAGGGGCTGAATTGTACTCAAAGGAGAACCATTGAATTAGTGAAATTATAATTGGGTTTTACCCTTTTGTGAGATGAATTTCTCTTTAGAACTTATCAAGGAATTTTTCCTTGTGGCGTTCTGCTAGACTTATCAAGGGTAAATCACCACCCTTGTGGCGTCATATGACTTATCTTCCATCCTTGGAAGTGGCGTCATTTATCCTTTCGCTAAACCATTTTCATCATTTCCATTTTCTTGTTTACCCAATTCTCATTGTTTTGTTAACTTATTACCTTCCAACCTAGATAGATCCGCAAAACGAATCCTACCACTCTGGATTTATATCAGTTGGTATCAGAGCTTCGGCTTTAGGTTTGGAATTATGGTGGATATTTTTTATACAAGGTGTTTAATCGAAGGTCATTTGTGTTTATTTGCAGTTGATGAAGAAAGTTATAGCAACGTGGTGAGCGAAAGATTGGTGAATAAACTTAACTTACCAACGAGTCTTCATCCTAGGCAAACTAAGTTTAGATTCACTATTGGAAAATATGTGGAGGAAGTGACATGCGATATTGCTCCCATGGACTCGTGTCATTTTCTTTTAGGGAGACCTTGGTTGCAGGGTAAAAGGATAAATCCTGAAAGACTTTCAGTTTCTTTGGTGCATGAAGGATGCAAACTTAATTTGAAATTTCTGACACCAAGCGAAGTTTGTGATAATCAACATAAGTTGAAGGAGAAAATAGAAAAAGAGAGAGAAGAAAATAAAAAATTAGAAAAAGAAAAGAGTGAAGAGGAAGAGAGAGAAAAGGAAAGAGAAAGAGAGAAAAAGAATGTTAAAATGAAAACTGCTAATGATTTTTCTTCTTTTATTGGTATTTTGAATGCACAGGATGATGAGAATACAACTCACAAATTGCCATATTTGAGGAAGAAAAATGTGGATATCCCTTTTACAGAGTCAGTGTACATTCAGTACATTGTTGAAGTGAAAACTCATGAAGAAAATGCACAAGTCTATTTTGAAAGAAGAATTCCTCTTGATTCCAATGTTTGGGTTTGGAAACCAAAAAGGAAAACTTCTTTGATGCATAAATTTTTACAAGTTACATTTGATCCTGGAGGTTAATTTTGTTTATTTTAAATTATAAATAAATAAAATTGATAGGAAAATAATGTTATAGATTCGAGGATGAATCTTTTTGAAGAAGGAGGGAATGATGTGAATGCCGAAAACAATGACTTTTCATTTTTTGTAACGTTTCATTAATTTAGGAATTAATGTAACATGCAATTAATCATGTGTGATAATTGCGTGATAATGGAGTATTAAATTTTTCTTTTGAGAGTTACAATTTTGAACAGCCACCTAGTTCTATAAATAGGGGCTGAATTGTACTCAAAGGAGAACCATTGAATTAGTGAAATTATAATTGGGTTTTACCCTTTTGTAAGATGAATTTCTCTTTAGAACTTATCAAGGAATTTTTCCTTGTGGCATTCTGCTAGACTTATCAAGGGTAAATCACCACCCTTGTGGCGTCATATGACTTATCTTCCATCCTTGGAAGTGGCGTCATTTATCCCTTCGCTAAACCATTTTCATCCTTTCCATTTTTTTGTTTACCCAATTCTCATTGTTTTGTTAACTTATTACCTTCCAACCTAGATAGATCCACAAAACGAATCCAACGACTCTGGATTTATATCAGGCGATGATGGAGAAGAAGTGGAAGAAGGAGAACAAGAGGGATATTACGAAGCAAAGGAAGAAAAAGAAGGAGATGAAGAGGAAGAAAAGAAAGGAAAGGAGAGGATGAAGAAGAAGTGGAAGAAAGAGAACAAGACGAGGCAGGAGAAGTGGAAGAAGGATAAGAAGAGGAAGAAGAAGGAGAGTAACTAGAAAAAGTGGAAGAAGGAGAAGAAAAGGAAGAAGAAGAAGATGTGGAAAGTGAAGAAGTTGAAGAAGGTGAACAAGAGGAGGAAGAAGAAGTAGTGGAAGGAGGTGGGCTGAAGAAGAAGAATTGGAACAAGTAGAAAAGGAGGAAAAGGAAGAAGGAGGGGAAGGGAAGGGAAGAAGAAGCAGAAGAAGTGGAATTTGGAGGAGAAGAGGAAGAAGAAGAAGAAGTGTAAGCATAAGATTTTGGGGAAGGAGAAGACGAGGAAGAGCAACAATGGGAAGCAACAAAATTTTGGGATGGAGAAAAAGAGGAAGGAGAAGACAGAAAGGAAAGAAGAAGAAGTTGTGGAATGAGAAGAAATGGAAGAACAGGAACAAGAAGAAGTGTAAGCAGAAGAATCGGAAGAAGAAGATGAAAATGAAGAAGAAAAACAAGTAGAAGTAGAAGAAGTGGTAGAAGGAGAGAATAAGAGGAATAGGAGGAAGTAGTGTAATGAAAGGAGATGAAGAAGAATAAGTGGAAGAAGGAGAATGGGAGGAGGGAGAAGAGGTGGCAGAAGGAGAAGAAAAGGAAGAACGAGAAGTGGAAGAACGAGAAGAAAAGGAAGAAGTGCAAGTGGAAGAAGGAGAACAATAGGAAGAAGAAGAAGAAGTGGAAGAATGAGAAAAAGAGGAGGAAGAAGAAGCAATGGAAGGAAAGGGGATGAAGAAGAAGTGGAACAACGAGGAGAAGAAGAAGGGGAGGAAGAAGAAGTAGTGTAGGCAGAAGAAGGGCAAGAAGGAGAAGAGAGGGAAGAAGAAGAACAAGTGGATATAGTAGAAGTGGAAGAAGGTGAACAAGAGCAAGAAGAAGAAGTAGTTGAAGGAGTGGCGATGATGGAGAAGAAGTGGAAGAATGAGAACAAGAGGGATATGACGAAGCAAAGGAAGAAGAAGAAGGAGATGAAGAGGAAGAAAAGAAAGGAAAGGAGAGGATGAAGAAGAAGTGGAAGAAAGAGAACAAGAGGAGGCAGGAGAAGTTGAAGAAGGATAAGAAAAGGAAGAAGAAGAAGATGTGGAAAGTGAAGAAGTTGAAGAAGGTGAACACGAGGAGGAAGAAGAAGTAGTGGAAGGAGGTGGGCTGAAGAAGAAGAATTGGAACAAGTAGAAAAGAAGGAAAAGGAAGAAGGAGGGGAAGGGAAGGGAAGAAGAAGCAGAAGAAGTGGAATCTGGAGGAGAAGAGGAAGAAGAAGAAGAAGTGTAAGCATAAGATTTGGGGGAAGGAGAAGAAGAGGAAGAGCAACAATGGGAAGCAATAGAAGTGGGGGATGGAGAAAAAGAGGAAGGAGAAGACGGAACGGAAAGGAGAAGTTGTGGAAGGAGAAGAAATGGAAGAAGAGGAAGAAGAAGAAGTGTAAGCAGAAGAAGCGGAAGAAGGAGACGAAAATGAAGAAGAACAACAAGTAGAAGTAGAAGAAGTGGCAGAAGGAGAGAATAAGAGGAATAGGAGGAAGTAGTGTAATGAAAGGAGATGAAGAAGAAGAAGTGGAAGAAGGAGAATGGGAGGAGGGAGAAGAGGTGGCAGAAGGAGAAGAAGAGGAAGAAGGAGAAGTGGAAGAACGGGAAGAAAAGGAAGAAGTGCAAGTGGAAGAAGGAGAACAATAGGAAGAAGAAGAAGAAGTGGAAGAATGAGAAAAACAGGAGGAAGAAGAAGCAATGGAAGGAAAGGGGATGAAGAAGAAGTCGAACAAGGAGGAGAAGAAGAAGGGGAGGAAGAAGAAGTAGTGTAAGCAGAAGAAGGGTAAGAAGGAGAAGAAAGGGAAGAAGAAGAACAAGTGGATATAGTAGAAGTGGAAGAAGGTGAACAAGAGCAAGAAGAAGAAGTAGTTGAAGGAGTGGTGATGATGGAGAAGAAGTGGAAGAAGGAGAACAAGAGGGATATGACGAACCAAAGGAAGAAGAAGAAGGAGATGAAGAGGAAGAAAAGAAAGGAAAGGAGAGGATGAAGAAGAAGTGGAAGAAAGAGAACAAGAGGAGGCAGGAGAAGTGGAAGAAGGATAAGAATAGGAAGAAGAAGGCGAGTAACTAGAAGAAGTGGAAGAAGGAGAAGAAAAGGAAGAAGAAGGAGAGTAACTAGAAGAAGTGGAAGAAGGAGAAGAAAAGGAAGAAGAAGAAGATGTGGAAAGTGAAGAAGTTGAAGAAGGTGAACAAGAGGAGGAAGAAGAAGTAGTGGAAGGAGGTGGGCTGAAGAAGAAGAATTGGAACAAGTAGAAAAGGAGGAAAAGGAAGAAGGAGGGGAAGGGAAGGGAAGAAGAAGCAGAAGAAGTGGAAGCTGGAGGAGAAGAGGAAGAAGAAGAAGAAGTGTAAGCATAAGATTTGGGGGAAGGAGAAGAAGAGGAAGAGCAACAATGGGAAGCAACAGAAGTGGCGGATGGAGAAAAAGAGGAAGGAGAAGAAGGAAAGGAAGGAAGAAGAAGTTGTGGAATGAGAAGAAATGAAAGAAGAGGAAGAAGAAGAAGTGTAAGCAGAAGAAGCGGAAGAAGGAGATGAAAATGAAGAAGAACAACAAGTAGAAGTATAAGAAGTGGTAGAAGGAGACAATAATAGCAATAGGACGAAGTAGTGGAATGAAAGGAGATGAAGAAGAGGAAGTGGAAGAAAGAGAACGGGAGGAGGGAGAAGAGGTGGCAGAAGGAGAAGAAGAGGAAGAAGAAGAAGTGGAAGAACGAGAAGAAAAGGAAGAAGTGCAAGTGGAAGAAGAAGAAGAAGTGGAAGAATGAGAAAAAGAGGAGGAAGAAGAAGCAATGGAAGGAAAGGGGATGAAGAAGAAGTGGAACAAGGAGGAGAAGAAGAAGGGGATGAAGAAGAAGTAGTGTAGTAGAAGAAGGGCAAGAAGGAGAAGAGAGGGAAGAAGAAGAACAAGTGGATGTAGTAGAAGTGGAAGAAGGTGAACAAGAGGAAGAAGAAGAAGTGGTTGAAGGAGTGGGGATGAAGTGGAAGAAGGAGAACAAGAGGTCGCAATGCAAGTGGAAGCAGAAGAAGAAGAAAAAGAGGGATATGACGAAGGAAAGGAAGAAGAAGAAGGAGATGAAGAGGAAGAAAAGAAAGGAAAGGAGAGGATGAACAAGAAGTGGAAGAAAGAGAACAAGAAGAGGCAGGAGAAATGGAAGAAGGATAAGAAAAGGAAGAAGAAGGACAGTAACTAGAAGAAGTGGAAGAAGGGGAAGAAAAGGAAGAAGAAGAAGATGTGGAAAGTGAAGAAGTTCAATAAGAGAAGGAAGAAGAAGTAGTGGAAGGAGGTGACATGAAGAAGAAGAATTTGAACAAGGAGAAAAGGAGGAAAAGGAAGAAGGAGGGGAAGGGAAGGGAAGAAGAAGCAGAAAAAGTGGAAGCTGGAGGAGAAGAGAAAGAAGAAGAAGAAGTGTAAGCATAAGATTTGTGGAAAGTAGAAGAAGAGGAAGAGCAACAATGGGAAGCAAGAGAAGTGGTGGATGGAGAAAAAGAGGAAGGAGAAGACGGAAAGGAAAGAAGAAGAAGTTGTGGTAGGAGAAGAAATGGAAGAAGAGGAAGAAGAAGTGTAAGCAGAAGAAGCGGAAGAAGGAGACGAAAATGAAGAAGAACAACAAGTAGAAGTAGAAGAAGTGGTAGAAGGAAAGAATAAGAGGAATAGGAGGAAGTAGTGGAATGAAAGGAGATGAAGAAGAAGAAGTGGAAGAAGGAGAACGGGAGGAGGAAGAAGAGGTGGCAGAATGAGAAAAAGAGGAAGAAGAAGAAGTGGAAGAACGAGAAGAAAAGGAAGAAGTGCAACTAGAAGAAGGAGAACAATAGGAAGAAGAAGAAGAAGTTGAAGAATGTGAAAAAAAGGAGGAAGAAGAAGGAATGAAAGGAAAGGGGATCAAGAAGAAGTGGAACAAGGAGGAGAAGAAGAAGGGGAGGAAGAAGAAGTAGTGTAGGCAGAAGAAGGGCAAGAAGGAGAAGGGAGGGAAGAAGAAGAACAAGTGGATGTAGTAGAAGTGCAAGAAGGTGAACAAGAGGAAGAAGAAGAAGTAGTTGAAGGAGTGGGGATGATGGAGAAGAAGTGGAAGAAGGAGAACAAGAGGTAGAAATGCAAGTGGAAGCAGAAGAAGGAGAAAAAGACGGATATGACGAAGGAAAGGAAGAAGAAGAAGGAGATGACGAGGAAGAAAAGAAAGGAAAGGAGAGGATGAAGAAGAAGTGGAAGGAAGAGAACAAGAGGAGGCAGGAGAAGTGGAAGAAATATAAGAAGAGGAAGAAGAAGGAGAGTAACTAGAAGAAGTGGAAGAAGCAGAAGAAAAGGAAGAACAAGAAGATGTGGAATGTGAAGAAGTTGAAGAAGGTGAACAAGAGGAGGAAGAAGAAGTAGGGGAAGGAGGTGAGATGAAGAAAAAGAATTGGAACAAGGAGAAAAGGAGGAAAAGGAAGAAGGAGGGGAAGGGAAGGGATGAAGAAGCAGAAGAAGTGGAATCTGGAGGAGAAGAAGAAGAAGAAGAGTAAGCATAAGATTTGGGGGAAGGAGAAGAAGAGGAAGAGCAACAATGGTAAGCAACGGAAGTGGGGGATGGAGAAAAAGAGGAAGGAGAAGACGGAAAGGAAAGAAGAAGAAGTTGTGGAAGGAGAAGAAATGGAAAAAGAGGAAGAAGAAGAAGTGTAAGCAGAAGAAGCGGAAGAAGGAGACGAAAATGAAGAAGAACAACAAGTAGAAGTAGAAGAAGTGGTACAAGGAGAGAATAAAAGGAATAGGAGGAAGTAGTGGAATGAAAGGAGATGAAGAAGAAGAAGTGGAAGAAGGAGAACGGGAGGAGGGAGAAGAGGTGGCAGAAAGAGAAGAAGAGGAAGAAGAAGAAGTGGAAGAACGAGAAGAAAAGGAAGTAGTGCAAGTGGAAGAATGAGAACAATAGGAAGAAGAAGAAGAATTGGAAGAATGAGAAGAAGAGGAGGAAGAAGAAGCAATGGAAGGAAAGGGGATGAAGAAGAAGTGGAACAAGGAGGAGAAGAAGAAGGGGCGGAAGAAGAAGTAGTGTAGGCAGAAGAAGGGCAAGAAGGAGAAGATAGGGAAGAAGAAGAACAAGTGGATGTAGTAGAAGTGGAAGAAGGTGAGCAAGAGGAAGAAGAAGAAGTAGTTGAAGGAGTGGGGATGATGGAGAAGAAGTGAAAGAAGGAGAGCAAGACGTAGAAATGCAAGTGGAAGCAGAAGAAGGAGAAAAACAGGGATATGCGAAGGAAAGGAAGAAGAAGAAGTTGATGAAGAGGAAGAAAAGAAAGGAAAGGAGAGGATGAAGAAGAAGTGGAAGAAGGAGAGGATGAAAATAATAAAAACTAATAATGGGCAGCTTAATAACAAAGTGTAACTGCCAAAGTAAATTAAACACGTATACTAATTAGAATTGATAACCTAGGTGGCTGCAACTTTAATTGGATAATTCTGGTTGCTGACCATTAACTAAGTAAACTCCAAGAAAATGAGTTTAATTTATTCCAAACTTTTCTTCCATTAAGGTCAAGTATTGCTCTCTTCAGTCCTGAGACAATTAACAATTTTAAATTTTATTTCTTCAATGTTTGGCTCTTTTTGCAAAAGGGCTGCCAATACTTGTTGAATAGCTTCCTTAGCTCTTCTTGTCCTTGCCCTTGTCATAGGTTCTCCAAGTCCTTCAAGCTTCATGTCTTCATCAGGAAGGGAAGAAGAAGCAGAAGAAGTGGAATCAGGAGGAGAAGAGAAAGAAGAAGAAAAAGTGTAAGCATAAGATTTGGGGGAAGGAGAAGAAGAGGAAGAGCAACAATGGGAAGCAACAAAAGTGGGGGATGGAGAAAAAGAGGAAGGAGAAGACGGAAAGGAAAGAAGAAGAAGTTGTGGAAGGAAACGAAATGGAAGAAGAGGAAGAAGAAGAAGTGTAAGCAGAACAAGCGGAAGAAGGAGGCGAAAATGAAAAAGAACAACAATTAGAAGTTGAAGAATTTGTAGAAGGAGAGAATAAGAGGAATAGGAGGAAGTAGTGGAATGAAAGGAGATGAAGAAGAAGAAGTGGAAGAAGGAGAACGGGAGGAGGGAGAAGACGTGGCAGAAGGAGAAGAAGAAGTGGAAGAACGAGAGGAAAAGGAAGAAGTGCAAGTGGAAGAAGGAGAACAATAGGAAGAAGAAGAAGAAGTGGAAGAATGATAAAAAGAGGAGGAAGAAGAAGCAATGGAACGAAAGGGGATGAAGAAGAAGTGGAACAAGGACGAGAAGAAGAAGGGGAGGAAGAAGAAGTAGTGTAGATAGAAGAAGGGCAAGAAAGAGAAGAGAGGGAAGAAGAAGAACAAGTGGATGCAGTAGAAGTGGAAGAAGGTGAACAAGAGGAAGAACAAGAAGTAGTTGAAAGAGTGGGGATGATGGAGAAGAAGTGGAAGAAGGAGAACAAGAGGTAGAAATGCAAGTGGAAGTAGAAGAAGGAGAAAAAGAGGGATATGACGATGGAAAGGAAGAAGAAGAAGGAGATGAAGAGGAAGAAAAGAAAGGAAATGAGTGGATGAAGAAGAAGAAGTGGAAGAAAGATAAGAAGAGGATGAAGAAGGAGAGTAACTAGAAGAAGTGGAAGAAGGAGAAGAAAAGGAAGAAGAAGAAGATGTGGAAAGAAGTTGCAGAAGGTGAATAAGAGGAGGAAGAAGAAGTAGTGGAAGGAGGTGACATGAAGAAGAAGAATTGGAACAAGGAGAAAAGGAGGAAAAGGAAGAAGGAGGGGAAGGGAAGGAAAGAAGAAGCAGAAGAAGTGGAATCTGGAGGAGAAGAGGAAGAAGAAGAAGTGTAAGCATAAGATTTGGGGAAAGGAGAAGAAGACGAAGCGCAATAGGAGGAAGTAGTGGAATGAAAGGAGATGAAGAAGAAGAAGTGGAAGAGGGAGAACGGGTGGAGGGAGAAGAGGTGGTAGAAGGATAAGAAGAGGAAGAAGAAGAAGTGGAAGAACGAGAAGAAAAGGAAGAAGTGCAAGTGGAAGAAGGAGAACAATAGGAAGAAGAAGAAGAAGTAGAAGAATGAGAAAAAGAGGAGGAAGAAGAAGCAATGGAAGGAATGGGGATGAAGAAGAAGTGGAACAAGGAGGAGAAGAAGAAGGGGAGGAAGAAGAAGTAGTGTAGGCAGAAGAAGGGGAAGAAGGAGAAAAGAGGGAAGAAGAAGAACAAGTGGATGTAGTAGAAGTGGGAGAAGGTGAACAAGAGGAAGAAGAAGAAGTAGTTGAAGGAGTAGGGATGATAGAGAAGAAGTGGAAGAAGGAGAACAAGAGGTAGAAATGCAAGTGGAAGCAGAAGAAGGAGAAAAAGAGGGATATGACGAAGAAAGGAAGAAGAAGAAGGAGATGAAGAGGAAGAAAAGAAAGGAAAGGAGAGGATGAAGAAGAAGTGGAAGAAAGAGAACAAGAGGAGGCAGGAGAAGTGGAAGAAAGATAAGAAGAGGAAGAAGAAGGAGAGTAACTAGAAGAAGTGGAAGAAGAAGGAGAGTAACTAGAAGAAGTGGAAGAAGGAGAAGAAAAGGAAGAAGAAGAAGATGTGGAAAGTGAAGAAGGTGAACAAGAGGAGGAAGAAGAAGTAGTGGAAGGATGAGATGAAGAAGAAGAATTGGAACAAGTTGAAAAGGAGGAAAAGGAAGAAGGAGGGGAAGGGAAGGGAAGGGAAGAAGAAGTGGAATCTGGAGGAGAAGAGGAAGAAGAAGAAGAAGTGTAAGCATAAGATTTGGGGGAAGCAGAAGAAGAGGAAGAGCAACAGAAGTGGGGGATGGAGAAAAAGAGGAAGGAGAAGACGGAAAGAAAAGAAGAAGAAGTTATGGAAGGAGAAGAAATGAAAGAAGAGGAAGAAGAAGAAGTGTAAGCAGAAGAAGCGGAAGAATGAGTCGAAAATGAAGAAGAACAACAAGTAAAAGTAGAAGAAGTGGTAGAAGAAGAGAATAAAAGGAATAGGAGGAAGTAGTGGAATGTAAGCAGATGAAGAAGAAGAAGTGGAAGAGGGAGAACAGGAGGAGGGAGAAGAGGTATGAGAAGGAGAAGAAGAGGAAGAAGAAGAAGTGGAAGAACGAGAAGAAAAGGAAGAAGTGCAAGTGGAAGAACGAGAACAATAGGAAGAAGAAGAAGAAGTGGAAGAATGAGAAAAAGAGGAGGAAGAAGAAGCAATGGAAGGAAAGGGGATGAAGAAAAAGTGGAACAAGGAGGAGAAGAAGAAGGGGAGGAAGAAGAAGTAGGGTAGACAGAAGAAGGGCAAGAAGGAGAAGTGATATAAATCCACAACATGAAACCACCTTCAACCCAAAACCTTAAGGCATTAGGTTATGGGTCTTTCTCACTTATATATTACTCAACTTCCCAATTTCTAACCAATGTGGGACTTCAACTAACACTTGCACTCCAACAATCTCCCCCTCAAGTGTGAGTCCCTTCCACATTGTAAACTCCCCCTCGAGCGGAAGCATACATTTTAATGATGCCCCCTCATTCACACCGCCCTTAAACACAAGGGGACACGCCTCCTGAAACCCTTAGCAGGAGGACTTTCGATGAAGGGGATCCACCGTCAACCTGCCGATCACAACCATCGACCTGGTTCAGCCAAGAACCTAGGAGATACACTCTATTATCACGCAATTATCACACATGATTAATTGCATGTTACATTAATTCCTAAATTAATGAAACATTACAAAAAATGATTGTCTTCGGCATTCACATCATTCCCTCCTTCTTCGAAAAGATTCGTCCCCGAATCTATGACTTTATTTTCCTACAAATTTTATTCACTTATAACGAACAAAACAACCTCCAGGATTAAATACAACTTGTAAAAAATCATGCATCAAAGAATTTCTCCTTTTTGGTGCCCAGACCCAGAGTTGAAAATTTTTCTCATGAGTTTGAATTTCAACAGTGGACTCGATGTACAATGACACTCTAGGAGTGATATATATTTTTCTTCCTTACCCATGACCATTTGTGCGTTGTATACTCATGATCCTGTGCATTTATAATATCAAGAGAAGAAGAAAAATCAATAGCAGTTAAAGTTTTATAGTTCTTTTTCTGTCTTTCTCTTTCCTTTTCTCTCTCTTCTTCTTCACTCTTTTCTTTTTCTATTTTTCTCTTTTCTTCTCTCTCTTTTTCTATTTTCTCCTTCAACTTAAGTTGATCATCACAAACTTGGCTTGGTGCCAGAAATTTCAAATTAAGCTTGCATCCTTCATGCACCAAAGAAACTGAAAATTTTTCAAGATTAATCTTTTTATCCTTCAGCCAAGATCTCCCTAAAAGAAAATGACATGAGTCCATGGGAGCAATATCGCATGTCACTTCATCCACGAATTTTCCAACAGTGAATTCAAACTTAGTTTGGCTAGGATGAAGACTCGTCGATAAGTTGAGTTTATTCACCAATCTTTCGCTCAGGACGTTGCTACAACTTCCTCCATCAACTGCAAATAAACACAAATGACCTTCGATTAAACACCTTGTATAAAAAATATCCACCATAGTTTCAAACCTAGAGCCGAAGCTCTGATACCAACTGATATAAATTCAGAGGGGTTGGATTCATTTTGCAGATCTATCTGGGTTGGAAGGTAATAAGTTAACAAAACAATGAGAATTGGGTAAACAAGAAAATGGAAAGGATGAAAATGGTTTAACGAAGGGATAAATGATGCCACTTCCAAGGATGGAAGATAAGTCATATGACGCCACAAGGGTAGTGATTTACCCTTGATAAGTCTAGCAGAACGCCACAAGAAAAAATTTCTTGATAAGTTCTAAAGAGAAATTCATCTCTCACAAAAGGGTAAAACCCAAATATAATTTCACTAATTCAATGGTTGTCCTTAGAGTACAATTCAGCCCCTATTTATAGAATTAGGTGACTGTTCAAAATCGTAACTCCCAAAAGAAAAATTAAATACTCTATTATCACGCAATTATCACACATGATTAATTGCATGTTACATTAATTCCTAAATTAATGAAACGTTACAAAAAATGAAAAGTCATTGTCTTCGGCATTCACATCAAGAAGAGAGGGAAGAAGAAGAACAAGTAGATGTAGTAGAAGTGGAAGAAGGTGAACAAGAGGAAGAAGAAGAAGTAGTTGAAGGAGTCGGGATGATGGAGAAGAAGTGGAAGAAGGAGAACAAGCAGTAGAAATGCAAGTGGAAGCAGAAGAAGGAGAAAAAGAGGGATATGACAAAGGAAAGGAAGAAGAAGAAGGAGATGAAGAGGAAGAAAAGAAAGGAAAGGAGAGGATAAAGAAGAAGAAGTGGAAGAAAGATAAGAACATGAAAGAAGAAGGAGAGTACCTAGAAGAAGTGGAAGAAAGAGAAGAAAAGGAAGAAGAAGAAGATGTGGAAAGTGAAGTAGTTGAAGAAGGTGAACAAGAGAGGAAGAAGAAGTAGTGGAAGGAGCTGACATGAAGAAGAAGAATTGGAATAAGGAGAAAAGGAGCAAAAGGAAAAAAGAGGGGAAGGGAAGGAAAGAAGAAGCAGAAGAAGTGGAATCTGGAGGAGAAGAGGAAGAAGAAGAAGTGTAAGCATAAGATTTGGGGGAAGGAGAAGAAGAGGAAGAGCAACAATGGGAAGAAACAGAAGTGGGGGATGGAGAAAAAGAGGAAGGAGAAGACGGAAAGGAAAGAAGAAATGTGGAAGGAGAAGAAACGAAAGAAGAGGAAGAAGAAGAAGTGTAAGCAGAAGAAGCGGAAGAAGGAGACGAAAATGAAGAAGAACAACAAGTAGAAGTAGAAGATGTGGTAGAAGGAGAGAATAAGAGGAATAGGAGGAAGTAGTGGAACGAAAGGAGATGAAGAAAAAGATCTGGAAGAAGGAGAACGGCAGGAGGAAGAAGAGGTGGCAGAAGGAGAAGAAGAGGAAGAACGAGAAGAAAAGGAACCAGTGCAAGTGGAAGAAGAAGAAGAAGTGGAAGAATGAGAAAAAGAGGAGGAAGAAGAAGCAATGGAAGGAAAGGGGAATGAAGAAGAAGTGGAACAAGGAGGAGAAGAAGAAGGGTAGGAAGAAGAAGTAGTGTAGGCAGAAGAAGGGCAAGAAGGAGAAGAGAGGTAAGAAGAAGAACAAGTAGATGTAGTAGAAGTCGAACAAGGTGACCAAGAGGAAGAAGAAGAAGTTGTTGAAGGAGTGGGGATGATGGAGAAGAAGTGGAAGAAGGAGAACAAGAGTTAGAAATGCAAGTGGAAGCAGAAGAAGGAGAAAAAGAGGGATATGACGAAGGAAAGGAAGAAGAAGAAGGAGATGAAGAGGAAGAAAAGAAAGGAAATGAGAGGATGAAGAAGAAGTGGAAGATAGATAAGAAGCGGAAGAAGAAGGAGAGTAACTGGAAGAAGTCGAAGAAGGAGAAGAAAAGGAAGAAGAAGAAGATGTGGAAAGTGAAGAAGGTGAAGAAGAGGAGGAAGAAGAAGTAGTGGAAGGAGGTGAGATGAAGAACAAGAATTGGTACAAGGAGAAAAGGAGGAAAAGGAAGAAGGAGGGGAAGGGAAGGGAAGAAAAAGCAGAAGAAGTGGAATCTGGAGGAGAAGAGGAAGAAGAAGAATAAGTGTAAGCATAAGATTTGGTGGAAGGAGAAGAAGAGGAAGAGCAACAATGGGAAGCAACAGAAGTAGGGGATGGAGAAAAACAGGAAAGAGAAGACGGAAAGGAAAGAAGAAGAAGTTATGGAAGCAGAAGAAATGGAAGAAGAGGAAGAAGAAGAAGTGTAAGCAGAAGAAGCGGAAGAAGGAGACAAAAATGAAGAAGAACAACAAGTAGAAGCAGAAGAAGTGGTAGAAGGAGAGAATAAGAGGAATAGGAAGAGGTAGTGCAATGAAAGGAGATGAAGAAGAAGAAGTGGAAGAAGGAGAGCGGGAGGAGGAGAAGAGGTGGCAGAAGGAGAAGAAGAGGAAGAAGAACAAGAAGTGGATGAATGAGAAGAAAAGGAAGAAGTGCAAGTGAAGAAGGAGAACAATAGGAAGAAGAAGAAGAAGTGGAAGAATGAGAAAAAGAGGAGGAAGAAGAACCAATGCAAGGAAAGGGGATGAAGAAGAAGTGGAACAAGGAGGAGAAGAAGAAAGGGAGGAAGAAGAAGTGGTGTAGGCAGAAGAAGGGTAAGAAGGAGACAAAAATGAAGAACAACAAGTAGAAGCAGAAGAAGTGGTAGAAGGAGAGAATAAGAGGAATAGGAAGAGGTAGTGGAATGAAAGGAGATGAAGAAGAAGAAGTGGAAGAAGGAGAGCGGGAGGAGGAGAAGAGGTGGCAGAAGTAGATGAAGAGGAAGAAGAAGAAGAAGTGGATGAATGAGAAGAAAAGGAAGAAGTGCAAGTGAAGAAGGAGAACAGTAGGAAGAAGAAGAAGAAGTGGAAGAATCAGAAAAACAGGAGGAAGAAGAAGCAATGCAAGGAAAGGGGATGAAGAAGAAGTGGAACAAGGAGGAGAAGACGAAGGGGAGGAAGAAGAAGTAGTGTAGGAAGAAAAAGGGCAAAAAGGACAAGAGAGGGAAGAAGAAGAACAAGTGGATGTAGTAGAAGTGGAAGAAGGTGAACAAGAGGAAGAAGAAGAAGTAGTTGAAGGAGTGGGGATGATGGAAAAGAAGTGGAAGAAGGAGAACAAGAGGTAGAAATACAAGTGGAAGCAGAAGAAGGAGAAAAAGAGGGATATTAGGAAGGAAAGGAAGGAGAAGAAGGAGATGAAGCGGAAGAAAGGAAAGGAAAGGAGAGGATGAAGAACAAGAAGTGGAAGAAAGAGAACAAGAGGAGGCAGGAGAAGTGGAAGGAAGATAAGAAGAGGAAGAAGAAGGAGAAGAAAAGGAAGAAGAAGAAGATGTGGAAACTGAAGTAGTTGAAGAAGGTGAACAAGAGGAGGAAGAAGAAGTAGTGGAAGGAGGTGAGATGAAGAAGTAGAATTGGAACAAGGAGAAAAGGAGGAAATGGAAGAAGGAGGGGAAGGGAAGGGAAAAAGAAGCATAAGAAGTGGAATATGGAGCAGAAGAGGAAGAAGAAGAAGTGTAAGCATAAGATTTGGGGGAAGGAGACGAAGACGAAGAGCAGCAATGGGAAGCAACAGAAGTGGGGGTTGGAGAAAAAGAGGAAGGAGAAGACGGAAAGGAAAGAAGAAGAAGTTGTGGAAGGAGAAGAAATGGAAAAAGAGGAGGAAGAAGAAGCAATGCAAGGAAAGGGGATGAAGAAGAAGTGGAACAAGGAGGAGAAGAAGAAGGGGAGGAAGAAGAAGTAGTGTAGGTAGAAAAAGGGCAAGAAGGACAAGAGAGGGAAGAAGAAGAACAAGTGGATGTAGTAGAAGTGGAAGAAGGTGAACAAGAGAAAGAGCAGCAATGGGAAGCAACAGAAGTGGGGGTTGGAGAAAAAGAGGAAGAAGAAGACGGAAAGGAAAGAAGAAGAAGTTGTGGAAGGAGAAGAAATGGAAGAAGAGGAAGAAGAAGAAGTGTCTGCAGAAGAAGCGGAAGAAGGAGACGAAAATGAAGAAGAACAACAACAAGAAGTAGAAGAAGTGGTAGAAGGAGAGAATAACAGGAATAGGAGGAAGTAGTGGAATTGAAGGAGATGAAGCAGAAAAAGTGGAAGAAGGAGAACGGGAGGAGAGAGAAGAGGTGGCAGAAGGAGAAGAAGAGGAAGAAGAAGAAGTGGAAGAACGAGAAGAAAAGGAAGAAGTGGAAGTGGAAAAAGGAGAACAATAGGAAGAAGAAGAAGAAGTGGAAGAATGAGAAAAAGAAGTAATGGAAGGAAAGGGGATCAAGAAGAAGTGGAACAAGAAGGAGAAGAAGAAGGGGAGGAAGAAGAAGTAGTGTAGGCAGAAAAAGGGCAAGTAGGAGAAGAGAGGGAAGAAGAAGAACAAGTGGATGTAGTACAAGTGGGAGAAGGTGAACAAGAGGACGAAGAAAAAGTAGTTGAAGGAGTGGGGATGATGGAGAAGAAGTGGAAGAAGGAGAACAAGAGGTAGAAATGCAAGTGGAAGCAGAAGAAGGAGAAAAAGAGGGATATGACAAAGGAAAGGAAGAAGAAGAAGGAGATGAAGAGGAAGAAAAGAAAGGAAAGGAGAGGATGAAGAAGAAGTGGAAGAAAGAGAACAAGAGGAGGCAGGAGAAGTGGAAGAAAGATAAGAAGAGGAAGAAGAAGGGGAGTAACTAGAAGAAGTGGAAGAAGGAGAAGAAAAGGAAGAAGAAGAAGATGTGGAAAGTGAAGAAGGTGAACAAAAGGAGGAAGAAGAAGTAGTGGAAGGAGGTGAGATGAAGAAGAAGAATTGAAACAAGGAGAAAAGGAGGAAAAGGAAGAAGGAGGGGAAGGGAAGGGAAGAAGAAGCAGAAGAAGTGGAATCTGGAGGAGAAGAGGAAGAAGAAGAAAAAGGGTAAGCATAAGATTTGGGGGAAGGAGAAGAAGCAGAAGAGCAACAATGGGAAGCAACAGAAGTGGGGGATGGAGAAAAAGAGGAAGGAGAAGAGGGAAAGGAAAGAAGAATAAGTTGTGGAAGGAGAAGAAATGGAAGAAGAGGAAGAAGAAGAAGGAGACAAAAATGAAGAAGAACAAGAAGTAGAATTAGAAGAAGTGGTAGAAGGAGAGAATAAGTGGAATAGGAGGAAGTAGTGGAATGAAAGGAGATAAAGAAGAAGAAGTGGAAGAAGGAGAACGGGAGGAGGGAGACGAGGTGGCAGAAGGAGAAGAAGAGGAAGAAGAAGAAGTGGAAGAACGTGAAGAAAAGGACGAAGTGCTAGTGGAAGAAGGAGAACAATAGGAAGAAGATGAAGAAGTGAAAAAATGTGAAAAAGAGGAGGAAGAAGAAGCAATGGAAGGAAAGGGGACGAAGAAGAAGTGGAACAAGGAGGAGAAGAAGAATGGGAGGAAAAAGAAGTAGTGTAGGCAGAAGAAGGGCAAAAGGTGAAGAATGGGAAGAAGAAGAACAAGTGGATGTAGTAGAAGTGGAAGAAGGTGAACAAGAGGAAGAAGAAGAAGTAGTTGAAGGAGTGGGGATGATGGAGAAGAAGTGGAAGAAGGAGAACAAGAGGTAGAAATGCAAGTGGAAGCAGAAGAAGGAGAAAAAGAGGGATATGACGAAGGAAAGGAAGAAGAAGAAGGAGATGAAGAGGAAGAAAAGAAAGGAAAGGAGAGGATGAAGAAGAAGTGGAAGAAAGACAACAAAAGGAGGCAGGAGAAGTGGAAGAAAGATAAGAAGAGGAAGAAGTAGGAGAGTAACTAGAAGAAGTGGAAGAAGGAGAAGAAAAGGAAGAAGAAGAAGATGTGGAAAGTGAAGAAGGTGAACAAGAGGAGGAAGAAGAAGTAGTGGTAGGATGAGATGAAGAAGAAGAATTGGTGATGTGAATTCCCCTTGCCACGAATTCAGAACGGACCGGTTAGGACTATTTGTTAGAATGGAAAAACGAAAAGGTCAGAATTGGGGATGATGGTGGTTTTGGGGGAGACGCCACTTCCGGGAATGAGGATAAGTCTCAAAGATGCCACAACGGGTGGAAGGCCCTTGATAAGTCTCAAGCTTGGTTCAGCCAAGAACCTAGGAGATACACTCTCTCAAGAAAAGTGTTATGTAAAGCAAAGTCCCTCTATTTCCATTGAAATCCAATACATATAGGAATTCCATAAAGCCAAGAAATAAATGCACCATTTACTAACATTGATTGAGGCTTATTTATTAAATAACCTCCCTACTAGTGCATATGAAAAGGCAACAGCCACACTGAAGGAAAACTAGACAACCACTAAAATTCAACACTCCAAAATAAAAGAAAAATTAAAATAAACTGTTTTAAAAGCATGGCAAATAACACAACAGTACCAACACTTTTTACAACTTTATTTAATTAAACCCACTTTGAATAAAATAACTTTGCAGCAACATCCTCTATTTCATGAATCTTGAATGATGACCATGCATTGAATTAATTTTGCCTCTATGTCCTTTTCATTAGGTGCAGCTTCCAGAATTGTTGCTACCACTTGTTGTAAAGCTTCTCTTGCTTTCCTAGCTCTTGCCCTTGTCATAGGTGTCCCAAGTCCTTCAAGCACCTTACTGTCTTTGTTTTTAGCTGTATCCTCATCAATTGGAACAAGGAGAAAAGGAGGAAAAGGAAGAAGGAGGGGAAGGGAAGGGAAGAAGAAGCAGAAGAAGTGGAATCTGGAGGAGAAAAGGAAGAAGAAGAAGAAGTGTAAGCATAAGATTTGGGGGAAGGAGAAGCAGAGGAAGAGCAACAATGGGAAGCAACAGAAGTGGGGGATGGAGAAAAAGAGGAAGGAGAAGACGGAAAGGAAAGAAGAAGAAGTTGTGGAAGGAGAAGAAATGGAAGAAGGGGAAGAAGAAGAAGTGGAAGAAGGAGACGAAAATGAAGAAGAACAACAAGTAGAAGTAGAAGAAGTGGTAGAAGGAGAGAAGAGGAATAGGAGGAAGTAGTGGAATGAAAGGAGATGAAGAAGAAGAAGTGGAAGAAGGAGAACGGGAGGAGGGAAAAAAGGTGACAGAAGGAGAAGAAGAGGAAGAAGAAGAAGTGGAAGAACGAGAAGAAAAGGAAGAAGTGCAAGTGGACGAAGGAGAACAATAGAAAGAAGAAGAAGAAGTGGAAGAATGAGAAAAAGAGGAGGAAGAAGAAGCAATGAAAGGAAAGAGGATGAAGAAGAAGTGGAACAAGGAGGAGAAGAAGAAGGGGAGGAAGAAGAAGTAGTGTAGGCAGAAGAAGGGTAAGAAGGAGAAGAGAGGGAAGAAGAAGAACAAGTGGATGTAGTACAAGTGGAAGAGGGTGAACAAGAGGAAGAAGAAGAAGTAGTTGCAGGAGTGGGGATGATGGAGAAGAAGTGGAAGAAGGAGAACAAGAGGTAGAAATACAAGTGGAAGCAGAAGAAGGAGAAAAAGAGGGATATGACGAAGGAAAGGAAGAAGAAGTACGAGATGAAGAGGAAGAAAAGAAAGGAAAGAAGAGGATGAAGAAGAAGTCGAAGAAAGAGAACAAGACGAAGCAAGAGAATTGGAAGAAAGATAAGAAGAGGACGAAGAAGGAGAGTAACTAGAAGAAGTGGAAGAAGGAGAAGAAAAGGAAGAAGAAGAAGATGTGGAAAGTGAAGAAGTTGAAGAAGGTGAACCAGAGGAGGAAGAAGAAGTAGTGGAAGGAGGTGAGATGAAGAAGAAGAATTGGAATAAGGAGAAAAGGAGGAAAAGGAAGAAGGAGAGGAAGGGAAGGGAAGAAGAAGCAAAAGAAGTGGAATCTGGAGGAGAAGAGGAACAAGAAGAAGAAGTGTAAGAATAAGATTTGGGGGAACGAGAAGAAGCGGAAGAGCAACAATGGGAAGCAACAGAAGTGGGGGATGGAGAAAAAGAGGAAGGAGAAGACGGAAAGGAAAGAAGAAGAACTTGTGGAAGGCGAAGAAATGGAAGAAGAGGAAGAAGAAGAAGTATAAGCAGAAGAAGCTGAAGAAGGAGACAAAAATGAAGAAGAACAACAAGTAGAAGTAGAAGAAGTGGTAGAAGTAGTGAAATGAAAGGAGATGAAGAAGAAGAAGTGGAAGAGGAGAACGGGAGGAGGGAGAAGACGTGGCAGAAGGAGAGGAAGATGAAGAAGAAGAAGTGGAAGAATGATAAGAAAAGGAAGAAGTGCAAGTGGAAGAAGGAGAACAATAGGAGGAAGAAGAAGAAGTGGAAGAATGAGAAAAAGAGGAGGAAGAAGAGGCAATGGAAGGATAGGGGATGAAGAAGAAGTGGAACAAGGAGGAGAAGAAGAAGGGGAGGAAGAAGAAGTAGTGTAGGCAGAAGAAGGGCAAGAAGGAGAAGAGAGGGAAAAAGAAGAACAAGTGGATGTAGTAGAAGTGGAAGAAGGTTAACCAGAGGAAGAAGAAGAAATAGTTGAAGGAGTGGGGATGATGGAGAGAAGAAGTGGAAGAAGGAGAACAAGAGGTAGAAATGCAAGTGGAAGCAGAAGAAGGAGAAAAAGAGGGATATGACGAGGGAAAGGAGGAAGAAGAAGGAGATGAAGAGGAAGAAAAGAAAGGAAAGGAGAGGATGAAGAAGGAGTGGAAGAAAGAGAACAAGAGGAGGCAGGATAAGTGGAAGAAAGATGAGAAGAGGAACAAGAAGGAGAGTAACTAGAAGAACTGGAAGAAGGAGAAGAAAAGGAGGAAGAAGAAGAAGATGAAGAGCAACAGTGAGAAGCAACAAAAGTCGGGGATGGAGAAAAAGAGGAAGGAGAAGACAGAAAGGAAAGAAGGAGAAGTTATGGAAGGAGAAGAAATGGAAGAACAGGAAGAAGAAGAAGTGTAAGCAGAAGAAGCGAAAGAAGGAGATGAAAATGAAGTAGAACAACAAGTAGAAGTACAAGAAGTGGTAGAAGGAGAGAATAAGAGGAATAGGAGGAAGTAGTGGAATGAAAGGACACGAAGAAGAAGAAGTGGAAGAAGGAGAACGGGTGGAGGGAGAAGAGGTGACAGAAGGAGAAGAAGAGGAAGAAGAAGAAGTGGAAGAACGAGAAGAAAAGGAAGGAGTGCAAGTGGAAGAAGGAGAACAATAGGAAGAAGATGAAGAAGTGGAAGAAAGATAAAAAGAGGAGGAAGAAGAAGCAATGGAACGAAAGGGGATGAAGAAGAAGTGGTACAAGGAGGAGAAGAAGAAGGGGAGGAAAGTAGTGTAGGCAGAAGAAGGGCAAGAAGGAGAAGAGAGGGAAGAAGAAGAACAAGTGAATGTAGTAGAAGTGGAAGAAGGTGAACAAGAGGAAGAAGAAGAAGTAGTTGAAGGAGTGGGGATGATGGAGAAGAAGTGGAAGAAGGAGAACAACAGGTAGAAATGCAAGTGGAAGCAGAAGAAGGAGAAAAAGAGGGATATGACGAAGGAAAGGAAGAAGAAGAAGGAGATGAAGAGGAAGAAAAGAAAGGAAATGAGAGGATGAAGAAGAAGTAGAAGAAAGAGAACAAGAGGAGGCAGGAGAAGTGGACGAAAGATAAGAAGAGGAAGAAGAAGGAGAGTAACTAGAAGAACTGGAAGAAGGAGAAGAAAAGGAAGAAGAAGAAGATGTGGAAAGTGAAGAAGTTGAAGAAGGTGAACAAGAGGAGGAAGAAGAAGCAATGGAAGGAAAGGGGATGAAGAAGAAGTGGAACAAGGAGGAGAAGAAGAAGGGGAGGAAGAAGAAGTAGTGGAACGAGGTGAGATGAAGAAGAAGAATTGGAACAAGGATAAATGGAGGAAAGGGAAGAACGAGGGGAAGGGCAGGGAAGAAGAAGCAGAAGAAGTGGAATCTGGAGGAGAAGAGGAAGAAGAAGAAGAAGTGTAAGCATAAGATTTGGGGGAAGTAGAAGAAGACGAAGAGCAACAATGGGAAGCAACAAAAGTGAGGGATGGAGAAAAAAAGGAAGGAGAAGACGGAAAGGAGAGAAGATGAAGTTCTAGAAGGAGAAGAAATGGAAGAAGAGGAAGAAGAAGAAGTGTAAGCAGAAGAAGTGGAAGAAGGAGACGAAAATGAAGAAGAACAACAATTAGAAGTAGAAGAAGTGGTGGAAGGAGAGAATAAGAGGAATAGGAGGAAGTAGTGGAATGAAAGGAGATAAAGAAGAAAAAGTGGAAGAAGGAGAACGGGAGGAGGGAGAAGAGGTGGCAGAAGGAGAAGAAGAGGAAGAAGAAGCAGTGGAAGAATGAGAAGAAAAGGAAGAAGTGCAAGTGGAAGAAGGAGAACAATAGGAAGAAGAAGAAGAAGTGGAAGAATGAGAAAATTTGGAGGAAGAAGAAGCAATGGAAGGAAAGGGGATGAAAAAGAAGTGGAACAAGGAGGAGAAGAAGAAGGGGAGGAAGAAGAAGTAGTGTAGGCAGAAGAAGGGTAAGAAGGAGATGTGAGGGAAGAAGAAGAACAAGAGGATATAGTAGAAATAGAAGAAGGTGAACAAGAGGAAGAAGAAGAAGTAGTTGAAGGAGTGGGGATGATGGAGAAGAAGTGGAAGAAGGAGAACAAGAGGTAGAAATGCAAGTGGAAGCAGAAGAAGGAAAAAAGAAGGATATGACGAAGGAAAGGAAGAAGAAGTAGGAAATGAAGAGGAAGAAAAGAAAGGAAAGGAGAGGATGAAGAAGAAGTGCAAGAAAGAGAACAAGAGGAGGCAGGAGAAGTGGAAGAAAGATAAGAATAGGAAGAAGAAGGAGAGTAACTAGAAGAAGAAGGAGAAGAAATGGAAGAAGAAAAAGATGTGGAAAGTGAATAAGTTGAAGAAGGTGAACAAGAGGAGGAAGAAAAAGTAGTGGAAGGAGGTGAGATGAAGAAGAAGAATTGGAACAAGGAGAAAATGAGGGAAAGGAAGAAGGGGAAGGGAAGGGAAGGGAAGAAGAAGTGGAAGCTGGAGGAGAAGAGGAAGAAGAAGAAGAAGTGTAAGCATAAGATTTGGGGGAAGGAGAAGAAGAGGAAGAGCAACAATGGGAAGCAACAGAAGTGGGGGATGGAGAAAAAGAGGAAGGAGAAGACAGAAAGGAAAGAAGAGGTTGTGGAAGGAGACAAAATGGCAGAAGAGGAAGAAGAACAAGTATAAGCAGAAGATACGGAAGAAGGAGACGAAAATGAAGACGAACAACAAGTAGAAGTAGAAGAAGTGGTAGAAGGAGAGAATAAGACGAATAGGAGGAAGTAGAGGAATGAAAGGAGATGAAGAAGAAGAAGTGGAAGAAGGAGAACGGGAGGAGAGAGAAGAGGTGGCAGAAGGAGAAGAAGAGGAAGAAGAAGAAGTGGAAGAACGAGAAGAAAAGGAAGAAGTGCAAGTGGAAGAAGGAGAACAATAGGAAGATGAAGAAGAAGTGGAAGAATTTGAAAAAGGGGAGGAAGAAGAAGCAATAGAAGGAAAGGGGATGAAGAAGTGGAACAAGGAGGAGAAAAAGAAGGGGAGGAAGAAGAAGTAGTGTAGGCAGAAGAAGGGCAAGAAGGAGAAGAAAGGGAAGAAGAAGAACAAGTGGATGTAGTAGAAGTGGAAGAAGGTGAACAAGAGGAAGAAGAAGAAGTAGTTGAAGGAGTCGGGATGATGGAGAAGAAGTGGAAAAAGGAGAACAAGAGGTAGAAATGCAGGTGGAAGTAGAGAAAATTAGGGATATGACGAAGGAATGGAAGAAGAAGAAGGAGATGAAGACGAAGAAAAGAAAAGAAAGGAGAGGATGAAGAAGAAGTGGAAGAAAGAGAACAAGAGGAGGCAGGAGAAGTGGAAGAATGATAAGAAGAGGAAGAAGAAGGAGAGTAACTAGAAGAAGTGGACGAAGGAGAGGAAAGGGAAGAAGAAGGAGATGTGGAAAGTGAAGAAGGTGAACAAGAGGAGGAAGAAGAAGTAGTTGAAAGAGTGGGGATGAAGTGGAAGAAGGACAACAAGAGGTTGAAATGCAAGTGGAATCAGAAGAAGGAGAAAAAGAGGGATATGACGAAGGAAAGGAAGAAGAAGAGGAAGAAAACAAAGGAAAGGAGAGGATGAAGAAGAAGTGGAAGAATGAGAAAAAGAGGAGGAAGAAGAAGCAATGGAAGGAAAGGGGATGAAGAAGAAGTGGAACAAGGAGGAGAAGAAGAAGGGGAGGAAGAAGAAGTAAGGTAGGCAGAAGAAGGGCAATAAGGATTAGAGAGGGAAGAAGAAGAAGAAGTGGATGTAGTAGAAGTGGAAGAAGGTGAACAAGAGGAAGAAGAAGAAGTAGTTGAAGGAGTGGGGATGATGAAGAAGAAGTGGAAGAAGGAGAACAAGAGGTAGAAATGCAAGTGGAAGCAGAAGAGGGAGAAAAAGAGGGATATGATGCAGGAAAGGAAGAAGAAGAAGGAGATGAAGAGGAAGAAAAGAAAGGAAAGGAGAGGATGAAGAAGAAGTAGAAGAAAGAGAACAAGAGGAGGCAAGAGAAGTGGAAGAAGGATAAGAAGAAGGAGAGTAACTAGAAGAAGTGGAAGAAGGAGAAGAAAAGGAAGAAGAAGAAGGTGAACAAGAGGAGGAAGAAGAAGTAGTGGAAGGAGGTGAGATGAAGACGAAGAATTGGAACAAGGAGAAAAGGAGGAAAAGGGACAAGGAGGGGAAGGGAAGGAAAGAAAAAGCATAAGAAGTGGAATCTGGAGGAGAAGAAGAAGAAGAAGAAGAAGTGTAAGCATAAGATTTGGGGGAAGGAGAAGAAGAGGAAGAGCAACAACAGGAAGCAACAGAAGTGAGGGATGGAGAAAAAGAGGAAGGAGAAGACGGAAAGGAAAGAAGAAGTTGTGGAAGGAGAAGAAATGGAAGAAGAGGAAGCAGACGAAGTGTAAGCAAATGAAGCGGAAGAAGGAGACGAAAATGAAGAAGAACCACAAGTAGAAGTAGAAGAAGTGGTAGAGGTAGTGGAATGAAAAGAGATGAAGAAGAAGAAGTGCAAGAAGGAGAACGGGAGGAGGCAGAAGAGGTGGCAGAAGGAGAAGAGGAGGAAGAAGAAGAAGTGGAAGAACGAGAAGAAACAAAAGAAGTGCAAGTGGAAGAAGGAGAACAATAGGAAGAAGAAGAAGAAGTGGAAGAATGAGAGAAAGAGGGGGAAGAAGAAGCAATGGAAGGAAAGGGGATGAAGAAGAGGTGGAATAAGGAGGAGAAGAAGAATAGGAGGAAGAAGAAGTAGTGTAGGCAGAAGAAGGGCAAGAAGCAGAAGAGACGGAAGAAGAAGAACAACTGGATGTAGTAGAAGTGGAAGAAGGTGAACAAGAGGAAGAAGAAGAAGTAGTTGAAGGAGTGGGGATGATGGAGAAGAAGTGGAAGAAGGAGAACAAGAGGTAGAAATGCAAGTGGAAGCAGAAGAAAGAGAAAAAGAGGGATATGATGAAGGAAAGAAAGAAGAAGAAGGAGACTAAGAGGAAGAAAAGAAAGGAAAGGAGAGGATGAAGAAGAAGTGGAAGAAAGAGAACAAGAGGAGGCAGGAGAAGTGGAAGAAAGATTAGAAGAGGAAGAAGAAGGAGAGTAACTAGAAGAAGTGGACGAAGGAGAAGAAAAGGAAGAAGAAGAAGATGTGGAAAGTGAAGAAGTTGAAGAAGGTGAACAAGAGGAGGAAGAAGAAGTAGTGGAAGGAGGTGAGATGAAGAAGAAGAATTGGAACAAGGAGAAGAGGAGGAAAAGGAAGAAGAAGGGGAAGGGAAGGGAAGAAGAAGCAGAAGAAGTGCAATCTGGAGGAGAAGAGGAAGAAGAAGAAGAAGTGTAAGCATAAGATTTGAGGGAAGGAGAAGAAGAGGACGAGCAACAATGGCAAGCAACAGAAGTGGGGCATGGAGAAAAAGAGGAAGGAGAAGAGGGAAAGCAAAGAAGTAGAAGTTGTGGAAGGAGAAGAAATGGAAGAAGAGGAAGAAGAAGAAGTGTATGCAGAAGAAGCGGAAGAAGGAGACGAAAATGAAGAAGAACAACAAGTAGAAGTAGAAGAAGTGGTAGAAGTAGTGGAATGAAAGGAGATGAAGAAGAAGAGGTGGAAGAAGGAGAACGGGAGGAGGGAGAAGAGGTGGCAGAAGGAGAAAAAGAGGAAGAAGAAGAAGTGGAACAATGAGAAGAAATGGAAGAAGTGCAAGTCGAAGAAGGAGAACAATAGGAAGAAGAAGAAGAAGTGGAAGAATGAGAAAAAGAGGAGGAAGAAGAAGCAATGCAAGGAAAGGGGATGAAGAAGAAGTAGAACAAGGAGGAGAAGAAGAAGGGGAGGAAGAAGAAGTAGTGTAGGGAGAAGAAGGGCAAGAAGGAGAAGAGAGGGAAGAAGAAGAACAAGTCGACGTAGTAGAAGTGGAGGAAGGTGAACAAGAGGAAGAAGAAGAAGCAGTTGAAGGAGTGGGGATCAAGTGGAAGAAGGAGAACAAGATGTAGAAATGCAAGTGGAAGCAGAAGAAGCAGAAAAAAAGGGATATAACGAAGGAAATAGAGAAGAAGAAGGAGATGAAGAGGAAGAAAAGAAAGGAAAGGAGAGGATGAAGAAGAAGTGGAAGAAAGAGAACAAGAGGAGGCAGGAGAAGTGGAAGAAAGATAAGAAGAGGAAGAAGAAGGAGAGTAATTAGAAGAAGTGGAAGAAGGAGAAGAAAAGGAAGAAGAAGAAGATGTGGAAAGTGAAGAAGGTGAACAAGAGGAGGATGAAGAAGCAGTGGAAGGAGGTGAGATGAATAAGAAGAATTGGAACAAGGAGAAGAGAAGGAAAAGGAAGAAGGAGGGGAAGGGAAGGGAAGAAGAAGCAGAAGAAGTGGAATCTGGAGGAGAAGAGGAAAAAGAAGAAGAAGTGTAAGCATAAGATTTGAGGGAAGGAGAAGAAGAGGAAGAGCAACAATGGGAAGCAACAGAAGTGGGGGATGGAGAAAAAGAGGAAGGAGAAGACAGAAAGGAAAGAAGAAGAAGTTGTGGAAGGAGAAGAAATGGAAGAAGAGGAAGAAGAAGAAGTGTCTGCAGAAGAAGCGGAAGAAGGAGACGAAAATGAAGAAGAACAACAACAAGAAGTAGAAGAAGTGGTAGAAGAAGAGAATAAGAGGAATAGGAGGAAGTAGTGGAATGAACGGAGATGAAGAAGAAAAAGTGGAAGAAGGAGAACGGGAGGAGAGAGAAGAGGTGGCAGACGGAGAAGAAGAGGAAGAGGAAGAAGAAGAAGTGGAAGAACGAGAAGAAAAGGAAGAAGTGGAAGTGGAAGAAGGAGAACAATAGGAAGAAGAAGAAGAAGTGGAAGAATGAGAAAAAGAAGCAATGGAAGAAAAGGGGATGAAGAAGATGTGGAACAAGAAGGAGAAGACGAAGGGGACGAAGAAGAAGTAGTGTAGGCAGAAAAAGGGCAAGGAGGAGAAGAGAGGGAAGAAGAAGAACAAGTGGATGTAGTAGAAGTGGGAGAAGGTGAACAAGAGGACGAAGAAGAAGTAGTTGAAGGAGTGGGGATGATGGACAAGAAGTGGAAGAAAGAAAACAAGAGGTAGAAATGCAAGTGGCAGCAGAAGAAGGAGAAAAAGAGGGATATGATGAAGGAAAGGAAGAAGAAGAAGGACATGAAGAGGAAGAAAAGAAAGGAAAGGAGAGGATGAAGAAGAAGTGGAAGAAAGAGAACAAGAGGAGGCAGGAGAAGTGGAAGAAAGATAAGAAGAGGAAGAAGAAGGAGAGTAACTAGAAGAAGTGGAAGAAGGAGAAGAAAAGGAAGAAGAAGAAGATGTGGAAAGTGAAGCAGGTGAACAAGAGGAGGATGAAGAAGCAGTGGAAGGAGGTGAGATGAATAAGCAGAATTGGAACAAGGAGAAGAGGAGGAAAAGGAAGAAGGAGGGGAAGGGAAGGGAAGAAGAAGCAGAAGAAGTGGAATCTGGAGGAGAAGAGGAAGAAGAAGAAGAAGTGTAAGCATGAGATTTGAGGGAAGGAGAAGAAGAGGAAGAGCAACAATGGGAAGCAACAGAAGTGGGGGATGGAGAAAAAGAGGAAGGAGAAGACAGAAAGGAAAGAAGAAGAAGTTGTGGAAGGAGAAGAAATGGAAGAAGAAGAAGTGTAAGCAGAAGAAGCGGAAGAAGGAGACGAAAATGAAGAAGAACAACAAGTAGAAGTAGAAGAAGTGGTAGAAGGAGAGAATAAGAGGAATAGGAGGAAGTTGTGGAATGAAAGGAGATGAAGAAGAAAAAGTGGAAGAACGAGAAGAAAAGGAAGAAGTGCAAGTGGAAGAAGGAGAACAATAGGAAGAAGAAGAAGAAGAAGTGGAAGAATGAGAAAATGAGGAGGAAGAAGAAGCAATGGAAGGAAAGGGGAATGAAGAAGAAGTGGAACAAGGAGGAGAAGAAGAAGGGGAGGAAGAAGAAGTAGTGTAGGCAGAAGAAGGGCAAGAAGGAGAAGAGAGGGAAGAAGAAGAACAAGTGGATGTAGTAGAAGTGGAAGAAGGTGAACAATAGGAAGAAGAAGCAGTAGTTGAAGGGATGAAGGAGAACAGAGGTAGAAATGCAAGTGGAAGGAGAAAAAGATTGATATAACGAAGGAAAAGAAGAAGAATAAGGAGATTAAGAGGAAGAAAAGAAAGGAAAGGAGACGATGAAGAAGAAGTGGAAGAAATTGAACAAGAGGAGGCACGAGAAGTGGAAGAAAGATAAGAAGAGGAAGACGAAGGAGAGTAACTAGAAGAAGTGGAAGAAGAAGAAGATGTCGAAAGTGAAGAAGTTGAAGAAGGTGAGCAAGAGGAGGAAAAAGAAGTAGTGGAAGGAGGTGAGATGAAGATGAAGACTTGGAACAAGGAGAAAAGGAGGAAAAGGAAGAAGGAGGGGAAGGGAATGGAGGAAGAAACAGAAGAAGTGGAATCAAGACGAGAAGAGGAAGAAGAAGAAGAAGTGTAAGCATAAGATTTGGGGGAAGGAGAAGAAAAGGAAGAGCAACAATGTGAAGCAACAGAAGTGGGGGATGGAGAAAAGGAGGAAGGAGAAGACGGAAAGGAAAGAAGAAGAAGTTGTGGAAGGAGAAGAAATGGAAGAAGAGGAAGAAGGAGAGGTGTAAGCAGAGGATGCGAAAGAAGGAGCCGAAAATGAAGAAGAACAACAAGTAGAAGTAGAAGAAGTGGTAGATTGAGAGAATAAGAGGAATAGGAGGAAGTAGTGGAATGAAAGGAGATGAAGTAAAAAAGTGAAGAAGGAGAACGGGAGGAGGAAGAAGAGGTGGCAGAAGGAGAAGAAGAGGAAGAACAAGAAGTGGAAGAACAAGAAGAAAAGCAAGAAGTGCAAGCGGAAGAAGGAGAAGAATAGGAAGAAGAAGAAGAAGTGGAAGAATGAGAAAAAGAGGAGGAAGAAGAAGCAATGGAAGGAAACAGGAATGAAGAAGAAGTGGAACAAGGAGGAGAAGAAGAAGGGGAGGAAGAAGAAGTAGTGTAGGCAGAAAAAGGGCAAAAAGGATAAGAGAGGGAAGAAGAAGAACAAGTGGATGTAGTAGAAGCGGAAAAAGCTGAGCAACAGGAAGAAGAAGAAGTAGTTGAAGGAGTGGCGATGATGGAGAAGAAGTGGAAGAAGGAGAACAAGAGGTAGAAATGCAAGTTGATGTGACCATGCCTGGCCAAGGACCTATCACTAGGGCCATGGCTAGAAGGATTGAAGAAGACCTAGCCCTTGCAGACAAAGGAAGACTTCACCTCCTATGGAGAGTGAAGATATTAGGCTAGGGACTTTAGTTAATAAAATGTAATTTTCCTTTATTTTAATTTTGAGGGGCATTAAGAATTTAATTTGGGACATGTATTTAGTCCATTTTTTATTTTTAGGAGGTGTCTTAGGAATTTAGAGGGTGGATTTAGCTTTTTGGGTCTTTATGAAGGAAATAAGGGGTAGCCTTGATATCTACACCCCTCTTTTCTACATAAACCCCCTAAGCTAATAAGAAGGAATCTTGGCCCTTGGTTTGAGAAACTTGGGCACCAAGTTTGATGATCTAAGGAGGGAATTGTTTCTCAATTCTCTTCCCTTAGATCTCTCCTTTTAATCCTAGCCCTTCTTTTTTAGGTTATCTTGTTCAAGAGGTTAGCTACCTCTATAAATAGAAGCTCCTCCCTCACTTGTATTTTTTACACTTGAATTTAATCCTAGAGACCGTATTGGTTAAGGTTCTTTCTTACCTTTGAGTGTCCCCCTTTCTCCTTTGTGAGAGCTTTTAAGAGTTATCAAGGGACCCCTCCCTTGTGGCCTCTCCCCTTTGGCTTATCAAACCTAGTATTTGTGGCGCCTCACCCCATTCCTTTCCTCTCCATAAATCCATTTCCCTTCCAAGTGACTTTAGAAAGGATCCTTTGGGCACGTGATCATCAATGATACATCAAGTGGTATCAGAGCCACTTTCTAAAGGTCATGTTCTTTCTCAATTTTTTTTTCTTTGTTGTTTATTTCTTTGATCTCTTTATTTTAAAGTCCTTCATTTTTTGTCATCTCTATTTCCTTTATTGTCTAGTAGTATAGTTTTTTATTCTTGCTATTATATGCGCTTTTGTTTTCTATCTACGCGCCTATTTTCCATTTTAATTTGATGCGATTTTATTTGTCCCTTTCTTTGCATCTTATTTTCGTGTTCAAGTTGCATAATTTTCCCTTGGTTTTTTATGTTAAAGTGTGCCTAAGAAGTTGTGACCATTAAACCCACATGGTTGAGGATTTTTCCACACCATTGTGGTAATCAACTTTGGCCACTTTGTTGTGCGTTTTGTTTTGAGTCTCTTGCTGAATTTTTTGCTCTATTTTTAGGTGTGTTATTTTTTCTTAATCTTGTGTTTTGTCAAATACTAGTCATGTTAGTTTCCTATTTTGTCTCATTTAAATTCCATAGGTTTTAGCCTCTTAAAATTTTTACAAAAAAGCTTTCAAAAACATTTTGAATTAAGCTCCTAAGAGGTGAACCTCTTATTGAGTCTCTTAAGTCTTTTATGCTTTTAGTTCAAGCATATTAATCTCTTTGTTGTTCTTAAATATTTGCTCAATTCAATCTTTATATGTTTCTTGTTTTATGTTGAATTATTAGTAGCTTTCCACTTGGTTTACCTTCACTATTGGTGCCTCTTTATGGAATTTTAGCTTGGGTGAATTGTGTTAGTAATTTGAGCAATCAATTTACTTCAAAATCAGCCCTAAATCATTCCTTAAGCACCATTAGTTCAGTGGTATTTTGGAACTACTATGTTGTTTTGCCTTTAGTTGCATGCATTGCTTGAAAATTGTGTGACCTTACTTTGTGCTTATTCACTCAAGCGTTATAATTTCAAGCATCCTCATTAAAATTTCAATTCAACAAGCTATTAGGTGCAGCAAAAAGATTAGAAAAAGTTAAAAAAAAAATAGAAAAAGTTCAAGTTAAAAAAAAAAAGAAGAAGACAAAGAACTCAAAGGAAAGACAAATTTGAAGTTGTGTACCTAATAGTAGAAACATTTGATATGAGGAATCAATTGTGATTAAAAAAAAAATTACTTGAGTAAGCTTTTTAGTTTTGGTCACTTAAATTTTATTAAGTGTGCAACTATTGGTTTTATTTTTTTTGTTTGAGTCTTTTTTCATCTCTACTTTTAGAGCTAATCTAGGAAAGTTATTTGTGTGCTACCTTCCTTTGTGAGCCTTATGTTTTCTTGCTTGTCTTTTTTACTTCTTTGAGTTTGTCATTGTTTAATCTATCCACTTGGATTTGTGAACCTTGTTTTGTTATTCACCTTTGTTTGTTGTCTTGTGTTGTATTCGGCCTTGGTAAGGAAAGGTTGGGAAAGGTTCCATATATAAAATTTTGGCAAGTCCAAACAAGAGGAAACAAGGGTAGCATTCTTGGGGTGAGTTGATGCAACTCAAAGGGGCTTGATCAAAAGGAGACAAACACCAAAAAGCTTGGAGTGAAGACTTTGTTTTATTTTTTTTATTCTTTGTATTGTGTATACTTAATTTTAGATTGGGAGTTTGAGTGCCCTTAAGGCCCTTCCTTGGTTTGTAATAATTTTGGTTAATTTTAGCGTAGTTCCTCGTTAATTAGGTGAAGAAGGGAGAAGTGGTACACTTCCTTCAACACCTTAGGAGCACGATTAGAGCCCTTTCTCTTTTACATTCTTGCACTTTTATTTTATTTTATGTTATTTTGAAAAAACATGTAGAGGCTAAGAGTTCCAAAGACTCATCAAGCCACCTTAGGTGAGAAAACAAAAAAAAAAAAAGTTTTTGGCCTACCCTTTAGTTTTTAGCATCCAAGCACCATGACGTCCCACACACATTCTAGTGCACATAGTTGTTCATCAAGTAAGAGTGTCAACCAAAGAAAACCTTCTAAGGGAGACACTCTTGAAAACCTTAACTTAGAATTTAGGGAATGGATGGCTAAAGAACAAGAAAGGAGAGAAGAAAAAGAGAGAAAAAAAGAAATAAAAGAAAAGGAAAAACAAAAAGAGAAGGAAGAGTTAAAAAAAGAGATGTTGGAAATGAGAAAAGAGAAAAAAGAGCGAGAAGAGAGAAGGCAAAGAGAGAGAAGAGAGGATGAAGAAAGGAGAAGAAGGAAAGAACTAGAAAGAAAAAGAGAAAAAGAGGAAGAAGAGAGAAGAAGAGGAGAAGAGAGTAAGAGGAGAGATGGGAGGGAGAGTGATAGAAAAAATAAAGGAATTCTCATAAGATCCCCATCTAGGCATTTTAGCTCTAGTGAAGAAGAATACTATAGAAATCAACATAAGCATCACTCTCATTCATCATACAATCATCATTCTCCTCAAGAGAACATAAATCATGCTAGGGAACCAAAGGTAGACCTACCCCATTTTCATGGTAGGGAAGATGTTGAGACTTACCTAGATTGGGAAGTCAAAGTGGAACAACTCTTTCGATGCTATGAAATTAGGGAAGAAAGGAAAGTACCTTTGGCCTCCCTTAGTTTTCAAGGTTCTGCTTTGCATTGGTGGGATGGGTTAGTCAAGGATAGGGTCCGTAAACAAATGTCTGACATTCGCTACTGGAATGATTTAAAAACTTGTTTGCGAAGAAGGCACATTCCTTCATATTATGAGAGGGATCTTTTGGATCGACTCCAAAGACTTAGGCAACATAACCTAAGTATTGAGGAGTATAGACAAAAGATGGAGCTTCTCATACTAAGGGCCAATATCATTGAGGAACCCAATGCCACCCTTGCTAGGTTTTTGTGTGGATTAAGCTCTGACATTAGAGATAAGGTAGAGCTTCTTTCATACTCAAACCTTGATGAGTTGGTAGAACTTTGTGTAAGAGCTGAGAATCAACTCAAGAGAAAAAGCTTTAAAAAAGATTCTCCCTCTTACTCAAAGAGAGACCAACTTAAGGGAAACTCTTTCAAGGGTTTTCCCAAAGAGGAACCCAAGCATTTTCAAGATACAAAAGCACCTCATGTAGAGAGAAAAACCCCTACTACTAAGCCTACTGAGAGGCAAAGTAGTATCAAATGCTTCAAATGTCTTGGGAGAGGCCACATTTCCTCTCAATGCCCTAACAAGAAAACCATGATCATAAGGGGACAAGACATTTGTAGTGAGAATAACTCATCTTCCTCCTCTAGTGAGAGTGAGGAAGAAGGGGGACATACTTTTGAACAACAGTGTGAGGAAGCTTTTCTTTATGAGGGGGACCTCCTTATGGTTCAAAGGCTTCTTGGAAGCCAACCTCTAGAGCTTGGCCAGTCACAAAGAGAGAACATCTTCCATACAAGATGTAAAGTAAATGACAAAGTATGTTCTCTCCTTGTTGATAGTGGCTCCTGTTGTAACTGTTGTAGCTCTAGGTTGGTTGAAAAGCTAGCCTTGACTACCATGCCCCATCCCAAACCTTACAAATTGCAATGGCTCAATGAGCAAGGGGAGATGGTAGTCAATGAACAAGTTATGGTTCAATTTCCATAGGATCTTATAATGATGAGATTCTTTGTGACATAGTTCCTATGGAGGCTGGTCATATCATGTTGGGAAGACCATGGCAATTTGACAAAAAAGCTATTCACCATGGTCACTCCAACCAAATAATTCTCACCCATAATGAAAAGCGCTTCAAATTGTATCCTTTGTCACCTTCTCAAGTGGCTGAAGATCAATTTGCGATGAAAAAGAAAAGAGTTGAGGAAAAACAAAAACAAAAAAAATACAACAAGCTTTACCCTTAAAGCTTGAAAAGGGTAAAGAGAGAGAGTCGGAAGGTGATGCCCCTTCAAAAAGGAATATTAGTAAAAGGAGCCTATTTGCTACTAAACGTGATTTAAAAGAAGCTCCTTTAACTAACAAGCCCTTTTATCTCCTCTTTTGCAAAGAAGCATCAAATCCTTCTCCCATTTTGCATTCTTCTGCTGAGAGCACTGCCACAGCCCATGCACATGAGCACCTTCCTCAAGGGGTTCAAGATATTTTAAAAGAATTTGATGACATATTCCCTAATGAGGTTCCGAAAGGACTTCCTCCCATTAGGGGTATAGAACATCAAATTGATTTGGTGTCTGGCGCAAGTCTACCTAATAGACCTGCCTATAGGACCAACCCCATGGAGACCCAAGAGATTGAGTCTCAAGTGAATGAGCTGTTGGAGAAGGGTTGGGTTCAAAAGAGCCTAAGCCCTTGTGCTGTGCCAGTCTTGTTGGTGCCCAAGAAGAATGGCCAATGGAGGATGTGTGTTGATTGTCGTGCAATCAATAACATCACCATCAAATATAGGCACCCAATCCCCCGTCTTGATGACATGTTGGATGAATTGCATGGGGCAAAAATATTTTCAAAAATAGATCTTAGAAGTGGTTACCACCAAATAAGGATCAAAGAGGGTGATGAGTGGAAAACTGCTTTTAAGACTAAATTTGGTCTTTATGAGTGGTTGGTTATGCCTTTTGGGCTAACTAATGCCCCAAGCACATTCATGCGCTTAATGAATCATGTACTAAGGGATTGCCTTGGTAAATTTTGTGTAGTTTACTTTGATGACATTTTAGTTTACTCTAGGAACCTAGATGATCATTTAGGACATCTAAGGCATGTTTTTTCTCTTCTTAGGAGTAATCATCTTTTTGGTAACTTAGAAAAATGCACTTTTTGTGTAGATAGTGTAGTTTTCCTAGGTTTTGTAGTTAGCACAAAAGGGGTTCATGTTGACCCCGAAAAGATAAAAGCTATTCAAGAATGGCCCACCCCAAAGAGTGCGACAGAGATCAAAAGCTTTCATGGTCTCGCTGGATTTTATAGGCGCTTTGTGCCTAATTTCTCCACGCTCTTCGCACCAATAAATATTTGGTGAAAAAGGAAGTTCCTTTCCTTTGGGGTGAGAAACAAGAGAAAGCCTTCCAGCTAATTAAGCATAAACTGACCCATGCACCAGTCTTGGCATTACCTGACTTTTCTAAAACATTTGAACTTGAATGTGATGCCTCTGGTGTAGGTGTGGGGGCTGTCTTGTTGCAAGGAGGGCACCCCATTGCGTATTTCAGTGAAAAACTCAATGGTGCCCCCCTCAACTACCCCACCTATGATAAGGAGTTTTATGCTCTAATTAGGGCCCTTCAAACTTGGGAGCATTACCTTGCTCCCAAGGAGTTTGTCATTCATAGTGACCATGAGTCACTAAAATATTTGAGGGGTCAAGGTAAATTGAACAAAAGGCATGCAACGTGGGTGGAATATCTTGAATCCTTCCCTTATGTCATCAAGTACGAGAAAGGAAAACAAAATGTGGTGGCTGATGCTCTTTCTAGGCGTCATGCCCTTTATTCATCCTTGAGTTCAAAAATCTTGGGACTTGATGACATTCAGGCTATGTATCCGTCTGATAAGGATTTCGGCCCCATATTTGCTACCTCTGCATCTGCATTTGCATTAAAGGCCCGTGATGGGTACTTCATCAGTGAGGGGTATCTTTACAAAGGGAGTAAGCTTTGTATACCCCAAGGATCAATTAGGAACTTACTTACAAAAGAGAGTCATGAAGGTGGGCTCATGGGGCATTTTGGGATTTCAAAAACCCTCATGCTTTTACAAGAGAAATTCTTTTGGCCCCATATGCATAGAGATGTCCATAGACATTGCTCTAAATGTATAGCTTGCTTGCAAGCAAAGTCTAAAGCAATGCCTCATGGACTATACACACCTTTACCTGCTCCTTCTGCACCTTGGGAGGATATTAGCATGGATTTCATCCTTGGGCTCCCAAGAACCCAACGAGGTGCAGACTCCATATTTGTGGTGGTGGATCGATTTTCAAAAATGGCCCATTTTATTCCCTGCCACAAAGTGGATGATGCGAGCAACATCGCAAGACTTTTCTTTAAAGAGGTTGTCCGATTGCATGGTATACCCTCTTCAATAGTGTCAGATAGGGATGTGAAGTTCCTTAGCCATTTTTGGAAAACTCTTTGGGCTAAGCTGGGAACTAAACTTCTTTTTTCCACTATCTGTCACCCTCAAACTAATGGGCAAACAGAAGTGGTGAATAGATCTTTATCCACTATGCTAAGGGCTCTCCTTAAAGGCAACCATAAGTTTTGGGATGAGTACCTTCCCCACATTGAATTTGCTTATAACCGGGTGGTTCATAGAACCACCAAGCATTCTCCTTTTGAGGTGGTATATGGCTTTAATCCTCGTACTCCTCTAGATCTTTTACCTCTTCCTCTTTCTGTTGCTGTGCATAAAGAAGGAGAGGCAAAAGCCATTTTTGTAAAACAATTACATGAGAGGGTTAAAGTTAACATAGAGCGCCAATCCTTGAGAGATGCTACTTTCGCCAATAGGGGGAGGAAAGAAGTCATCTTTGAAAAGGGCGACTGGGTATGGCTTCACTTGAGAAAGGATAGATTTCCTTCTCAAAGGAAGTCCAAACTTAGCCCTAGAGGAGATGGACCTTTCCAAATCCTTGAGCGGATAGGTAATAATGCCTATGTTTTAGATCTGCCTGAGGATTATGGGGTAAGCACCAGTTTTAATGTTTCTGATTTGTCTCCATTTGTACGTGCTGAAAATGACGAAGACCCCATGGATTTGAGGTCAAATCCTCTTCAAGGGGGAGGAGATGATGTGACCATGCCTAGCCAAGGACCTATCACTAGGGCCATGGCTAGAAGGATTGAAGAAGACCTAGCCCTTGTAGACAAAGGAAGACTTCACCTCCTATGGAGAGTGAAGATATTAGGCTAGGGACTTTAGTTAATAAAATGTAATTTTCCTTTATTTTAATTTTGAGGAGCATTAAGAATTTAATTTGGGACATGTATTTAGTCCATTTTTTATTTTTAGGAGGTGTCTTAGGAATTTAGAGGGTGGATTTAGCTTTTTGGGTCTTTATGAAGGAAATAAGGGGTAGCCTTGATATCTACACCCCTCTTTTCTACATAAACCCCCTAAGCTAATAAGAAGGAATCTTGGCCCTTGGTTTGAGAAACTTGGGCACCAAGTTTGATGATCTAAGGAGGGAATTGTTTCTCAATTCTCTTCCCTTAGATCTCTCCTTTTAATCCTAGCCCTTCTTTTTTAGGTTATCTTGTTCAAGAGGTTAGTAACAGGAAGAAGAAGACGTAGTTGAAGGAGTGGCGATGATGGAAAAGAAGTGGAAGAAGGAGAACAAGAGGTAGAAATGCAAGTGGAAGCAAAAGAAGGAGAAAAAGAGGGATATGACGAAGGAAAGGAAGAAGAAGAAGGAGATGAAGAGGAAGAAAAGAAAGGAAAGGAGAGGATGAAGAAAAAGTGGAAGAAATAGAACAAGAGGAGGCAGGAGAAGTGAGAGACAGATAAGAAGAGGAAAAAGAAGGAGAGTAAGTAGAAGAAGTGGAAGAAGAAGAAGAAAAGGAAGAAGTAGAAGATATGGAAAGTGAAGAAGTTGAAGAAGGTGAACAAGAGGAGGAAGAAGAAGTAGTGGAAGGAGATGCGATGAAGAAGAAGAATTGGAACAAGGAGAAAAGGAGGAAAAGGCAGAATGAGGGGTAGGGAAGGGAAGAAGAAGCATAAGAAGTGGAATCTGGAGGAGAAGAGGAAGAAGAAGAAGAAGTGTAAGCATAAGAAGCGAAAGAAGGATACGAAAATGAAGAAGAACAACAAGTAGAAGTAGAAGAAGTGGTAGAAGGAGAGAATAAGAGGAAGGAGAAGAAGAGGAAGAGCAACAATGGGAAGCAACAGAAGTGGGGGATGGAGAAAAAGAGGAAGGAGAAGATGGAAAGGAAAGAAGAAGAAGTTGGGGAAGGAGAAGAAATGGAAGAAGAGGAAGAAGAAGAAGTGTAAGCAGAAGAAGCGAAAGAAGGATACGAAAATGAAGAAGAACCACAAGTGGAAGTAGAAGAAGTGGTAGAAGGAGAGAATAAGAGGAATAGGAGGAAGTAGTGGAATGAAAGGAGATGAAGAAGAAGAAGTGGAAGAACGAGAACGGGACGAGGAAGAAGAGGTGGCAGAAGGAGAAAAAGAGGAAGAAGAAGAAGTGGAAGAATGAGAAGAAAAGGAAGAAGTGCAAGGGGAAGAAGGAGAACAATAGGAAAAAGAAGAAGAAGTGGAAGAATGAGAAAAAGAGGAGGAAGAAGAAGCAATGGAAGGAAAGGGGATTTAGAAGAAGTGGAACAAGGAGGAGAAGAAGAAGGGGAGGAAGAAGAAGTAGTGTAGGCAGAAGAAGGGCAAGAAGGAGAAGAAAGGGAAGAAGAAGAACAAGTGGATGTAGTAGAAGTGCAAGAAGGTGAACAAGAGGAAGAAGAAGAAGTCGTTGAAGGAGTGGGGATGATGGAGAGGAAGTGGAAGAAGGAGAACAAGAGGTAGAAATGCAAGTGGAAGCAGAAGAAGCAAAAAAAGAGGGATATGACGAAGGAAAGGAAGAAGAAGAAGGAGATGAAGAGGAAGAAAAGAAAGGAAAGGAGAGGATGAAGAAGAAGTGGAAGAAAGAGAACAAGAAGAGGCAGGAGACGTGGAAGAAAGATAAGAAGAGGAAGAAGAAGGAGAGTAACTAGAAGAAGTGGAAGAAGGAGAAGAAAAGGAAGAAGAAGAAGATTTCGAAAGTGAAGAGTTGAAGAAGGTGAACAAGAGGAGGAAGAAGAAGTAGTGGAAGGTGGTGAGATGAAGAAGAAGACTTGGAACAAGGAGAAAAGGAGGAAAAGGAAGAAGGAGTGGAAGGTAAGGGAAGAAGAACAAGAAGAAATGGAAACTGGAGGAGAAGAGGAAGAAGAAGAAGAAGTGTAAGCATAAGATTTGGGGGAAGTAGACGAAGAGGAAGAGCAACAATGGGAAGCAACAGAAGTCGGGGATGGAGAAAAAGAGGAAGGAGAAGACGGAAAGGAAAAGAAGAAGAAGTTATGGAAGGAGAAGAAATGGAAGAACAGGTAGAAGAAGAAGTGTCTGCAGAAGAAGCGGAAGAAGGAGACGAAAATGAAGAAGAACAACAAGAAGAAGTAGAAGAAGTGGTAGAAGGAGAGAATAAGAGGAATAGGAGGAAGTAGAGGAATGAAAGGAGATGAAGAAGAAAAAGTGGAAGAAGAAGTGTCTGCAGAAGAAGCGGAAGAAGTAGAAAAAGTGGTAGAAGGAGAGAATAAGAGGAATAGGAGGAAGTAGAGGAATGAAAGGAGATGAAGAAGAAAAAGTGGAAGAAGGAGAACGGGAGGAGAGAGAAGAGGTGGCAGAATGAGAAGAAGAGGAAGAAGAAGAAGTGGAAGAACAAGAAGAAAAGGAAGAAGTGGTAGTGGAAGAAGGAGAACAATAGGAAGAAGAAGAAGAAGTGGAATAATGAGAAAAAGAAGCAATGGAAGGAACGGGGATGAAGAAGAAGTGGAACAAGAAGGAGAAGAAGAAGGGGAGGAAGAAGAAGTAGTGTAGGCAGAAAAAGGGCAAGAAGGAGAAGAGAGGGAAGAGGAAGAACAAGTGGATGTAGTAGAAGTGGGAGACGGTGAACAAGAGGACGAAGAAGAAGTAGTTGAAGGAGTGGGAATGATGGACAAGAAGTGGGAGAAGGAGAACAAGAGGTAGAAATGCAAGTGGAAGCAGAAGAAGGAGAAAACGAGGGATATGACGAAGGAAAGGAAGAAGAAGAAGGAGATGAAGAGGAAGAAAAGAAAGGAAAGGAGAGGATGAAGAAGAAGTGGAAGAAAGAGAACAAGAGGAGGCAGGAGAAGTGGAAGAAAGATAAGAAGAGAAAGAAGAAGGAGAGTAACTGGAAGAAGTGGAAGATGGAGAATAAAAGGAAGAAGAAGAAGATGTGGAAAGTGAAGAAGGTGAACAACAGGAGGAAGAAGAAGTAGTGGAAGGAGGTGAGATGAATATGAAGAATTGGAACAAGGAGAAAAGGGGGAAAAGGAAGAAGGAGGGGAGGGGAAGGGAAGAAGAAGCAGAAGAATTGGAATCTAGAGGAGAAGAGGAAGAAGAAGAAGAAGTGTAAGAATAAGATTCGGGGGAAGGAGAAGAAGAGGAAGAGCAACAATCGGAAGAACCAGAAGTGGGGGATGAAGAAAAAGAGGACGGAGAAGACGGAAAGGAAAGAAGAAGAAGTTGTGGAAGGAGAATGATAGAAATCCAAAGGGGTTGGATTCGTTTTGCGGATCTATCTAGGTTGGAAGGTAATAAGTTAACAAAACAATGAGAATTGGGTAAACAAGAAAATGGAAAGGATGAAAATGGTTTAACGAAAAGATAGATGACGCCACTTCCAAGGATGGAAGATAAGTCATATGACGCCACAAGGGTGGTGATTTACCCTTGATAAGTCTAGGAGAACGCCACAAGGAAAAATTCCTTGATAAGTTCTAAAGAGAAATTCATCTCTCACAAAAGGGTAAAACCCAAATATAATTTCACTAATTCAATGGTTGTCCTTTGAGTACAATTCAACCCTATTTATAGAACTAGGTGGCTGTTCAAAATCATAACTCCTAAAAGAAAAATTAAATACTCCATTATCACACAATTATTACATATGATTAATTGCATGTTACATTAATTCCTAAATTAATAAAACGTTATAAAAAATGAAAAGTCATTGTCTTCGGCATTTACATCATTCCCTCCTTCTTCAAAAAGATTCGTCCTCGAATCTATGACTTTATTTTCCTATCAATTTTATTCACTTATAATTTAAAATAAACAAAATAAACCTCCAAGATCAAATGTAACTTGTAAAAATTCATCCATCAAAGAAGTTTTCCTTTTTGGTTTCCAAACCCAAACATTGGAATCAAGAAGAATTCTTCTTTTAAAATAGACTTGTGCATTTTCTTCAGGAGTTTTAACCTCAATAATGTACTGAATGTACAGTGACTCTGGAAAAGAGATATCCGCATTTTTCTTCCTCAAATATGGCAATTTGTGGTTGTATTGTCATCGTCCTGGGCATTCAAAATACCAATAAAAGAAGAAAAATCATTAGCAGTTTTTATTTTAACGTTCTTTTTCTCTCTTTCTCTTTCCTTTTCTCTCTCTTCCTCTTCACTCTTTTCTTTTTTCTATTTTTCTCTTTTCTTCTCTTTCTTTTTCTATTTTCTCCTTCAACTTATGTTGATTATCACAAACTTCACTTGGTGTCAGAAATTTCAAATTAAGTTTGCGTCCTACATGCACCAAAGAAACTGAAAGTCTTTCAGAATTTATCCTTTTACCCTGCAACCAAGGTCTCCCTAAAAGAAAATGACATGAGTCTATGGGAACAATATCGCATGTCACTTCCTCCACATATTTTCCAATAGTGAATCTAAACTTAGTTTGCCTAGGATGAAGACTCGTTGGTAAGTTAAGTTTATTCACCAATCTTTCGCTCACCACGTTGCTATAACTTTCTTCATCAACTGCAAATAAACACAAATGACCTTCGATTAAACATCTTGTATAAAAAATATCCACCATAGTTCCAAACCTAGAGCCGAAGCTCTGATACCAACTGATAGAAATCCAAAGGGGTTGGATTCGTTTTGTGGATCTATCTAGGTTGGAAGGTAATAAGCTAACAAAACAATGAGAATTGGGTAAACAAGAAAATGGAAAGGATGAAAATGGTTTAACGAAAAGATAGATGACGCCACTTCCAAGGATGGAAGATAAGTCATATGACGCCACAAGGGTGGTGATTTACCCTTGATAAGTCTAGGAGAACGCCACAAGGAAAAATTCCTTGATAAGTTCTAAAGAGAAATTCATCTCTCACAAAAGGGTAAAACCCAAATATAATGTCACTAATTCAATGGTTGTCCTTTGAGTACAATTCAACCCTATTTATAGAACTAGGTGGCTGTTCAAAATCATAACTCCCAAAAGAAAAATTAAATACTCCATTATCACGCAATTATTACATATGATTAATTGCATGTTACAGTAATTCCTAAATTAATAAAACGTTATAAAAAATGAAAAGTCATTGTATTCGGCATTCACATCAGAGAAGAAATGGAAGAAGAGGAAGAAGAAGAAGTGTAAGCAGAAGAAGCAGAAGAAGGAGACGAAAATGAAGAAGAACAACAAGTAGAAGTAGAGGAAGTGGTAGAAGTAGTGCAATGAAAGGAGATAAAGAAGAAGAAGTGGAACAAGGAGAACGGGAGGAGGGAGAAGAGGTGGCAAAAGGAGAAGAGGAGGAAGAAGAAGAAGTGGAAGAACGAGAAGAAAAGGAAGAAGTGCAAGTGGAAGAAGGAGAACAATAGGAAGAAGATGAAGAATTGGAAGAATGTGAAAAAGAGGAGGAAGAAGAAGCAATGGAAGGAAAGGGGATGAAGAAGAAGTGGAACAAGGAGGAGAAGAAGAATGGGAGGAAAAAGAAGTAGTGTAGGCAGAAGAAGGGCAAAAGGAGAAGAAAGGGAAGAAGAAGAACAAGTGGATGTAGTAGAAGTGCAAGAAGGTGAACAAGAGGAAGAAGAAGAAGTCGTTGAAGGAGTGGGGATGATGGAGAGGAAGTGGAAGAAGGAGAACAAGAGGTAGAAATGCAAGTGGAAGCAGAAGAAGCAAAAAAAGAGGGATATGACGAAGGAAAGGAAGAAGAAGAAGGAGATGAAGAGGAAGAAAAGAAAGGAAAGGAGAGGATGAAGAAGAAGTGGAAGAAAGAGAACAAGAAGAGGCAGGAGACGTGGAAGAAAGATAAGAAGAGGAAGAAGAAGGAGAGTAACTAGAAGAAGTGGAAGAAGGAGAAGAAAAGGAAGAAGAAGAAGATTTCGAAAGTGAAGAGTTGAAGAAGGTGAACAAGAGGAGGAAGAAGAAGTAGTGGAAGGTGGTGAGATGAAGAAGAAGACTTGGAACAAGGAGAAAAGGAGGAAAAGGAAGAAGGAGGGGATGGAGAAAAAAAGGAAGGAGAAGACGGAAAGGAAAGAAGAAGAAGTTGTGGAAGGAGAAGAAATGGAAAAAGAGGAAGAAGAAGAAGTGTTTATGGAAGAAGCGGAAGAAGGAGACGAAAATGAAGAAGAAGTGGAAGGAAAGGGGATGAAGAAGAAGTGGAACAAGAAGGAGAAGAAGAAGGGGAGGAAGAAGAAGTAGTGTAGGCAGAAAAAGGGCAAGAAGGAGAAGAGAGGGAAGAAGAAGAACAAGTGGATGTAGTAGAGGTGGAAGAAGGTGAACAAGAGGAAGAAGAAAAAGTAGTTGAAGGAGTGGGGATGATGGAGAAGAAGTGGAAGAAGGAGAACAAGAGGTAGAAATGCAAGTGGAAGCAGAAGAAGGAGAAAAAGAGGGATATGACGAAGGAAAGGAAGAAGAAGAAGGAGATGAAGAGGAAGAAAAGAAAGGAAAGGAGAGGATGAAGAAGAAGTGGAAGAAAGAGAACAAGAGGAGGCAGGAGAAGTGGAAGAAAGATAAGAAGAGGAAGAAGAAGGAGAGTAAGTAGAAGAAGGGGAAGAAGGAGAAGAAAAGGAAGAAGAAGAAGATGTGGAAAGTGAAGAAGGTGAACAAGAGGAGGAAGAAGAAGTAGTGGAAGGATGAGATGAAGAAGAAGAATTGGTGATGTGAATTTCCCTTGCCACGAATTCAGAACGGACCGATTAGGACTATTTCTTAGAATGGAAAAAGAAAAAGGTCAGAATTGGGGATGATGGTGGTTTTGGTGGAGACGCCACTTCCGGGAAGGAAGATAAGTCTCAAAGACGCCACAACGGGTGGAAGGCCCTTGATAAGTGTCAAGCTTGGTTCAGCCAAGAACCTAGGAGATACACTCTCTCAAGAAAAGTTTTATCCAAAGCAAAGTCCCTCTATTTCCATTGAAATGCAATACATATAGGAATTCCATAAAGCCAAGAAATAAATGCACCATTTACTAACATTGATTGAGGCTTATTTATTAAATAACCTCCCTACTAGTGCATATGAAAAGGCAACAGCCACACTGAAGGAAAACTAGACAACCACTAAAATTCAACACTCCAAAATAAAAGAAAAATTAAAAAAAACTGTTTTAAAAGCATGGCAAATAACACAACAGTACCAACACTTTTTACAACATTATTTAATTAAACCCACTTTGAATAAAATAACTTTGCAGCAACATCCTCTATTTCATGAATCTTCAATGATGACCATGCATTGAATTAATTTTGCCTCTATGTCCTTTTCATTAGGTTCAGCTTCCAGAATTGTTGCTACCACTTGTTGTAAACCTTCTCTTGCTTTCCTAGCTCTTGCCCTTGACATAGGTGTCCCAAGTCCTTCAAGCACCTTACTGTCTTTGTTTGTAGCTGTATCCTCATACTTTGGAACAAGGAGAAAAGGAGGAAAAGGAAGAAGGAGGGGAAGGGAAGGGAAGAAGAAGCAGAAGAAGTGGAATCTGGAGGAGAAAAGGAAGAAGAAGAAGAAGTGTAAGCATAAGATTTGGGGGAAGGAGAAGAAGAGGAAGAGCAACAATGGGAAGCAACCGAAGTGGGGGATGGAGAAAAAGAGGAAGGAAAAGACGGAAAGGAAAGAAGAAGAAGTTGTGGAAGGAGAAGAAATGGAAGAAGAGGAAGAAGAAGAAGTTATGGAAGGAGAAGAAATGGAAGAAGAGGAACAAGAAGAAGTGGAAGAACGAGACGAAAATGAAGAAGAACAACAAGTAGAAGTAGAAGAAGTGGTAGAAGGCGAGAATAAGAGGAATAGGAGGAAGTAGTGGAATGAAAGGAGATGAAGAAGAAGAAGTGGAAGAAGGAGAACAGGAGGAGGGAAAAAAGGTGGTAGAAGGAGAAGAAGAGGAAGAAGAAGCAGTGGAAGAACGAGAAGAAAAGGAAGAAGTGCAAGTGGAAGAAGGAGAACAATAGAAAGAAGAAGAAGAAGTGGAAGAATGAGAAAAAGAGGAGGAAGAAGAAGCAATGGAAGGAAAGAGGATGAAGAAGAAGTGGAGGAAGAAGAAGTAGTGTAGGCAGAAGAAGGGCATGAAGGAAAAGGGAGGGAAGAAGAACAACAAGTGGATGTAGTAGAAGAGGAAGAAGGTGAACAAGAGGAAGAAGAAGAAATAGTTGAAGGAGTGGGGATGATGGAGAAGAAGTGGAAGAAGGAGAACAACAGGTAGAAATGCAAGTGGAAGCAGAAGAAGGAGAAAAAGAGGGATATGATGAAGGAAAAGAAGAAGAAGAAGGAGAAAAAGAGGGATATGATGAAGGAAAAGAAGAAGAAGAAGGAGAAAAAGAGGGATATGATGAAGGAAAGGAAGAAGAAGAAGGAGATGAAGAGGAAGAAAAGAAAGGAAAGGAGAGGATGAAGAAGAAGTGGAGGAAAGAGAACAAGAGGAGGCACGAGAAGTGGAAGAAAGTTAAGACGAGGAAAAAGAAGGAGAGTAACTAGAAGAAGTGGAAGAAGGAGAAGAAAAGGAAGAAGAAGAAGAAGATGTGGAAAGTGAAGAAGTTGAAGAAGGTGAACAAGACGAGGAAGAAGAAGTAGTGGAAGGAGGTGAGATGAAGAAGAAGAATTGGAATAAGGAGAAAAGGAGGAAAAGGAAGAAGGAGAGGAAGGGAAGGGAAGAAGAAGCAGAAGAAGTGGAATCTGGAGGAGAATAGGAACAAGAAGAAGAAGTGTAAGAATAAAATTTGGGGGAAGGAGAAGAAGCGGAAGAGCAACAATGGGAAGCAACAGAAGTGGGGGATGGAGAAAAAGAGGAAGGAGAAGACGGAAAGGAAAGAAGAAGAAATTGTGGAAGGAGAAGAAATGGAAGAAGAGGAAGAAGAAAAAGTGTAAGCAGAAGAAGCGGAAGAAGGAGACGAAAATGAAGAAGAACAACAAGTAGAAGTAGAAGAAGTGGTAGAAGTAGTGGAATGAAAGGAGATGAAGAAGAAGAAGTGGAAGAACGATAAGAAAAGGAAGAAGTGCAAGTGGAAGAAGGAGAACAATAGGAGGAAGAAGAAGAAGTGGAAGAATGAGAAAATGAGGAGGAAGAAGAAGCAATTGAAGGATAGGGGATGAAGAAGAAGTGGAACAAGGAGGAGAAGAAGAAGGGGAGGAAGAAAAAGTAGTGATGCATTCTCCCCAAGCAAGGGCCCTATCACTAGGGCCATGGCTAGGAGAATAGAAGAAGACATGGCTAGAGTAGAGGGAGGAAGATCTCACCTCCATATGACCATCAAGTTATGCAAGCCATGACTTATTTACTTGTAATTTTTATTTTAGGAACCTAGGATTTTATTTTGGACATGTATTAGTCCATTTAATTTTCTAGCAGGTGTCTTAGTAATAAGAAGGGGTAAGATTAGCTTTTGGGCCTTTATTTAGGAAATAAGGGGGTAGTTTGATAAATACACCCTCTTTTGCTAAATAAAACCCAAAACTAATAAAGGAGTAATCTTGGCCCTTGGATGAGGTAGCTTGGGCACCAATTCTCATCTAAAGGAGGGTATTGATTGGACTTTGGGCTTCAATCCTCCTCCCTTGGATGACTCCTTTTAATCCTAGCCCTTCATTTCCTTCATGACTTGTCCAAGAGGTTAGCTCCCTCTATAAAAAGGTGCTCCTTCACACTCTTGTATTTTTTACACTTGATTGAATGGAAAAACCTTGAGTTGGCCAAAATTATCTTAGTGTCCACCCTTCTCTCTTTGAGAATTCCTTAGGTTTTTATCAAGGGTTCCATCCCTTGTGGAAAACTTTCCCTCTTAGGCTTATCTTACCTTAAGTGGCGCCTAAAACCACCTCACTTCTTACCTCTCCACAAACCATTTCACCAAAGAAGAAAACCTCTAGAAAAAGATCAAGGGAGGCATGCATCATTTGGTATCTAGAGCATTGGTTCTAGAGGTCTAAACTCTCTTCCTATCTCATTTATTTTTTCTTTCCGTTTTCCTATTTTATTTTATCTTTAATTTCCGCAATTTTTTCTAGCTTTCCATTGTTGTTTATCATTTCCATTTATGTCTTGAGTTTATTGTTTTGAGTTATAGTTTATTTGCACCATTTATTTTTTGCTTGATGCAATTTATATTGTTCTTTTCTTTGCATCTACATCTCTCCCATATTCATTAATTTCCGCTTAAGCTTTGAGTTGGGTGCTTTCTTGCTTGAATTTCGGTTTTGAGAATTTCTTGCTAAAAATCCATGCCGTTGTGGTGAATTCCACAACCTTGTGGTCAAGAAATTTAGACCAAATTCTTGTGTTTCCTTGCACCTAGTTGCCTTGTTCTTGCTTTATTTTTAGCTTTTATTTTTCACTTTTATACTCTTGTGTAGTTGTCTATAAGTCATGTTTATAGTTTCCCATTTTGTCTATTAATTCCTTTTAAGTTTAGCCTCTTTTGTTTTTACAAAAAAAAATTTGAAACTTCTTAAATTGAGCAACATAGAGGGTCATACCTCATGTCTAAGTCTCTTTAGAAGTTCATGTGCTTTTAGTTTCAAGCATATTCTTAAAAAAAAATTCAAAAATAGTTGCTCAATTTCCTTTGTCTTTATTTTCCTTATACGTATAATTTGTAGCTCATTTGTGTGCTAAAGGTAGTTCTTGTTTGTGGGTGCTTTCACTTAAGCTATAAGTTTGGTATTTGTGTTCAACAAATTGCTAAAAACTTAACAAAGCCTGAGTCCAGTGGCACACCAAACTACTAAACCATTAACACATCTATAGCTACTTTGCATTTTGAAGTCATTTCTAGTAGTACCTAAATTGTTGCTTTTAATTTTCTTTATTGTTCCAAGCGCATAACTCTTTTTTATCAAGCACTAAATTCACAATCAATTTAGGTGCATCTAGTAAATATTCAAAAAAAAAAAACAAGAAAACAAAGTCTAAAATAAAATACAAAAAGAAAACAACGAAGGATTCAAAAAAAAAAAAAGAGAACAAACAAAAGAAAAGAAAGTTTGAAAAAAATTCATTTGATGTACCTAACCTAAAATTAGCAAGTGCTTCAACTTTGAACTTGGAACCTTAAAAGAAATTTTATTACTTTTGGTACACTAGAACTTGATATTTGTGTTCTTCTACTCTTTAATCTAGTGTCATTCTTAGGTATTCCATTGTGTGCTCTCTTTCTTTTGTTTACCTTTTAGTTGTTGCTTGTCTTTTAAATCATCTTTCTAGTTTGTCTTATATACTCTTACCATTTGGTTAAGTGTCCTTTTGATTGTGTTATCTTTTATTGCTTTTTGAGTTTCTATTCGCACCTCCCCTTGCTACTTTTGGTTTCTTTGGTTTGTGTGTTAGTGTCACTTTTGGGAGAAAGCTTGAAAAAGGAGCTTACCACAAGGGTAGCATATTTTGGAAGGTTGGACTAAGAGCCTAAGGGATCACCTCAAAAGGAAATACACCTAGCCGTGAGGGCTTTGATTTGAGGGAGCATTTGGAGAATCATTTTTTGAAGACTTTACTTTTTCTTTAATTTGGGTGTATTAATTTTGTAGTTGGGAGTTTGAGTGCCCTTAAGGCCCTCCCTTTGGTTGTAATAAAATTTAATCAATTTTTTAGTTTCTCGAAAATTAGGTGAAGAAGGAAGAAGTGGTACACTTCCTTCAACACCTTAGGAGCTCGCTTTAGATCCCTTCTCTTTTGAATTTTTGCTTTAAAATTCTTGCTTTATTTTTCTTATTCAAAGCGCTTAGAAGGCTAAAGAGTTCCAAAGACTCATCAAGCCATTTTAGGCAAGAAAACACAAAAAGAGAGAAGTGTTTGTTTGTGAAAATTTTTTAGCCACCTTTTTCCTCTTAGAAATTCAAGCACAATGACATCACACACCCACTCTAGTGCTCATAGTTATTCATCAAACAAGAGTGTAAACCAAAGAAATATTTCTAAAGATTACACTCTAGAAAACTTAAACATGGACTTTAGGGAGTGGATGGCAAAAGAACAAGAGAGAAGAGAAGAAAAAAGGAGAGAAAAAGAGTCCAAGGAGAAAAGAAAAATAAAAGAAAGAGAGGAAGAAAAGAGAGAAAAAAGAGAGAAAGAAGAGAGAAGAATAAGAGAAAGGAGAGAAGATGAAGAAAGGAGAGAAAGAAAAGAAAGAGAAAGAAGAAAAGAGAAAGAAGAAGAAAAAAGAAAGCATGGGAATGGTGAGAATTACAAAATGAAAGGGATAGTCTTAGGTTCCCCATCTAGACATACCCATAGGAGTGAAAGTGAGGAAGAATACTATAATCATCCTAGGAGAAACTCCCATTCATCCATGCATAATAATGGGGCCCCTCCAAGGGAGCCCAAAATTGATCTCCCCCCATTTCATGGGAGGGAAGATGTGGAAGCCTACCTTGATTAGGAAAACAAGGTAGAACAACTCTTCACTTGCCATGAGGTAAGAGAAGAAAGAAAGGTTCCAATGGCAACCCTTAGCTTCCAAGGGCATGCCATGCATTGGTGGGTTGGGTTAACCAATGAGAGAATCCGCACCAATATGCCTTCCATAAGATATTGGAATGATCTTAGAAGTGCTCTAAGAAGAAGGCATATTCCCTCTTGGTATGAAAGAGATCTTTTGGATAGACTCCAAAGGCTAAGGCAAACCAACCTTAGTATAGAAAAGTATAGACAAAAGATGGAACTTCTTATCTTGAGGGCGGGTATCATTGAGGAACCCAAGGCCACTATGGCAAGGTTTTTGTGTGGGTTGAGCCCCGAAATTCGTGATAAGATGGAGCTCTTCTCATACAATTCCCTTGATGAGTTAGTTCAACTTTGTATCAAAGTGGAAAATCAACTTAGAAGGAAAACTTTTAAAAAGGATAACCCACCTTATGTAAAGAGGGACCAACCTACGGGGAACTCTTTCAAGAGTTACCCCAAAGAGGAACATCCCAAGCACTTCAAAGAGCATAAAACATCACATATAGAGAGAAAAACCCCTACTACTAACTCTCACGAGAAAGTTAGTAGTATCAAATGCTTTAAATGTCTTGGGAGAGGCCACATTGCATCTCAATGCCCTACTAAGAGAAACATCATCATGAGGGCCCAAGATGTTTATAGTAGTGAGTCTAGCTCACACTCCTCTAGTGAGAGCGAAGGAGAAGGGGTTCATGCATACCAATCTGATTGTGATGAAACCGCTTATGCATGTGAGGGAGACCTCTTAATGATAACAAGACTTCTTGGAAGCCAACCTTTGAAAGTGTCCTCATCTCAAAGGGAGAACATATTCCACACTCGCTGTAAGGTGAATGACAAAATATGTTCTCTCATTGTGGATAGTGGGTCATGCTACAATTGTTGTAGCTCAAGGTTGGTGGAAAAGCTAGCCTTGACCCCACTTCCCCACCCTAAGCCTTACAAGCTTCAATGGCTCAATGAGCAAGGGGAAATGGAGGTCAATGAGCAAGTCAAGGTTCCAATTTCCATTGGGTCTTATAAAGATGAGATCCTGTGTGACATAGTCCCAATGGAAGCTGGCCATATCTTGCTAGGAAGACCATGGCAATTTGATAAGAAAGCCATACACGATGGTCATTCCAATAACATCATCCTCACTCATAAGGATAAGCGCATTAAGTTGTGTCTTCTAACACCTTCACAAGTGGCAGAGGACCAACTCATCATGAAACATAAGAGAGATGAGGAGAATAAAAAAAGCAAAGCTTTACCCCTAAAGCTTGAAAGGGGTAAAGAGGTTGAGTTGGAAGTTGGTGCCCCTTCCAAGAAAGTCATTAGTAAAGGGAGTTTATTTGCGACAAAATTGGATTTAAAGGAAGCCCCCTTAACTAACAGACCTTTCTATTTCCTCCTTTGCAAAGAGGCATCCCCCATTTCTTCCCCCTCTACTTTTTTACCTTCTAGTTCTAGCACTGCCATAGAACTTGGACCTGAGAACCTACCTCAAGAGGTTCAAGAGCTTTTAAAGGAGTTTGGTGATATATTACCTAATGAAGTTCCCAAAGGACTTCCTCCAATTAGGGGTATAGAACACCAAATAGACTTGGTACCTGGGGCTAGCCTGCCTAATAGGCCTGCTTATAGGACTAATCCCATGGAGACCAAGGATTTTGAATCTCAAGTCCAAGAACTATTGGAGAAGGGTTGGGTTCAAGAGAGCCTAAGTCCTTGTGCTGTGCCAGTTTTTTTGGTGCCTAAGAAGAATGGCCAATGGAGGATGTGCATTGATTGTCGAGCAATCAATAACATCACCATCAAATATAGGCACCCTATCCCTAGGCTTGATGACATGCTTGATGAATTGCATGGGGCCCAATTATTTTCAAAAATTGATCTTAAGAGTGGTTATCACCAAATCCGCATCAAGGAAGGTGATGAGTGGAAAATGGCTTTTAAGACCAAGTTTGGGCTGTATGAGTGGTTGGTAATGCCCTTTGGGCTTACCAATGCCCCAAGCACCTTCATGAGGCTTATGAATCATGTCCTTAGGGATTGCTTAGGAAAATTTTGTGTTGTTTATTTTGATGACATCTTAGTGTATAGCAAGAGCCTAGATGAACATGTAGGCCATCTTAGGCGCGTCTTTTGCATTCTTAGGTCACACGAACTCTATGGAAATCTTGAAAAATGTAATTTTTGTGTGGAGAGTATGGTGTTCTTAGGTTTTATAGTTAATAAAAATGGGGTTCAAGTAGACCCCGACAAAATCAAAGCCATCCAAGAATGGCCAACCCCAAAAAGTGTGACTGAGATCAAGAGTTTTCATGGTCTCGCGAGCTTTTACAGGCGCTTTGTGCCTAACTTCTCCACACTTTTCTCACCAATCAATGATTTGGTGAAGAAGGATACTCCTTTCCTTTGGGGTGAAAAACAACAAAAAGCCTTTGAACTTATCAAAGAGAAACTGACCCATGCACTAGTTTTAGCTCTTCCTGACTTTTCTAAAACTTTTGAGCTAGAGTGTGATGCATCGGGAGTAGGTGTGGGAGCTGTGTTGTTACAAGGTGGTCATCCTGTGGCTTATTTTAGTGAAAAACTAAATGGAGCCACCTTAAACTACCCCACCTATGATAAATAGTTTTACTCTTTGATAAGGGCCCTTCAAACTTGGGAACATTATCTTGTACCCAAGGAGTTCATCATTCATAGTGACCATGAGTCACTTAAGTATTTGAATGGTCAAGGCAAGCTTAATAAAAGGCATGCTAAATGGGTAGAATTTCTTGAGACTTTCCCTTATATCATCAAATACAAGAAAGGAAAACATAATGTGGTGGCTGATGCTTTGTCTCGTAGACATACCCTTTACACCACCTTAAGTGCAAAGATTCTTGGATTTGATAATATTAGAGAAATGTATCTTTCTGATAAGGATTTTGGATCCATTTATGCTGCCTCTACATTTGCATGTAAAACCCAAAATGGGTTCTTTGTGAGTGAGGGGTACCTTTTCAAAGGTAGCAGACTTTGTGTACCCCAAGGATCTATGAGAAATCTGTTGACAAAAGAGAGCCATGAGGGTGGGCTCATGGGGCATTTTGGAATTAACAAAACTCTTCTACTTTTACAAGAAAAACGTCTATAGACATTGTCGTAGATGCATTGCTTGCTTGCAAGCTAAGTCTAAGACAATGGCTCATGGATTGTACACACCTTTACCTGCTCCTTCTGCACCTTGGCTGGATATTAGTATGGATTTCATCCTTGGCCTGCCTCGAACCCAACGAGGTGCAGACTCTATCTTTGTAGTGGTAGATAGATTTTCAAAAATGGCTCACTTTATACCATGCCACAAGATAGATGATGTGAGCAACATTGCGAGACTTTTCTTTAAAGAAGTTGTCCGTTTACATGGAATTCCCCAATCCATAGTCTCTGATAGAGATGTGAAGTTCCTTAGCTACTTTTGGAAAACATTGTGGGCAAGGCTAGAAACTAAACTCTTATTTTCTACCACATGTCACCCCCAAACTGATGGGTAGACTGAGGTAGTAAATAGATCTCTATCTACTATGCTTAGGACACTTCTTCGAGGAAATCACAAGTCTTGGGATGAATACCTACCCCATATTGAGTTTGCATACAACCGGGTGGTTCAAAGGACCACCAAGCATTCTCCCTTTGAAGTTGTTTATGGCTTCAACCCCCTTACTCCTCTTGATATCTTGCCCTTACCCTTCCCTTCTTCTGTTCACAATGAAGGAATAGTAAGAGCGGATTTTGTTAAAAAATTACATGAAAGGGTAAAGGCTAACATTGAACATCATTCAAAGGAGTATGCTAGTAAAGCCAATAGGGGCAGGAAAGAAATTATCTTCAATGAAGGGGATTGGGTATGGCTTCATTTGAGGAAGGATCGCTTCCCTACACAAAGGAAGTCCAAGCTTAGGCCCCGAGGAGATGGTCCCTTTCAAGTCCTTAAGAGAGTAAACAATAATGCATACATATTAGATCTCCCTGAGGACTATGGTGTCAATACTACCTTTAATGTTTGTGATTTGATCCCTTTTGTAGGTACTGATGAAGAAGATGAGGACCTATCAGATTTGAGGTCAAATCCTTCCCAAGGGGGAGGGGATGATGCATTCTCCCCAAAGCAAGGGCCCTATCACTAGGGCCATGGCTAGGAGAATAGAAGAAGACATGGCTAGAGTAGAGGGAGGAAGATCTCACCTCCATATGACCATCAAGTTATGGAAGCCATGACTTATTTACTTGTAATTTTTATTTTAGGAACCTAGGATTTTATTTTGGACATGTATTAGTCCATTTAATTTTCTAGCAGGTGTCTTAGTAATAAGAAGGGGTAAGATTAGCTTTTGGGCCTTTATTTAGGAAATAAGGGGGTAGTTTGATAAATACACCCTCTTTTGCTAAATAAAACCCAAAACTAATAAAGGAGTAATCTTGGCCCTTGGATGAGGTAGCTTGGGCACCAATTCTCATCTAAAGGACGGTATTGATTGGACTTTGGGCTTCAATCCTCCTCCCTTGGATGACTCCTTTTAATCCTAGCCCTTCATTTCCTCCATGACTTGTCCAAGAGGTTAGCTCCCTCTATAAAAAGGTTCTCCTTCACACTCTTGTATTTTTTACAATTGATTGAATGGAAAAACCTTGAGTGAGCCAAAATTCTCTTAGTGTCCACCCTTCTCTCTTTGAGAATTCCTTAGGTTTTTATCAAGGGTTCCATCCCTTGTGGCAAACTTTCCCTCTTAGGGTTATCTTACCTTAAGTGGCGCCTAAAACCACCTCACTTCTTACCTCTCCCCAAACCATTTCACCAAAGAAGAAAACCTCTAGAAAAAGATCAAGGGAGGTATGCATCAAGTAGTGTAGGTAGAAGAAGGGCAAGAAGGAGAAGAGAGGGAAAAAGAAGAACAAGTGGATGTAGTAGAAGTGGAAGAGTGTGAACAAGAGGAAGAAGAAGAAATAGTTGAAGAAGTGTGGATGATGGAGAAGAAGTGGAAGAAGGAGAACAAGAGGTAGAAATGCAAGTGGAAGCAGAAGAAGGAGAAAAAGAGGGATGTGACGAGGGAAAGGAGGAAGAAGAAGGAGATGAAGAGAAAGAAAAGAAAGGAAGATGAAGAAGAAGTGGAAGAAAGAGAACAAGAGGAGGCAGGAGAAGTGGAAAAAAGATAAGAAGAGGGACAAGAAGGAGAGTAACTAGAATAACTGGAAGAAGGAGAAGAAAAGGAGGAAGAAGAAGAAGATGAAGAGCAACAAAAGTCGGGGATGGAGAAAAAGAGGAAGGAAAAGACAGAAAGGAAAGAAAGAGAAGTTGTGGAAGGAGAAGAAACAGAAGAACAGGAAGAAGAAGAAGTGTCTCCAGAAGAAGCGGAAGAAGGAGACGAAAATGAAGAAGAACAACAAGAAGAAGTAGAAGAAGTGGTTGAAGGAGAGAATAAGAGGAATAGGAGGAAGTAGTGGAATGAAAGGAGATTAAGAAGAAAAAGTGGAAGAATGAGAACGGGAGGAGAGAGAAGAGGTGGCAGAAGGAGAAGAAGAGGAAGAAGAAGAAGTGGAAGAACGAGAAGAAAAGGAAGAAGTGGAAGTGGAAGAAGGAGAACAGTAGGAAGAAGAAGAAGAAGTGGAAGAATGAGAAAAAGAAGCAATGGAAGGAAAGGGGATGAAGAAGAAGTGGAACAACAAGGAGAAGAAGAAGGGGAGGAAGGAGACGAAAGTGAAGAAGAACAACAGATAGAAGTAGAAGAAGTGGTAGAAGTAGTGGAATGAAAGTAGATAAAGAAGAAGAAGTGTAAGCAGAAGAAGCGGAAGAAGGAGACCAAAATGAAGAAGAACAACAAGTAGAAGTACAAGAAGTGGTAGAATGAGAGAATAAGAGGAATAGGCGGAAGTAGTGGAATGCAAGGAGATGAAGAAGAAGAAGTGGAAGAAGGAGAACGGGTGGAGGGAGAAGAAGTAACAAAAGGAGAAGAAGAAGAAGAAGAAGAAGAAGAAGTGGAAGAACGAGAAGAAAAGGAAGGAGTGCAAGTGGAAGACAGAGAACAATAGGAAGAAGAAGAAGAAGTGGAAGAATGATAAAAAGAGGAGGAAGAAGAAGCAATGGAACGAAAGGGGATGAAGAAGAAGTGGAACAAGGAGGATAAGAAGAAGGGGAGGAAGAAGAAGTAGTGTTGGCAGAAGAAAGGCAAGAAGGAGAAGAGAGGGAATAAGAAGAACAAGTGGATGTAGTAGAAGTGGAAGAAGGTGAACAAGAGGAAGAAGAAGAAGTAGTTGAAGGAGTGGGGATGATGGAGAAGAAGTGGAAGAAGGAGAACAAGAGGTAGAAATGCAAGTGGAAGCAGAAGAAGGAGAAAAAGAGGGATATGACGAAGGAAAGGAACAAGAAGATGGAGATGAAGAGGAAGAAAAGAAAGGAAAGGAGAGGATGAAGAAGAAGTGGAAGAAAGAGAACAAGAGGAGGCAGGAGAAGTGGAAGAAAGATAAGAAGAGGAAGAAGAAGGAGAGTAACTAGAAGAAGGAGAAGAAGCAGAAGAAAAGGAAGAAGAAGAAGATGTGGAAAGTGAAGAAGGTGAACAAGAGGAGGAAGAAGAAGTAGTGGAAGAAGGTGAGATGAAGAAGAAGAATTGGAACAAGGAGAAAAGGAGGAAAAGGAAGAAGGAGGGGAAGGGAAGGGAAGAAGAAGCAGAAGAAGTGGAATCTGGAGGAGAAGAGGAAGAAGAAGAAGAAGTGTAATTATAAGATTTGGGGGAAGGAGAAGAAGAGGAAGAGCAACAATGGGAAGCAACAGAAGTGGGGGATGGAGAAAAAGAGGAAGGAGAAGAAGGAAAGGAAAGAAGAAGAAGTTATGGAAGGAGAAGAAATGGAAGAAGAGGAAGAAGAAGAAGTGTAAGCAGAAGAAGCGGAAGAAGTAGACGAAAATGAAGAAGAACAACAAGTAGAAGTAGAAGAAGTGGTAGAAGTAGTGGAACGAAAGGAGATGAAGAAGAGGAAGTGAAAAAGGAGAACGGGAGGAGGAAGAAGAGGTGGCAGAAGGAGAAGAAGAGGAAGAAAAAGAAGTGGAAGAACAAGAAGAAAAGGAAGAAGTGCAAGTGGAAGAAGGAGAAGAATAGGAAGAAGAAGCAGAAGTGGAAGAATGAGAAAAAGAGGAGGAAGAAGATGCAATGGAAGGAAACGGGAATGAAGAAGAAGTGGAACAAGGAGGAGAAGAAGAAGGAGAGGAAGAAGAAGTAGTGCAGGCAGAAGAAGGGCAAGAAGGAGAAGAGAGGGAAGAAAAAGAACAAATGGATGTAGTAGAAGCAGAAAAAGGTGAACAAGAGGAAGAAGAAGAAGTAGTTGAAGGAGTGGCGATGATGGACAAGAAGTGGAAGAAGGAGAACAAGAGGTAGAAATGCAAGTGGAAGTAGAAGAAGGAGAAAAAGAGGGATATGACGAAGGAAAGGAAGAAGAAGAAGGAGATGAAGAGGAAGAAAAGAAAGGAAAGGAGAGGATGAAGAAGAAGTGGAAGAAATAGAACAAGAGGAGGCAGGAGAAGTGAGAGACAGATAAGAAGAGGAAAAAGAAGGAGAGTAACTAGAAGAAGTGGAAGAAGGAGAATAAAAGGAAGAAGAAGAAGATGTGGAAAGTGAAGAAGTTAAAGAAGGTGAACAAGAGGAGGAAGAAGAAGTAATGGAAGGAGGTGAGATGAAGAAGAAGACTTGGAACAAGGAGAAAAGGAGGAAAAGGAAGAAGGAGGGGTGGGAAAGGGACGAAGAAGCAGAAGAAGTGGAATCTGGAGGAAAAGAGGAAGAAGAAGAAGAAGTGTAAGCATAAGATTTGGGGGAAGGAGAAGAAGAGGAAGAGCAACAATGGGAAGCAACAAAAGTGGGGGATGGAGAAAAATAGGAAGGAGAAGACGGAAAGGAAAGAAAAAGAAGTTGTGGAAGGAGAAGAAATGGAAGAAGAGGAAGAAGAAGAAGTGTAAGCAGAAGAAGCGGAAGAAGGATACGAAAATGAAGAAGAACAACAAGTAGAAGTAGAAGAAGTGGTAGAAGGAGAGAATAAGAGGAATAGGAGGAAGTATTGGAATGAAAGGAGATGAAGAAGAAGAAGTGGAAGAAGGAGAACGGGACGAGGAAGAAGAGGTGGCAGAAGGAGAAGAAGTGGAAGAACGAGAAGAAAAGCAAGAAGTGCAAGTGGAAGAAGGAGAACAATAGGAAGAAGAAGAAGAAGTGGAAGAATGAGAAAAAGAGGAGGAAGAAAAAGCAATGGAAGGAAAGGGGATGAAGAAGAAGTGGAACAAGGAGGAAAAGAAGAAGGGGAGGAAGAAGAAGTAGTGCAGGCAGAAGAAGGGCAAGAAGCAGAAGAAAGGGAAGAAGAAGAACAAATGGAGTTAGTAGAAGTGCAAGAAGGTGAACAAGAGGAAGAAGAAGAAGTCGTTGAAGGAGTGGGGATGATGGAGAGGAAGTGGAAGAAGGAGAACAAGAGGAAGAAATGTAAGTGGAAGCAGAAGAAGGAGAAAAAGAGGGATATGACGAAGGAAAGGAAGAAGAAGAAGGAGGTGAAGAGGAAGAAAAGAAAGGAAAGGAGAAGATGAAGAAGAAGTTGAAGAAAGATAAGAAAAGGAAGAAGAAGGAGATGTGGAAAGTGAAGAGTTGAAGAAGGTGAACAAGAAGAGGAAGAAGAAGCAGTGGAAGAAGGTGAGATGAAGAAGAAGACTTGGAACAAGGAGAAAAGGAGGAAAAGGAAGAAGGAGGGGAAGGGAAGGTAAGAAGAAGCAGAAGAAGTGGAAGCTGGAGGAGAAGAGGAAGAACAAGAAGAAGTGTAAGCATAAGATTTGGGGGGAAGGAGAAGAAGACGAAGAGCAACAATGGGAAGGAACATAAGTGGGGGATGGAGAAAAAGAGGAAGGAGAAGACGGAAAGGAAAGAAGACGAAGTTGTGGAAGGAGAAGAAATGGAAGAAGAGGAAGAAGGAGACGAAAATGAAGAAGAACAACAAGTAGAGGTAGAAGAAGTGGTAGAAGGAGAGAATAAGAGGAATAGGAGGAAGTAGTGGAATGAAAGGAGAAGAAAAGGAAGAAGAAGAAGATCTGGAAAGTGAAGAACGTGAACAAGAGGAGGAAGAAGAAGCAGTGGAAAGACGTGAGATGAAGAAGAAGAATTGGAACAAGGAGAAGAGGAGGAACAGGAAGAAGGAGGGGAAGGGAAGGGAAGAAGAAGCAGAAGAAGTGGAATCTGGAGGAGAAGAGGAAGAAGAAGAAGAAGTGCAAGCATAAGATTTGGGGGAAGGAGAAGAAGAGGCAGAGCAACAATGGGAAGCAACAGAGGTAGGGGATGGAGAAAAAGAGGAAGGAGAAGACGAAAAGGAAAGAAGAAGTTATGGACGGAGACAAAATGGCAGAAGAGGAAGAAGAAGAAGTATAAGCAGAAGATGCGGAAGAAGGAGACGAAAATGAAGACGAACAACAAGTAGAAGTAGAAGAAGTGGTAGAAGGAGAAAATAAGAGGAATAGGAAGAAGTAGTGGAATGAAAGGAGATGAAGAAGAAGAAGTGGAAGAAGGAGAACGGGAGGAGGGAGAAGAGGTGGAAGAAGGAGAAGAAGAGGAAGAAGAAGAAGTGGAAGAACGAGAAGAAAAGTAAGAAGTGCAAGTGGAAGAAGGAGAACAATAGGAAGATGAAGAAGAAGTGGAAGAATTTGAAAAAGAGGAGGAAGAAGAAGCAATGGAAGGAAAAGGGGACGCAGTATGGAACAAGGAGGAGAAGAAGAAGGGGAGGAAGAAGAAGTAGTGTAGGCAGAAGAAGGGCAAGAAGGAGAAGAAAGGGAAGAAGAAGAACAAGTGGATGTAGTAAAAGTGGAAGAAGGTGAACAAGAGGAAGAAGAAGAAGTAGTTGAAGGAGTCGGGATGATGGAGAAGAAGTGGAAGAAGGAGAACAAGAGGTAGAAATGCAGGTGGAAGCAGAAGAAGGAGAAAAAAAGGGATGTGATGATGGAATGGAAGAAGAAGAGGAAGAAAAGAAAGGAAAGGAGAGGATGAAGAAGAAGTGGAAGAAAGAGAACAAGAGGAGGCAGGAGAAGTGGAAGAAAGATAAGAAGAGGAAGAAGAAGGAGAGTAGTAACTAGAAGAAGTGGAAGAAGGAGAAGAAAATGAAGAAGAAGATCTGGAAAGTGAAGAAGGTGAACAAGAGGAGGAAGAAGAAGCAGTGGAAAGAGGTGAGATGAAGAAGAGGAATTGGAACAACGAGAAGAGGAGGAACAGGAAGAAGGAGGGGAAGGGAAGGGAAGAAGAAGCAGAAGAAGTGGAATCTGGAGGAGAAGAGGAAGAAGAAGAAGAAGTGTAAGCATAAGATTTGGGGGAAGGAGAAGAAGAGGAAGAGCAACAATGGGAAGCAACAGAAGTAGGGGATGGACAAAAAGAGGAAGGAGAAGACGAAAAGGAAAGACGAAGTTATGGAAGGAGACAAAATGGCAGAAGAGGAAGAAGAAGAAGTATAAGCAGAAGATGCAGAAGAAGGAGACGAAAATGAAGACGAACAACAAGTAGAAGTAGAAGAAGTGGTAGAAGGAGAGAATAAGAGGAATAAGAGGAAGTAGTGGAATGAAAGGAGATGAAGAAGAAGAAGTGGAAGAAGGAGAACGGGAGGAGGGAGAAGAGGTGGCAGAAGGAGAAGAAGAGGAAGAAGAAGAAGTGGAAGAACGAGAAGAAAAGTAAGAAGTGCAAGTGGAAGAAGGAGAACAATAGGAAGATGAAGAAGTGGAAGAATTTGAAAAAGAGGAGGAAGAAGAAGCAATGGAAGGAAAAGGGGATGCAGTATGGAACAAGGAGGAGAAGAAGAAGGGGAGGAAGAAGAAGTAGTGTAGGCAGAAGAAGGGCATGAAGGAGAAGAAAGGGAAGAAGAAGAACAAGTGGATGTAGTAAAAGTGGAAGAAGGTGAACAAGAGGAAGAAGAAGAAGTAGTTGAAGGAGTCGGTATGATGGAGAAGAAGTGGAAGAAGGAGAACAAGAGGTAGAAATGCAGGTGGAAGCAGAAGAAGGAGAAAAAGAGGGATATGACGAAGGAATGGAAGAAGAAGAAGGAGATAAAGAGGAAGAAAAGAAAGGAAAGGAGAGGATGAAGAAGAAGTGGAAGAAAGAGAACAAGAGGACGCAGGAGAAGTGGAAGAAAGATAAGAAGAGGAAGAAGAAGGAGAGTAACTAGAAGAAGTGGAAGAAGGAGAAGAAAAGGAAGAAGAAGATCTGGAAAGTGAAGAAGGTGAACAAGAGGAGGAAGAAGAAGCAGAAGAAGTGGAATCTGGAGGAGAAGAGGAAGAAGAAGAAGAAGTGTAAGCATAAGATTTGGGGGAAGGAGAAAAAGAGGAAGAGCAACAATGGGAAGCAACAAAAGTAGGGGATGGAGAAAAAGAGGAAGGAGAAGACGAAAAGGAAAGAGGAAGTTATGGAAGGAGACAAAATGGCAGAAGAGGAAGAAGAAGAAGTATAAGCAGAAGATGCGGAAGAAGGAGACGAAAATGAAGACGAACAACAAGTAGAAGTAGAAGAAGTGGTAGAAGGAGAGAATAAGAGGAATAGGAGGAAGTAGTGGAATGAAAGGAGATGAAGAAGAAGAAGTGGAAGAAGGAGAACGGGAGGAGGGAGAAGAGGTGGCAGAAGGAGAAGAAGAGGAAGAAGAAGAAGTGAAAGAACGAGAAGAAAAGTAAGAAGTGCAAGTGGAAGAAGGAGAACAATAGGAAGATGAAGAAGAAGTGGAAGAATTTGAAAAAGAGGAGGAAGAAGAAGCAATGGAAGGAAAAGGGGATGCAGTATGGAACAAGGAGGAGAAGAAGAAGGGGAGGAAGAAGAAGTAGTGTAGGCAGAAGAAAGGCAAGAAGGAGAAGAAAGGGAAGAAGAAGAGCAAGTGGATGTAGTAAAAGTGGAAGAAGGTGAACAAGAGGAAGAAGAAGAAGTAGTTGAAGGAGTCGGTATGATGGAGAAGAAGTGGAAGAAGGAGAACAAGAGGTAGAAATGAAGGTGGAAGCAGAAGAAGGAGAAAAAGAGGGATATGACGAAGGAATGGAAGAAGAAGAAGGAGATGAAGAGGAAGAAAAGAAAGGAAAGGCGAGGATGAAGAAGAAGTGGAAGAAAGAGAACAAGAGGACGCAGGAGAAGTGGAAGAAAAGAAAGGAAAGGAGAGGATGAAGAAGAAGTGATTGAAGGAGAACAAGAGGAGGCAAGAGAAGTGGAAGAAAGATAAGAAGAGGAAGAAGAAGGATAGTAACTAGAACAAGTGGAAGAAGGAGAAGAAAAGGAAGAAGAAGAAGATGTGGAAAGTGAAGAAGGTGCACAAGAGGAGGAAGAAGAAGTAGTGAAGGAGGTGAGATGAAGAAGAAGAATTGGAACAAGGAGAAAAGGAGGAAAAGGAAGAAGGAGGGGAAGGGAAGGGAAGAAGAAGCAGAACAAGTGGAAGCTGGAGGAGAAGAGGAACAAGAAGAAAAAGTGTCAGCATAAGATTTGGGGGAAGGAGAAGAAGAGGAAGAGCAGCAATGGGAAGCAACAGAAGTGGCGGATGGAGAAAAAGAGGAAAGAGAAGACAGAAAGCAAAGAAGAAGAAGAAGAAGTGTAAGCAGAAGAAGCGGAAGAAAGAGACGAAAATGAAGAAGAACAACAAGTAGAAGTAGAAGAAGTGGTAGAAAGAGAGAATAAAAGGAATAGGAGGAAGTAGTGGCATGAAAGAAGATGAAGAAGAAGAAGTGGAAGAAGAAGAAGTGGAAGAACGAGAAGAAAATGAAGAAGTGCAAGTGGAAGAAGGATAACAATAGGAAGAAGTAGAAGAAGTGGAAGAATGAGAAAAAGAGGAGGAAGAAGAAGCAACGGAAGGAAAGGGGAATGAAAAAGAAGTGGAACAAGGAGGAGAAGAAGACAGGGAGGAAGAAGAAGTAGTGTAGGCAGAAGAAGGGCAGGAAGGAGAAGAGAGGGAAGAAGAATAAGAAGTAAATGTAATAGACGTGGAAGAAGGTGAACAAGAGGAAGAAGAAGAAGTAGTTGAAGGAGTGAGGATGATGGAGAAGAAGTGGAAGAAGGAGAACAAGAGGTAGAAATGCAAGTGTAAGCAGAGGAACGAGAAAAAGAGGGATATGACGAAGGAAAGGAAGAAGAAGAGGGAGATGAAGAGGAAGAAAAGAAAGGAAAGGAGAGGATGAAGAAGAGGTGGAAGAAAGAGAACAAGAGGAGGCAGGAGAAGTGGAAGAAAGATAAGAAGAGGAAGAAGAAGGAGAGTAACTAGAAAAAGTGGAAGAAGGAGAAGAAAAGGAAGAAGAAGAAGATGTGGAGAGTGAAGAAGGTGAACAAGAGGAGGAAGAAGAAGTAGTGGAAGGAGGTGAGATGAATAAGAAGAATTGGAACAAGGAGAAAAGGAGGAAAAGGAAGAAGGAGGGGAGGGGAAGGGAAGAAGAAGCAGAAGAATTGGAATCTGGAGGAGAAGAGGAAGTGTAAGCATAAGATTTGGGGGAAGGAGAAGAAGAGGAAAAGCAACAATGGGAAGCAACAGAAGTGGAGGATGGAGAAGAAGAGGAAGGAGAAGATGGAAAGGAAAGAAGAAGAAGTTGTGGAAGGAGAAGAAATGGAAGAAGAGGAAGAAGGAGACGAAAATGAAGAAGAACAACAAGAAGAAGTAGAAGAAGTGGTAGAAGGAGAGAATAAGAGGAGAAGGAGAACGGGAGGAGAGAGAAGAGGTGGCAGAAGGAGAAGAAGAGGAAGAAGAAGAAGTGGAAGAACGAGAAGAAAAGGAAGAAGTGGAAGTGGAAGAAGGAGAACAATAGGAAGAAGAAGAAGAAGTGGAAGAGTTAGAAAAAGAAGCAATGGAAGGAAAGGGGATGAAGAAGAAGTGGAACAAGAAGGAGAAGAAGAACGGGAGGCAGAAGAAGTAGTGTAGGCAGAAAAAGGGCAAGAAGGAGAAGAGAGGGAAGAAGAAGAACAAGTGGATGTAGTAGAAGTGGGAGAAGGTGAACAAGAGGAGGAAGAAGAAGTAGTTGAAGGAGTGGGGATGATGGGGAACAAGTTGAAGAAGGAGAACAAGAGGTAGAAATGGAAGTGGAAGCAGAAGAAGGAGAAAAAGAGGGATATGACGAAGGAAAGGAAGAAGAAGAAGGAGATGAAGAGGAAGAAAAGAAAGGAAAGGAGAGGATGAAGAAGAGGTGGAAGAAAGAGAACAAGAGGAGGCAGGAGAAGTGGAAGAAAGATAAGAAGAGGAAGAAGAAGGAGAGTAACTAGAAGAAGTGGAAGAAGGAGAAGAAAAGGAAGAAGAAGAAGATGTGGAAGGTGAAGAAGGTGAACAAGAGGAGGAAGAAGAAGTAGTGGAAGGAGGTGAGATGAATAAGAAGAATTGGACCAAGGAGAAAAGGAGGAAAAGGAAGAAGGAGGGGAGGGGAAGGGAAGAAGAAGAAGAAGAAGTGGAATCTGGAGGAGAAGAGGAAGAACAAGAAGAAGTGTAAGCATAAGATTTGGCGGAAGGAGAAGAAGAGGAAGAGGAACAATGAGAAGCAACAGAAGTGGGGGATGGAGAACAATAGGAAGGAGAAGACGGAAAGGAAAGAAGAAGAAGTTGTGGATGGAGAAGAAATGGAAGAAGAGGAAGAAGAAGAAGTGTCTGCAGAAGAAGCGGAAGAAGGAGACGAAAACGAAGAAGAACAACAAGAAGAAGTAGAAGAAGTGGTAGAAGGAAAGAATAAGAGGAATAGGAGGAAGTAGTGGAATGAAAGGAGATGAAGAAGAAAAAGTGGAAGAAGGAGAACGGGAGGAGAGAGAAGAGGTGGCAGAAGGAGAAGAAGGGGAAGAAGAAGAAGTGGAAGAACGAGAAGAAAAGGAAGAAGTGGAAGAACAATAGGAAGAAGAAGAAGAAGTGGAAGAATGAGAAAAAGAAGCAATGGAAGGAAAGGGGATGAAGAAGAAGTGGAACAAGAAGGAGAAGAAGAAGGGGAGGAAGAAGAAGTAGTGTAGGCAGAAAAAGGGCAAGAAGGAGAAGAGAGGGAAGAAGAAGAACAAGTGGATGTAGTAGAAGTGGGAGAAGGTGAACAAGAAGACGAAGAATAAGTAGTTGAAGGAGTGGGGATGATGGACAAGAAGTGGAAGAAGGAGAACAAGAGGTAGAAATACAAGTGGAAGCAGAAGAAGGAGAAAAAGAGGGATATGGCGAAGGAAAGGAAGAAAGAAGAAGGAGATGAAGAGGAAGAAAAGAAAGGAAAGGAGAGGATGAAGAAGAAGTGGAAGAAACAGAACAAGAGGAGGCAGGCGAAGTGGAAGAAAGATAAGAAGAGGAAGAAGAAGGAGAGTAACTAGAAGAAGTGGAAGAAGGATAAGAAAAGGAAGAAGAAGAAGATGTGGAAAGTGAAGAAGGTGAACAAGAGGAGGAAGAAGAAGTAGTGGAAGGAGGTGAGATGAATAAGAAGAATTGGAACAAGGAGAAAAGGAGGAAAAGGAAGAAGGAGGGGAGGGGAAGGGAAGAAGAAGCAGAAGAAGTGGAATCTAGAGGAGAAGAGGAAGTGTAAGCATAAGATTTGGGGGAAGGAGAAGAAGAGGAAAGGCAACAATGGGAAGCAACAGAAGTGGAGGATGGAGAAAAAGAGGAAGGAGAAGATGGAAAGGAAAGCAGAAGAAGTTGTGGTAGGAGAAGAAATGGAAGAAGAGGAAGAAGGAGACGAAAATGAAGAAGAACAACAAGAAGAAGTAGAAGAAGTGGTAGAAGGAGAGAATAAGAGGAATAGGAGGAAGTAGTTGAATGAAAGGAGATGAAGAAGAAAAAGTGGAAGAAGGAGAACGGGAGGAGAGAGAAGAGCTGGCAGAAGGAGAATAAGAGGAAGAAGAAGAAGTGGAAGAACGAGAAGAAAAGGAAGAAGTGGAAGTAGAAGAAGTGGAAGAACGAGAAGAAAAGGAGAAGAGGAATAAGTGTAAGCATAAGATTTGGGGGAAGGAGAAGAAGAGGAAGAGCAACAATAGGAAGCAAAAGAAGTGGGGGATGAAGAGGAAGGAGAAGACGGAAAGGAAAGAAGAAGAAGTTGTGGAAGGAGAAGAAATGGAAGAAGACGAAGAAGAAGCAGTGTAAGCAGAAGAAGAGGAAGAAGGAGACGAAAATGAAGAAGAACAACAAGTAGAAGTAGAAGAAGTGGTAGAATGAGAGAATAAGATGAATAGGAGGAAGTATTGGAATGAAAGTAGATGAAGAAGAAGAAGTGGAAGAAGGAGAACGGGTGGAGGGAGAAGATGTGGCAGAAGGACAGGAAAAGGAAGAAGAAGAAGTGGAAGAACGAGAAGAAAAGGAAGAAGTGCAAGTGGAAGAAGGAGAACAATAGGAAGAAGAAGAAGTGGAAGAATGAGAAAAAAAGGAGGAAGAAGAAGCAATGGAATGAAAGGGGATGAAGAAGAAATGGAACAAGGAGGAGAAGAAGAAGGGGAGGAAGAAGAAGTAGTGTAGGCAGAAGAAGGGCAAGAAGGAGAAGAGAGGGAAGAAGAAGAACAAGTGGATGTAGTAGAAGTGGAAGAAGGTCAACAAGAGGAAGAAGAAGAAGTAGTTGAAGGACTAGGGATGATGGAGAAGAAGTCGAAGAAGGAGAACAAGAGGTAGAAATGCAAGTGGAAGCAGCAGAAAGAGAAAAAGAGGGATACGACAAAGGAAAGGAAGAAGAAGAAGGAGATGAAGAGGAAGAAAAGAAAGGAAAGGAGAGGATGAAGAAGAAGTGGAAGAAAGAGAACAAGAGGAGGCAGGAGAAGTGGAAGAAAGATAAGAAGAGGAAGAAGAAGGAGAGTAACTAGAAGAAGTGGAAGAAGGAGAAGAAAAGAAAGAAGAAGAAGATGTGGAAAGTGAAGAAGGTGAACAAGAGGAGGAAGAAGAAGTAGTGGAAGTAGGTGAGATGAAGAACAAGAATTGGAACAAGGAGAAAAGGAGGAAAAGGAAGAAGAAGGGGAAGGGAGGAAGAAGTTATTGAAGGAGAAGAAATGGAAGAAGAGGAAGAAGAAGAAGTTATTGAAGGAGAAGAAATGGAAGAAGAGGAAGAAGAAGAAGTGTAAGCAGAAGAAGCGGAAGAAGGACACGAAAATGAAGAAGAACAACAAGTAGAAGCAGAACAAGAAGTGGTAGAAGTAGAGAATAAGAGGAATAGGAAGAAGTAGTGGAATGAAAGGAGATGATGAAGAAAAAGTTGAAGAAAAAGAACGGGAGGAGGAGACGAGGTGGCAGAAGGAGCAGAAGTGGAACAAGAAGAAGAAGTGGAAGAATGAGAAAAAGAGGAGGAAGAAGAAGCAATGGAAGGGAAGGAGATGAAGAAGGAGTGGAACTAGTAGGAGAAGAAGAAGGGGAGAAAGAAGAAGTAGTGTAGGCAGAAGAAGGGCAAGAAGGAGAAGAGAGGGAAGAAGAAGAACAAGTGGATGTAGTAGAAATGGAAGAAGGTGAACAAGAGGAAGAAGAAGTAGTTGAAGGGGTGGAGATGATGGACAAGAAGTGGAAGAAGGAGAGCAAGAGGTAGAAATGCAAGTGGAAGCAGAAGAAGGAGAAAAAGAGGGATAGACGAAGGAAAGAAAGAAGAATAAGGAGATGAAGAGGAAGAAAAGAAAGGAAAGGAGAGGATCAAGAAGAAGTGGAAGAAAGAGAACAAGAGGAGGCAGGAGAAGTGAAAGAAAGATAAGAAGGGGAAGAAGAAGGAGAGTAACTAGAAGAAGTGGAAGAAGGAGAAGAAAAGGAAGAAGAAGAAGATGTGGAAAGTGAAGAAGGTGAAGAAGGTGAACAAGAGGAGGAAGAAGAAGTAGTGGAAGGAGGTGAGATGAAGAAGAAGAATTGGAACAAGCAGAAAAGGAGGAAAAGGAAGAAGGAGGGCAAGCGAAGGGAAGAAGAAGCAGAAGAGGTGGAAGCTGGAGGAGAAGAGGAAGAAGAAGAAGAAGTGTAAGCATAAGATTTGGGGGAAGGAGAAGAAGAGGAAGAGCAACAATGGGAAGCAACAGAACTGGGGGATGGAGAAAAAGAGGAAGGAGAAAACGGAAAGGAAAGAAGAAGAAGTTGTGGAAGGAGAAGAAATGGAAGAAGAGGAAGAACAAGGAGTGTAAGCAGAAGAAGCAGAAGAAAGAGACGAAAATGCAGAAGAACAACAAGTAGAAGTAGAAGAAGTGGTAGAAGGAGAGAATAAGAGGAATAGCAGGAAGTTGTGGAATGAAAGGAGATGAAGAAGAAGAAGTGGAAGAAGGAGAACGGGTGGAGGGAGAAGAGGTGGTAGAACCAGAAGAAGAGGAAGAAGAAGAAGTGGAAGAACAAGAAAAAAAGGAAGAAGTGCAAGGGCAAGAAGGAGAACAAGAGGAAGAAGAACAAGAAGTGGAAGAATGAGAAAAAGAGGAGGATGAAGAAGCAAGGGAATGAAAGGGGATGAAGAAAAAGTGGAACAAGGAGGAGAAGAAGAATGGGAGGAAGAAGAAGTAGTGTAGACAGAAGAAGGGCAAGAAGGAGAAGAGAGGGAAGAAGAAGAACAACTGGATGTAGTAGAAGCTGAAGAAGGTGAACAAGAGGAAGAAAAAGTAGTAGTTGAAGGAGTGGGGATGATGGAGAAGAAGTGGAAGAAGGAGAACAAGAGGTAGAAATTCAAGTGGAAGCAGAAGAAGGGGAAAAAGAGGGATATGACGAAGGAAAGGAAGAAGAAGAAATAGATGAAGAGGAAGAAAAGAAAGGAAAGGAGAGGATGAAGAAGAAGTGGAAGAAAGGGAACAAGAGGAGGCAGGAGAAGTGGAGGAAATATAAGAAGAGGAAGAAGAACGAGAGTAACTAGTAAAAGTGGAAGAAGGAGAAGAAAAGGAAGAACAATAAGATGTGGAAAGTGAAGAAGGTGAACAAGAGGAAGTGGAAGGATGAGATGAAGAAGCAGAATTGGAACAGGGAGAAAAGGAGGAAAATGAAGAAGGAGGGGAACGGAAGGGAAGAAGAAGCAGAAGAAGTGGAATGTAGAGGAGAAGAGGAAGAAGAAGAAGTGTAAGCATAAGATTTGGGGGAAGGAGAAGAAGAGGAAGAGCAACAATGGGAAGCAACAGAAGTGGGGGATGAAGAGGAAGGAGAAGACGGAAAGGAAAGAAGAAGAAGTTGTGGAAGGAGAAGAAATGGAAGAAGACGAAGAAGAAGAAGTGTAAGCAGAAGAAGAGGAAGAAGGAGACGAAAATGAAGAAGAACAACAAGTAGAAGTAGAAGAAGTGGTAGAATGAGAGAATAAGATGAATAGGAGGAAGTATTGGAATGAAAGTAGATGAAGAAGAAGAAGTGGAAGAAGGAGAACGGGTGGAGGGAGAAGATGTGGCAGAAGGAGAGGAAGAGGAAGAAGAAGAAGTGGAAGAACGAGAAGAAAAGGAAGAAGTGCAAGTGGAAGAAGGAGAACAATAGGAAGAAGAAGAAGAAGTGGAAGAATGAGAAAAAAAGGAGGAAGAAGAAGCAATGGAATGAAAGGGGATGAAGAAGAAGTGGAACAAGGAGGAGAAGAAGAAGGGGAGGAAGAAGAAGTAGTGTAGGCAGAAGAAGGGCAAGAAGGAGAAGAGAGGGAAGAAGAAGAACAAGTGGATGTAGAAGAAGTGGAAGAAGGTCAACAAGAGGAAGAAGAAGAAGTAGTTGAAGGACTAGGGATGATGGAGAAGAAGTTGAAGAAGGAGAACAAGAGGTAGAAATGCAAGTGGAAGCAGCAGAAGGAGAAAAAGAGGGATACGACGAAGGAAAGGAAGAAGAAGAAGGAGATGAAGAGGAAGAAAAGAAAAGAAAGGAGAGGATGAAGAAGAAGTGGAAGAAAGAGAACAAGAGGAGGTAGGAGAAGTGGAAGAAAGATAAGAAGAGGAAGAAGAAGGAGAGTAACTAGAAGAAGTGGAAGAAACAGAAGAAAAGGAAGAAGAAGATGTGGAAAGTGAAGAAGTTGAAGAAGGTGAACAAGAGGAGGAAGAAGAAGTAGTGGAAGGAAGTGAGGTGAAGAAGAAGAACTGGAACAAGGAGAAAAGGAGGAAAAGGAAAAAGGAGGGGAAGGGAAGGGAAGAAGAAGCAGAAGAAGTGGAATCTGGAGGAGAAGAGGAAGAAGAAGGAGAAGTGTAAGCATAAGATTTGGGGGAAGGAGAAGAAGAGGAAAAGCAGCAATGGGAAGCAACAGAAGTGGGGGATAGGGAAAAAGAGGAAGGAGAAGACGGAAAGGAAAGAATAAGTGGAATCCGGGGGAGAAGAGGAAGAAGAAGAAGAAGTGTAAGTAGAAAAAGCGGAAGAAGGAGACGAAAATGAAGAAGAACAACAAGTAGAAGTAGAGGAAGTGGTAGACGGAGAGAATAAGAGGAATAGGACGAAGTAGTGGAATGAAAGGAGATTTAGAAGAAGAAGTGGAAGAAGGAGAACGGGAGGAGGGAGAAGAGGTGGCAGAAGGAGAAGAAGAGGAAGAAGAAGAAGTGGAAGAACGAGAAGAAAAGGAAGAAGTGCAAGTGGAAGAAGGAGAACAATAGGAAGAAGACGAAGAAGTGGGAGAATGTGAAAAAGAGGAGGAAGAAGAAACTGCATGGTTCCACCCTGCAAGAACTCTGAATCATTCTCTTGAAGCTCATCCTCTTCATCATAAATGATCCGCTTGTCCCGAAATGACCTGGCCCAATAGGGAAATGCCAATTCATTGGGCCTTTCGATACAATCAAATAGAAAGCCCCAAGGGCGCCATATTCTAGGAGCCCAAACGATGTGATTGAAAAAATCCTAGTGGAACAAAGAGGAGAAGAAGAATGGGAGGAAAAAGAAGTAGTGTAGGTAGAAGAAGGGCAAAAGGAGAAGAGAGGGAAGAAGAAGAACAAGTGGATGTAGTAGAAGTGGAAGAAGGTGAACAAGAGGAAGAAGAAGAAGTAGTTGAAGGAGTGGGGATGATGGAGAAGAAGTGGAAGAAGGAGAACAAGAGGTAGAAATGCAGGTGGAAGCAGAAGAAGGAGAAAAAGAGGGATATGACGAAGGAAAGGAAGAAGAAGGAGATGATGATATGAATCCGCTGTCAGTTTAGGATTCTGAAAGGACCCTAGGAATTTAGCTTGCCGCGTTAACAAAATTAATCAACATGGAATGCAAACAATTGATAAAAAATAAACTGAATAGAATTACTATCAAACTTTTAGACACAGAATGGAAATTAAAAGTTTTTGAAATTCAACAATTAAACGAGTTTTTGAATAGTGTAGCACTTTCCTGTTATAGAGTTTGCTGGCCAGAATTGAGTATGAATGGAAAAGACAGAAAATGGAATTGGAATTGATAGACTCCACACTTCCAAGGATGGAAGATATGTCTACGAGATTACACACACAAAGGGGTGAATTACCTTTGATAAATCTCAAAAGATTTTGGATTGTCAAGAACCCAAAGGAGAGAAAACTCAACTAGTTTTTTATTTCCAAAATATTCTGCCTTACATCTCAATCTTGCCCAAATTTATATGCCTAATAAACTCAGCTTGTGTAGGTTTAGTGGCTTTCTAAATTCAGCTGAAGTTACAAAATAATAAAAACTAATAATGGGCAGCTTAATAACAAAGTGTAACTGGCAAAGTAAATTAAACACGTATACTAATTAGAATTGATAAACTAGGTGGCTGCAACTTTAATTAGACAATTCTGGTTGTCCATCATTAACTAAGTAAACTCCAAGAAAATGAGTTTAATTTATTCCAAACTTCTCTTCCATTAAGGTCAAGTATTGCTCTCTTTAGTCCTGAGACAATTAACAATTTTAAACTTTATTTCTTCAATGTTTGACTCTTTTTGCAAAAGGGCTGTCAATACTTGTTAAATAGCTTCCTTAGCTCTTCTTGTCCTTGCCCTTGTCATAGGTCCTCAAAGTTGCATGTCCTCATCACTCCCCCCCCTCTTGAAGAGGATTTGTCCCCAAATCAATAGCATCTTCATCTGCATCAAAGAGAGTTAAATCAGACACATTAAAAGTAGCACTAACATTATACTCATCTGGAAGATCAATCTTATAGGGAACCTTTCCTTTCTCATGTGTACCCAAACCCAATCACCAGGTTGGAACACGATCTTCTTCCTACCCTTGTTAGCTTGCCTTGCATAACTCTCATTTTTCTTTTCAATTTGAGCCTTCACTTGCTCATGCAGCTTCTTCACATACTCAGCTTTAGCTTGTGCTTCATTATGCTTAAACATAGAAATGTTAGGCATGGACAACAAATCAAGAGGAGTCAAAGGATTGAACCCATACACAATTTCAAACAGAAAACAATTAGTCGTGCTATGGAAAACCCTATTATAAGCAAACTCAACATGAGGCAAACATGTTTCCCAAGACTTAAGATTTTTCTTTAAAACAGTCCTAAGCAATGTGCCTAAAGTCCTATTGACTACCTCAGTCTGACCATCAGTTTGTGGGTGGCAAGTAGTAGAAAACAGCAATTTAGTACCAATTTTACCCCACAAGGTCCTCCAAAAGTGACTAAGGAATTTTGCATCCCTATCACTCACAATGCTCCTTGGCAGTCCATGAAGTCTCACTATTTCCTTGAAAAATAAATCAGCCACATGGCTAGCATCATCCACCTTTTTGCAAGGAATGAAATGTGCCATCTTGGAAAACCTATCAACAATAACAAACACATAATCCTTTCCATTCTTTGTTATGCAACCCCAAAACAAAGTCCATAGAAATGTCAGTCCAAGGATATTTAGGAACAGGCAAAGGAGTATACAATCCATGAGGCTTAACCTTAGATTTGGCCTTTTTACACACAATGCAGTGGTCACAAAACTTATGCACATATCGTTTCATATGAGGCCAAAAGAAATGCTCTTGCAAAATCTCCAAAGTCTTTTGAACCCCAAAGTGGCCCATCAAACTCCCTTCATGTGATTCACTCACAAGAAACTCTCTAATGGAACACTTAGGTACACACAATTTATTTGTTTTAAACAAGAATCCATTATGCCTATAGTATCCATTTTCAGAAAACCTTTCACATGCAGCAAATATTTCAGCAAAATCAACATCATGCTTATACATGCCTTTCAAAGACTCAAGACCAAACAATTTAGTTTCAAGCATAGAAAGCAATGCATGCCTCCTAGAAAGCGCATCAGCCACTATATTTCCTTTCCCCTTTTTATGTTTGATGACATACGGAAATTGCTCTAAAAACTCTACCCACTTAGCATGCCTCTTGTTAAGCTTACCTTGTCCTTTCAAATATTTCAATGACTCATGATCACTATGAATGACAAACTCTATGGGTAACAAATAATGCTGCCAAGTTTTTAAAGCTCTAACCAATGCATACAATTCCTTATCATAAGTAGAATAGTTAAGGGCAGCCCCACTTAAATTTTGACTAAAATAAGCAATCGGATGCCCATCTTGCAACAAAACAGCCCCAATACCAACATTTGATGCATCACACTCTATTTCAAATGATTTTGCAAAATTAGGCATGGAAAGAATAGGAGCATTAGTTAGCCTATGCTTAAGGGTAGCAAAGGCCTCCTCTTGCTTCTTTCCCCATTTAAAAACCACATTCTTTTTAACAATTTCATTTAGAGGTGCAGCTAATGTACTGAAATCTTTAACAAATCTCCTATAGAAACTTGCTAAACCATGAAATCCCTTCACCTCACTCACAGACTTAGGTGTTGGCCATTCTTGGATGGCCTTAACCTTTTCCTCATCAACTAATACACCTTTAGCACTAATAACAAAGCCCAAAAATACCACATGATCAGTACAAAAAATGCATTTTTCCAGATTGGCATACAATTGTTCTTTTCTAAGCACATTCAAAACAGATTGCAAATGCTCAACATGCAACTCAAGACTAGTTCTATAGATGAGAATATCATCAAAGTACACTACAACAAATTTTCCAATAAACTCCCTTAAAACATGATTCATTAATCTCATGAAAGTACTAGGTGCATTAGTCAAACCAAATGGCATAACCAACCAAAGTAGTGTTGGCAGAAGAAGGGCAAGAAGGAGAACAGAGGGAAGAAAAAGAACAAGCGGATGTAGTAGAAGTGGAAGAAGGTTAACAAGAGGAAGAAGAAGAAGTAGTTGAAGGAGTGGGGTTGATGGAGAAGAAGTGGAAGAGGGAGATTAAGAGGTAGAAATGCAAGTGGAAGCAGAAGAAGGAGAAAAAGAGGGATATGACGAAGGAAAGGAAGAAGAAGAAGGAGATGAAGGGAAGAAAAGAAAGGAAAGGAGAGGATGAAGAAGAAGTGGAAGAAAGAGAACAAGAGGAGGCAGGAGAAGTGGAAGAAAGATAAGAAGAGGAAGAAGAAGGAGAGTAACTTGAAGAAGTGGAAGAGGGAGAAGAAAAGGAAGAAGAAAAAGATGTGGAAAGTGAAGAAGGTGAACAAGAGGAGGAAGAAGAAGTTGTGGAAGGAGGTGAGATGAAGAAGAAGAATTGGAACAAGGAGAAAAGGAGAAAAAGGAAGAAGGAGGGGAAGGGAAGGGAAGGGAAGAAGAAGCAGAAGAAGTGGAATATGGAGGAGAAGAGGAAGAAGAAGAAGAAGTGCAAGCATAAGATTTGGGGGAAGGAGAAGAAGACGAAGAGCAACAATAGGAAGCAACAGAAGTGGGGGATGGAGGAAAAGAGGAAGGAGAAGACGGAAAGGAAAGAAGAAGAAGTTGTGGAAGGAGAAGAAATAGAAGAAGAGGAAGAAGAAGAAGTGTAAGCAGAAGAAGCGGAAGAAGGAGACGAAAATGAAGAAGAACAACAAGTAGAAGTAGAAGAAGTGGAATAGGAGGAAGTAGTGGAATGAAAGGAGATGAAAAAGAAGAAGTTGAAGAAAGAGAACGGGAGGAGTAAAAGAGGTGGGAGAAGGAGCAGAAGCGGGACAAGAAGAAGAAGTGGAAGAATGAGAAAAAGAGGAGGAAGAAGAAGCAATGGAAGGAAAGAAGATGAAGAAGGAGTGGAACAAGGAGGAGAAGAAGAAGGGGAGGAAGAAGTAGTGTTGGCAGAAAAAGGGCAAGAAGGAGAACAGAGGGAAGAAAAAGAACAAGTGGATGTAGTAGAAGTGGAACAAGGTTAACAAGAGGAAGAAGAAGAAGTAGTTGAAGGAGTGGGGTTAACGGAGAAGAAGTGGAAGAGGGAGATTAAGAGGTAGAAATGCAAGTGGAAGCAGAAGAAGGAGAAAAAGAGGGATATGACGAAGGAAAGAAAGAAGAAGAAGGAGATGAAGAGGAAGGAAAGAAAGGAAAGGCGAGGATGAAGAAGAAGTGGAAGAAAGAGAACAAGAGGAGGCAGGAGAAGTGGAAGAAAGATATGAAGAGGAAGAAGAACGAGAGTAACTAGAAGAAGTGGAAGAAGGAGATGAAAAGGAAGAAGAAGAAGATGTGGAAAGTGAAGAAGTTGAAGAAGGTGAACAAGAGGAGGAAGAAGAAGTAGTGAAGGAGGTGAGATGAAGAAGAAGAATTGGAACAAGTAGAAAAGGAGGAAAAGGAAGAAGGAGGGGAAGGGAAGGGAAGAAGAAGCAGAAGACGTGGAAGTTGGAGGAGAAGAGGAAGAAGAAGAAGAAGTGTAAGCATAAGATTTGGGGGAAGGGGAAGAAGAGAAAGAGCAACAATGGGAAGCAACAAAAGTGGGGGATGGAGAAAAAGAGGAAGGAGAAGACGGAAAGCAAAGAAGATGACGTGAATCCTCTTGCAGAATTAGAATTCTGGACAAGGACCTCCAAGAATTGTATTGGCTGCCTTATGAAAATTTGAACCAAAGAAAGGAAGAATTCACTGAGTAACGAAGCATGGAATTGATTGGAAAGTGAATCAAAGACTTAGCGTGAAATGACGGCTTCAAACAAATGCAAAATTTTGATTAAATATTCCAGCACAGGTTAAAAGACAAATGACGCCCAGTTTGCTAATTGAAAAGAATATAATTCTGACCAGAAAAGGGCAATCAGCGCTTGATAGAAATAATTGCAACAAACGCTTCCAAGTTAAATTGATTGAAAATGTGCAGAACGTTGGCTCATTACTAAGAATTATCACAATAAAAGGTTACGCACAAATCAAGCAAAAGTGGGGCAGATTTAAATCACAATTTTAGCACTTAATTGGAAACCCAAAATAGATGCAGAAATTCAAAACAAAAACACAGCGTGCTGGGTCAGAAATTCTGCGTGAGAATCGACTTCAATTGGAACAATGAACAAAACAGAAAATTGAAGAAACAAGACAGAAAATGGTGAAAAGAGGCGTCACACTTCCAGGAGGAAGATAAGCCTGAGAATACACACACAAAGGTATGGATGGCCTTTGATAATTCTCAAAGAAAAATCCTTGGCTGTTTAGAACCCAGGAAGAAGCACTCTCAAGAGTCTATTTTTCTGAATCAGTCATCCCCTCTTGCCCAGCTGAGCGCCCCCCTTATATGGCTGTTTGCTTCCCCAAATTTGATGCAACCCCTAACTTAATTAAAAGCTAAATAATTGTCCAATAAAAGTACTAACATAACAGCCCAAATAATTAACAAAAATCTGGTCCCTATTTGCCCAAGCTGGCCGCACATTTTTAAGAATTTGTAACAGCCACTTATACAATTTATTTGAAATAATTTACTAATAAAATCAGCCCAAATTATTATAGAGATGTTGGCCACTCAGCTCCCTCTTCAAACAGGATGCAATTGACAATTTTATCCCCACAGTCTGCAAGATTTGGCTCTCTTTGAAAAATGCCTGTCAACACTTGTTGCAAAGCTTCCTTAGCTCCCTTTGTCCTTGCCCTTGTCATGGGTCCTCCAAGCCCTTCAAGTGCTTCAAGCTTTTTGTCCTTCATGTCCTCATCACTCCCCCCCTCTTGAAGAGGATTTGTCCTCAAATCAGAACCATCTCCATCTGCATCAAAGAGAGTTAAATCAGACACATTAAAAGTAGCACTAACATTGTACTCACTAGGTAGATCAATTTTATAGGCATTGTCATTGATCTTTTCTGATATAAATCTAAAGGGGTTGGATTCGTTTTGCGGATCTATCTAGGTTGGAAGGTAATAAGTTAACAAAACAATGAGAATTAGGTAAACAAGAAAATGGAAAGGATGAAAATGGTTTAACGAAAAGATAGATGACGCCACTTCCAAGGATGGAAGATAAGTCATATGACGCCACAAGGGTGGTGATTTACCCTTGATAAGTCTAGGAGAACGCCACAAGGAAAAATTCCTTGATAAGTTCTAAAGAGAAATTCATCTCTCACAAAAGGGTAAAACCCAAATATAATTTCACTAATTCAATGGTTCTCCTTAGAGTACAATCCAGCCCCTATTTATAGAATTAGGTGACTGTTCAAAATCGTAACTCCCAAAAGAAAAATTAAATATTCTATTATCACGCAATTATCACACATGATTAATTGCATGTTACATTAATTCCTAAATTAATGAAACGTTACAAAAAATGAAAAGTCATTGTCTTCGGCATTCACATCATTCCCTCATTCTTCGAAAATTATCACACATGGATTTTCCTTGTGGCGTTCTCCTAGACTTATCAAGGGTAAATCACCACCCTTGTGGCGTCATATGACTTATCTTCCATCCTTGGAAGTGGTGTCATCTATCTTTTCGTTAAACCATTTTCATCCTTTCCATTTTCTTGTTTACCCAATTCTCATTGTTGTGTTAACTTATTACCTTCCAACCTAGATAGATCCACAAAACGAATCCCACCCCTTTGGATTTATATCAGTTGGTATCAGAGCTTCGGCTCTAGGTTTGGAACTATGGTGGATATTTTTTATACAAGGTGTTTAATCGAAGGTCATTTGTGTTTATTTGCAGTTGATGAAGAAAGTTATAGCAACGTGGTGAGCGAAAGATTGGTGAATAAACTTAACTTCCCTATTTACATCATTCCCTATTTTCGGCATTCACATCATTCCCTATTTTCGAAGAAGGCAACGTGGTGAGCGAAAGGATCTATCTTCGGCATTCACATCATTCCCTATTTTCGAAGAAGGAGGGAATGATGTGAATGCCGAAGACAATGACTTTTCATTTTTTGTAACGTTTCATTAATTTAGGAATTAATGTAACATGCAATTAATCATGTGTGATAATTGCGTGATAATAGAGTATTTAATTTTTCTTTTGGGAGTTACGATTTTGAACAGTCACCTAATTCTATAAATAGGGGCTGCATTGTACTCTAAGGAGAATTGAATTAGTGAAATTATAATTGGGTTTTACCCTTTTGTGAGAGATGAATTTCTCTTTAGAACTTATCAAGGAATTTTTCCTTGTGGCGTTCTACTAGACTTAGCAAGGGTAAATCACTACCCTTGTGGCGTCATATGACTTATCTTCCATCCTTGGAAGTGGTGTCATCTATCTTTTCGTTAAACCATTTTCATCCTTTCCATTTTCTTGTTTACCCAATTCTCATTGTTTTGTTAACTTATTACCTTCCAACCTAGATAGATCCACAAAACGAATCCAACCCCTTTGGATTCATATCATTTGGTATCAGAGCTTTGGTTTCTAGGAATTGCAAGGCTGCACTTCGGGTAATTTCTTTCCTTGATTCTTATCATCAATAATATTACCTTAATTGTCAATCAGTTAGGCTGAACCATTGCAAAAGTTAAGCCCTTAAAAAAATCTGAGATTCTACAAAAAAAAAAAAAAGGAAGAGGAATTTTGAAAATCTGAAGAAAAAAAATATAGAGAAAAAAAAAGAAGCAAAACAAAGAATGCAAATGTGTTTAAAAATATATATATATATATATATATATATAAATTGGCTGAATGGTTCATGCTAGAAATTCTTCATTTTGAAGGTAATATTGTGTTTGATTTGAAAGAAAAATTACTGCACCTTGTTTGTTTACATTTCTGAAATTTTGGGCTGCACTTCTTGGTTACAAATTGTGTCAATTCCACTCTGTTTTGGCTTCACATATACTGCACATTCTTGCTGGATTTTGCTGCACTTGTTAGTTTCATTTTAAGCCAAAATTTTATCCTCTGTTTGTGTCTTTACCTGTTAAAATTGGCTGCACAATTTTCTACTCAAAATTCTGGTTGTGGCTGTTTGTACCTTTGTTTTTGTGTGCCCAATTTCTGTCCATTTCTTTTCGTACTTCCTTTGTTTTCATTTTGAGACAAATTTCTTCTGTCTTGTTGGTGTAAAAAAAAAAAAATCCAGTGTTTTCCTAGTATTTGTTGCTTTCGTTGGGTTTCATTTTAGTCATTTTTGTTAGTTTTCTTGTGTCTTATTTGCCTGCACACAAGTTGGTGTTTGTCTTTGAGTTTTTCTCTTTTTGGTCTGTTAAGAACTTAAGGAGGAATAGAGAGGAAAAAGGCAAGAGAGTTTAATTATAGTAAAAGCCAATATTGTTTAGCGTAAACACTTGAGTGGGTGAGAACATTTTCAAACACCACATACATACTTTTTCTTGTGACATTTGACCTGTTTGTTTATCATGGCGGAAAGAAATAATAACAATGATCTTCAGCTTCAAATTGTTGCACTATCCCAGCATTTAGAGAGATTGATGAAGCAACAACAAGATGAGTTCCATGAGAGGTTGGATCAGTTGGAGAATAGAACCCCACCAGCAGGAGGAGGAGGAGGAGGAAGGCCAAATAGAAATGAAGGAAGAATAGAAGGAGTGAAGTTGAATGTGCCTCCTTTCAAGGGTAGGAGTGATCCTGAGGCATACTTGGAGTGGGAGTTAAAAATTGAGCATGTGTTCTCTTGCAACAATTATAGTGAGGAGCAAAAGGTGAGACTTGCAGCTGCTGAATTTTCAGATTATGCTTTGATTTGGTGGAACAAGTTGCAAAGGGAGAGGATTAGAGATGAAGAGCCTATGGTGGACACTTGGACTGAAATGAAGAGGCTCATGAGGAAGCGGTATGTACCTTCTAGCTTCCATAGAGACTTAAAATTGAAACTTCAAAAATTGTCTCAAGGAAGCAAGGGAGTGGAGGAGTACTATAAGGAGATGGAGGTGCTTATCATCCAAGCAAAAATTGAAGAAGATCCTGAGGTAACTATGGCTCGCTTCCTTAGTGGTTTAAATCATGATATTAGAGATGTTGTTGAGTTGCAGGAATTTGTAGAAATGGAGGATCTGTTGCATAAGGCCATTCAGGTAGAACAACAGTTAAAAAGAAAAAGTGCAACAAGAAGGAGTTCTACCAATTTTAATAATTCCAATTGGAAGGATAGGAGGAAAGAAGGAGCTGCATCATCTAGTAATACAACACCTTCTAGCCATGGAAAAGCCCTTCAAAAGAAAGATGATAATCCACCTAAAAAGACTAGAGAAGTGAAGTGTTTCAAGTGCTTGGGCATGGGTCATTATGCCTATGAGTGTCCCACAAAGAAGATTGTTATTCTCAAAGATAATGGGGAATACACAAGCCAATCAGAAGCTAGTGGTGGAGAAGAAGAGGAGAGTGATGGAGAATTGGCGGCTAATGAAGGAGAGTTGTACATGATTAGGAGACTGTTGAGAAGTCAAGTCAAGGCCGAAGATGCATCTCAAAGGGAGAACATCTTTCACACAAGATGTTCAGTCAATGGCAATGTTTGTTTGGTAATTATTGATGGAGGGAGTTGTACCAATGTGGTGAGTTCAAGATTAGTGTCAAAGATGAATATGGACACTACACCGCATCCTAGACCATATAAAATCCAATGGCTTAGTGAAGGAGAAGAAGTTAAAGTGAAACAGCAAGCAGAGGTTCCTTTCTCCATTGGGAAGTATCAAGATAAGGTTTTATGTGATGTGGTTCCCATGGAGGCCAGCCATATCCTTTTAGGGAGGCTGTGGCAGTATGATACTAAAGTCATTCATGATGGTTTCACTAATAAAATTTCCTTTATGTATCAGGATAAAAAGGTGGTTCTTAAGCCTTTATCTCCTAAAGAGGTATGTGAGGATCAATTAAAAATGAGAGAAAAGTTAGCAAATGAGAGAAAGAGTGAAACACCTGAGAGGAAAAAGAGTGAAACACCTGAAAGAAAAAAGAGAGAAAAGAATAAGAGTGAAACACTTGAGGGCAAGCAGCTGTGTTTAGCAAGAGAAAGGGAGGTAAGGAGGGTGTTTTGCGCAAGACAGCCCCTCTACTTATTGCTTTGTCAAAATCAAATTTTGTATGCTAACCAGTTTGACAAGTTTGAATTGCCTTCTTGTATTGAGTCTCTTTTGCAGGATTTTGAGGATGTGTTTCCAGCAAATGTACCTGATGGCTTGCCACCTGTGAGGGGAATTGAGCATCACATTGATCTCATTCCAGGAGCTTCTTTTCCCAATCGTCCAGCTTATAGGAGCAGCCCACAGGAGACCAAAGAGATCGAAAGGCAAGTTACTGAACTCATGAGCAAAGGGTGGGTAAGAGACAGCATGAGTCCATGTGCTGTACCTGTGATTCTAGTACCCAAGAAGGATGGTTCATGGAAGATGTGTTCTGATTATAGAGCCATAAACAACATCACCATCAAATATAGACATCCAATTCCCAGATGAAGATGCTATTGATTTGGGGACAAATCCTCTTCAAGAGGGGGGGAGTGATGAGGACATCAAGCTTGAAGGACTTGGAGGACCTATGACAAGGGCAAGGACAAGAAGAGCTAAGGAAGCTATTCAACAAGTATTGGCAGCCCTTTTGCAAAAAGAGCCAAACATTGAAGAAATAAAGTTTAAAATTGTTAATTGTCTCAGGACTGAAGAGAGCAATGCTTGACCTTAATGGAGGAGAAGTTTGAAATAAATTAAACTCATTTTCTTGGAGTTTACTTAGTTAATGGTGGGCAACCAGAATTGTCTAATTAAAGTTGCAGCCACCTAGGTTATCAATTATAATTAGTATACGTGTTTAATTTACTTTGGCAGTTACACTTTGTTATTAAGCTGCCCATTATTAGTTTTTATTATTTTGTAACTTCAGCTGAATTTAGAAAGCCACTAAACCTATACAAGCTGAGTTTATTAGGCATATAAATTTGGGCAAGACTGAGATGTAAGGAGAATATTTTGGAAATAAAAAAACTAGTGGAGTTTTCTCTCCTTTGGGTTCTTGACAATCCAAAATCTTTTTGAGATTTATCAAAGGTAATTCACCCCTTTGTGTGTGCAATCTCGTAGACATATCTTCCATCCTTGGAAGTGTGGAGTCTATCAATTCCAATTCCATTTTCTGTCTTTTCCATTCATACTCAATTCTGCCCAGCAAACTCTATGATCAATTGCACAGGAAAGTCCTACACTATTCGAAAACTCGTTTACTCGTTCAATTTCAATAACTTTTAATTTCCATTCTATGTCTAAGAGTTTGACAGTAATTCTAATCAATTTATTTTTGGCAATTGTTTGCATTCCATGTTGATTAATTTTGTTAACGCGGCCAGCTAAATTCCTAGGGTCCTTTCAGAATCCTAAACTGATAGTGGATTCATATCATTTTCTATGACTTGGAAAGGGCCATCTCCCCTTGGTTGGAGTTTTGACTTTCTCTGCTCAGGAAACCTCTCATTTCTCATGTGTACCCAAACCCAATCACCAGGTTGGAATACCACCTTCTTTCTACCTTTGTTAGCATGCCTTGCATAGCTTTCATTTTTCTTTTCAATTTGAGCTCTCACTTGCTCATGCAACTTCTTCACAAATTCACAAAGGATGAAGAAGAAGTGGAAGAGAACAAGAGGAGGCAGGAGAAATGGAAGAAAGATAAGAAGACGAAGAAGAAGGAGAGTAACCAGAAGAAGTGGAAGAAGGAGAAGAAAAGAAAGAAGAAGAAGATGTGGAAAGTGAAGAAGGTGAACAAGAGGAGGAAGAAGAAGTAGTGGAAGGAGGTGAGATGAAGAAGAAGAATTGGAACAAGGAGAAAAGGAGGAAAAGGAAGAAGGAGGGGCAGGGAAGGGAAGAAGAAGCAGAAGAAGTGGAATCTGGAGGAGAAGAGAAAGAAGAAGAACAAGTGTAAGCATAAGATTTAGGGGAAGGAGAAGAAGAGGAAGAGCAACAATGGGAAGCAACAGAAGTGGGGCATGGAGAAAAAGAGGAAGGAGAAGACAGAAAGGAAAGAAGAAGAAGTTGTGGAAGGAGAAGAAATGGAAGAGGAGGAAGGAGAAGAAGTGTAAGCAGAAGAAGGAGACGAAATGAAGAAGAACAACAAGTAGAAGTAGAAGAAGTGGTAGAAGGAGAGAATAAGAGGAATAGGAGGAAGTAGTGGAATGAAAGGAGATGAAGAAGAAGAAGTGGAAGAAGGAGAACGGGAAGAGGGAGAAGAGGTGGCAGAAGGAGAACAAGAAGAAGTGGAACAACGAGAAGAAAAGGAAGAAGTGCAAGTGGAAGAAGGAGAATAATAGGAAGAAGAAGAAGAAGTGAAAGAATGAGAAAAAGAGGAGGAAGAAGAAGCAATGGAAGGAAAGGGGATGAAGAAGAAGTGGAACAAGGAGGAGAAGCAGAATGATGTGATCTTTGATGATCACGTGCCCAAAGGATCCTTTCTAAGGTCACTTGGAAGGGAAATGGATTTATGGAGAGGAAAGGAATGGGGTGAGGCGCCACAAATACTAGGTTTGATAAGCCAAAGGGGAGAGGCCACAAGGGAGGGGTCCCTTGATAACTCTTAGAAGCTCTCACAAAGGAGAAAGGGGGACACTCAAAGGTAAGAACCTCAACCAATATGGTCTGTAGGATTAAATTCAAGTGTAAAAAATACAAGTGAGGGAGGAGCTCCTATTTATAGAGGTAGCTAACCTCTTGAACAAGATAACCTAAAAAAGAAGGGCTAGGATTAAAAGGAGAGATCTAAGGGAGGAGAATTGAGAAACAATTCCCTCCTTAGATTATCAAACTTGGTGCCCAAGTTTCTCAAACCAAGGGCCAAGATTCCTTCTTATTAGCTTAGGGGGTTTATGTAGAAAAGAGGGGTGTAGATATCAAGGCTACCCCTTATTTCCTTCATAAAGACCCAAAAAGCTAAATCCACCCTCTAAATTCCTAAGACACCTCCTAAAAATAAAAAATGGACTAAATACATGTCCCAAATTAAATTCTTAATGCTCCTCAAAATTAAAATAAAGGAAAATTACATTTTATTAACTAAAGTCCCTAGCCTAATATCTTCACTCTCCATAGGAGGTGAAGTCTTCCTTTGTCTGCAAGGGCTAGGTCTTCTTCAATCCTTCTAGCCATGGCCCTAGTGATAGGTCCTTGGCTAGGCATGGTCACATCATCTCCTCCCCCTTGAAGAGGATTTGACCTCAAATCCATGGGGTCTTCATCATTTTCAGCACCTACAAATGGAGACAAATCAGAAACATTAAAACTGGTGCTTACCCCATAATCCTCAGGCAGATCTAAAACATAGGCATTATTACCGATCCGCTCAAGGATTTGGAAAGGTCCATCTCCTCTAGGGCTAAGTTTGGACTTCCTTTGAGAAGGAAATCTATCCTTTCTCAAGTGAAGCCATACCCAGTCGCCCTTTTCAAAGATGACTTCTTTCCTCCCCCTATTGGCGAAAGTAGCATCTCTCAAGGATTGGCGCTCTATGTTAACTTTAACCCTCTCATGTAATTGTTTTACAAAAATGGCTTTTGCCTCTCATTCTTTATGCACAGCAACAGAAAGAGGAAGAGGTAAAAGATCTAGAGGAGTACGAGGATTAAAGCCATAGACCACCTCCAAAGGAGAATGCTTGGTGGTTCTATGAACCACCCGGTTATAAGCAAATTCAATGTGGGGAAGGTACTCATCCCAAGACTTATGGTTGCCTTTAAGGAGAGCCCTCGGCATAGTGGATAAAGATCTATTCACCACTTCTGTTTGCCCATGAGTTTGAGGGTGACAGGTAGTGGAAAAAAGAAGTTTAGTTCCCAGCTTAGCCCAAAGAGTTTTCCAAAAATGGCTAAGGAACTTCACATCCCTATCTGACACTATTGAAGAGGGTATACCATGCAATCGGACAACCTCTTTAAACAAAAGTCTTGCGATGTTGCTTGCATCATCCACTTTGTGGCAGGGAATAAAATGGGGCATTTTTGAAAATCGGTCCACCACCACAAATATGGAGTCTGCACCTCGTTGGGTTCTTGGGAGCCCAAGGATGAAATCCATGCTAATATCCTCCCAAGGTGCAGAAGGAGCAGGTAAAGGTGTGTATAGTCCATGAGGCATTGCTTTAGACTTTGCTTGCAAGCAAGCTATACATTTAGAGCAATGTCTATGGACATCTCTACGCATATGGGGCCAAAAGAATTTCTCTTGTAAAAGCATGAGGGTTTTCGAAATCCCAAAATGCCCCATGAGCCCACCTTCATGACTCTCTTTTGTAAGTAAGTTCCTAATTGATCCTTGGGGTATACAAAGCTTACTCCCTTTGTAAAGATACCCCTCACTGATGAAGTACCCATCATGGGCCTTTACTACAAATGCAGATGCAGAGGTAGCAAATATGGGGCCGAAATCCTTATCAGACGAATACATAGCCCGAATGTCATCAAATCCCAAGATTTTTGCACTCAAGGATGAATAAAGGGCATGATGCCTAGAAAGAGCATCAGCCACCACATTTTGTTTTCCTTTCTTGTACTTGATGACATAAGGGAAGGATTCAAGATATTCCACCCATGTTGCATGCCTTTTGTTCAATTTACCTTGACCCCTCAAATATTTTAGTGACTCATGGTCACTATGAATGACAAACTCCTTGGGAGCAAGGTAATGCTCCCAAGTTTGAAGGGCCCTAATTAGAGCATAAAGCTCCTTATCATAGGTGGGGTAGTTGAGGGGGGCACCATTGAGTTTTTCACTGAAATACGCAATGGGGTGCCCTCCTTGCAACAAGACAGCCCCCACACCTACACCAGAGGCATCACATTCAAGTTCAAATGTTTTAGAAAAGTCAGGTAATGCCAAGACTGGTGCATGGGTCAGTTTATGCTTAATTAGCTGGAAGGCTTTCTCTTGTTTCTCACCCCAAAGGAAAGGAACTTCCTTTTTCACCAAATCATTTATTGGTGTGAAGAGCGTGGAGAAATTGGGCACAAAGCGCCTATAAAATCCAGCAAGACCATGAAAGCTTTTGATTTCTGTCACATTCTTTGGGGTGGGCCATTCTTGAATAGCTTTTATCTTTTCGGGGTCAACATGAACCCCTTTTGTGCTAACTACAAAACCTAGGAAAACTACACTATCTACACAAAAAGTGCATTTTTCTAAGTTACCAAAAAGATGATTACTCCTAAGAAGAGAAAAAACATGCCTTAGATGTCCTAAATGATCATCTAGGTTCCTAGAGTAAACTAAAATGTCATCAAAGTAAACTACACAAAATTTACCAAGGCAATCCCTTAGTACATGATTCATTAAGCGCATGAATGTGCTTGGGGCATTAGTTAGCCCAAAAGGCATAACCAACCACTCATAAAGACCAAATTTAGTCTTAAAAGCAATTTTCCACTCATCACCCTCTTTGATCCTTATTTGGTGGTAACCACTTCTAAGATCTATTTTTGAAAATATTTTTGCCCCATGCAATTCATCCAACATGTCATCAAGACGGGGATTGGGTGCCTATATTTGATGGTGATGTTGTTGATTGCACGACAATCAACACACATCCTCCATTGGCCATTCTTCTTGGGCACCAACAAGACTGGCACAGCACAAGGGCTTAGGCTCTTTTGAACCCAACCCTTCTCCAACAGCTCATTCACTTGAGACTCAATCTCTTGGGTCTCCAGGGGGTTGGTCCTATACGCAGGTCTATTAGGTAGACTTGCGCCAGGCACCAAATCAATTTGATGTTCTATACCCCTAATGGGAGGAAGTCCTTTCGGAACCTCATTAGGGAATATGTCATCAAATTCTTTTAAAATATCTTGAACCCCTTGAGGAAGGTGCTCATGTGCATGGGTTGTGGCAGTGCTCTCAGCAGAAGAATGCAAAATGGGAGAAGGATTTGATGCTTCTTTGCAAAAGAGGAGATAAAAGGGCTTGTTAGTCAAAGGAGCTTCTTTTAAATCACGTTTAGTAGCAAATAGGCTCCTTTTACTAATATTCCCTTTTGAAGGGGCATCACCTTCCGACTCTCTCTCTTTACCCTTTTCAAGCTTTAAGGGTAAAGCTTGTTGTATTTTTTTTTGTTTTTGTTTTTCCTCAACTCTTTTCTTTTTCATTGCAAATTGATCTTCAGCCACTTGAGAAGGTGACAAAGGATACAATTTGAAACGCTTTTCATTATGGGTGAGAATTATTTGGTTGGAGTGACCATGGTGAATAGCTTTTTTGTCAAATTGCCATGGTCTTCCCAACAGGATATGACCAGCCTCCATAGGAACTATGTCACAAAGAATCTCATCATTATAAGATCCTATGGAAATTGGAACCATAACTTGTTCATTGACTACCATCTCCCCTTGCTCATTGAGCCATTGCAATTTGTAAGGTTTGGGATGGGGCATGGTAGTCAAGGCTAGCTTTTCAACCAACCTAGAGCTACAACAGTTACAACAGGAGCCACTATCAACAAGGAGAGAACATACTTTGTCATTTACTTTACATCTTGTATGGAAGATGTTCTCTCTTTGTGACTGGCCAAGCTCTAGAGGTTGGCTTCCAAGAAGCCTTTTAACCATAAGGAGGTCCCCCTCATAAGGAAAAGCTTCCTCACACTGTTGTTCAAAAGTATGTCCCCCTTCTTCCTCACTCTCACTAGAGGAGGAAGATGAGCTATTCTCACTACAAATGTCTTGTCCCCTTATGATCATGGTTTTCTTGTTAGGGCATTGAGAGGCAATGTGGCCTCTCCCAAGACATTTGAAGCATTTGATACTACTTTGCCTCTCAGTAGGCTTAGTAGTAGGGGTTTTTCTCTCTACATGAGGTGCTTTTGTATCTTGAAAATGCTTGGGTTCCTCTTTGGGAAAACCCTTGAAAGAGTTTCCCTTAAGTTGGTCTCTCTTTGACTAAGAGGGAGAATCTTTTTTAAAGCTTTTTCTCTTGAGTTGATTCTCAGCTCTTACACAAAGTTCTACCAACTCATCAAGGTTTGAGTATGAAAGAAGCTCTACCTTATCTCTAATGTCAGAGCTTAATCCACACAAAAACCTAGCAAGGGTGGCATTGGGTTCCTCAATGATATTGGCCCTTAGTATGAGAAGCTCCATCTTTTGTCTATACTCCTCAATACTTAGGTTATGTTGCCTAAGTCTTTGGAGCCTATCCAAAAGATCCCTCCCATAATATGAAGGAATGTGCCTTCTTCGCAAACAAGTTTTTAAATCATTCCAGTAGCGAATGTCAGGCATTTGTTTACGGGCCCTATCCTTGACTAACCCATCCCACCAATGCAAAGCAGAACCTTTAAAACTAAGGGAGGCTAAAGGTACTTTCCTTTCTTCCCTAATTTCATAGCATCGAAAGAGTTGTTCCCAATCTAGGTAAGTCTCAACATCTTCCCTACCATGAAAATGGGGTAGGTCTACCTTTGGTTCCCTAGCATGATTTATGTTCTCTTGAGGAGAATGATGATTGTATGATGAATGAGAGTGATGCTTATGTTGATTTCTATAGTATTCTTCTTCACTAGAGCTAAAATGCCTAGATGGGGATCTTATGAGAATTCCTTTATTTTTTCTATCATTGTCCCTCCCATCTCTCCTCTTACTCTTTTCTCCTCTCCTTCTCTCTTCTTCCTCTTTTTCTCTTTTTCTTTCTAGTTCTTTCCTTCTTCTCCTTTCTTCATCCTCTCTTCTCTCTCTTTGCCTTCTCTCTTCTCGCTCTTTTTTCTCTTTTCTCATTTTCAACATCTCTTTTTTTAACTCTTCCTTCTCTTTTTGTTTTTCCTTTTCTTTTATTTCTTTTTTTCTCTCTTTTTCTTCTCTCCTTTCTTGTTCTTTAGCCATCCATTCCCTAAATTCTAAGTTAAGGTTTTCAAGAGTGTTTCCCTTAGAAGGTTTTCTTTGGTTGACACTCTTACTTGATGAACAACTATGTGCACTAGAATGTGTGTGGGAAGTCATGGTGCTTGGATGCTAAAAACTAAAGGGTAGGCCAAAAACTTTTTTTTTTTTGTTTTCTCACCTAAGGTGGCTTGATGAGTCTTTGGAACTCTTAGCCTCTACACGTTTTTTCAAAATAACATAAAATAAAATAAAAGTGCAAGAATGTAAAAGAGAAAGGGCTCTAATCGTGCTCCTAAGGTGTTGAAGGAAGTGTACCACTTCTCCCTTCTTCACCTAATTAACGAGGAACTACGCTAAAATTAACCAAAATTATTACAAACCAAGGGAGGGCCTTAAGGGCACTCAAACTCCCAATCTAAAATTAAGTATACACAATACAAAGAATAAAAAAAAATAAAACAAAGTCTTCACTCCAAGCTTTTTGGTGTTTGTCTCCTTTTGATCAAGCCCCTTTGAGTTGCATCAACTCACCCCAAGAAGCTACCCTTGTTTCCTCTTGTTTGGACTTGCCAAAATTTTATATATGGAACCTTTCCCAACCTTTCCTTACCAAGGCCGAATACAACACAAGACAACAAACAAAGGTGAATAACAAAACAAGGTTCACAAATCCAAGTGGATAGATTAAACAATGACAAACTCAAAGAGGTAAAAAAGACAAGCAAGAAAGCATAAGGCTCACAAAGGAAGGTAGCACACAAATAACTTTCCTAGATTAGCTCTAAGAGTAGAGATGAAAAAAGACTCAAACAAAAAAAATGAAACCAATAGTTGCACACTTAATAAAATTTAAGTGACCAAAACTAAAAAGCTTACTCAAGTAATTTTTTTTTGAATCACAATTGATTCCTCATATCAAATGTTTCTACTATTAGGTACACAACTTCAAATTTGTCTTTCCTTTTAGTTCTTTATCTTCTTCTTTTTTTTTTAACTTGAACTTTTTCTATTTTTTTAACTTTTTCTAATCTTTTTGCTGCACATAATAGCTTGTTGAATTGAAATTTTAATGAGGATGCTTGAAATAATAACGCTTGAGTGAATAAGCACAAAGTAAGGTCACACAATTTTCAAGCAATGCATGCAACTAAAGGCAAAACAACTTAGTAGTTCCAAATACCACTGAACTAATGGTGCTTAAGGAATGATTTAGGGCTGATTTTGAAGTAAATTGATTGCTCAAATTACTAACACAATTCACCCAAGCTAAAATTCCATAAAGAGGCACCAATAGTGAAGGTAAACCAAATGGAAAGCTACTAATAATTCAACATAAAACAAGAAACATATAAAGATTGAATTGAGAAAATATTTAAGAACAAAAAGGAGATTAATATGCTTGAACTAAAAGCATAAAAGACTTAAGAGACTCAATAAGAGGTTCACCTCTTAGGAGCTCAATTCAAAATGTTTTTGAAAGCTTTTTTGTAAAAATTTTAAGAGGCTAAAACCTATGGAATTTAAATGAGACAAAATAGGAAACTAACATGACTAGTATTTGACAAAACACAAGATTAAGAAAAAATAACACACCTAAAAATAGAGCAAAAATTTTAGCAAGAGACTCAAAACAAAAGGCACAACAAAGTGGCCAAAGTTGATTACCACAATGGTATGGAAAAATCCTCAACCATGTGGGTTTAATGGTCACAACTTCTTAGGCACACTTTAACATAAAAAACCAAGGTAAAATTAAGCAACTTGAACACGAAAATAAGATGCAAAGAAAGGGACAAATAAAATCGCATCAAATTAAATGGAAAATAGGCGCGTACATAGAAAACAAAAGCGCATATAATAGCAAGAATAAAAAACTATACTACTAGACAATAAAGGAAATAGAGATGACAAAAAATGAAGGACTTTAAAATAAAGAGATCAAAGAAATAAACAACAAAGCAAAAAAAAAATTGAGAAAGAACGTGACCTTTAGAAAGTGGCTCTGATACCACTTGATATAATCTTTGATGATCACGTGCCCAAAGGATCCTTTCTAAGGTCACTTGGAAGGGAAATGGATTTATGGAGAGGAAAGGAATAGGGTGAGGCGCCACAAATACTAGGTTTGATAAGCCAAAGGGGAGAGGCCACAAGGGAGGGGTCCCTTGATAACTCTTAGAAGCTCTCACAAAGGAGAAAGGGGGACACTCAAAGGTAAGAACCTCAACCAATATGGTCTGTAGGATTAAATTCAAGTGTAAAAAATACAAGTGAGGGAGGAGCTCCTATTTATAGAGGTAGCTAACCTCTTGAACAAGATAACCTAAAAAGGAAGGGCTAGGATTAAAAGGAGAGATCTAAGGGAGGAGAATTGAGAAACAATTCCCTCCTTAGATCATCAAACTTGGTGCCCAAGTTTCTCAAACCAAGGGCCAAGATTCCTTCTTATTAGCTTAGCGGGTTTATGTAGAAAAGAGGGGTGTAGATATCAAGGCTACCCCTTATTTCCTTCATAAAGACCCAAAAAGCTAAATCCACCCTCTAAATTCCTAAGACACCTCCTAAAAATAAAAAATGGACTAAATACATGTCCCAAATTAAATTCTTAATGCTCCTCGAAATTAAAATAAAGGAAAATTACATTTTATTAACTAAAGTCCCTAGCCTAATATCTTCACTCTCCATAGGAGGTGAAGTCTTCCTTTGTCTGCAAGGGCTAGGTCTTCTTCAATCCTTCTAGCCATGGCCCTAGTGATAGGTCCTTGGCTAGTCATGGTCACATCACAGAAGGGGATGAACAAAAAGTTGAACGAGGAAGAGAAGAAGAAAGGGAGGAAGAATAAGTAGTGTAGGCAGAAGAAGGGCAAGATGGAGAAGAGAGGGAAGAAGAATTATGAATGGATGTAGTAGAAGTGGAAGAAGGTGAACAAGAGGAAGAAGAAGAAGTAGTTGAAGGAGTGCAGATGATGGAGAAGAAGTGGAAGAAGGAGAACAAGAGGTAGAATTGCAAGTGGAAGCAGAAGAAGGAGAAAAAGAGGGATATGACGAAGGAAAGGAAGAAGAAGAAGGAGATGAAGAGGAAGAAAAGAAAGGAAAGGACAGGATGAAGAAGAAGTGGAAGAAAGAGAACAAGAGGAGGCAGGAGAAGTGGAAGAAAGAGAAGAAGAGGAAGAAGATGGAGAGTAACTAGAAGAAGTGGAAGAAGGAGAAGAAAAGGAAGAAGAAGAAAATATGGAAAGTGAAGAAGTTGAAGAAGCTCAACAACAGGAGGAAGAAGAAGTAGTGGAAGGAGGTGAGAAGAAGAAGAAGAATTGGAACAAGGAGAAAAGGAGGAAAAGGAAGAAGAATGGGAAGGGAAGGGGAAAAGAAGCAGAAGAAGTGGAAGCTAGAGGAGAAGAGGAAGAAGAAGAAGAAGTGTAAGCATAACATTTGGGGGAAGGAGAAGAAGAGGATGAGCAACAATGGGAAGCAACAGAAGTGGGGGATGGAGAAAAAGAGGAAGGAGAAGACGGAAAGGAAAGAAGAAGAAGTTGTGGAAGGAGAAGAAATGGAAGAAGAGGAAGAAGAAGAAGTGTAAGCAGAAGAAGCGGAAGAAGGAGACGAAAAGTAAGAAGAACAACAAGTAGAAGTAGAAGAAGTGGTAGAAGGAGAGAACAAGAGGAATAGGAGGAAGAAGTGGAATAAAAGGAGATGAAGAAGAAGTGGAAGAAGGGAAACGGGAGGAGGAAGAAGAGGTGGCAGAAGGAGAAGAAGAGGAAGAAGAAGAAGTGGAAGAACGAGAACAGAAGGAAGAAGTGCAAGTGGAAGAAGGAGAACAACAGGAAGAAGAAGAAGAAGTGGAAGAATGAGAAAAAGTGGAGGAAGAAGAAGCAATGAAAGGAAAGGGGATGAAGAAGAAGTGGAACAAGGAGGAGAAGAAGAAGTGGAACAAGGAAGAGAAGAAGTAGTGTAGGCAGAAGAAGAAAGGCAAGAAGGAGAAGAGAGGGAAGAAGAAGAACAAGTGGATGTAGTAGAAGTGGAAGAAGGTGAACATGAGGAAGAACAAGAACTAGTTGAAGGAGTGGGGATGATGGAGAAGAAGTTGAAGAAGGAGAACAAGAGGTAGAAATGCAAGTGGAAGCAGAAGAAGGAGAAAAAAAGGTATATGACGAAGGAAAGGAAGAAGAAGGAGATGAAGAGGAAGAAATGAATAGAAAAAAGAAGATGAAGAAGAAGTGGAAGAAAGAGAACAAGAGGAGGCAGGAGAAGTGGAAGAAAGATAAGAAGAGGAAGAAGAAAAGAAGAAGAAGAAGATGTGGAAAGTGAAGAAGGTGAACAAGAGGAGGAAGAAGAAGTAGTGGAAGGAGGTGAGATGAAGAAGAAGAATTGGAACAAGGAGAAAAGGAGGAAAAGGAAGAAGGAGGGGAAGGGAAGGGAAGAAGAAGCAGAAAAAGTGGAATCTGGAGCAGAAGAGGAAGAAGAAGAAGAAGTGTAAGCATAAGATTTGGGGGAAGGAGAAGAGGAGGAAGAGCAATAATGGGAAGCAACAGAAGTGGGGGATGGAGAAAAAGAGGAAGGAGAAGACGGAAAGGAAATAACAAGTTGTGGAAGGAGAAGAAATGGAAGAAGAGGAAGAAGAAGAAGTGTAAGCAGAAGAAGCAGAAGAAGGAGACGAAAATGAAGAAGAACAACAAGTAGAAGTAGAAGAAGTGGTAGAAGGAGAGAATAAGAGGACTAGGAGGAAGTAGTGGAATGAAAGGAGATGAAGAAGAAGAAGTGGAAGAAGGAGAACGGGAGGAGGGAGAAGAGGTGGCAGAAGGAGAAGAAGAGGAAGAAGGAGCAGTGGAAGAACGAGAAGAAAAGGAAGAAGTGCAAGTGGAAGAAGGAGAACAATAGGAAGAAGAAGAAGAAGTGGAAGGATTAAAAAAAAGGACGAAGAAGAAGCAATGGAAGGAAAGGGGATGAAGAACAAGTGGAACAAGGAGGAGAAGAAGAAGGGGAGGAAGAAGAAGTAGTCTAGGCAGAAGTGGAAGAAAGATAAGAAGAGGAAGAAGAAGGAGAGTAACTAGAAGAAGTGGAAGAAGGAGAAGAAAAGAAAGAAGAAGAAGATGTGGAAAGTGAAGAAGGTGAACAAGAGGAGGAAGAAGACGTAGTGGAAGGAGGTGAGATGAAGAAGAAGACTTGGAACAAGGAGAAAATGAGGAAAAGGAAGAAGGAGGGGAAGGGAATGGAAGAAGAAGCAGAAGAAGTTGAAGGGAGGAGAAGATGATGAAGAAGAAGTGTAAGCATAAGATTTGGGGGAAAGAGAAGCAGAGGAAGAGCAGCAATGGGAAGCAACAGAAGTTTGGGATGGAGAAAAAGAGGAAGGAGAAGACGGAAAGGAAAGAAGAAGAAGTTGTGGAAGGAGAAGAAATGGAAGAAGAGGAAGAAGAACAAGTGTAGGCAGAAGAACCGGAAGAAGGAGACGAAAATGAAGAAGAACAACAAGTAGAAGTAGAAGAGGTGGTAGAAGGAGAGGAATAGGAGGAAGTAGTGGAATGAAAGGAGATGAAGAAGAAGAAGTGGAAGAAGGAGAACGGGAGGAGGGAGAAGAGGTGGCAGAAGGAGAAGAAGAGGAAGAAGAAGAAGTGGAAGAACGAGAAGAAAAGGAAGAAGTACAGGTGGAAGAACAAGAACAATAGGAAGAAGAAGAAGAAGTGGAAGAATGAGAAAAAGAGGAGGAATAAGAAGCAATGGAAGGAAAAGGGATGAAGAAGAAGTGGAACAAAAAGGAGAAGAAGAAGGGGAGGAAGAAGAACTAGTGTAGGCAGAAAAAGGGCAAGAAGGACAAGAGAGGTAAGAAGAAGAACAAGTGGATGTAGTAGAAGTGGAAGAAGGTGAACAAGAGGAAGAAGAAGAAGTAGTTGAAGGAGTGGGGATGATGGAGAAGAAGTGGAAGAAGAAGAACAACAGGTAGAAATGCAAGTGGAAGCAGAAGAAGGAGAAAAAGAGGGATATGAAGAAGGAAAGAAAGAAGAAGAAGGAGATGAAGAGGAACAAAAGAAAGGAAAGGAGAGGATGAAGAAGAAGCGGAAGAAAGAGAACAAGAGGAGGCAGGAGAAGTGGAAGAAAGATTACAAGAGGAAGAAGAAAAGAACAAGAAGAAGATGTGGAAAGTGAAGAAGGTCAACAAGAGGAGGAAGAAGAAGTAGTGGAAGGAGGTGAGATGAAGAAGAAGAATTGGAACAAGGAGAAAAGAAGGAAAAGGAAGAAGGAGGGGAAGGGAAGGGAAGGGAAGGGAAGGGAAGAAGAAGCAGAAGAAGTGGAATCTGGAGGAAAAGAGGAAGAAGAATAAGAAGAAGTGTAAGCATAAGATTTGGGGAAGGAGAAGAAGAGGAAGAGCAACAATGGGAAGCAACAGAAGTGGGGGATAGAGAAAAAGAGGAAGGAGAAGACGGAAAGGAATAAAGAAGAAGTTGTGGAAGAAGAACAAATGGAAGAAGAGGAAGAAGAAGAAGTGTAAGCAGAAGAAGTGCAAGAAAGAGACGAAAATGAAGAAGAAGAAGTGGTACAAGGAGAGAATAAGAGGAATAGGAGGAAGTAATAGAATGAAAGGAGATGAAGAAGAAGAAGTGGAAGAAGGAGAACAGGAGGAGGGAGAAGAGGTGGCAGAAGGAGAAGAAGAGGAAGAAAAAGAAGTGGAAGAACGAGAAGAAAAGGAAGAGGTGCAAGTGGAAGCAGGAGAACAATAAGAAGAAGAAGAAGAAGTGGAAGAATGAGAAAAAGAGGAGAAAGAAGAAGCAACGGAAGGAAAGGGGATGAAGAAGAAGTGGAATAAGAAGGAGAAGAAGAAGGGGAGGAAGAAGAAGTAGTGTAGGCAGAAGAAGGGCAAGAAGGAGAAAAGAGGGAAGAAGAAGAACAAGTGGATGTAGTAGAAGTGGAAGAAGGGGAACAAGAGGAAGAAGAAGAAGTTGTTGAAGGAGTGGGGATGATAGAGAAGAAGTGGAAGAAGGAGAACAAGAGGTAGAAATGCAAGTGGAAGCAGAAGAAGGAGAAAAAGAGGGATATGATGAAGGACAGGAAGAAGAAGAAGGAGATGAAGAGGAAGAAAAGAAAGGAAAGGAGAGGATGAAGAAGAAGTTGAAGAAAGAGAACAAGAGGAGGCAGGAGAAGTGTAAGAAAGATAAGAAGAGGAAGAAGAAGTAGAGTAACTAGAAGAACTGGAAGAAGGAGAAGAAAAGGAAGAGGAAGAAGATGTGGAAAGTGAAGAAGGTGAACAAGAGGAGGAAGAAGAAGTAGTAGAAGGAGGTGAGATGAAGAAGAAGAATTCGAACAAAGAGAAGAGGAGGAAAAGGAAGAAGGAGGGGAAGGGAAGGGAAGAAGAAGCAGAAGAAGTGGAATCTGGAGGAGAAGAGGAAGAAGAAGAAGAAGTGTGAGCATAAGATTTGGGGGAAGGAGAAGAAGAGGAAGAGCAACAATGGGAAGCAACAGAAGTGGGGGATGGAGAAAAAGAGGAAGAAGAAGAGGGAAAGGAAAGAAGAAGAAGTTGTGGAAGGAGAAGAAATGGAAGAAGAGGAAGAAGAGGAAGAAGAAGAAGTGTAAGCAGAAGAAGCAGAAGAAGGAGATGAAAATGAAGAAGAACAACAAGTAGAAGTAGAAGAAGTGGTAGAAGTAGTGGAATGAAAGGAGATGAAGAAGAAGAAGTGGAAGAAGGAGAACGGGAGGAGGGAAAAGAGGTGGCAGAAGGAGAAGAAGAGGAAGAAGAAGAAGTTGAAGAAATAGAAGAAAAAGAAGAAGTGCAAGTGGAAGAAGGAGAACAATAGGAAGAAGAAGAAGAAGTGGAAGAACGAGGAAAAGAGGAGGAAGAAGAAGCATTGGAAGGAAAGGGGATGAAGAAGAAGTGGAACAAGGAGGAGAAGAAGAAGGGGAGGAAGAACAAGTAGTGTTGGCAGAAGAAGGGCAAGAAGGAGAAGAGAGGGAAGAAGAAGAACAAGTGGATGTAGTAGAAGTGGGAGAAGGTGAACAAGAGGAAGAAGAATAAGTAGTTGAAGGAGTGGGGATGATGGAGAAGAAGTGGAAGAAGGAGAACAAGAGGTGGAAATGCAAGTGGAAGCAGAAGAAGGAGAACGGGAGGAGAGAAGAGGTGGCAAAAGGAGAAGAAGAGGAAGAAGAAGAAGAAGCGGAAGAATGAGAAAAAGAGGAGGAAGAAGGAGCAATGGAAGGAAAGGGGATGAAGAAGGACTGGAACAAGGAGGAGAAGAAGAAGGGGAGGAAGAAGAAGTAGTGTAGGCATAAGAAGGGCAAGAAGGAGAAGAGAGGGAAGAAGAAGAACAAGTGGATGTAATAGAAGTGGAAGAAGGTGAACAAGAGGAAGAAGAAGAAGTAGTTGAAGGAGTGGGGATGATGGAGAAGAAGTGGAAGAAGGAGAACGGGAGGAGGGACAAGAGGTGGCAGATTGAGAAGAAGAGGGAGAAAAAGAAGTGGAAGAATCAGAAGAAAAGGAAGAAGTGGAAATGGAAGAAGGAGACGAAAATTAAGAAGAACAACAAGTAGAAGTAGAAGAAGTGGTAGAAGGAGAGAATAAGAGGAATAGGAGGAAAAAGTGGAATGAAAGGAGATTAAGAAGAAGAAGTGGAAGAAGGAGAACGGGAGGAGGAGAAGAGGTTGCGGAAGGAGAAGAAGAGGAAGAAGAAGAAGAAGTGGAAGAATGAGAAAAAGAGGAGGAAGAAGAAGCAATTGGAGGAAAGGGGATGAAGAAGGAGTGGAACAAGGAGGAGAAGAAGAACGGGAGGAAGAAGAAGTAGTGTAGGCAGAATAAGGGCAAGAGCGAAAAGAAATGGAAGAGGAAGAAGGAGACGCAAATGAAGAAGAACAACAACTAGAAGTAGAAGAAGTGGTAGAAGGAGAGAATAAGAGGAATAGGAGGAAGTTGTGGAATGTAAGGAGATGAAGAAGAAGAAGTGGAAGAAGGAGAACGAGTGGATATAGTAGAAGTGGAAGAATATGATCAAGAGGAAGAAGAAGAAGTAGTTGAAGGAGTGGGGATGATGGAGAAGAAGTGGAAGAAGGAGAACAAGAGGTAGAAATGCAAGTGGAAATCGAAGAAGGAGAAAAAGAGGGATCTGACGAAGGAAAGGAAGAAGAAGAAGGAGATGAAGAGGAAGAAAAGAAAGGAAAGGAGAGGATGAAGAAGAAGTGGAAGAAAGAGAGCAAGAGGAGGCAGGAGAAGTGGAAGAAAGATAAGAAGAGGAAGAAGAAAGAGAGTAACTAGAAGAAGTGGAAGAAGGAGAAGAAAAGGAAGAAGAAGAATATGTGGAAAGTGAAGAAGGTGAACAAGAGGAGGAACAAGAAGTAGTGGAAGGAGGTGAGATGAAGAAGAAGAATTCGAACAAAGAGAAGAGGAGGAAAAGGAAGAAGGAGGGGTAGGGAAGGGAAGAAGAAGCAGAAGAAGTGCAATCTGGAGGAGAAGAGGAAGAAGAAGAAGAAGTGTGAGCATAAGATTTGGAAGAAGGAGAAAAAGAGGGATCTGACGAAGGAAAGGAAGAAGAAGAAGGAGATGAAGAGGAAGAAAAGAAAGGAAAGGAGAGGATGAAGAAGAAGTGGAAGAAAGAGAGCAAGAGGAGGCAGGAGAAGTGGAAGAAAGATAAGAAGAGGAAGAAGAAGGAGAGTAACTAGAAGAAGTGGAAGAAGGAGAAGAAAAGGAAGAAGAAGAAGATGTGGAAAGTGAAGACAGTGAACAAGAGGAGGAAGAAGAAGTAATGGACGAAGGTAAGATGAAAAAGAAGAATTGGAACAAGGAGAAAAGGAGGAAAAGGAAGAAGGAGGGGAAGGGAAGGGAAGATGAAGCAGAAGAAGTGGAATCTGGAGGAGAAGAGGAAGAAGAAGAAGAAGAAGTGTAAGCATAAGATTTGGGGAACGGAGAAGAAGAGGAAGAGCAACAACGGGAAGCAACAGAAGTAGGGGATGGAGAAAAAGAGGAAGGAGAAGGCGGAAAGGAAAGAAGAAGAAGTTGTGGAAGTAGAAGAAATGGAAGAAGAGGAAGAAGAAGAAGTGTAAGCAGAAGAAGCGAAAGAAGGAGACGAAAATGAAGAAGAACAACAAGTAGAAGTAGAAGAAGTGGTAGAAGTAGTGGAATGAAAGGAGATGAAGAAGAAGAAGTGGAAGAAGGAGAACGGGAGGAGGGAGAAGAGGTGGCAGAAGGAGAAGAAGAGGAAGAAGAAGAAGTGGAAGAACGAGAAGAAAAGGAAGAAGTGCAAGTGGAAGAAGGAGGACAATAGGAAGAAGAAGAAGAAGTAGAAGAATGACAAAATAAGGAGGAAGAAGAAGCAATGGAAGGAAAGGGGATAAAGAATAAGTGGAACAAGGAGGAGAAGAAGAGAGGGAGGAAGAAGAAGTAGTGCAGGCAAAACAAGGGCAAGAAGGAGAAGAGAGGGAAGAAGAAGAACAAGTGGATGTAGTAGAAGTTGAAGAAGGTGAACAAGAGGAAGAAGAAGAAGTAGTTGAAGGAGTGGGGATGATGCAGAAGAAGTGGAAGAAGGAGAGCAAGACGTAGAAATGCAAGTGGAAGCAGAAAAAGGAGAAAAAGAGGGATATGACGAAGGAAAGGAAGAAGAAGAAGGAGATGAAGAGGAAGTAAAGAAAGGAAAGGAGAGGATGAAGAAGAAGTGGATGAAAGAGAACAAAAGGAGGCACGAGAAGTGGAAGAAAGATAAGAAGAGGAAGAAGAATGAGAGTAACTAGAAGATGTGGAAGAAGGAGAAGAGAAGGAAGACGAAGAAGATGTGGAAAGTGAAGAAGTTGAAGAAGGTGAACAAAAGGAGGAAGAAGAAGTAGTGGAAGGAGGTGAGATGAAGAAGAAGAATTGGAACAAGGAGAAAAGGAGGAAAAGGAAGAAGGAGGGGAAGGGAACGGAAGAAGAAGCAGAAGAAGTGTAAGCTGGAGGAGAAGAGGAAGAAGAAGAAGAAGTGTAAGCATAAGATTTGGGGGAAGGAGAAGAACAGGAAGAGCAGCAATGCGAAGCAACAGAAGTGGGGGTTGGAGAAAAAGAGGAAGGAGAAGACGGAAAGGAAAGAAGAAGTTGTGGAAGGAGAAGAAATGGAAGAAGAGGAAGAAGAAGAAGTTTAAGCAGAAGAAGCGAAAGAACAAGACGAAAATGAAGAAGAACAACAAGTACAAGTAGAACAAGTGGTAGAAGGAGAGAATAAGAGGAATAGGAGGAAGTAGTGGAATGAAAGGAGATGAAGAAGAAGAAGTAGAATAAGGAGAACGGGAGTAGGGAGAACAGGTGGCAGAAGGAGAAGAAGAGGAAGAAGAAGAAGTGGAAGAATGAGAAAAAGAGGAGTAAGAAGAAGCAATGGAAGGAAAGGGGATGAAGAAGAAGTGGAACAAGGAGGAGAAGAAGAAGGGGAGGAAGAAGAAGTAGTGTAGGCAGAAGAAGGGCAAGAAGCAGAAGAGAGGGAAGAAAAAGAACAAGTGGATGTAGTAGAAGTGGAAGAAGGTGAACAAGAGGAAGAAGAAGAAGTAGTTGAAGGAGTGGGGATGATGGAGAAGAAGTGGAAGAAGGAGAGCAAGACGTAGAAATGCAAGTGGAAGCAGAAGAAGGAGAAAAAGAGGGATGTGACGAAGGAAAGGAAGAAGAAGAAGGAAGAGGAAGAAAAGAAAGGAAAAGAGAGGATGAAAGAGAACAAGAGGAGGCAGGAGAAGTGGAAGAAAGATAAGAAGAGGAAGAAGAAGGAGAGTAACTATAAGAAGTGGAAGAAGGAGAAGAAAAGGAAGAAGTAGAAGATGTGGAAAGTGAAGAAGTTGAAGAAGGTGAACAAGAGGAGGAAGAAGAAGTAGTGGAAGGAGGTGAGATGAAGAAAAGGAATTGGAACAAGGAGAAAATGAGGAAAAGGAAGAAGGAAAGGAAGCGAAGGGAAGAAGAACCAGAAGAAGTGGAAGCCGGAGGAGAAGAGGCAGAAGAAGAAGTAGTGTAAGCATAAGATTTGGGGGAAGGAGAAGAAGAGGAAGAGCAAAAATGGGAAGCAAGAGAAGTGAGGGATGGAGAAAAAGAGGAAGGAGAAGACAGAAAGGCAAGAAGAAGAAGTTGAAAAGGAGAAGAAATAGAAGAAGATGAAGAAGAAGAAGTGTATGCAGAAGAAGCGAAAGAAAGAGAAGAAAAGGAAGGATGAGATGTGGAAAGTGAAGAAGGTGAACAAGAGGAGGAAGAAGAAGTAGTGGAAGGAGGTGAGATCAAGAAGAAGAATTGGAACAAGGAAAAAAGGAGGAAAAGGAAGAAGGACGGGAGGGGAAGGGAAGAAGAAGCAGAAGAAGTGAAATCTGGAGGAGAAGACGAAGAAGAAGAACAAGTGTAAGCATAAGATTTATGGGAAGGAGAAGAAGTGGAAGAGCAACAATGGGAAGCAAAAGAAGTGGGGGATGGAGAAAAAGAGGAAGGAGAAGACGGAAAGGAAAGAAGAAGAAGCTGTGGAAGGAGAAGAAATGGAAGAAGAGGAAGAAGAAGAAGTGTAAGCAGAAGAAGTGAACAAGGAGGAGAAGAAGAAGTGGAGGAAGAAGAAGTAGTGTAGGCAGAAGAAGGGCATGAAGGAGAAAAGAGGGAAGAAGAAGAACAAGTGGATGTAGTATAAGTGGAAGAAGGTGAACAAGAGGAAGAAGAAGAAGTAGTTGAAGGAGTGGGGATGATGGAGAAGAAGTGGAAGAAGGAGAACAAGAGGTAGAAATGCAAGTGGAAGCAGAAGAAGGAGAAAAAGACGGATATGATGAAGGAAAGGAAGAAGAAGAAGGAGATGAAGAGGAAGAAAAGAAAGGAAAAGAGAGGATGGAGAAGAAGTGGAAGGAAGAGAACAAGAGGAGGCAGGAGAAGTGGAAGAAAGATAAGAAGAGGAAGAAGAAGGAGAGTAACTAGAAGAAGTGGAAGAAGGAGAAGAAAAAGAAGAAGAAGAAGATGTGGAATGTGAAGAAGTTGAAGAAGGTGAACAAGAGGAGGAAGAAGAAGTAGTGGAAGGAGGTGAGATGAAGAAAAAGAATTGGGACAAGGAGAAAAGGAGGAAAAGGAAGAAGGAGGGGAAGGGAAGGGATGAAGAAGCAGAAGAAGTGGAATCTAGAGGAGAAGGGGAAGAAGAAGAAGAAGAGTAACCATAAGATTTGGGGGAAGGAGAAGAAGAGGAAGAGCAACAATGGGAAGCAACAGAAGTGGGGGATGGATAAAAAGAGGAAGGCGAAGAGGGAAAGGAAAGAAGAAGAAGTTGTGGAAGGAGAACAAATGGAAGAAGAGGAAGAAGAAGAAGTGTAAGCAGAAGAAGCGGAAGAAGGAGGCGAAAATGAAGAAGAACAACAAGTAGAAGTAGAAGAAGTTGTTGAAGGAGAGAATAAGAGGAATAGGAGGAATTAGTGGAATGAAAGGAGATGAAGAAGAAGAAGTGGAAGAAGGAGAACGGGAGGAGGGAGAAGAGGTGGCAGAAGGAGAAGAAGAGGAAGAAGAAGAAGTGGAAGAACGAGAAGAAAAGGAAGAAGTGCAAGTGGAAGAAGGAGAACAATAGGAAGAAGAAGAAGAAGTGGAAGAATGAGAAAAAGAGGAGGAAGAAGAAGTAATGGAAGTGATATGAATGCAAAAAACAATGACTTTTCATTTTTTTGTAACGTTTCATTAATTTAGGAATTAATGTAACATGCAATTAATCATATGGGATAATTGCGTGATAATGAAGTATTTAATTTGTCTTTTAAAAGTTATGATTTTGAACAGCCACCTAGTTCTATAAATAAGGGCTGAATTGTACTCAAAGGTGAAGAATTGAATTAGTGAAATTATAATTGGGTTTTACCCTTTTTGTGAGAGATGAATTTCTCTTTAGAACTTATCAAAGAATTTTTCCTTGTGGCGTTCTACGAGACTTATCAAGGGTAAATCACTACCCTTGCGGCGTCATATGACTTATCTTCCATCCTTGGAAGTGGCGTCATCTATCCCTTCGTTAAATCATTTTCATCCTCTCCATTTTCTTGTTTACCCAATTCTGATTGTTTTGTTAACTTATTACCTTCCAACCCAGATAGATCCGCAAAACGAATCCAACCCCTCTGGATTTCTATCAGTTGGTATCAGAGCTTCGGCTCTAGGTTTGGAATTATGGTGGATATTTTTTATACAAGGTGTTTAATCCAAGGTCATTTGTGTTTATTTGCAGTTGATGGAGGAAGTTGTATCAACGTCGTGAGTGAAAGATTGGTGAATAAATTCAACTTATCGACGAGTCTTCATCCTGGACAAACTAAGTTTAAATTGAAGAAGAAGTGGAAGAAAGATAAGAAGAGGAAGAAGAAGGAGAGTAACTAGAAGAAGTGGAAGAAGGAGAAGAAAAGGAAGAAGAAGAAGGTGTGGAAAGTGAAGCAGGTGAACAAGAGGAGGAAGAAGAAGTAGTGGAAGGAGGTGAGATGAAGAAGAAGAATTGGAACAAGGAGAAAAGGAGGAAAACGAAGAAGGAGGGGAAGGGAAGGGAAGACGCAGTAGAAGAAGTGGAATCTGGAGGAGAAGAGGAAGAAGAAGAAGAAGTGTAAGCATAAGATTTGGGGGAAGGAGAAGAAGAGGAAGAGCAGCAATGGGAAGCAATAGAAGTGGGGCATCGAGAAAAAGACGAAGGAGAAGACGCAAAGGAAAGAAGAAGAAGATGTGGAAGGAGAAGAAATGGAAGAAGAGGAAGAAGAAGAAGTGTAAGCAGAACAAGCGGAAGAAGGAGATGAAAATGAAGAAGAACAACAAGTAGAAGTAGAAGAAGTGGTAGAAGGAGAGAATAAAAGGGATAAGAGGAAGTAGTGCAATGAAAGGAGATGAAGAAGAAGAAGTGGAAGAAGGAGAACGGGAGGAGGGAGAAGAGGTGGCAGAAGTAGAAGAAGAGGAAGAAGAAGAAGTGGAAGAACGAGAAGAAAAGGAAGAAGTGCAAGTGGAAGAATGAGAACAATAGGAACAAGAAGAAGAATTGGAAGAATGAGAAAAAGAGGAGGAAGAAGAAGCAATCGAAGGAAAGGGGATGAAGAAGAAGTGGAACAAGGACGAGAAGAAGAAGGGAGGAAGAAGAAGTAGTGTAGGCAGAAGAAGGGCAAGAAGGAGAACAAGTGGATGTAGTAGAAGAAGAAGCAGAAGAAGTGGAATCTAGAGGAGAAGAGGAAGAAGAAGAAGAAGTGTAAGCATAAGATTTGGGGGAAGGAGAAGAAGAGGAAGAGCAACAATGGGAAGCAACAGAAGTGGGGGATGGAGAAAAAGAGCAAGGAGAAGACGGATAGGAAAGAAGAAGAAGTTGTGGAAGGAGAAGAAATGGAAGAAGAGGAAGAAGAAGAAGTGTAAGCAGAAGAAGCGGAAGAAGGAGATGAAAATGAAGAATAACAACAAGTAGAAGTAGAAGAGGTGGTAGAAGGAGAGAATAAGAGGAATGGGAGGAAGTAGTGGAATGAAAGGAGTGAAGAAGAAGAAGTGGAAGAAGGAGAACGGGAGGAGGGAGAAGAGGTGGCAGAAGGAGAAGTGGAGGAACGAGAAGAAAAGGAAGAAGTGCAAGTGGAAGAACCAGAACAATAGGAAGAATAAGAAGAAGTGCAAGAATGAGAAAAAGAGGAGGCAGAACAAGCAATGGAAGGAAAGGGGATGAAGAAGAAGTGGAACAAGTTGGAGAAGAAGAAGGGGAGGAAGAAGAAGTAGTGTAGGTAGAAGAAGGGCAAGAAGGAGAAGAGAGGGAAGAAGAAGAACAAGTGGATGTAGTAGAATTGGAAGAAGGTGAGCAAGTGGAAGAAGAAGAAGTAGTTGGAGGAGTGGGGATGATGGAGAAGAAGTGGAAGAAGGAGAACAGGAGGTAGAAATGCAAGTGGAAGCAGAAGAAGGAGAAAAGGAGGGATATGAGGAAGGAAAGGAAGAAGAGAAGGAGATGAAGATAAAGAAAAGAAAGGAAAGGAGAGGATGAAGAAGAAGTGGAAGAAAGGGAACAAGAGGAGGCAGGAGAAGTCGAAGAAGGATAAGATGAGGAAGAAGAAGGAGAGTAACTAGAAGAAGTGGAAGAAGGAGAAGAAAAGGAAGAAGAAGAAGATGTGGAAAGTGAAAAAGGTGAAAAACAGGAGGAAGAAGAGCTAGTGGAAGGAGGTGAGATGAAGAAGAAGAATTGGAACAATGAGAAAAGGAGGCAAAGGAAGAAGGAGGGGAAGGGAAGGGAAGAAGAAGCAGAAGAAGTGGAATCTGGAAGAGAAGAGGAAGAAGAAGAAGAAGTGTAAGCATAAGATTTGGGCGAAGGAAAAGAAGAGGAAGAGCAGAATGGGAAGGAACAGAAGTGGGGGATGGAGAAAAACAGGAAAGAGAAGACGAAAAGGAGAGAAGAAGAAGTTGTGGAAGGAGAATAAAGGGAAGAAGAGGAAGAAGAAGAAGAGCAAGCAGAAGAAGCGGAAGAAGGAGACGAAAATGAAGAACAACAACAAGTAGAAGTAGAAGAAGTGGTAGAAGGAGAGAATAAGAGGAATAGGAGGAAGTAGTTGAATGAAAGGAGATGAAGAAGAGGTAGTAGAAGAAGGAGAACGGGAGGAGGGAGAAGAGGTGGCAGAAGAAGAAGAAGAGAAAGAAGAAGAAGTGGAAGAACAAGAAGAAAAGGAAGAAGTGCCAGTGGAGGAAGGAGAACAATAGGAACAAGAAGAAGTGGAAGAATGAGAAAAAGAGGAGGAAGAACAAGTAATGGAAGGAAAGGGGATGAAGAAGAAGTGGAACAAGGAGGAGAAGAAGAAGGGGAGGAAGAAGAAGTAGTGTAGGCAGAAGAAGGGCAAGAAGGAGAAGAGAAGGAAGAAGAAGAACAAGTGGATGTAGTAGAAATGGAAGAAGGTGAACAAGAGGAATAAGAAGAAGTAGTTGAAGTAGTGGGGATGATAGAGAAGAAGTGGAAGAAGGAGAAGAAGAGGTAGAAATGCAAGTGGAAGCAGAAGAAGGAGAAAAAGAGGGATATGACAAAGGAAACCAAGAAGAAGAAGGAGATGAAGAGGAAGAAAAGAAAGGAAGGAAGAGGATGAAGAAGAAGTGGAAGAAAGAGAACAAGAGGAGGCAGGAGAAGTGGAAGAAGAAGGAGAGTAACTAGAAGACGTGGAAGAAGGAGAAGAAAAGGAAGAAGAAGAAGATGTGGAAAGTGAAGAAGGTGACCAAGAGGACGAAGAACAAGTACTGGAAGGAGGTGAAATCAAGAGGAAGAATTGGAACAAGGAGAAAAAGAGGAAAACGAAGAAGGAGGGGAAGGGAAGGGAAGAAGAAGCAGAAGAAGTGGAATCTGGAGGAGAAGAGGAAGAAGAAGAAGAAGTGTGAGCATAAGATTTGGGGGAAGGAGAAGAAGAGGAAGAGCAACAATGGGAAGCAACAGAAGTGGGGGATGGCGAAAGAGAGGAAGGAGAAGACGGAAAGGAAAGAAGAAGAAGTTGTGGAAAGATAAGAAAAGGAAGAAGAGGAAGAAGAAGAAGAGCAAGCAGAAGAGGCGGAAGAAGGAGACGAAAATGAAGAACAACAACAAGTAGAAGTAGAAGAAGTGGTAGAAGGAGAGAATAAGAGGAATTGGAGGAAGTAGTTGAATGAAAGGAGATGAAGAACAAGTAGTAGAAGAAGAAGAACGGGAGGAGGGAGAAGAGGTGGCAGAAGAAGAAGAAGAGGAAGAAGAAGAAGTGGAAGAACGAGAAGAAAAGGAAGAAGTGCAAGTGGAGGAAGGAGAACAATAGGAACAAGAAGAAGTGGAAGAATGAGAAAAAGAGGAGGAAGAAGAAGTAATGGAAGGAAAGGGGATGAAGAAGAAGTGGAACAAGGAGGAGAAGAAGAAGGGGAGGAAGAAGACGTAGTGTAGCAGAAGAAGGGCAAGAAGGAGAAGAGAGGGAAGAAGAAGAACAAGTGGATGTAGTAGAAATGGAAGAAGGTGAACAAGAGGAACAAGAAGAAGTAGTTGAAGTAGTGGGGATGATGGAGAAGAAGTGGAAGAAGGAGAACAAGAGGTAGAAATGCAAGTGGAAGCAGAAGAAGGAGAAGAAGAGGGATATGACGAAAGAAACCAAGAAGAAGAAGGAGATGAAGAGGAAGAAAAGAAAGGAAGAAACAGGATGAAGAAGAAGTGGAAGAAAGAGAACATGAGGAGGCCGGAGAAGTGGATGAAAGAGAACAAGAGGAGGCAGGAGAAGTGGAAGAAGAAGAAGAGTAACTAGAAGAAGTGGAAGAAGGAGAAGAAAAGGAAGAAGAAGAAGATCTGGAAAGTGAAGAAGGTGACCAAGAGGAGGAAGAACAAGTAGTGGAAGGAGGTGAGATGAAGAGGAAGAATTGGAACAAGGAGAAAAGGAGGAAAACGAAGCAGAAGGGCAAGGGAAGGGAAGAAGAAGCAGAAGAAGTGGAATCTGGAGGAGAAGAGGAAGAAGAAGAAGAAGTGTGAGCATAAGATTTGGGGGAAGGAGAAGAAGAGGAAGAGCAACAATGGGAAGCAACAGAAGTGGGGGATGGAGAAAAAGAGGAAGGAGAAGACGGAAAGGAAAGAAGAAGAAGTTGTGGAAGGATAAGAAAAGGAAGAAGAGGAAGAAGAAGAAGTGTAAGCAGAAGAAGTGGAAGAAGGAGACAAAAATGAAGAATAACAACAAGTAGAAGTAGAAGAAGTATTAGAAGAAGAGAATAAGAGGAATAGGAGGAAGTAGTGGAATGAAAGGAGATGAAGAAGAAGAAGTGGAAGAATGAGAACGGGAGGAGGGAGAAGAGGTGGCAGAAGGAGAAGAAGTGGAAGAAGGAGAAATTTAGGAAGATGAAGAAGAAGTGGAAGAATTAGAAAAAGAGGAGGAGGAAGAAGCAATGGAAGGAAAGGGGATGAAGGAGAAGTGGAACAAGGAGGAGAAAAAGAAGGCGAGGAAGAAGAAGTAGTTGAAGGAGTGAGGATGATGGAGAAGAAGTGGAAGAAGGAGAACAAGAGGTAGAAATGGAAGTGGAAGCAGAAGAAGGAGAAAAAGAGGGACATGACAAAGGAAAGGAAGAAGAAGAAGGAGATGAAGAGGAAGAAAAGAAAGGAAAGGAGAGGATGAAGAAGAAGTGGAAGAAAAAGAACAAGAGGAGGCATGAGTAGTGGAAGAAAGATAAGAAGAGAAGAAGAAGGAGTGTAACCAGAAGAAGTGGAAGAAGGAGAAGAAAAGAAAGAAGAAGAAGATGTGGAAAGTGACGAAGTTGAAGAAGGAGAACAAGAGGAGGAAGAAGAAGTAGTGGAAGGAGGTGGGATGAAGAAGAAGAATTGGAACAAGGAGAAAAGGAGGAAAAGGAAGAAGGAGGGGAAGGGAGGGGAAGGGAAGGGAAGAAGAAGCAGAACAAGTGGAATCTGGAGGAGAAGAGGACGAAGAAGAAGAAGTGTAAGCATAAGATTTGGGGGAACAAGAAGAAGAGGAAGAGCAACAATGGGAAGCAACAGAAGTGGGGGATGGAGAAAAAGACAAAGGAGAAGACGGAAAGGGAAGAAGAAGAAGTTGTGGAAGGAGAAGAATTGGAAGAAGAGGAAGAAGAAGAAGCGTAAGCAGAAGAAGGAGACGAAAATGAAGAAGAACAAGAAGTAGAAGTAAAAGAAGTGGTAGACGCAGACATTAAGAGGAATAGGAGGAAGTAGTGGAATGGAAGGAGATGAAGAAGAAGAAGTGGAAGAACGAGAAGAAAAGGAAGAAGTGCAAGTGGAAGAAGGAGAACAATAGGAAGAAGAAGAAGAAGTGCAAGAATGAGAAAAAGAGGAGGAAGAAGAAGCAATGGAAGGAAAGGGGATGAAGAAAAAGTGGAACAAGGAGGAGTAGAAGAAGGGGAGGAACAAGAAGTAGTGTAGGCAGAAGAAGGGCAAGAAGGAGAAGAGAGGGAAGAAGAAGAGCAAGTGGATGTAGTAGAAATGGAAGAAGGTGAACAAGAGGAAGAAGAAGAAGTAGTTGAAGGAGTGAGGATGATGGAGAAGAAGTGGAAGAAGGAGAACAAGAGGTAGAAATGGAAGTGGAAGCAGAAGAAGGAGAAAAAGAGGGACATGACGAAGGAAAGGAAGAAGAAGAAGGAGATGAAGAGGAAGAAAAGAAAGGAGAGGAGAGGATGAAGAAGAAGTGGAAGAAAGAGAACAAGAGGAGGCAGGAGAAGTGGAAGAAAGATAAGAAAAGGAAGAAGAAGGAGAGTAACTAGAAGAAGTGGAAGAAGGAGAAGAAAAGGAAGAAGAAGAAGATGTGGACAGTGAAGAAGTTGAAGAAGGTGAACAAGAGGAGGAAGAAGAAGTAGTGGAAGGAGGTGAGATGAAGAAGAAGAATTGGAACAAGGAGAAAATGAGGAAAAGGAAGAAGGAGGGGAAGGGAAGGGAAGAAGAAGCAGAAGAAGTGGAATCTGGAGGAGAAGAGGACGAAGAAGAAGAAGTGTAAGCATAAGATTTGGGCCAACAAGAAGAAGAGGAAGAGCAACAATGGGAAGCAACAGAAGAGGGGGATGGAGAAAATGATGAAGGAGAAGACGGAAAGGAAATAAGAAGAAGTTGTGGATGGAGAAGAAATGGAAGAGGAGGAAGAAGAAGAAATGTAAGCAGATTAAGCGTTAGAAGGAGACGAAAATGAGGAAGAACAACAAGCAGAACTAGAAGAAGTGGTAGAAGGAGAGAATAAGAGGAATAGGAGGAAGTAGTGGAGTGAAAGGAGATGAAGAAGAAGAAGTGGAAGAAGGAGAACGGGAGGAGGAAGAAGAGGTGGCAGAAGGAAGGAGTGGGGGATGGAGAAAAAGAGGAAGGAGAAGACGGAAAGGAAAGAAGAAGAAGTTGTGGAAGCAGAAGAAATAGAAGGAGAGGAAGAAGAAGAAGTGTAAGCAGAAGAAGCGGAAGAAGGAGACGAAAATGAAGAAGAACAACAAGTAAAAGTACAACAAGTGGTAGAAGGAGAGAATAAGGGCAATAGGAGGAAGTAGTGGAATGAAAGGAGTTGAGGAAGAAGAAGTGGAAGAGGGAGAACGGGTGGAGGGAGAAGAGGTGGCAGAAGGAGAAGAAGAGGAAGAAGAAGAAGTGGAAGAACGAGAAGAAAAGGAAGAAGTGCAAGTGGAAGAAGGAGAACAATAGGAAGAAGAAGAAGAAGTGGAAGAATGAGAAAAAGAGGAGGAAGAAGAAGCAATGGAAGGAAAGGGGATGAAGAAGAAGTGGAACAAGGAGGAGAAGAAGAAGGGGAGGAAGAAGAAGTAGTGTAGGCAGAAGAAGAGGAAGAAGGAGAAGAGAGGGAAGAAGAAGAACAAGTGGATGTAGTAGAAGTGGGAGAAGGTGAACAAGAGGAAGAAGAAGAAGTAGTTGAAGGAGTGGGGATGATGGAGAAGAAGTGGAACAAGGAGAACAAGAGGTAGAAATGCAAGTGGAAGCAGAAGAAGGAGAAAAAGAGGGATATGACGAAGAAAGGAAGAAGAAGAAGGAGATGAAGAGGAAGAAAAGAAAGGAAAGGAGAGGATGAAGAAGAAGTGGAAGAAAGAGAACAAGAGGAGGCAGGAGAAGTGGAAGAAAGATAAGAAGAGGAAGAAGAAGGAGAGTAACTAGAAGAAGTGGAAGAAGGAGAAGAAAAGGAAGAAGAAGAAGATATGGAAAGTGAAGAAGGTGAACAAGAGGAGGAAGAAGAAGTAGTGGAAGAATGAGATGAAGAAGAAGAATTGGAACAAGGAGAAAAGGAGGAAAAGGAAGAAGGAGGGGAAGGGAAGGGAAGGGAAGAAGAAGTGGAATCTGGAGGAGAAGAGGAAGAAGAAGAAGAAGTGTAAGCATAAGATTTGGGGGAAGGAGAAGAAGAGGAAGAGCCACAATGGGAAGCAACAGAAGTGGGGGATGGAGAAAAAGAGGAAGGAGAAGATGGAAAGGAAAGAAGAAGAAGTTGTGGAAGGAGAAGAAATGGAAGAAGAGGAAGAAGAAGAAGTGTAAGCAAAAGAAGTGGAAGAAGGAGACGAAAATGAAGAAGAACAACAAGTAGAAGTAGAAGAAGTGGTAGAAGGAGAGAATAAGAGGAATAGGAGGAAGTAGTGGAATGTAAGCAGATGAAGAAGAAGAAGTGGAAGAGGGAGAACTGGAGGAGGGAGAAGAGGTGGCAGAAGGAGAAGAAGAGGAAGAAGAAGAAGTGGAAGAACGAGAAGAAAAGGAAGAAGTGCAAGTGGAAAAAGGAGAACAATAGGAAGAAGAAGAAGTGGAAGAATGAGAAAAAGAGGAGGAAGAAGAAGCAATGGAAGGAAAGGGGATGAAGAAAAAGTGGAACAAGGAGGAGAAGAAGAAGGGGAGGAAGAAGAAGTAGGGTAGAGAGAAGAAGGGCAAGAAGGAGAAGTGATATAAATCCACAACATGAAACCACCTTCAACCCAAAACCTTAAGGCATTAGGTTATGGGTCTTTCTCACTTATATATTACTTAACTTCCCAATTTCTAACCAATCTGGGACTTCAACTCACACTTGCACTCCAACAATCTCCCCCTCAAGTGTGAGTCCCTTCCACATTGTAAACTCCCCCTCGAGCGGAAGCATACATTTTAATGACGCCCCCTTATTCACACCGCCCTTAAACACAAGGGGACACGCCTCCTGAAACCCTTAGCAGGAGGACTTTCGATGAAGGGGATCCACCGTCAACCTGCCGATCACAACCATCGACTTGGTTCAGCCAAGAACCTAGGAGATACACTCTATTGTCACGCAATTATCACACATGATTAATTGCATGTTACATTAATTCCTAAATTAATGAAACGTTACAAAAAATTATTGTCTTCGGCATTCACATCATTCCCTCCTTCTTCGAAAAGATTCGTCCCCGAATCTATGACTTTATTTTCCTACAAATTTTATTCACTTATAACGAACAAAACAACCTCCAGGATCAAATACAACTTGTAAAAAATCATGCATCAAAGAATTTCTCCTTTTTGGTGCCCAGACCCAGACTTGAAAATTTTTCTCATGAGTTTGAATTTCAACAGTGGACTCGATGTACAATGACACTCTAGGAGTGATATATATTTTTCTTCCTTACCCATGACCATTTGTGCGTTGTATACTCATGATCCTGTGCATTTATAATATCAAGAGAAGAAGAAAAATCAATAGCAGTTAAAGTTTTATAGTTCTTATTTTGTCTTTCTCTTTCCTTTTCTCTCTCTTCTTCTTCACTCTTGTATAAAAAATAAACCTAGAGCCGAAGCTCTGATACCAACTGCAAAGTTTTATAGTTCTTATTCTGACAACTTCCTCCATCAACTGCAAATAAACACAAATGACCTTCGATTAAACACCTTGTATAAAAAATATCCACCATAGTTTCAAACCTAGAGCCGAAGCTCTGATACCAATTGATATAAATTCAGAGGGGTTGGATTCGTTTTGCAGATCTATCTGGGTTGGAAGGTAATAAGTTAACAAAACAATGAGAATTGGGTAAACAAGAAAATGGAAAGGATGAAAATGGTTTAACGAAGGGATAAATGACGCCACTTCCAAGGATGGAAGATAAGTCATACGACACCACAAGGGTAGTGATTTACCCTTGATAAGTCTAGCAGAACGCCACAAGAAAAAAATTCTTGATAAGTTCTAAAGAGAAATTCATCTCTTACAAAAGGGTAAAACCCAAATATAATTTCACTAATTCAATGGTTGTCCTTAGAGTACAATTCAGCCCCTATTTATAGAATTAGGTGACTGTTCAAAATCGTAACTCCCAAAAGAAAAATTAAATACTCTATTATCACACAATTATCACACATGATCAATTGCATGTTACATTAATTCCTAAATTAATGAAACGTTACAAAAAATGAAAAGTCATTGTCTTCGGCATTCACATCAAGAAGAGAGGGAAGAAGAAGAACAAGTAGATGTAGTAGAAGTGGAAGAAGGTGAACAAGAGGAAGAAGAAGAAGTAGTTGAAGGAGTCGGGATGATGGAGAAGAAGTGGAAGAAGGAGAACAAGCAGTAGAAATGTAACTGGAAGCAGAAGAAGGAGAAAAAGAGGGATATGACGAAGGAAAGGAAGAAGAAGAAGGAGATGAAGAGGAAGAAAAGAAAGGAAAGGAGAGGATAAAGAAAAGGAAGTGGAAGAAAGATAAGAACATGAAAGAAGAAGAAGAGTACCTAGAAGAAGTGGAAGAAAGAGAAGAAAAGGAAGAAGAAGAAGATGTGGAAAGTGAAGTAGTTGAAGAAGGTGAACAAGAGAGGAAGAAGAAGTAGTGGAAAGAAGTGACATGAAGAAGAAGAATTGGAATAAGGAGAAAAGGAGGAAAAGGAAGAAAGAGGGGAAGGGAAGGAAAGAAAAAGCAGAAGAAGTGGAATCTGGAGGAGAAGAGGAAGAAGAAGAAGTGTAAGCATAAGATTTGGGGGAAAGAGAAGAAGAGGAAGAGCAACAATGGGAAGAAACAGAAGTGGGGGATGGAGAAAAAGAGGAAGGAGAAGACGGAAAGGAAAGAAGAAGTTGTGGAAGGAGAATAAATGGAAGAAGAGGAAGTGTAAGCAGAAGAAGCGGAAGAAGCAGAAGAAAATGAAGAAGAACAACAAGTAGACGTAGAAGATGTGGTAGAAGGAGAGAATAAGAGGAATAGGAGGAAGTAGTGGAACGAAAGGAGATGAAGAAGAAGATGTGGAAGAAGGAGAATGGGAGGAGGAAGAAGAGGTGGCAGAAGGAGAAGAAGAGGAAGAGCGAGAAGAAAAGGAGCCAGTGCAAGTGGAAGAAGAAGAAGCAATGCAAGGAAAGGGGATGAAGAAGAAGTGGAACAAGGAGGAGAAGAAGAAGGGAGGAAGTAGAAGTAGTGTAGGCAGAAGAAGGGCAAGAAGGACAAGAGAGGGAAGAAGAAGAACAAGTGGATGTAGTAGAAGTGGAAGAAGGTGAACAAGAGGAAAAAGATGAAGTAGTTGAAGGAGTGGGGATGATGGAGAAGAAGTGGAAGAAGGAGAACAAGAGGTAGAAATGCAAGTGGAAGCAGAAGAAGGAGAAAATGAGGGATATTAGGAAGGAAAGGAAGGAGAAGAAGGAGATGAAGCGGAAGAAAAGAAAGGAAAGGAGAGGATGAAGAACAAGAAGTGGAAGAAAGAGAACAAGAGGAGGCAGGAGAAGTGGAAGGCAGATAAGAAGAGGAAGAAGAAGGAGAGTAACTAGAAGAAGTGGAAGAAGGAGAAGAAAAGCAAGAAGAAGAAGATGTGGAAAGTGAAGAAGGTGAACAAGAGGAGGAAGAAGAAGTAGTGGAAGGAGGTGAGATGAAGAAGAAGAATTGGAACAAGGAAAAAAGGAGGAAAAGGAAGAAGGAGGGGAGGGGAAGGGAAGAAGAAGCAGAAGAAGTGGAATCTGGAGGAGAAGAGGAAGAAGAAGAACAAGTGTAAGCATAAGATTTATGGGAAGGAGAAGAAGTGGAAGAGCAACAATGGGAAGTAAAAGAAGTGGGGGATGGAGAAAAAGAGGAAGGAGAAGACGGAAAGGAAAGAAGAAGAAGCTGTGGAAGGAGAAGAAATGGAAGAAGAGGAAGAAGAAGAAGTGTAAGCAGAAGAAGTGTAAGAAGAAGAAGTGGAAGAAGGAGACGAAAGTGAAGAACAACAACAAGTAGAAGTAGAAGAAGTGGTAGAAGGAGAGAATAAGGGGAATAGGAGGAAGTAGTGGAATGAAAGGAGATGAAGAAGAACAAGTGGAAGAAGGAGAACAGGAGGAGGGATAAGAGGTGGCAGAAGGAGAAGAAGAGGAAGAAGAAGAAGTGGAAGAACGAGAAGCAAAAGGAAGAAGTGAAGTGGAAGAAGGAGAACAATAGAAAGAAGAAGAAGAAGTGGAAGAATGAGAAAAAGAGGAGGAAGAAGAGGCAATGGAAGGAAAGGGGATGAAGAAGAAGTGGAACAAGGAGGAGAAGAAGAAGGGGAGGAAGAACAAGTAGTGTAGGCAGAAAAAGGGCAAGAAGGAGAAGAGAGGGAAGAAGAAGAACAAGTGGATGTAGTAGAAGTGGAAGAAGGTGAACAAGAGAAAAAAGAAGAAGTAGTTAAAGGAGTGGGGATGACGGAGAAGAAGTGGAAGAAGGAGAACAAGATGTAGAAATGCAAGTGGAAGCAGAAGAAGCACAAAAAGATTGATATAACGAAGGAAAGGAAGAAGAAGAAGGAGATGAAGAGGAAGAAAAGAAAGGAAAGGAGAGGATGAAGAAGAAGTGGAAGAAAGAGAACAAGAGGAGGCAGGAGAAGTGGAAGAAAGATAAGAAGACGAAGAAGAAGGAGAGTAACTAGAAGAAGTGGAAGAAGGAGAAGAAAAGGAAGCAGAAGAAGACGTGGATAGTGAAGAAGTTGAAGAAGTCGAGCAAGAGGAGGAAGAAGAAGAATTGGAACAAGGAGAAAAGGAGGAAAAGGAAGAAGGACGGGAAGGGAAGGGAAGAAGAAGCAGAAGAAGTGGAATCTGGAGGAGAAGAGGAACAAGAAGCAGAAGAAGTGGAATCTGGACGAGAAGAGGAAGAAGAAGAAGAGGAAGAAGAAGAAGAAGTGTAAGCATAAGATTTGGGGGAAGGAAAAGAAGAGGAAGAGCATCAATGGGAAGCAACAGAAGTAGGGGATGGAGAAAAAGAGGAAGGAGAAGACGGAAATGAAAGAAGAAAAAGTTGTGGAAGGAGAAGAAATGGAAGATGAGGAAGAAGAAGAAGTGTAAGCAGAAGAAGCGGAAGAATGAGACGAAAATGAAGAAGAACAACAAGTAGAAGTAGAAGACGTGGTAGAAGGAGAGAATAAGAGGAATAAGAGGAAGTAGTGGAATGAAAGGAGATGAAGAAGGAGAACGGGAGGAGGGAGAAGAGGTGGCAGAAGGAGAAGAAGAGGAAGAAGAAGAAGTGGAAGAACGAGAAGAAAAGGAAGAAGTGCAAGTGGAAGAAGGAGAACAATAGGAAGAAGAAGAAGTGGAAGAATGAGCAAAAGAGGAGGAAGAAGAAGCAATGGAAGGAAAGGGGGTGAAGAATAAGTGGAACAAGGAGGAGAGGAAGAAGGGGAGGAAGAAGAATTAGTGTAGGCAGAAGAAGGGCAAGAAACAGAAGAGAGGGAAGAAGAATTACAAGTGGATGTAGTAGAAGAGGAAGAAGGTGAACAAGAGGAAGAAGAAGAAGAAGTTGAAAGAGTGGGGATGACAGAGAAGAAGTGGAAGAAGGAGAGCAAGAGGTAGAAATGCAAGTGGAAGCAGAAGAAGGAGAAAAAGAGGGATATGACGAAGGAAAGGAAGAAGAAGAAGGAGATGAAGAGGAAGTAAAGAAAGGAAAGGAGAGGATGAAGAAGAAGTGGAAGAAAGAGAACAAGAAGAGGCAGGAGAAGTGGAAGAAAGATAAGAAGAGGAAGAAGAAGGAGAGTAACTAGAACAAGTGGAAGAAGGAGAAGAAAAGGAAGAAGAACAAGATGTGGAAAGTGAAGAAGTCGAAGAAGGTGAACAAGAGGAGCAAGAAGAAGTAGTGGAAGGAGGTGAGATGAAGAAGAAGAATTGGAACAAGGATAAAAGGAGGAAAGGGAAGAAGGAGGGGAAGGGAAGCGAAGAAGAAGCAGAATAAGTGGAATCTGGAGGAGAAGAGGAAGCAGAAGAAGAAGTGTAAGCATAAGATTTGGGGGAAGGAGAAGAAGCGGAAGAGCAACAATGGGAAGCAACAGAAGTGGGGGATGGAGAAAAAGAGGAAGGAGAAGACGGAAATGAAAGAAGAAGAAGTTGTGGAAGTAGAAGGAATGGAAGAAGAGGAAGAAGAAGAAGTGTAAGCAGAAGAAGCAGAAGAAGGAGACGAAAATGAAGAAGAACAACAAGTAGAAGTAGAAGAAGTGGAATAAGAGGAATAGAACGAAGTAGTGGAATGAAAGGAGATGAAGAAGAAGAAGTGGAAGAAGGAGAACGGGAGGAGGGACAAGCGGTGGTAGAAGGAGAAGAAGAGGAAGAAGAAGAAGTGGAACAACGAGAAGAAAAGGAAGAACTACAAGTGGAAGAAGGAGAACAATAGAAAGAAGAAGAAGAAGTGGAAGAATGAGAAAAAGAGGAGGAAGAAGAAGCAATGGAAGGAAAGGGGATGAAGAAGAAGTGCAACAAGGAGGAGAAGCAGAAGGGGAGAAAGAAGAAGTAGTGTAGGCAGAAGAAGGGCAAGAAGGAGAAGAGAGGGAAGAAGAAGAACAAGTGGATGTAGTAAAGGTGGAAGAAGGTGAACAAGAGGAACAAGAAGAAGTAGTTGAAGGAGTGGGGATGATGGAGAAGAAGTGGAAGAAGGAGAACAAGAGGTAGAAATGCAAGTGGAAACAGAAGAAAGAGAAAAAGAGGGATATGACGAAGGAAAGGAAGAAGAAGAAGGAGATGAAGAGGAAGAAAAGAAAGGAAAGGAGAGGATGAAGAAGAAGTGGAAGAAAGAGAACTAGAGGAGGCAGGAGAAGTGGAAGAAGGAGAAGAAAAGGAAAAAGAAGATGTGGAAAGTGAAGAAGGTGAACAAGAGGAGGAAGAAGAAGTAGTGGAAGGAGGTGAGATGGAGAAGAAGAATTGGAACAATGAGAAAAGGAGGAAAAGGAAGAAGGAGGGGAAGGGAAGGGAACAAAAAGCAGAAGAAGTGGAATCTGGAGGAGAAGAGGAAGAAGAAGAAGAAGTGTAAGCATAAGATTTGGGGGAAGGAGAAGAAGAGGAAGAGCAACAATGGGAAGCAACAGAAGTGGGGGATGGACAAAAAGAGGAAGGAGAAGACGGAAAGGAAAGAAGAAGAAGTTGTGGAAGGAGAAGAAATGGAAGAAGAGGAAGAAGAAGAAGTGTAAGCAGAAGAAGTGGAAGAAGGAGACGAAAATGAAGAGAAACAACAAGTAGAAGTAGAAGAAGTGGTAGAAGGAGAGAATAAGAGGAATAGGAGGAAGTAGTGGAATAAAAGTAGATGAAGAAGAAGTGGAAGAAGGAGAACGGGAGGAGGAAGAAGAGGTGGCAGAAGGAGAAGAAGAGGAAGAAGAAGAAGTGGAAGAACGAGAACAGAAGGAAGAAGTGCAAGTAGAAGAAGGTGAACAATAGGAAGAAGAAGAAGAAGTGGAAGAATGGGAAAAAGAGGAGGAATGATGCATGTCTCCCTTGATCTTTTTCCTTGAGGTTCCAAGCACCATGAAATGGATGATGGAGGGGAAAGAAAATAGAGGTGCGGCGCCACTCTCAAAGAGAGATAAGCCAAAGTGTTTAGGTTTGCCACAAGGGAAGGAACCCTTAATAAAAACCAACTAGGAAGAGGTTCCTCAAGAGAGAGGATCCTCAAGACCTTTTACTAAGAATGTGCTCACAAAGAGACTATTTTCATTCAACTTCAAAGGTGAAATTTTACAATGAGGGGGAATGTGCTCACAAAGAGACTATTTTCATTCAACTTCAAAGGTGAAATTTTACAATGAGGGGGAATGAGTACATATAGCCCAATGGGAGAGCTTGGGCACACTTTTCTAGGCAATGTGGGACTTGGGCTTAATTAGGATTAAAACTAATTAACCCAAGTCTTAGGCCTTAAGTGAGACACCTAAGTTCACCCCCTATGGGTGCAATTAGCATATCTTAATGTGAATGGGCTAGCCCAAAATCATGTCTTAACTTATGCACCCATTATAAGCTTACTCCTCCTTTTTAACTAAAGACACATATACCTTATAAACTAAGAAGATGACCAGAAATACCTTATATCATGTCTTAACTTTTCCGTTGAATCTTTATATGTTTCCTTTAGGATTGTTTCTTTAATTTTCTGCCCAGTTTTTATTTTTTCCTTATTCTTGTGCAAATCCTAAGAAGATCATTGTAATGACTTGACAAAATTTGTGAAGGAAGCCACACATTGTGGTCTTGATCTTTGGATGCACGTTGTTCTTCTTATTTGAATTTTTAATTCTATTTTCCTGCACCTATTTTTCTGTTTTTCCAGCCCTTTGTTCTCTGTTTTGGGCATATATTTCTGATTATTTTGAGTCATTTAATTTCAGTTTTTAATCTTCCAAGTTGTGTCTTAGTTGGTCATGTTGTAGCCCTTTTATTGTCTCTTAAATCTACATAGTTTTGCCTTTTTATTTTTACCATAAAAGTGTGTTATTTCTCTATTGGAAATTGAGCATCAAAGAGGCTTACTCTTGATCCCATGTCCTTAGAGTCTCACATGCTATTTAGATCTTAGCATGTTCTTAAAAAAAAAAATCTTCAAAAAAATTAATGCTCAATTTCTTCCAAATTTCATTCACTTGTTCAATAATCTTAGTATCTTAATTTTGTGGTAGTTTTTGTGGTGATTTTTGTTGATTGGCTTTGAGAGGCATGTTGGGTATGATTGGGCTGATTATTGAGTAATCAAGTTGTCCTCAACTTCCATAAAACTCTCCTTGTGCCATTTATTTTTTATCACCTAAAATTACTAGTTCATATTAGGTTGCTTTGTTTCTTAATTTTGCACTTTTGTATATCAATTATGGTGGCCATTTCCTATCCTTTGTTCAAGCATTTATGATTCTTTGACTCCTCACTATATTTGCTACAAAATGTGTTAAGAGGTGTAGCAAAATTGTTTCAAAAAAAAAAAAGAAGAAGAAAAGAAATCAAAAGTGTAAAATAAGTAAAAAAAAAAAGAGTTAGTAAAAAGTGTTAAAAACAAGTAAAAAGAGTACAAAAAATAAAATAAAAATTAGTGCACCTTAAAATTATTAAAAAATTCAAAGGAGTGTTAAATTTTATTGAAATTTGCTTGAATTTATTTGACTATGATTTAGCCACCTTGCTTTACAATTTGGCAAATCATTGAATTTGTTGAGTCTTTTTTGTTTTAAGTCCAATTCTATTTTAGGCCCATTCTAGGAATTTTTTTTTGTGTGCCAACTTTCTTTCTACACCTTTTATTTCTTGCTTGTCCTTATTGGCTTTCTTTGTGTTTGTCAAATAAATTCTTTCCACTTGGATGTGTTCCTATTCTTGTTAAGTGCTTTTTATTGCTTTTTGCTTTCAAATTCTACTTCCCTTGGTCTCTTGCTTGGGCGCTTGTTTTCTCTTGGTAGGTAGCCAAATTGTTGAAATTTTCACAAGGGTAGCATCCTTAGGAAGTGTTGATTTAAAACCAAGGAAGAGGAGACTTGAAAAGGAGGCCAAGACTAGAGTGATACACTTGGTGAGGAGCACTTGAAGAAAGGAGCTACATTCAACTACTTTTAATTTTCTTTGTTTAATTTGGGTGTATTTTTAAAGGACATTTTAATTAGAGGTATTGGATGCCCATAAGGGTCACCTCTTTTGTGTGTAATAAACCTTAGTTTCTCGTTTTAGTGTGGATAAGGAATTGGTACCCCTTATTCATACTTAGGAGCACGTTAGAATCCTTTAGCTTTGCTTTAAATTTCTTTATTTGCTTTCAACGTTTTAGAAAGTGTTAGAGTTCTAAAGACTCTTAACACTTTAGGAGAAAACAAAAAAGAGAGGAGTGTTTTGCATATTAGTTCCGTAGGCCTTACACTTTGACATGTTTTCACACACTTCTAGGTGTGTTAGGAGTAGTAATGAAACTAGGGAAAATAAAGGAGAAGAATGTGAGAATAGAATAAAAGAAAAGAATGAGAAAAGTGATAAACCAACCTTGCCCACATATCCATACTCTATTGATTGGGAAATAGTAGAAAAACAACGTATGGAATTTTGGAAAAATGAGAGAAAACAAAGAGAGATGAGGAAAAGAGAACAAGAGGAACTAGATAGAGAGGAGAGAAGAGAGAAAGAACAAAAAGAAAAGGAGAGACAAGAAATAAGAGAAAAAGAGAGACAAATAGAGAGTAGGGAAAATGAAAAGAAAGAAAGAGAAGCAAGAGAAAAAGAAAGAGAAGAGAGAAGAGAAAAAGAGAAAAGAGAAAAAGAAAGAGAAAAAGAAGAAAACAAAAGAAAAGAGTTAGAGAGAAAAGAGAGAAGAGAAAGGAGAGAAAAAGAGAAGAAAGAATTGGAAAAGAGAGAAAAGGAACAAAATAAGTTAGAAAGAAGGGAAGAAATGAAGATACAAAAAGAGAGAGATGCCTATAAGAGCTCTTGTGGTAACATTTACACACATTATAGAGACTTAGAGGAGCCTAAAATAATCCATGACATTCATGCTTCTTCTAGTAAGAAGGAAAACCCTAAGAGGCATCCTAAGAAAAAGACAAACCCTTCTATAATTAAACCCAAAAGAGAGTCATCCAAAAGAAAGCATATTGAGAGAAAACCCTTGAGTATGAGTGACACCCCTACCACTAGTTCGAGCACTCGTTTTCGAAGTCCTAAATGTTTTACGTGTTTAGAAAAAGGGCATATTGCTTTGTTTTGCCCCAAAAGAAAAAGGACTTTAAAGGGAACATCAAATGAAAAGGGTATTCATTCATGTGATGATCTCTTCAAAGTGAAACAACTTCTTGGAAGCCATCCTTGTAAGGAAACCCAAACACAAAGCGAGAATGTTTTTCAAACAAGATGCAAAATTTTGGGCAAAACTTGTTCTCTTATTGTGGATGGTGGATCATGTTGTAATTTTTGTAGCACGAGGGTGGTGGAAAAGCTATCACTTGCTACTACTCCTCATCCTTCACCTTATTCTTTGCATGGACTTAATTATGAAGATGGTGTAGTAGTAAGAGAGCAAGTGGAGATTAGCTTCTTCATAGGGAAGTATCACGACAAAGTGTTATGTGATGTAGTCCCTATGGAAGCTAGTCACATGTTGCTGGGAAGGCCATGGCAACATGATAAGGAAACTTTGCACAATGGCCTCACTAATAAAATCACTCTCTCTCATAAAGGGAAAAAGATCACCTTACTTCCTCTTACCCCTACCGAGGTTATGGAGGATAGAAGGATCATGAAGCTTAAGAGAGAAAGGGATAAAAATGAAAATAAGGTTGTTGGTAGGAAGACCGAGTCTAAGGAAGATCCGCCTTTGCCTTCAAAGGAGGTTCTCTACATAGAAAAATTTTCCTGCCAACTCTTACAAAAAGAACAAGTTGAATTTGAGGATGTGCCTATGTCTTTTGAGCACCTTGATCCACACCCTCAAATCCAACTTGATGAGTGCTCCATTCCACTTAGACTAGTCTCGCCAACTATTTCAAAACCTTTGAGGCTAGTATCTAGTGCAATTGGAGGAGGATGTGGAGCTGTTGTGTGGAGGCACATGCACACTAAAATATTTTCAAACTTTAGTGCCAACCTCCACTACCCCATTCTTAAAAGGCCTCCTTATAGACCTCTCACTTCCCCCAAAATCACTTGTATGCATATACTTACTGCTTTCCTTATTTTCTTGCAGCCTTTCAAAAAGCGGAAGAAAGACCTCAGGATTTGAGGTCAAATCCTCTCCAAGGGAGAGAAGATGATGCAATCTCACCTAGCATGCATCATGGCTAGGAGGACTCAAGGAAGGCATGACATGGACAAAAGCTCATTGAAGATTCGAAGCCATAGTCTTCGTTATTTTTAGCTTGTAAATATTTTATTTTAATTAGATAAATAGGAAAGTATTTTTAATTCCCTTAAGGCCATGTATTTCCGGCCATCTTCTTAGTTTATAAGGTATAGGTGTCTTTAGTTAAAAAGGAGGAGTAAGCTTATAATGGGTGCATAAGTTAAGACATGATTTTGGGCTAGCCCATTCACATTAAGATATGCTAATTGCACCCATATGGGGTGAACTTAGGTGCCTCACTTAAGGCCTAAGACTTGGGTTAATTAGTTTTAATCCTAATTAAGCCCAAGTTCCACATTGCCTAGAAAAGTGTGCCCAAGCTCTCCCATTGGGCTATATATACTCATTCCCCCTCATTGTAAAATTTCACCTTTGAAGTTGAATGAAAATAGTCTCTTTGTGAGCACATTCTTAGTAAAAGGTCTTGAGGATCCTCTCTCTTGAGGAACCTCTTCCTAGTTGGTTTTTATCAAGGGTTCCTTCCCTTGTGGCAAACCTAAACACTTTGGCTTATCTCTCTTTGAGAGTGGCGCCCCACCTCTATTTTCTTTCCCCTCCATCATCCATTTCATGGTGCTTGGAACCTCAAGGAAAAAGATCAAGGGAGGCATGCATCACTTAGCCACTTTTGGAAAACATTATGGGCAAGGCTAGGAACTAAACTCTTATTTTCTACCACATGTCACCCCCAAACTGATGGGCAGACTGAGGTAGTAAATAGATCTCTATCTACTATGCTTAGGACACTTCTTCGAGGAAATCACAAGTCTTGGGATGAATACCTACCCCATATTGAGTTTGCATACAACCGGGTGGTTCAAAGGACCACCAAGCATTCTCCCTTTGAAGTTGTTTATGGCTTCAACCCCCTTACTCCTCTTGATATCTTGCCCTTACCCTTCCCTTCTTCTGTTCACAATGAAGGAATAGTAAGAGCGGATTTTGTTAAAAACTTACATGAAAGGGTAAAGGCTAACATTGAACATCATTCAAAGGAGTATGCTAATAAAGCCAATAGGGGCAGGAAAGAAATTATCTTCAATGAAGGGGATTGGGTATGGCTTCATTTGAGGAAGGATCGCTTCCCTACTCAAAGGAAGTCCAAGCTTAGCCCCCGAGGAGATGGTCCCTTTCAAGTCCTTAAGAGAGTGAACAACAATGCATACATATTAGATCTCCCTGAGGACAATGGTGTCAGTACTACCTTTAATGTTTGTGATTTGATCCCTTTTGTAGGTACTGATGAAGAAGATGAGGACCTATCAGATTTGAGGTCAAATCCTTCCCAAGGGGGAGGGGATTATGCATTCTCCCCAAGCAAGGGCCCTATCACTAGGGCCATGCCTAGGAGAATAGAAGAAGACATGGCTAGAGTAGAGGGAGGAAGATCTCACCTCCATATGACCATCAAGTTATGCAAGCCATGACTTATTTACTTGTAATTTTTATTTTAGGAACCTAGGATTTTATTTTGGACATGTATTAGTCTATTTAATTTTCTAGGAGGTGTCTTAGTAATAAGAAGGGGTAAGATTAGCTTTTGGGCCTTTATTTAGGAAATAAGGGGGTAGTTTGATAAATACACCCTCTTTTGCTAAATAAAACCCAAAACTAATAAAGGAGTAATCTTGGCCCTTGGATGAGGTAGCTTGGGCACCAATTCTCATCTAAAGGAGGGTATTGATAGGACTTTGGGCTTCAATCCTCCTCCCTTGGATGACTCCTTTTAATCCTAGCCCTTCATTTCCTTCATGACTTGTCCAAGAGGTTAGCTCCCTCTATAAAAATGTGCTCCTTCACACTCTTGTAATTTTTACACTTGATTGAATGGAAAAACCTTGAGTTGGCCAAAATTCTCTTAGTGTCCACCCTTCTCTCTTTGAGAATTCCTTAGGTTTTTATCAAGGGTTCCATCCCTTGTGGCAAACTTTCCCTCTTAGGCTTATCTTACCTTAAGTGGCGCCTAAAACCACCTCACTTCTTACCTCTCCACAAACCATTTCACCAAAGAAGAAAACCTCTAGAAAAAAATCAAGGGAGGCATGCATCAAGAAGAAAAGGAAGAAGAAGAAGATGTGGAAAGTGAAGAAGGTGAACAAGAGGAGGAAGAAAAAGTAGTAGAAGGAGGTGAGATGAATAAAAAGAATTGGAACAAGGAGAAAAGGAGGAAAAGGAAGAAGGAGGGGAAGGGAAGGGAAGAAGAAGCAGAAGAAGTGGAATCTGGAGGGGAAGAGGAAGAAGAAGAAGAAGTGTAAGCATAAGATTTGGGGGAAGGAGAAGAAGAGGAAGAGCAACAATGGGAAGCAATAGAAGTGGGGGATGGAGAAAAAGAGGAAGGAGAAGATGGAAAGGAAAGAAGAAGAAGTTGTGGAAGGAGAAGAAATGGAAGAAGAGGAAGAAGAAGAAGTGTCTGCAGAAGAAGTGGAAGAAGGAGATGAAAATGAAGAAGAAGAACAAGAAAAAGTAGAAGAAGTGGTAGAAGGAGAGAATAAGAGGAATAGGAGGAAGTAGTGGAATGAAAGGAGATGAAGAAGAAAAAGTGGAAGAAGGAGAACGGGAGAGAGAAGAGGTAGCAGAAGGAGAAGAAAAGGAAGAAGAAGAAGTGGAAGAACGAGAAGAAAAGGAAGAAGTGGAAGTGGAAGAAGGAGAACAATAGGAAGAAGAAGAAGAAGTGGAAGAATGAGAAAAAGAAGCAATGGAAGGAAACGGGATGAAGAAGAAGTGGAACATGAAGGAGAAGAAGAAGGGGAGGAAGAAGAAGTAGTGTAGGCAGAAAAAGGGCAAGAAGGAGAAGAGAGGGAAGAAGAAGAACAAGTGGATGTAGTAGAAGTGGGAGAAGGTTAACAAGAGGACGAAGAAGAAGTAGTTGAAGGAGTGGGGATGATGGAGAATAAGTGGAAGAAGGAGAACAAGAGGTAGAAATCCAAGTGGAAGCAGAAGAAGGAGAAAAAGAGGGATATGACGAAGGAAAGGAAGAAGAACAAGGAGATGAAGAGGAAGAAAAGAAAGGAAAGGAGAGGATGAAGACGAAGTAGAAGAAAGAGAACAAGAGGAGGCAGGAGAAGTGGAAGAAAGATAAGAAGAGGAAGAAGAATGAGAGTAACTAGAAGAAGTGGAAGAAGGAGAAGGAAAGGAAGAAGAAGATGTGGAAAGTGAAGAAGGTGAACAAGAGGAGGAAGAAGAAGTAGTGGAAGGAGGTGAGATGAATAAGAAGAATTGGAACAAGGAGAAAAGGAGGAAAAGGAAGAAGGAGGGGAGGGGAAGGGAAGAAGAAGCAGAAGAAGTGGAATCTGGAGAAGAAGAGGAAGAAGAAGAAGTGTAAGCATAAGATTTAGGGGAAGGAGAAGAAGAGGAAGAGCAGCAATGGGAAGCAACAGAAGTGGGGGATGGAGAAAAAGAGGAAGGAGAAGACGGAAAGGAAAGAAGAAGAAGTTGTGGAAGGGGAAGAAATGGAAGAAGAGGAAGAAGAAGAAATGTCTGCATAAGAAGCGAAAGAAGGAGACGAAAATGAAGAAGAACAACAAGAAGAAGTGGTAGAAGGAGAGAATAAGAGGAATAGGAGGAAGTAGTGGAATGAAAGGAGATGAAGAAGAAAAAGTGGAAGAAGGAGAACGGGAGGAGAGAGAAGAGGTGGCAGAAGGAGAAGAAGAGGAAGAAGAAGAAGTGAAAGAACGCAAAGAAAAGGAAGAAGTGGAAGTGGAAGAAGGAGAACAATAGGAAGAAGAAGAAGAAGTGGAAGAATGAGAAAAAGAAGCAATGGAAGAAAAGGGGATGAAGAAGAAGTGGAACAAGAAGGAGAAGAAGAAGGGGAGGAAGAAGAAGTAGTGTAGGCAGAAAAAGGGCAAGAAGGAGAAGAGAGGGAAGAAGAAGAACAAGTGGATGTAGTAGAAGTGGGAGAAGGTTAACAAGAGGACGAAGAAGAAGTAGTTGAAGGAGTGGGGATGATGGAGAAGAAGTGGAAGAAGGAGAACAAGAGGTAGAAATCCAAGTGGAAGCAGAAGAAGGAGAAAAAGAGGGATATGACGAAGGAAAGGAAGAAGAACAAGGAGATGAAGAGGAAGAAAAGAAAGGAAAGGAGAGGATGAAGACGAAGTAGAAGAAAGAGAACAAGAGGAGGCAGGAGAAGTGGAAGAAAGATAAGAAGAGGAAGAAGAATGAGAGTAACTAGAAGAAGTGGAAGAAGGAGAAGGAAAGGAAGAAGAAGATGTGGAAAGTGAAGAAGGTGAACAAGAGGAGGAAGAAGAAGTAGTGGAAGGAGGTGAGATGAATAAGAAGAATTGGAACAAGGAGAAATGAGGAAAAGGAAGAAGGAGGGGAAGGGAAGAAGAAGCAGAAGAAGTGGAATCTAGAGGTGAAGAGGAAGAAGAAGAAGAAGTGTAAGCATAAGATTTGGGGGAAGTAGAAGAAGAAGAAGAGCAACAATGGGAAGCAACAGAAGTGGGGGATGGAGAAAAAGAGGAAGGAGAAGACGAAAAAGAAAGATGAGGAAGTTGTGGAAGGAGAAGAAATGGAAGAAGAGGAAGAAGAAGAAGTGTAAGCAGAAGAAGCAGAAGAAGGAGACGAAAATGAAGAAGAACAACAGGTAGAAGTAGAAGAAGTGGTAGAAGGGGAGAATAAGAGGAATAGGAGGAAGTAGTGGAATGAAAGGAGATGGAGAAGAAGAAGTGGAAGAAGGAGAACAGGAGGAGGAAGAAGAGGTGGCAGAAGGAGAAGAAGAGGAAGAAGAAGTGATGTGAATGCCGAAGACAATGACTTTTCCTTTTTTGTAACGTTTCATTAATTTAGGAATTAATGTAACATGCAATTAATCATGTGTGATAATTGCGTGATAATAGAGTATTTAATTTTTCTTTTGGGAGTTACGATTTTGAACAGTCACCTAATTCTATAAATAGGGGCTGAATTGTACTCTAAGGAGAACGATGAAATTAGTGAAATTATATTTGGGTTTTACCCTTTTGTGAGAGATGAATTTCTCTTTAGAACTTATCAAGGAATTTTTCCTTGTGGTGTTCTCCTAGACTTATCAAGGGTAAATCACCACCCTTGTGGCGTCATATGATTTATCTTCCATCCTTGGAAGTGGTGTCATCTATCTTTTCGTTAAACCATTTTCATCCTTTCCATTTTCTTGTTTACCCAATTCTCATTGTTTTGTTAACTTATTACCTTCCAACCTAGATAGATCCGCAAAACGAATCCAACCCCTTTGGATTTATATCAGTTGGTATCAGAGCTTCGGCTCTAGGTTTGAAACTATGGTGGATATTTTTTATACAAGGTGTTTAATCGAAGGTCATTTGTGTTTATTTGCAGTTGATGGAGGAAGTTGTAGCAACGTCGTGAGCGAAAGATTGGTGAATAAACTCAACTTATCGACGAGTCTTCATCCTAGACAAACTAAGTTTAAATTCACTGTTGGAAAATTCGTGGATGAAGTGACATGCGATATTGCTCCCATGGACTCATTTCATTTTCTTTTAGGGAGATCTTGGCTAAAGGATAAAAAGATTAATCTTGAAAAATTTTCAGTTTCTTTGGTGCATGAAGGACGCAAGCTTAATTTGAAATTTCTGGCACCAAGCCAAGTTTGTGATGATCAACTTAAGTTGAAGGAGAAAATAGAAAAAGAGAGAGAAGAAAAGAGAAAAATAGAAAAAGAAAAGAGTGAAGAAGAAGAGAGAGAAAAGGAAAGAGAAAGACAGAATAAGAACTATAAAACTTTAACTGCTATTGATTTTTCTTCTTCTCTTGATATTATAAATGCATAGGATCATGAGTATACAACGCACAAATGGTCATGGGTAAGGAAGAAAAATATTGATATCACTCCTAGAGCGTCATTGTACATCGAGTCCACTGTTGAAATTCAAACTCATGAGAAAAATTTTCAAGTCTAGGTCTGGGCACCAAAAAGGAGAAATTCTTTTATGCATGATTTTTTACAAGTTGTATTTGATTCTGGAGGTTGTTTTGTTCGTTATAAGTGAATAAAATTTGTAGGAAAATAAAGTCATAGATTCGGGGACGAATCTTTTCGAAGAAGGAGGGAATGATGTGAATGCCGAAGACAATGACTTTTCATTTTTTGTAACGTTTCATTAATTTAGGAATTAATGTAACATGCAATTAATCATGTGTCATAATTGCGTGATAATAGAGTATTTAATTTTTCTTTTGGGAGTTACAATTTTCAACAGTCACCTAATTCTATAAATAGTTGCTGAATTGTACTCTAAGGAGAACGATGGAATTAGTGAAATTATATTTGGGTTTTACTCTTTTGTGAGAGATGAATTTCTCTTTAGAACTTATCAAGGAATTTTTCCTTGTGGCGTTCTCCTAGACTTATCAAGGGTAAATCACCACCCTTGTGGCGTCATATGATTTATCTTCCATCCTTGGAAGTGGTGTCATCTATCTTTTCGTTAAACCATTTTCATCCTTTCCATTTTCTTGTTTACCCAATTCTCATTGTCTTGTTAACTTATTACCTTTCAACCTAGATAGATCCCCAAAACGAATCCAACCCCTTTGGATTTATATCAAGAAGTGGAAGAACGAGAAGAAAAGGAAGAAGGGCAAGTGGAAGAAGGAGAACAATAGGAAGAAGAAAAAGAAGTGGAAGAATGAGAAAAAGAGGAAGAAGAAGAAACAACGGAAGGAAATAGGATGAAGAAGAACTCGAACAAGGAGGAGAAGAAGAAGGGGAGGAAGAAGAAGTGGTGGAGGCAGAAGAAGGGTAAGAAGGAGAAGTGAGGGAAGAAGAAGAACAAGAGGATGTAGTAGAAGTGGAAGAAGGTGAACAAGAGGAAGAAGAAGAAGTAGTTGAAGGAGTGGGGATGATGGAGAAGAAGTGGAAGAAAGAGAACAAGAGGTAAAAATGCAAGTGGAAGCAGAAGAAGGAGAAAAAGAAGGATATGACGAAGGAAAGGAAGAAGAAGCAGGAAATGAAGAGGAGGAAAAGAAAGGAAAGGAGAGGATGAAGAAGAAGTGGAAGAAAGAGAACAAGAGGAGGCAGGAGAAGTGGAAGAAAGATAACAAGAGGAAGAAGAAGGAGAGTAACTAGAAGAAGTGGAAGAAGGAGAAGAAAAGGAAGATGAAGAAGATGTGGAAAGTGAAGAAGTTGAAGAAGGTGAGCAAGAGGAGGAACAAGAAGTAGTGGATCGAGGTGAGATGAAGAAGAAGAATTGGAACAAGGAGAAAAGGAGGAAAAGGAAGAACGAGGGGAAGGGAAGGGAAGAAGAAGCAGAAGAAGTGGAATCTGGAGGAGAAGAAGAAGAAGAAGAAGAAGTGTAAGCATAAGATTTCGGGGAAGTAGAAGAAGACGAAGAGCAACAATGGGAAGCAACAAAAGTGGGGGATGGAGAAGAAAAGGAAGGAGAAGACGGAAAGGAAAGAAGAAGAAGTTGTGGAAGGAGAAGAAATGGAAGAAGACGAAGAAGAAGAAGCGTAAGCAAAAGAAGGAGACGAAAATGAAGAAGAACAACAAGTAGAAGTAGAAGAAGTCGTAGAAGGAGAGAATAAGAGGAATAGGAGGCAGTAGTGGAATGGAAGGAGATGAAGAAGAAGAAGTGGAAGAAGGAGAAGCAAAGGAAGACGAAGAAGATGTGGAAAGTGAAGCAGTTGAAGAAGGTGAACAAGAGGAAGAAGAAGAAGTAGTGGAAGGAGGTGAGATGAAGAAGAAGAATTGGAACAAGGAGAAAAGGAGGAAAAGCGAGAACGAGGGGAAGGGAAGGGAAGAAAAAGCAGAAGAAGTGGAAAAACAGGGATATGACGAAGGAAAGGAAGAAGAAGAAGGAGGTTAAGAGGAAGAAAAGAAAGGAAAGGAGAGGATGAAGAACAAGTGGATGAAAGAGAACAAGACGAGGAGGAGAAGTGGAAGACAGATAAGAAGAGGAAGAAGAAGGAGAGTAACTAGAAGAAGGAGAAGAAAAGGAAGAAGAAGAAGATATGGAAAATGAAGAAGTTGAAGAAGGTGAACAAGAGGAGGAAGAAGAAGTAGTGAAGGAGGTGAGATGAAGAAGAAGAATTGCAACAAGGAGAAAAGGAGGAAAAGGCAGAAGGAGGGAAAGGGAAGGGAAGAAGAAGCAGAAAAAGTGGAAGCTGGAGGAGAAGAGAAAGAAGAAGAAGAAGTGTAAGCATAAGATTTGGGGGAAGTAGAAGAAGAGGAAGAGAAACAATGGGAAGCAACAGAAGTGGGGGATGGAGAAAAAGAGGAAGGAGAAGACGGAAAGGAAAGAAGAAGAAGTTGTGGAAGGAGAAGAAATGGAAGAAGAGGAAGAAGAAGAAGTGTAAGCAGAAGAAGCGGAAGAAGGGGACGAAAATGAAGAAAAACAGCAATAGAAATAGAAGAAGTGGTAGAAGGAGAGAATAGAGGAATACGAGGAAGTAGTGGAATGAAAGGAGATGAAGAAGAAGAAGTGGAAGAACGAGAAGAAAAGGAGGAAATGCAAGTGGAAGAAGGAGAACAATAGGAAGAAGAAAAGAACTGGAAGAATGAGAAAAAGAGGAGGAAGAAGATGCAATGGAAGGAAAGGGGATGAAGAAGAAGTGGAACAAGGAGGAGAAGCAGAAGGGGAGGAAGAAGAAGTAGTGTAGGCATAAGAAGGGCAAGAAGGAATAGAGAGGGAAGAAGAAGAACAAGTGGATGTAGTAGAAGTGGAAGAAGGCGAACAAGAGGAAGAAGAAGAAGTAGAAGTAGTTGAAGAAGTGGGGATGATGGAGAAGAGGAAGAAGGAGAACAAGAGGTAGGAATGCAAGTGGAAGCAGAAGAAGGAGAAAAAGAGGGATATGACGAAGGAAAGGAAGAAGAAGAAGGAGATGAAGAGGAAGAAAAGAATGGAAAGGAGAGGATGAAGAAGAAGTGGAAGAAAGAGAACAAGAGGAGGCAGGAGAAGTGGAAGAAAGATAAGAAGAGTAAGTGTAAGCATAAGATTTGGGGGACGAAGAAGAAGAGGAAGAGCAACAATGGGAAGCAACAGAAGTGGGGGATGGAGAAAAAGAGGAAGGAGAAGACGGAAAGGAAAGAAGAAGAAGTTGTGCAAGGAGAAGAAATGGAAGAAAAGGAAGAAGAAGAAGTGTAAGCATAAGAAGTGGAAGAAGGAGACGAAAATGAAGAAGAACAACAAGTAGAAGTAGAAGAAGTGGTAGAAGGAGAGAATAAGAGGAATAGGAGGAAGTAGTGGAAGAAGGAGAACGGAAGGAGGGAGAAGAGGTGGCAGAAGGAGAAGAAGAGGAAGAAGAAGAAGTCGAAGAACGACAAGAATAGGAAGAAGTGCAAGTTGAAGAAGGAGAACAATAGGAAGAAGAAGAAGAAGTGGAAGAATGAGGAAAAGAGGAGGAAGAAGATTCAATGGCAGGAAGGGGGATGAAGAAGAAGTGTACCAAGGAGTTGAAGAAGAAGGGGAAGAAGAAGTAGTGTAGGCAGAAGAACGGCAAGAAGGAGAAGAACAAGTGGATGTAGTAGAAGTGGAAGAAGGTGAACAAGAGGAAGAAGAAAAAGGAGTTGAAGGAGTGGGGATCAAGTGGAAGAAGGAGAACAAGATGTAGAAATGCAAGTGGAAGCAGAAGAAGGAGAAAAAGAGGGATATAACGAAGGAAAGGGAGAAGAAGAAGGAGATGAAGAGGAAGAAAAGAAAGGAAAGGAGAGGATGAAGAAGAAGTGGAAGAAAGAGAACAAGAGGAGGCAGGAGAAGTGGAAGAAAGATAAGAAGAGGAAGAAGAAGGAGATTAGCTAGAAGAAGTGGAAGAAGGAGAAGAAAAGGAAGAAGAAAAAGATGTGGAAAGTGAACAAGGTGAACAAGCGGAGGAAGAAGAAGTAGTGGAAGGAGGTGAGATGAATAAGAAGAATTGGAACAAGGAGAAGACGAGGAAAAGGAAGAAGGAGGGGAAGGGAAGGCAAGAAGAAGCAGAAGAAGTGGAATCTGGAGGAGAAGAGGAAGAAGAAGAAGAAGTGTAAGCATAAGATTTGAGGGAAGGAGAAGAAGAGGAAGAGCAACAATGGGAAGCAACAGAAGTGGGGGATGGAGAAAAAGAGGAAGGAGAAGACGGAAAGGAAAGAAGAAGAAGTTGTGGAAGGAGAAGAAATGGAAGAATAGGAAGAAGAAGAAGTGTATGCAGAAGAAGCGGAAGAAGGAGACAAAAATGAAGAAGAACAACAAGTAGAAGTAGAAGAAGTGGTAGAAGGAGAGAATAAGAGCATTAAGAGGAAGTAGTGGAATGAAAGGAGATGAAGAAAAAGAAGTGGAAGAAGGAGAACAGGAGGAAAGAGAAGAGGTGGCAGAAGGAGAAGAAGAGGAAGAAGAAGAAGTGGAAGAACGAGAAGAAAAGGAAGAGGTGGAAGTGGAAGAAGGAGAACAATAGGAAGAAGAAGAAGAAGTGGAAGAATGGGAAAAGGAGGAGGAAGAAGAAGCAATGGAAGGAAAGGGGATGCAGAAGAACTGGAACAAGAAGGAGAAGAAGAAGGGGAGGAAGAAGAAGTAGTGTAGGCAGAAGAAGGGCAAGAAGGAGAAGAGAGGGAAGAAGAAGAACAAGTGGATGTAGTAGAAGTGGAAGAAGGTGAAGAAGAATAAGAAGAAGAAGTGGAAGAAGGAGAACAAGAGGTAGAAGAAGAAGGAGCAAAAGAGGGATATGAGGAAGGAAAGGAAGAAGAAGAAAGAGATGAAGAGGAAGAAACGAAAGGAAAGGAGAGGATGAAGAAGAAGTGGAAGAAAGAGAACAAGAGGAGGCAGGAGAAGTGGAAGAAAGATAAGAAGAGGAAGAAGAAGGAGAGTAACTAAAAGAAGTGGAAGAATGAGAAGAAAAGGAAGAAGAAGAAGATGTGGAAAGTGAAGAAGTTGAAGAAGGTGAACAAGAGGAGGAAGAAGGAGAATGGGAGGAGGGAGAAGAGGTGGCAGAAGGAGAAGTAGAGGAAAAAGAAGAAGTGGAAGAATGAGAAGAAAAGGAAGAAGTGCAAGTGGAAGAAAGAGAACAATAGGAAGAAGAAGAAGTGGTAGAATGAGAAAAAGAGGAGGAAGAAGAAGCAATGGAAGGAAAGGGGATGAAGAAGAAGTGCAACAAGGAGGAGAAGAAGAAGGGGAGGAGGAAGAAGTAGTGTAGGCAGAAGAAGGGCAAGAAGGAGAAGATAGGGAAGAAGAAGAAGGAGTGGGGATGATGGAGAAGAAGTGGAAGAAGGAGAGCAAGAGGGATATGAGGAAGGAAAGGAAGAAGAAGAAGGAGATGAAGAGGAAGATAACAAAGGAAAGGAGAGGATGAAGAAGAAGTGGAAGAAACAGAACAAGAGGAGGCAGGAGAAGTGGAAGAAAGATAAGAAGAGGAAGAAGAATGAGAGCAACTAAAAGAAGTGGAAGAAGGAGAAGAAAAGGAAGAAGAAGAAGATGTGGAAAGTGTAGAAGTTGAAGAAGGTGAACAAGAGGAGGAAGAAGGAGAATGGGAGGAGGGAGAAGAGGTGGCAGAAGGAGAAGTAGAGGAAGAAGAAGAAGTCGAAGAACGAGAAGAAAAGGAAGAAGTGCAAGTGGAAGAAGGAGAACAATAGGAAGAAGAAGAAGTGGAAGAATGGGAAAAAGAGGAGGAAGAAGAAGTAATGGAAGGAAAGGGGATGAAGAAGAAGTGGAACAAGGAGGATTAGAAGAAGGGGAGGAAGAAGAAGTAGTGTAGGCAGAAGAAGGGAAAGAAGGAGAAGAGAGGGAAGAAGAACAACAAGTGGATGTAGTAGAAGTGGAAGAAGGTGAACAAGAGGAAGAAGAAGAAGTAGTTGAAGGAGTGGGGATGAAGTGGAAGACGAAGAACAAGAGGTAGAAATGCAAGTGGAAGCAGAAGAAGGAGAAAAAGAGGGATATGAGGAAGGAAAGGAAGAAGAAGAAGGATATGAAGACGAAGAAAAGAAAGGAAAGGAGAGGATGAAGAAGAAGTGGAAGAAAGAGAACAAGAGGAGGCATGAGAAGTGGAAGAAAGATAAGAAGAGGAAGAAGAAGGAGAGTAACTAGAAGAAGTGGAAGAAGGAGAAGAAAAGGAAGAAGAAGAAGATGTGGAAAGTGAACAAGTTGAAGAAGGTGAACAAGAGGAGGAAGAAGAAGTAATGGAAGGAGGTGAGATGAAGAAGAAGAATTGGAACAAGGAGAAAAGGACGAAAAGGAAGAAAGAGGGGAAGGGAAGGGAAGAAGAAGCAGAAGAAGTGGAATCTGGAGGAGAAGAGGAAGAGTAAGCATAAGATTTGGGGGAAGGAGAAGAAGAGGAGAGCAACAATGGAAAGCAACAGAAGTGGGGGATGGAGAAAAAGATGAAGGAGAAGACGGAAAGGAAAGAAAAAGAAGTTGTGGAAGGAGAAGAAATGGAAGAAGAGGAAGAAGAAGTGTAAGCAGAAGAAGCGGAAGAAGGAGACGAAAATGACGAAGAATAACGGGTACAAGTAGAAGAAGTGGGAGAAGGAGAGAATAAGAGGAATAGGAGGAAGTAGTGGAATGAAAGGAGATGAAGAAGAAGAAGTGGAAGAAGGAGAACGGGAGGAGGGAGAACAGGTGGCAGAAGGAGAAGAAGAAGAAGTGGAACAACGAGAAGAAAAGGAAGAAGTGCAAGTGGAAGAAGGAGAACAATAGGAAGAAGAAGAAGAAGTGGAAGAATGAGAAAAAGAGGAGGAAGAAAAACAATTGAAGGAAAGGGGATGAAGAAGAAGTGGAACAAGGAGGAGAAGAAGAAGGGGAGGAAGAAGAAGTAGTGTAGGCACAAGAAAGGCAGGAAGGATAAGAGAGGGAAGAAGAACAAGTGGATGTAGTAGAAGTGGAAGAAGGTGAACAAAAGGAAGAAGAAGAAGTAGTTGAAGGAGTGGGGATGATGGAGAAGAAGTGGAAGAAGGAGAACAAGAGGTAGAAATGCAAGTTGAAGCAGAATAAGGAGAAAAAGAGGGATATAAGGAAGGAAAGGAAGAAGAAGAAGGAGATGAAGAGGAAGAAAAGAAATGAAAGGGGAGGATGAAGAAGAAGTGGATGAAAGAGAACAAGAGGAGGCAGGAGAAGTGGAAGAAGGAGAAGAAAAGGAAGAAGAAGAAGATGTGGAAAGTGAAGAGGTTGAAGAAGGTGAACAAGAGGAGGAAGAAGTAGTGGAAGGAGGTGAGATGAAGAAGAAGAATTGGCACAAGGAGAAAAGGAAGAAAAGGAAGAAGGAGTGGAAGGGAAGGAAAGAAGAAGCAAAAGAAGTTGAATCTGGAGGAGAAGAGGAAGAAGAAGAAGAAGTGTAAGCATAAGATTTCGGGGAGGGAGAAGGAGAGGAAGAGCAACAATGGGAAGCAACAGAAGTGGGGGATGGAGAAAAAGAGGAAGGAGAAGACGGAAAGGAAAGAAGAAGAAGTTGTGGAAGGAGAAGAAATGGAAGAAGAAGAAGTGTAAGCAGAAGAAGCGGAAGTAGGAGACAAAAATGAAGAAATAAAACAAGTAGAAGTAGAAGAAGTGGTAGAAGGAGAGAATAAGAGGAATAGGAGGAAGTAGTGGAATGAAAGGAGATGAAGAAGAAGAAGTGGAAGAAGGAGAACGGGAGGAGGAAGAAGAGGTGGCAGAAGGAGAAGAAGAGGAAGAAGAAGAAGTGGAAGAACGAGAAGAAAAGGAGTGGAAGAAGGAGAACAATAGGAAGAAGAAGAAGAGGTGGAAGAATGAGAGAAAGAGGAGGAAGAAGAAGCAATGGAAGGAAAGGGGATGAAGCAGAAGTGGAACAAGGAGGACAAGAAGAAGGGGAGGACGAAGAAGTATTGTAGGTAGAAGAATGGCAAGAAGGAGAAGAGAGGGAAGAAGAAGAACAAGTGGATGTAGTAGAAGTGGAAGAAGGTGAACAAGAGGAAGAAGAAGAAGTAGTTGAAGGAGTGGGGATGATGGAGAAGAAGTGGAAGAAGGAGAACAAGAGGTAGAAATGCAAGTGGAAGCAGAAGAAGGAGAAAAAGAGGAATATGACGAAGGAAAGAAGAAGACGAAGGAGATGAAGAGGAAGAAAAGAAAGGAACGGAGAGGATGAAGAAGAAGTTGTGGAAGGAGAAGAAATGGAAGAAGAGGAAGAACAAGAAGTGTCTGCACAAGAAGCGGAAGAAGGAGACGAAAATGAAGAAGAACAACAAGAAGAAGTAGAAGAAGTGGTAGAAGGAGAGAATAAGAGGAATAGGAGGAAGTAGTGGAATGAAAGGAGATGAAGAAGAAAAAGTGGAAGAAGGAGAACGGGAGGAGGGAGAAGAGGTGGCAGAAGGAGAAAAAGAGGAAGAAGAAGAAGTGGAAGAATGAGAAGAAAAGGAAGAAGTGCAAGTGGTAGAAGGAGAACAATAGGAAGAAAAAGAACAAGTGGAAGTATGAGAAAAAGAGGAGGAGGAAGAAGCAATGGTAGGAAAGGGGATGAAGAAGAAGTGGAACAAGGAGGAGAAGAAGAAGGGGAGGAAGAAGAAGTAGTGTAGGCAGAAGAAGGGCAAGAAGGAGAAAAGAGGGAAGAAGAAGAACAAGTGGATGTAGTAGAATTGGAAGAAGCAGAACAAGAGGAAGAAGAAGAAGTAGTTGAAGGAGTGGGGATGATGGAGAGGAAGTGGAAGAAGGAGAACAAGAGGTAGAAATGCAAGTGGAAGCAGAAGAAGCAGAAAAAGAGGGATATGACGAAGGAAAGGAAGAAGAAGAAGGAGAAGAAGAGGAAGAAAAGGAAGGAAAGGAGAGGATGAAGAAGAAGTGGAAGAAAGAAAACAAGAGGAGGCAGGAGAACTGGAAGAAAGATAAGAAGAGGAAGAAGAAGGAGAGTAACTAGAAGAAGTGGAAGCAGGAGAAGAAAAGGAAGAAGAAGAAGATGTGGAAAGTGAAGAAGGTGGGATGAAGAAGAAGAATTGGAACAAGGAGAAAAGGAGGAAAAGGAAGAAGAAGCAGAAGAAGCGGAATCTGGAGGAGAAGAGGAAGAAGAAGAAGAAGTCTAGAGAAGAAGAGGAAGAGCAACAATGGGAAGCAACAGAAGTGGGGGATGGAGAAAAAGAGGAAGGAGAAGACGGAAAAGAAAGAAGAAGAAGTTGTGGAAGGAGAAGAAATGGAAGAAGAGGAAGAAGAAGAAGTGTAAGTAGAAGAAGCGGAAGAAGGAGACGAAAATGAAGAGGAACAACAATAAGTAGAGGGTGAACAAGAAGTGGAAGAAGGTGAACAAGAATAAGAAGAAGAAGTAGTTGAAGGAGTGGGGATGATGGAGAAGAAGTGGAAGAAGGAGAACAAGAGGTAGAAATGCAAGTGGAAGCAGAAGAAGGAGCAAAAGAGGGATATGAGGAAGGAAAGGAAGAAGAAGAAGGAGATGAAGAGAAAGAAAAGAAAGGAAAGGAGAGGATGAAGAAGAAGTGGAAGAAAGGGAACAAGAGGAGGCAGGAGAAGTGGAAGAAAGATAAGAAGAGGAAGAAGAAGGAGAGTAACTAAAAGAAGTGGAAGAATGAGAAGAAAAGGAAGAAGAAGAAGATGTGGAAAGTGAAGAAGTTGAAGAAGGTGAACAAGAGGAGGAAGAAGGAGAATGGGAGGAGGGAGAAGAGGTGGCAGAAGGAGAAGTAGAGGAAGAAGAAGAAGTGGAAGAACGAGAAGAAAAGGAAGAAGTGCAAGTGGAAGAAGGAGAACAATAGGAAGAAGAAGAAGTGGTAGAATGAGAAAAAGAGGAGGAAGAAGAAGCAATGAAGGAAAGGGGATGAAGAAGAAGTGCAACAAGGAGGAGAAGAAGAAGGGGAGGAAGAAGAAGTAGTGTAGGCAGAAGAAGGGCAAGAAGGAGAAGAGAGGGAAGAAGAAGAAGGAGTGGATGTAGTAGAAGTGGAAGAAGGTGTACAAGAGGAAGAAGAAGAAGTAGTTGAAGGAGTGGGGATGATGGAGAAGAAGTGGAAGAAGGAGAGCAAGACGTAGAAATGCAAATGGAAGCAGAAGAAGGACAAAAAGAGGGATATGACGAAGGAAAGGAAGAAGAAGAAGGAGATGAAGAGGAAGAAAAGAAAGGAAAGGATAGGATGAAGAAGAAGTGGATGAAAGAGAATAAGAGGAGGCAGGAGAAGTGGAAGAAAGATAAGAAGAGGAAGAAGAAGGAGAGTAACTAGAATTAGTGGAAGAAGGAGAAGAAAAGGAAGACGAAGAAGATGTGCAAAGTGAAGAAGTTGAAGAAGGTGAACAAGAGGAGGAAGAAGAAATAGTGGAAGAAGGTGAGATGAAGGAGAAGAATTGGAAAAAGGAGAAAAGGAGGAAAAGGAAGAAGGAGGGCAAGGGAAGGAAAGAAGAAGCAGAAGAAGTGGAATCGGGAGGAGAAGAGGAAGAAGAAGAAGAAGTGTAAGCATAAGATTTGGGCGACGGAGAAGAAGAGGAAGAGCAACAATGGGAAGCAACAGAAGTGGGGGATGGAGAAAAAGAGGAACGAGAAGACGAAAAGGAAAGAAGAAGAAGTTGTGGAACGAGAAGAAATGGAAGAAGAGGAAGAAGAAGAAGTGTAAGCAGTAGAAGCGGAAGTGGTATGAATCCACTGTCAGTTTAGGATTCTGAAAGGACCCTAGGAATTTAGCTTGCTGCGTTAACAAAATTAATCAACGTGGAATGCAAACAATTGCAAAAAAATAAACTAAATAGAATTACTATCAAACTTTTAGACACAGAATGGAAATTAAAAGTTATTGAAATTCAACGATTAAACGAGTTTTCGATAGTGTAGGACTTTCCTGTCATAGAGTTTAATGGGCAGAATTGAGTATGAATGGAAAAGACAGAAAATGGAATTGGAATTTATAGACTCCACACTTCCAAGGATGGAAGATATGTCAACGAGATTGCACACACAAAGGGGTGAATTACCTTTGATAAATCTCAAAAAGATTTTGGATTGTCAAGAACCCAAAGGAGAAAAAACTCCACTAGTTTTTTATTTCCAAAATATTCTGCCTTACATCTCAGTCTTGCCCAAATTTATATGCATAATAAACTCAGCTTGTGTAGGTTTAGTGGCTTTCTAAATTCAGCTGAAGTTACAAAATAATAAAAACTAATAATGGGCAGCTTAATAACAAAGTGTAACTGCCAAAGTAAATTAAACATGTATACTAATTATAATTGATAACCTAGGTGGCTGCAACTTTAATTAGACAATTCTGGTTGCCCACCATTAACTAAGTAAACTCTAAGAAAATGAGTTTAATTTATTTCAAACTTCTCTTCCATTAAGGTCAAGTATTGCTCTCTTCAGTCCTAAGACAATTAACAATTTTAAACTTTATTTCTTCAATGTTTAGCTCTTTTTGCAAAAGGGCTGCCAATACTTGTTGAATAGCTTCCTTAGCTCTTCTTGTCCTTGCCCTTGTCATAGGTCCTCCAAGTCCTTCAAGCTTGATGTCCTCATCACTCCCCCCCTCTTGAAGAGGATTTGTCCCCAAATCAATAGCATCTTCATCTGGGAATTGGATGCCTATACTTGATGGTGATGTTGTTTATGGCTCTAAAATCAGAACACATCCTCCATGAGCCATCTTTCTTTGGCACCAGAATCACAGGTACAGCACACGGGCTCATGCTATCTCTCACCCAACCTTTGCTCATGAGTTCAGCCACTTGCCTTTCAATCTCCTTAGTTTCTTGTGGGTTGCTCCTATATGCTGGCCGATTGGGTAATGATGCTCTTGGAATTAGATCAATGTGATGCTCAATTCCCCTCAAAGGTGGCAATCCACTAGGTACACTCTCTGGAAAAACATCTTGGAAACTCTGCAAAAGAGGTTTAACACAAGAAGGCAATTCAAAATTTTCAAATTGGTTAGCATGCAAAAACTGACTTGTACAATACAACAAATATAGGGGTTGTCTTGCACAAAGCAGCCTCTTAACTTCCTCTTTTTTTGCTAAACAAGTGTGTTTTTCCTCAAGTGTTTCAATATCTTTCTTTTCTCTATTTTTCCTCTCAAGTGTTTTGCTCTTCCTCTCAAGTGTTTCACTCTTTCTTTCATTTGCTAACTTTTCTCTCATTTTGATTTGATCCTCACACACCTCTTTAGGAGACAAAGGCTTGAGAACCAACTTTTTATCCTGATACATGAAAGAAAATTTGTTAGTGAAGTCGTCATGAATGGCTTTGGTATCATACTGCCACGGCCTTCCCAAAAGGATATGGCTGGCCTCCATGGGAACCACATCACATATGACTTTATCTTGATATTTTCCAATGGAGAACGAAACTATTGCTTGTTGTTTCACTTGAACTTCTTCTCCTTCACTAAGCCATTGAAGTTTATATGGTCTAGGATGCGGTGTAGTGTCCATGTTCATCTTTGACACTAATCTTGAACTCACCACATTGGTACAACTCCCTCCATCAATAATTACCAAACAAACATTACCATTGACTGAACATCTTGTGTGAAAGATGTTCTCCCTTTGAGATGCATCCTCGGCCTTGACTTGACTTCCAAGCATCCTCCTAATCATATACAACTCTCCTTCATTAGCCTTCAATTCTCCATCACTCTCCTCTTCTTCTCCACCACTAGCTTCTGATTGGCTTGTGTATTCCCCATTATCTTTGAGAAGAACAATCTTCTTTGTGGGACACTCATAGGCATAATGACCCATGCCCAAGCACTTGAAACACTTCACTTCTCTAGTCTTTTTAGGAGGATGTTCAGGTTGCTTTTGAGGTGCTTTTCCATGGTTAGAAAGTGATGCATTGCTTGAGGAGGCAGCACCCTCTTTCTTAACTCTATCCTTCCAATTTGAAGCATTATACCCGGTAGAACTTCTTCTTGTTGTAATCTTTCGTTTTATTTGCTGTTCAAATTGAATAGCCTTATGTAAAAGGTCCTCCATCTCCACAAACTCCTGCAACTCAACAACATCTATAATGTCATGATTTAAACCATTAAGGAAGCGAGCCATAGTTAGCTCAGGATCTTCTTCAATTTGGGCTTGGATGATTAGCATCTCCATCTCCTTATAATACTCCTCCACTCCCTTGCTTCCTTGAGATAATTTCTGAAGTTTTAATTTTATATCCCTATGGAAGCTAGAAGGTTTATACCACCTCCTCATGATCCTCTTCATTTCAGCCCAAGTGTCTACCCTAGGCTCCTCATATCTAATCCTCTCCCTTTGCAACTTATTCCACCAAATGAGTGCATAATCAGAAAATTCAGCAGCTGCAAGTCTCACCTTTTGCTCCTCACTATAATTGTTGCAAGAGAACACATGCTCAATTTTTAACTCCCACTCCAAGTATGCATCAAGATCACTCCTACCCTTGAAAGGAGGCACATTCAACTTCACTCCTTCTATTCTTCCTTCATTTCTATTTGGCCTTCCTCCTCCTCCTGCTGGTAGGGTCCTATTCTCCAATTGGTCCAACCTCTCATGGAATTCATCTTGTTGTTGCTTCATCAATCTCTCTAAATGTTGAGATAATGCAGCAATTTGAAGCTGAAGATCATTGTTATTATTTCTTTCTGCCATGATAAACAAACAGGTCAAATATCACAAGAAAAAGTATGTATGTGGTGTTTGAAAATGTTCTCACCCACTCAAGTGTTTGCGCTAAAAAAAAATTGGCTTTTACTATAATGAAACTCTCTTGCCTTTTTCCTCTTTATTCCTCCTTAAGTTCTTAACAAACCAAAAGAGAAAAACTCAAAGACAAACACCAACCTGTGTGTAGGCAAATAAGACACAAGAAAACTAACAAAAATGACTAAAATGAAACCCAACGAAAGCAACAAATACTAGGACAACAACTGAATTTTTTTTTTTACCACCAACAAGACAGAAGAAATTTGTCTCAAAATGAAAACAAAAGGAAGTACGAAAAGAAATGGACAAAAACTGGGCACACAAAAACAAAGGTACAAACAGGCACAACCAGAATTTTGAGTAGAAAATTGTGCAGCCAATTTTAACAGGTAAAGACACAAACAAAGGATAAAATTTTGGCTTAAAATGAAACTAATAGGTGCAGCAAAATTCAGAATTGTATACTAACAAGGTGCAGTATTTTCTTCCTCAATTCAAACACAATATTACCTTAAGAATGAGCTTAAAATTTTTCTAATAACATGAACCATTCAGCCCAATTTTATTTTTTTTAACTCAATTTTTGCATGCTTTCTTTCACTTCTATTTTTTTTTTTTAAAAAAATTCAGAATTGTTTTAAGGACCTAACTTTTGCAATGGTTCAGTCAAAGAAATAACAATAAGGTAATATTATGATATGATGAAAGTTAAGGACAGAAATTACCCAGAATAGCAGCCTTGCAATTCCTAGAAACCGGAGCTCTGATACCAAATGATATGAATCCACTGTCAGTTTAGGATTCTGAAAGGACCCTAGGAATTTAGCTTGCTGCGTTAACAAAATTAATCAACGTGGAATGCAAACAATTGCAAAAAAATAAACTAAATAGAATTACTATCAAACTTTTAGACACAGAATGGAAATTAAAAGTTATTGAAATTCAATGATTAAACGAGTTTTCGATAGTGTAGGACTTTCCTGTCATAGAGTTTAATGGGCAGAATTGAGTATGAATGGAAAAGACAGAAAATGGAATTGGAATTGATAGACTCCACACTTCCAATGATGGAAGATATGTCTACGAGATTGCACACACAAAGGGGTGAATTACCTTTGATAAATCTCAAAAAGATTTTGGATTGTCAAGAACCCAAAGGAGAGAAAACTCCACTAGTTTTTTTATTTCCAAAATATTCTGCCTTACATCTCAGCCTTGCCCAAATTTATATGCCTAATAAACTCAGCTTGTGTAGGTTTAGTGGCTTTCTAAATTCAGCTGAAGTTACAAAATAATAAAAACTAATAATGGGCAGCTTAATAACAAAGTGTAACTGCCAAAGTAAATTAAACACGTATACTAATTATAATTGATAACCTAGGTGGCTGCAACTTTAATTAGACAATTCTGGTTGCCCACCATTAACTAAGTAAACTCTAAGAAAATGAGTTTAATTTATTTCAAACTTCTCTTCCATTAAGGTCAAGTATTACTCTCTTCAGTCCTGAGACAATTAACAATTTTAAACTTTATTTCTTCAATGTTTGGCTCTTTTTGCAAAAGGGCTGCCAATACTTGTTGAATAGCTTCCTTAACTCTTCTTGTCCTTGCCCTTGTCATAGGTCCTCCAAGTCCTTCAAGCTTGATGTCCTCATCAGGAAGAAGGAGACGAAAATGAAGAAGAACAACAAGTAGAAGCAGAAGAAGTGGTAGAAGGAGAGAATAAGAGTAATAGGAGGAAGTAGTGGAATGAAAGGAGGTGAAGAAGAAATGGAAGAAGGAGAGGAAAAGGAAGAAGAAGAAGATGTGGAAAGTGAAGAAGGTGAACAAGAGGAGGAAGAAGAAGTAGTGGACGAAGGTGAGATGAAGAAGAAGAATTGGAACAAGGGGAAAAGGAGGAAAAGGAAGAAAGAGGGGAAGGGAAGGGAAGAAGAAGCAGAAGAAGTGGAATCTAGAGGAGAAGAGGAAGAAGAAGAAAAAGTGTAAGCATAAGATTTGGGGAAAGGAGAAGAAGAGGAAGACCAACAATGGGAAGCAACAGAAGTGGGGGATGGAGAAAAAGAGGAAGGAGAAGACGGAAAGGAAAGAAGAAGAAGTTGTGGAAGGAGAAGAAATGGAAGAAGAGGAAGAAGGAGACGCAAATGAAGAAGAACAACAAGTAGAAGTAGAAGAAATGGTAGAAGGAGAGAATAAGAGGAAGTAGTGGAAGGAAAGGAGATGAAGAAGAAGAAGTGGAAGAAGCAGAACTGGAGGAGGGAGAAGAGGTGGCAGAAGGAGAAGAAGAGGAAGAAGAAGAAGTGGAACAACGAGAAGAAAAGGAAGAAGTGCAAGTGGAAGAAGGAGAACAATAGGAAGAAGAAGAAGAAGTGGAACAAGAAGGAGAAGATGAAGGGCAGGAAGAAGAAGTAGTGTAGGCAGAAGAAGGGCAAGAAGTAGTAGAGAGGGAAGAAGAAGAACAAGTGGATGTAGTAGAAGTGGAAGAAGGTGAACAACAGGAAGAAGAACAAGTAGTTCAAAGAGTGGGGATGATGGAGAAGAAGTGGAAGAAGGAGAACAGGAGGTAGAAATGCAAGTGGAAGTAGAAGAAGGAGAAAACGAGGGATATGATGAAGGAAAGGAAGAAGAAGAAGGAGATGAAGACAAAGAAAAGAAAGGAAAGGAGAGGATGAAGAAGAAGTGGAAGAAAGAGAACAAGAGGAGGCAGGAGAAGTGGAAGAAAGATAAGAAGAGGAAGAAGAAGGAGAACAACTAGAAGAAGTGGAAGAAGGAGAAGAAAAAGAAGGAGAAGAAGATGTGGAAAGTGAAGAAGGTGAACAAGAGGAGGAACAAGAGGTAGTGGAAGGAGGTGAAATGAAGAAGAAGAATTGGAACAAAGGGAAAAGGAGGAAAAGGAAAAAGGAGGGGAAGGGAAGGGAAGAACAAGCAGAAGAAGTGGAATCTGGAGGAGAAGACGAAGAAGAAGAAGAAGTATAAGCATAAGATTTGGGGGAGGGAGAAGGAGAGGAAGAGCAACAATGGGAAGCAACAGAAGTGGGGGATGGAGAAAAAGAGGAAGGAGAAGATGGAAAGGAAACAAGAAGAAGTTGTGGAAGGAGAAGAAATGGAAGAAGAAGAAGTGTAAGCAGAAGAAGCGGAAGAAGGAGACGAAAATGAAGAAGAAAAACAAGTAGAAGTAGAAGAAGTGGTAGAAGGAGAGAATAAGAGGAATATGAGGAAGTAGTGGAATGAAAGGAGATTAAGAAGAAGAAGTGGAAGAAGGAGAATGGGAGGAGGGAGAAGAGGTGGCAGAAGGAGAAGAAGAGGAAGAAGAAGAAGTGGAAGAACGAGAAGAAAAGGAAGAAGTGCAAGTGGAAGAAGGAGAACAATAGGAAGAAGAAGAAGAAGTGGAAGAATGAGAAAAAGAGGAGGAAGAAGAAGCAATGGAAGGAAAGGGGATGGAGAAGAAGTGGAACAAGGAGGAGAAGAAGAAGGGGAGGAAGAAGAAGTAGTGTAGGCAGAAGAAGTAGTAGAAGTGGAAGAAGGTGACAAGAGGAAGGAGAAGAAGTAGTCGAAGGAGTGGGGATGATGGAGAAGAAGTGGAAGAACGAGAACAAGAGGTAGAAATGCAAGTGGAGGCAGAAGAGGGAGAAAAAGAGGGATATGACGAAGGAAAGGAAGAAGAAGAAGTAGATGAAGAGGAAGAAAAGAAAGGAAAGGAGAGGATGAAGAAGAACTGGAAGAAAGACAACAAGAGGAGGCAGGAGAAGTGAAAGAAAGATAAGAAGAGGAAGAAGATGGAGATTAACTAGAAGAAGTGGAAGAAGGAGAAGAAAAGGAAGAAGTAGAAGAAGTAGTCGAAGGAGGTGAGATGAAGAAGAAGAACTGGAACAAGGAGACAAGGAGGAAAAGGAAGAAGGAGGGGAAGGGAAGGGAAGAAGAAGCAGAAGAAGTGGAATCTGGAGGAGAAGAGCAAGAAGAAGAAGAAGTGTAAGCATAAGATTTGGGGGAAGGAGAAGAAGAGGAAGAGCAACAATGGGAACCAAAAGAAGTGGGGGATGGAGAAAAAGAGGAAGGAGAAGACGGAAAGGAAAGAAGAAGAAGTTGTGGAAGGAGAAGAAATGGAAGAAGAGGAAGAAGAAGAAGTGTAAGCAGAAGAAGCGGAAGAAAGAGATGAAAATGAAGAAGAACAACAAGTAGAAGTAGAAGAAGTGGTAGAAGGAGAGAAGAAGAGGAATAGGAGGAAGTAGTAGAATGAAAGGAGATGAAGAAGAAGAAGTGGAACAAGGAGAACGGGAGAAGGGAGAAGAGGTGGCAGAAGGAGAAGAAGAGGAAGAAGAAGAAGTGGAAGAACGAGATGAAAAGGAAGAAGTGCAAGTGGATGAACGAGAAGTGGAAGAAAGAGAACAAGAGGAGGCAGGAGAAGTGGAAGAAAGATAAGAAGAGGAAGAAGAAGGAGAGTAACTAGAAGAAGTGGAAGAAGGAGAAAAAAAGGAACAAGCAGAAGAAGTGGAATCTGGAGGAGAAGAGGAAGAAGAAGAAGAAGTGTAAGCATAAGATTTGGGGGAAGGACAAGAAGAGGAAGAGCAACAATGGGAAGCAACAGAAGTGGGGGATGGAGAAAAAGAGGAAGGAGAAGACGGAAAGGAAAGAAGAAGAAGTTGTGGAAGGACAAGAAATGGAAGAAGAGGAAGAAAAAGAAGTGTAAGCAGAAGAAGCGGAAGAAGGAGACGAAAATGAAGAAGAACAACAAGTAGAAGTAGAAGAAGTGGTAGAAGGAGAGAATAAGAGGAATAGGAGGAAGTAGTGGAATGAAAGGAGATGAAGAAGAAGAAGAAGTGGAAGAAGGAGAACGGGAGGAGGGAGAAGAGGTGGCAGAAGGAGAAGAAGAGGAAGTAGAAGAAGTGGAAGAACGAGAAGAAAAAGGAAGAAGTGCAAGTGGAAAAAGGTGAACAAGAGGAAGAAGAAGAAGTAGTTGAAGGAGTGGGGATGATGGAGAATAAGTGGAAGAAGGAGAACAAGAGGTAGAAATACAAGTGGAAGCAGAAGAAGGAGAAAAAGAGGGATATGACGAAGGAAAGGAAGAAGAAGAAGGAGATGAAGAGGAAGAAAAGAAAGGAAAGGAGAGGATGAAGAAGAAGCGGAACAAAGAGAACAAGAGGAGGCAGGAGAAGTGGAAGAAAGATAAGAAGAGTAAGAAGAAGGGAGAGTAACTAGAAGAAGTGCAAGTGGAAGAAGGAGAAGAAAAGGAAGAAGAAGAAGATGTGGAAAGTGAAGAAGTTGAAGAATGTGAACAAGAGGAGGAAAAAGAAGTAGTGGAAGGAGGTGAGATGAAGAATAAGAATTGAAACAAGGAGAAAAGAAGGAATAGGAAGAAGGAGGGGAAGGGAAGGGAAGAAGAAGCAGAATAAGGGGAATCTGGAGAAGAAGAGGACGAAGAAGAAGAAGTGAAAGCATAAGATTTGGGGGAAGGAGAAGAAGAGGAAGAGCAACAATGGGAACCAACAGAAGTGGGGGATGGAGAAAAAGAGGAAGGAGATGACGGAAAGGAAAGAAGAAGAAGTTGTGGAAGGAGAAGAAATGGAAGAAGAGGAAGAAGAAGAAGTGTAAGCAGAAGAAGCAGAAGAAGGAGCCGAGAATTAAGAAGAACAACAACTAGAAGTAGAAGAAGTGGTAGAGGTAGTGGAATGAAAGGAGATGAAGAAGAAGAAGTGGAAGAAGGAGAACGGCAGGAGGGATAAGAGGTGGAAAAAGGAGAAGAAGAGGAAGAAGAAGAAGTGGAAGAACGAGAATAAAAGGAAGAAGTGCAAGTGGAAGAAGGAGAACAATAGGAAGAAGAAGAAGTGGAAGAATGGGAAAAAGAGGAGGAAGAAGAAGTAATGGAAGGAAAGGGGATGAAGAAGAAGTGGAACAAGGAGGATTAGAAGAAGGGGAGGAAGAAGAAGTAGTGTAGGCAGAAGAAGGGAAAGAAGGAGAAGAGAGGGAAGAAGAACAACAAGTGGATGTAGTAGAAGTGGAAGAAGGTGAACAAGAGGAAGAAGAAGAAGTAGTTGAAGGAGTGGGGATGAAGTGGAAGACGAAGAACAAGAGGTAGAAATGCAAGTGGAAGCAGAAGAAGGAGAAAAAGAGGGATATGAGGAAGGAAAGGAAGAAGAAGAAGGATATGAAGACGAAGAAAAGAAAGGAAAGGAGAGGATGAAGAAGAAGTGGAAGAAAGAGAACAAGAGGAGGCATGAGAAGTGGAAGAAAGATAAGAAGAGGAAGAAGAAGGAGAGTAACTAGAAGAAGTGGAAGAAGGAGAAGAAAAGGAAGAAGAAGAAGATGTGGAAAGTGAACAAGTTGAAGAAGGTGAACAAGAGGAGGAAGAAGAAGTAATGGAAGGAGGTGAGATGAAGAAGAAGAATTGGAACAAGGAGAAAAGGACGAAAAGGAAGAAAGAGGGGAAGGGAAGGGAAGAAGAAGCAGAAGAAGTGGAATCTGGAGGAGAAGAGGAAGAGTAAGCATAAGATTTGGGGGAAGGAGAAGAAGAGGAGAGCAACAATGGAAAGCAACAGAAGTGGGGGATGGAGAAAAAGATGAAGGAGAAGACGGAAAGGAAAGAAAAAGAAGTTGTGGAAGGAGAAGAAATGGAAGAAGAGGAAGAAGAAGTGTAAGCAGAAGAAGCGGAAGAAGGAGACGAAAATGACGAAGAATAACGGGTACAAGTAGAAGAAGTGGGAGAAGGAGAGAATAAGAGGAATAGGAGGAAGTAGTGGAATGAAAGGAGATGAAGAAGAAGAAGTGGAAGAAGGAGAACGGGAGGAGGGAGAACAGGTGGCAGAAGGAGAAGAAGAAGAAGTGGAACAACGAGAAGAAAAGGAAGAAGTGCAAGTGGAAGAAGGAGAACAATAGGAAGAAGAAGAAGAAGTGGAAGAATGAGAAAAAGAGGAGGAAGAAAAACAATTGAAGGAAAGGGGATGAAGAAGAAGTGGAACAAGGAGGAGAAGAAGAAGGGGAGGAAGAAGAAGTAGTGTAGGCACAAGAAAGGCAGGAAGGATAAGAGAGGGAAGAAGAACAAGTGGATGTAGTAGAAGTGGAAGAAGGTGAACAAAAGGAAGAAGAAGAAGTAGTTGAAGGAGTGGGGATGATGGAGAAGAAGTGGAAGAAGGAGAACAAGAGGTAGAAATGCAAGTTGAAGCAGAATAAGGAGAAAAAGAGGGATATAAGGAAGGAAAGGAAGAAGAAGAAGGAGATGAAGAGGAAGAAAAGAAATGAAAGGGGAGGATGAAGAAGAAGTGGATGAAAGAGAACAAGAGGAGGCAGGAGAAGTGGAAGAAGGAGAAGAAAAGGAAGAAGAAGAAGATGTGGAAAGTGAAGAGGTTGAAGAAGGTGAACAAGAGGAGGAAGAAGTAGTGGAAGGAGGTGAGATGAAGAAGAAGAATTGGCACAAGGAGAAAAGGAAGAAAAGGAAGAAGGAGTGGAAGGGAAGGAAAGAAGAAGCAAAAGAAGTTGAATCTGGAGGAGAAGAGGAAGAAGAAGAAGAAGTGTAAGCATAAGATTTCGGGGAGGGAGAAGGAGAGGAAGAGCAACAATGGGAAGCAACAGAAGTGGGGGATGGAGAAAAAGAGGAAGGAGAAGACGGAAAGGAAAGAAGAAGAAGTTGTGGAAGGAGAAGAAATGGAAGAAGAAGAAGTGTAAGCAGAAGAAGCGGAAGTAGGAGACAAAAATGAAGAAATAAAACAAGTAGAAGTAGAAGAAGTGGTAGAAGGAGAGAATAAGAGGAATAGGAGGAAGTAGTGGAATGAAAGGAGATGAAGAAGAAGAAGTGGAAGAAGGAGAACGGGAGGAGGAAGAAGAGGTGGCAGAAGGAGAAGAAGAGGAAGAAGAAGAAGTGGAAGAACGAGAAGAAAAGGAGTGGAAGAAGGAGAACAATAGGAAGAAGAAGAAGAGGTGGAAGAATGAGAGAAAGAGGAGGAAGAAGAAGCAATGGAAGGAAAGGGGATGAAGCAGAAGTGGAACAAGGAGGACAAGAAGAAGGGGAGGACGAAGAAGTATTGTAGGTAGAAGAATGGCAAGAAGGAGAAGAGAGGGAAGAAGAAGAACAAGTGGATGTAGTAGAAGTGGAAGAAGGTGAACAAGAGGAAGAAGAAGAAGTAGTTGAAGGAGTGGGGATGATGGAGAAGAAGTGGAAGAAGGAGAACAAGAGGTAGAAATGCAAGTGGAAGCAGAAGAAGGAGAAAAAGAGGAATATGACGAAGGAAAGAAGAAGACGAAGGAGATGAAGAGGAAGAAAAGAAAGGAACGGAGAGGATGAAGAAGAAGTTGTGGAAGGAGAAGAAATGGAAGAAGAGGAAGAACAAGAAGTGTCTGCACAAGAAGCGGAAGAAGGAGACGAAAATGAAGAAGAACAACAAGAAGAAGTAGAAGAAGTGGTAGAAGGAGAGAATAAGAGGAATAGGAGGAAGTAGTGGAATGAAAGGAGATGAAGAAGAAAAAGTGGAAGAAGGAGAACGGGAGGAGGGAGAAGAGGTGGCAGAAGGAGAAAAAGAGGAAGAAGAAGAAGTGGAAGAATGAGAAGAAAAGGAAGAAGTGCAAGTGGTAGAAGGAGAACAATAGGAAGAAAAAGAACAAGTGGAAGTATGAGAAAAAGAGGAGGAGGAAGAAGCAATGGTAGGAAAGGGGATGAAGAAGAAGTGGAACAAGGAGGAGAAGAAGAAGGGGAGGAAGAAGAAGTAGTGTAGGCAGAAGAAGGGCAAGAAGGAGAAAAGAGGGAAGAAGAAGAACAAGTGGATGTAGTAGAATTGGAAGAAGCAGAACAAGAGGAAGAAGAAGAAGTAGTTGAAGGAGTGGGGATGATGGAGAGGAAGTGGAAGAAGGAGAACAAGAGGTAGAAATGCAAGTGGAAGCAGAAGAAGCAGAAAAAGAGGGATATGACGAAGGAAAGGAAGAAGAAGAAGGAGATGAAGAGGAAGAAAAGGAAGGAAAGGAGAGGATGAAGAAGAAGTGGAAGAAAGAAAACAAGAGGAGGCAGGAGAACTGGAAGAAAGATAAGAAGAGGAAGAAGAAGGAGAGTAACTAGAAGAAGTGGAAGCAGGAGAAGAAAAGGAAGAAGAAGAAGATGTGGAAAGTGAAGAAGGTGGGATGAAGAAGAAGAATTGGAACAAGGAGAAAAGGAGGAAAAGGAAGAAGAAGCAGAAGAAGCGGAATCTGGAGGAGAAGAGGAAGAAGAAGAAGAAGTCTAGAGAAGAAGAGGAAGAGCAACAATGGGAAGCAACAGAAGTGGGGGATGGAGAAAAAGAGGAAGGAGAAGACGGAAAAGAAAGAAGAAGAAGTTGTGGAAGGAGAAGAAATGGAAGAAGAGGAAGAAGAAGAAGTGTAAGTAGAAGAAGCGGAAGAAGGAGACGAAAATGAAGAGGAACAACAATAAGTAGAGGGTGAACAAGAAGTGGAAGAAGGTGAACAAGAATAAGAAGAAGAAGTAGTTGAAGGAGTGGGGATGATGGAGAAGAAGTGGAAGAAGGAGAACAAGAGGTAGAAATGCAAGTGGAAGCAGAAGAAGGAGCAAAAGAGGGATATGAGGAAGGAAAGGAAGAAGAAGAAGGAGATGAAGAGAAAGAAAAGAAAGGAAAGGAGAGGATGAAGAAGAAGTGGAAGAAAGGGAACAAGAGGAGGCAGGAGAAGTGGAAGAAAGATAAGAAGAGGAAGAAGAAGGAGAGTAACTAAAAGAAGTGGAAGAATGAGAAGAAAAGGAAGAAGAAGAAGATGTGGAAAGTGAAGAAGTTGAAGAAGGTGAACAAGAGGAGGAAGAAGGAGAATGGGAGGAGGGAGAAGAGGTGGCAGAAGGAGAAGTAGAGGAAGAAGAAGAAGTGGAAGAACGAGAAGAAAAGGAAGAAGTGCAAGTGGAAGAAGGAGAACAATAGGAAGAAGAAGAAGTGGTAGAATGAGAAAAAGAGGAGGAAGAAGAAGCAATGAAGGAAAGGGGATGAAGAAGAAGTGCAACAAGGAGGAGAAGAAGAAGGGGAGGAAGAAGAAGTAGTGTAGGCAGAAGAAGGGCAAGAAGGAGAAGAGAGGGAAGAAGAAGAAGGAGTGGATGTAGTAGAAGTGGAAGAAGGTGTACAAGAGGAAGAAGAAGAAGTAGTTGAAGGAGTGGGGATGATGGAGAAGAAGTGGAAGAAGGAGAGCAAGACGTAGAAATGCAAATGGAAGCAGAAGAAGGACAAAAAGAGGGATATGACGAAGGAAAGGAAGAAGAAGAAGGAGATGAAGAGGAAGAAAAGAAAGGAAAGGATAGGATGAAGAAGAAGTGGATGAAAGAGAATAAGAGGAGGCAGGAGAAGTGGAAGAAAGATAAGAAGAGGAAGAAGAAGGAGAGTAACTAGAATTAGTGGAAGAAGGAGAAGAAAAGGAAGACGAAGAAGATGTGCAAAGTGAAGAAGTTGAAGAAGGTGAACAAGAGGAGGAAGAAGAAATAGTGGAAGAAGGTGAGATGAAGGAGAAGAATTGGAAAAAGGAGAAAAGGAGGAAAAGGAAGAAGGAGGGCAAGGGAAGGAAAGAAGAAGCAGAAGAAGTGGAATCGGGAGGAGAAGAGGAAGAAGAAGAAGAAGTGTAAGCATAAGATTTGGGCGACGGAGAAGAAGAGGAAGAGCAACAATGGGAAGCAACAGAAGTGGGGGATGGAGAAAAAGAGGAACGAGAAGACGAAAAGGAAAGAAGAAGAAGTTGTGGAACGAGAAGAAATGGAAGAAGAGGAAGAAGAAGAAGTGTAAGCAGTAGAAGCGGAAGTGGTATGAATCCACTGTCAGTTTAGGATTCTGAAAGGACCCTAGGAATTTAGCTTGCTGCGTTAACAAAATTAATCAACGTGGAATGCAAACAATTGCAAAAAAATAAACTAAATAGAATTACTATCAAACTTTTAGACACAGAATGGAAATTAAAAGTTATTGAAATTCAACGATTAAACGAGTTTTCGATAGTGTAGGACTTTCCTGTCATAGAGTTTAATGGGCAGAATTGAGTATGAATGGAAAAGACAGAAAATGGAATTGGAATTTATAGACTCCACACTTCCAAGGATGGAAGATATGTCAACGAGATTGCACACACAAAGGGGTGAATTACCTTTGATAAATCTCAAAAAGATTTTGGATTGTCAAGAACCCAAAGGAGAAAAAACTCCACTAGTTTTTTATTTCCAAAATATTCTGCCTTACATCTCAGTCTTGCCCAAATTTATATGCATAATAAACTCAGCTTGTGTAGGTTTAGTGGCTTTCTAAATTCAGCTGAAGTTACAAAATAATAAAAACTAATAATGGGCAGCTTAATAACAAAGTGTAACTGCCAAAGTAAATTAAACATGTATACTAATTATAATTGATAACCTAGGTGGCTGCAACTTTAATTAGACAATTCTGGTTGCCCACCATTAACTAAGTAAACTCTAAGAAAATGAGTTTAATTTATTTCAAACTTCTCTTCCATTAAGGTCAAGTATTGCTCTCTTCAGTCCTGAGACAATTAACAATTTTAAACTTTATTTCTTCAATGTTTAGCTCTTTTTGCAAAAGGGCTGCCAATACTTGTTGAATAGCTTCCTTAGCTCTTCTTGTCCTTGCCCTTGTCATAGGTCCTCCAAGTCCTTCAAGCTTGATGTCCTCATCACTCCCCCCCTCTTGAAGAGGATTTGTCCCCAAATCAATAGCATCTTCATCTGGGAATTGGATGCCTATACTTGATGGTGATGTTGTTTATGGCTCTAAAATCAGAACACATCCTCCATGAGCCATCTTTCTTTGGCACCAGAATCACAGGTACAGCACACGGGCTCATGCTATCTCTCACCCAACCTTTGCTCATGAGTTCAGCCACTTGCCTTTCAATCTCCTTAGTTTCTTGTGGGTTGCTCCTATATGCTGGCCGATTGGGTAATGATGCTCTTGGAATTAGATCAATGTGATGCTCAATTCCCCTCAAAGGTGGCAATCCACTAGGTACACTCTCTGGAAAAACATCTTGGAAACTCTGCAAAAGAGGTTTAACACAAGAAGGCAATTCAAAATTTTCAAATTGGTTAGCATGCAAAAACTGACTTGTACAATACAACAAATATAGGGGTTGTCTTGCACAAAGCAGCCTCTTAACTTCCTCTTTTTTTGCTAAACAAGTGTGTTTTTCCTCAAGTGTTTCAATATCTTTCTTTTCTCTATTTTTCCTCTCAAGTGTTTTGCTCTTCCTCTCAAGTGTTTCACTCTTTCTTTCATTTGCTAACTTTTCTCTCATTTTGATTTGATCCTCACACACCTCTTTAGGAGACAAAGGCTTGAGAACCAACTTTTTATCCTGATACATGAAAGAAAATTTGTTAGTGAAGTCGTCATGAATGGCTTTGGTATCATACTGCCACGGCCTTCCCAAAAGGATATGGCTGGCCTCCATGGGAACCACATCACATATGACTTTATCTTGATATTTTCCAATGGAGAACGAAACTATTGCTTGTTGTTTCACTTGAACTTCTTCTCCTTCACTAAGCCATTGAAGTTTATATGGTCTAGGATGCGGTGTAGTGTCCATGTTCATCTTTGACACTAATCTTGAACTCACCACATTGGTACAACTCCCTCCATCAATAATTACCAAACAAACATTACCATTGACTGAACATCTTGTGTGAAAGATGTTCTCCCTTTGAGATGCATCCTCGGCCTTGACTTGACTTCCAAGCATCCTCCTAATCATATACAACTCTCCTTCATTAGCCTTCAATTCTCCATCACTCTCCTCTTCTTCTCCACCACTAGCTTCTGATTGGCTTGTGTATTCCCCATTATCTTTGAGAAGAACAATCTTCTTTGTGGGACACTCATAGGCATAATGACCCATGCCCAAGCACTTGAAACACTTCACTTCTCTAGTCTTTTTAGGAGGATGTTCAGGTTGCTTTTGAGGTGCTTTTCCATGGTTAGAAAGTGATGCATTGCTTGAGGAGGCAGCACCCTCTTTCTTAACTCTATCCTTCCAATTTGAAGCATTATACCCGGTAGAACTTCTTCTTGTTGTAATCTTTCGTTTTATTTGCTGTTCAAATTGAATAGCCTTATGTAAAAGGTCCTCCATCTCCACAAACTCCTGCAACTCAACAACATCTATAATGTCATGATTTAAACCATTAAGGAAGCGAGCCATAGTTAGCTCAGGATCTTCTTCAATTTGGGCTTGGATGATTAGCATCTCCATCTCCTTATAATACTCCTCCACTCCCTTGCTTCCTTGAGATAATTTCTGAAGTTTTAATTTTATATCCCTATGGAAGCTAGAAGGTTTATACCACCTCCTCATGATCCTCTTCATTTCAGCCCAAGTGTCTACCCTAGGCTCCTCATATCTAATCCTCTCCCTTTGCAACTTATTCCACCAAATGAGTGCATAATCAGAAAATTCAGCAGCTGCAAGTCTCACCTTTTGCTCCTCACTATAATTGTTGCAAGAGAACACATGCTCAATTTTTAACTCCCACTCCAAGTATGCATCAAGATCACTCCTACCCTTGAAAGGAGGCACATTCAACTTCACTCCTTCTATTCTTCCTTCATTTCTATTTGGCCTTCCTCCTCCTCCTGCTGGTAGGGTCCTATTCTCCAATTGGTCCAACCTCTCATGGAATTCATCTTGTTGTTGCTTCATCAATCTCTCTAAATGTTGAGATAATGCAGCAATTTGAAGCTGAAGATCATTGTTATTATTTCTTTCTGCCATGATAAACAAACAGGTCAAATATCACAAGAAAAAGTATGTATGTGGTGTTTGAAAATGTTCTCACCCACTCAAGTGTTTGCGCTAAAAAAAAATTGGCTTTTACTATAATGAAACTCTCTTGCCTTTTTCCTCTTTATTCCTCCTTAAGTTCTTAACAAACCAAAAGAGAAAAACTCAAAGACAAACACCAACCTGTGTGTAGGCAAATAAGACACAAGAAAACTAACAAAAATGACTAAAATGAAACCCAACGAAAGCAACAAATACTAGGACAACAACTGAATTTTTTTTTTTACCACCAACAAGACAGAAGAAATTTGTCTCAAAATGAAAACAAAAGGAAGTACGAAAAGAAATGGACAAAAACTGGGCACACAAAAACAAAGGTACAAACAGGCACAACCAGAATTTTGAGTAGAAAATTGTGCAGCCAATTTTAACAGGTAAAGACACAAACAAAGGATAAAATTTTGGCTTAAAATGAAACTAATAGGTGCAGCAAAATTCAGAATTGTATACTAACAAGGTGCAGTATTTTCTTCCTCAATTCAAACACAATATTACCTTAAGAATGAGCTTAAAATTTTTCTAATAACATGAACCATTCAGCCCAATTTTATTTTTTTTAACTCAATTTTTGCATGCTTTCTTTCACTTCTATTTTTTTTTTTAAAAAAAATTCAGAATTGTTTTAAGGACCTAACTTTTGCAATGGTTCAGTCAAAGAAATAACAATAAGGTAATATTATGATATGATGAAAGTTAAGGACAGAAATTACCCAGAATAGCAGCCTTGCAATTCCTAGAAACCGGAGCTCTGATACCAAATGATATGAATCCACTGTCAGTTTAGGATTCTGAAAGGACCCTAGGAATTTAGCTTGCTGCGTTAACAAAATTAATCAACGTGGAATGCAAACAATTGCAAAAAAATAAACTAAATAGAATTACTATCAAACTTTTAGACACAGAATGGAAATTAAAAGTTATTGAAATTCAATGATTAAACGAGTTTTCGATAGTGTAGGACTTTCCTGTCATAGAGTTTAATGGGCAGAATTGAGTATGAATGGAAAAGACAGAAAATGGAATTGGAATTGATAGACTCCACACTTCCAATGATGGAAGATATGTCTACGAGATTGCACACACAAAGGGGTGAATTACCTTTGATAAATCTCAAAAAGATTTTGGATTGTCAAGAACCCAAAGGAGAGAAAACTCCACTAGTTTTTTTATTTCCAAAATATTCTGCCTTACATCTCAGCCTTGCCCAAATTTATATGCCTAATAAACTCAGCTTGTGTAGGTTTAGTGGCTTTCTAAATTCAGCTGAAGTTACAAAATAATAAAAACTAATAATGGGCAGCTTAATAACAAAGTGTAACTGCCAAAGTAAATTAAACACGTATACTAATTATAATTGATAACCTAGGTGGCTGCAACTTTAATTAGACAATTCTGGTTGCCCACCATTAACTAAGTAAACTCTAAGAAAATGAGTTTAATTTATTTCAAACTTCTCTTCCATTAAGGTCAAGTATTACTCTCTTCAGTCCTGAGACAATTAACAATTTTAAACTTTATTTCTTCAATGTTTGGCTCTTTTTGCAAAAGGGCTGCCAATACTTGTTGAATAGCTTCCTTAACTCTTCTTGTCCTTGCCCTTGTCATAGGTCCTCCAAGTCCTTCAAGCTTGATGTCCTCATCAGGAAGAAGGAGACGAAAATGAAGAAGAACAACAAGTAGAAGCAGAAGAAGTGGTAGAAGGAGAGAATAAGAGTAATAGGAGGAAGTAGTGGAATGAAAGGAGGTGAAGAAGAAATGGAAGAAGGAGAGGAAAAGGAAGAAGAAGAAGATGTGGAAAGTGAAGAAGGTGAACAAGAGGAGGAAGAAGAAGTAGTGGACGAAGGTGAGATGAAGAAGAAGAATTGGAACAAGGGGAAAAGGAGGAAAAGGAAGAAAGAGGGGAAGGGAAGGGAAGAAGAAGCAGAAGAAGTGGAATCTAGAGGAGAAGAGGAAGAAGAAGAAAAAGTGTAAGCATAAGATTTGGGGAAAGGAGAAGAAGAGGAAGACCAACAATGGGAAGCAACAGAAGTGGGGGATGGAGAAAAAGAGGAAGGAGAAGACGGAAAGGAAAGAAGAAGAAGTTGTGGAAGGAGAAGAAATGGAAGAAGAGGAAGAAGGAGACGCAAATGAAGAAGAACAACAAGTAGAAGTAGAAGAAATGGTAGAAGGAGAGAATAAGAGGAATAGGAGGAAGTAGTGGAAGGAAAGGAGATGAAGAAGAAGAAGTGGAAGAAGCAGAACTGGAGGAGGGAGAAGAGGTGGCAGAAGGAGAAGAAGAGGAAGAAGAAGAAGTGGAACAACGAGAAGAAAAGGAAGAAGTGCAAGTGGAAGAAGGAGAACAATAGGAAGAAGAAGAAGAAGTGGAACAAGAAGGAGAAGATGAAGGGCAGGAAGAAGAAGTAGTGTAGGCAGAAGAAGGGCAAGAAGTAGTAGAGAGGGAAGAAGAAGAACAAGTGGATGTAGTAGAAGTGGAAGAAGGTGAACAACAGGAAGAAGAAGAAGTAGTTCAAGGAGTGGGGATGATGGAGAAGAAGTGGAAGAAGGAGAACAGGAGGTAGAAATGCAAGTGGAAGTAGAAGAAGGAGAAAACGAGGGATATGATGAAGGAAAGGAAGAAGAAGAAGGAGATGAAGACAAAGAAAAGAAAGGAAAGGAGAGGATGAAGAAGAAGTGGAAGAAAGAGAACAAGAGGAGGCAGGAGAAGTGGAAGAAAGATAAGAAGAGGAAGAAGAAGGAGAACAACTAGAAGAAGTGGAAGAAGGAGAAGAAAAAGAAGGAGAAGAAGATGTGGAAAGTGAAGAAGGTGAACAAGAGGAGGAACAAGAGGTAGTGGAAGGAGGTGAAATGAAGAAGAAGAATTGGAACAAAGGGAAAAGGAGGAAAAGGAAAAAGGAGGGGAAGGGAAGGGAAGAACAAGCAGAAGAAGTGGAATCTGGAGGAGAAGACGAAGAAGAAGAAGAAGTATAAGCATAAGATTTGGGGGAGGGAGAAGGAGAGGAAGAGCAACAATGGGAAGCAACAGAAGTGGGGGATGGAGAAAAAGAGGAAGGAGAAGATGGAAAGGAAACAAGAAGAAGTTGTGGAAGGAGAAGAAATGGAAGAAGAAGAAGTGTAAGCAGAAGAAGCGGAAGAAGGAGACGAAAATGAAGAAGAAAAACAAGTAGAAGTAGAAGAAGTGGTAGAAGGAGAGAATAAGAGGAATATGAGGAAGTAGTGGAATGAAAGGAGATTAAGAAGAAGAAGTGGAAGAAGGAGAATGGGAGGAGGGAGAAGAGGTGGCAGAAGGAGAAGAAGAGGAAGAAGAAGAAGTGGAAGAACGAGAAGAAAAGGAAGAAGTGCAAGTGGAAGAAGGAGAACAATAGGAAGAAGAAGAAGAAGTGGAAGAATGAGAAAAAGAGGAGGAAGAAGAAGCAATGGAAGGAAAGGGGATGGAGAAGAAGTGGAACAAGGAGGAGAAGAAGAAGGGGAGGAAGAAGAAGTAGTGTAGGCAGAAGAAGTAGTAGAAGTGGAAGAAGGTGACAAGAGGAAGGAGAAGAAGTAGTCGAAGGAGTGGGGATGATGGAGAAGAAGTGGAAGAACGAGAACAAGAGGTAGAAATGCAAGTGGAGGCAGAAGAGGGAGAAAAAGAGGGATATGACGAAGGAAAGGAAGAAGAAGAAGTAGATGAAGAGGAAGAAAAGAAAGGAAAGGAGAGGATGAAGAAGAACTGGAAGAAAGACAACAAGAGGAGGCAGGAGAAGTGAAAGAAAGATAAGAAGAGGAAGAAGATGGAGATTAACTAGAAGAAGTGGAAGAAGGAGAAGAAAAGGAAGAAGTAGAAGAAGTAGTCGAAGGAGGTGAGATGAAGAAGAAGAACTGGAACAAGGAGACAAGGAGGAAAAGGAAGAAGGAGGGGAAGGGAAGGGAAGAAGAAGCAGAAGAAGTGGAATCTGGAGGAGAAGAGCAAGAAGAAGAAGAAGTGTAAGCATAAGATTTGGGGGCAGGAGAAGAAGAGGAAGAGCAACAATGGGAACCAAAAGAAGTGGGGGATGGAGAAAAAGAGGAAGGAGAAGACGGAAAGGAAAGAAGAAGAAGTTGTGGAAGGAGAAGAAATGGAAGAAGAGGAAGAAGAAGAAGTGTAAGCAGAAGAAGCGGAAGAAAGAGATGAAAATGAAGAAGAACAACAAGTAGAAGTAGAAGAAGTGGTAGAAGGAGAGAATAAGAGGAATAGGAGGAAGTAGTAGAATGAAAGGAGATGAAGAAGAAGAAGTGGAACAAGGAGAACGGGAGGAGGGAGAAGAGGTAGCAGAAGGAGAAGAAGAGGAAGAAGAAGAAGTGGAAGAACGAGATGAAAAGGAAGAAGTGCAAGTGGATGAACGAGAAGTGGAAGAAAGAGAACAAGAGGAGGCAGGAGAAGTGGAAGAAAGATAAGAAGAGGAAGAAGAAGGAGAGTAACTAGAAGAAGTGGAAGAAGGAGAAAAAAAGGAACAAGCAGAAGAAGTGGAATCTGGAGGAGAAGAGGAAGAAGAAGAAGAAGTGTAAGCATAAGATTTGGGGGAAGGACAAGAAGAGGAAGAGCAACAATGGGAAGCAACAGAAGTGGGGGATGGAGAAAAAGAGGAAGGAGAAGACGGAAAGGAAAGAAGAACAAGTTGTGGAAGGACAAGAAATGGAAGAAGAGGAAGAAAAAGAAGTGTAAGCAGAAGAAGCGGAAGAAGGAGACGAAAATGAAGAAGAACAACAAGTAGAAGTAGAAGAAGTGGTAGAAGGAGAGAATAAGAGGAATAGGAGGAAGTTGTGGAATGAAAGGAGATGAAGAAGAAGAAGAAGTGGAAGAAGGAGAACGGGAGGAGGGAGAAGAGGTGGCAGAAGGAGAAGAAGAGGAAGTAGAAGAAGTGGAAGAACGAGAAGAAAAAGGAAGAAGTGCAAGTGGAAAAAGGTGAACAAGAGGAAGAAGAAGAAGTAGTTGAAGGAGTGGGGATGATGGAGAATAAGTGGAAGAAGGAGAACAAGAGGTAGAAATACAAGTGGAAGCAGAAGAAGGAGAAAAAGAGGGATATGACGAAGGAAAGGAAGAAGAAGAAGGAGATGAAGAGGAAGAAAAGAAAGGAAAGGAGAGGATGAAGAAGAAGCGGAACAAAGAGAACAAGAGGAGGCAGGAGAAGTGGAAGAAAGATAAGAAGAGTAAGAAGAAGGGAGAGTAACTAGAAGAAGTGCAAGTGGAAGAAGGAGAAGAAAAGGAAGAAGAAGAAGATGTGGAAAGTGAAGAAGTTGAAGAATGTGAACAAGAGGAGGAAAAAGAATTAGTGGAAGGAGGTGAGATGAAGAATAAGAATTGAAACAAGGAGAAAAGAAGGAATAGGAAGAAGGAGGGGAAGGGAAGGGAAGAAGAAGCAGAATAAGGGGAATCTGGAGAAGAAGAGGACGAAGAAGAAGAAGTGAAAGCATAAGATTTGGGGGAAGGAGAAGAAGAGGAAGAGCAACAATGGGAACCAACAGAAGTGGGGGATGGAGAAAAAGAGGAAGGAGATGACGGAAAGGAAAGAAGAAGAAGTTGTGGAAGGAGAAGAAATGGAAGAAGAGGAAGAAGAAGAAGTGTAAGCAGAAGAAGCAGAAGAAGGAGCCGAGAATTAAGAAGAACAACAACTAGAAGTAGAAGAAGTGGTAGAGGTAGTGGAATGAAAGGAGATGAAGAAGAAGAAGTGGAAGAAGGAGAACGGCAGGAGGGATAAGAGGTGGAAAAAGGAGAAGAAGAGGAAGAAGAAGAAGTGGAAGAACGAGAATAAAAGGAAGAAGTGCAAGTGGAAGAAGGAGAACAATAGGAAGAAGAAGAAGAAGAAGTGGAAGAATGAGAAAAAGATGAGGAAGAAGAAGCAATGGAAGGAAAGGGGATGAAAAAGAATTGGAACAAGGAGGAGAAGAAGAAGGGGAGGAAGAAGAAGGGCAAGAAGCAGAAGAGAGGGAAGAAGAAGAACAGGTGGATGTAGTAGAAGTGGAAGAAGGTGAACAAGAGGAAGAAGAAGAAGTAGTTGAAGGAGTAGGGATGATGGAGAAGAAGTGGAAGAAGGAGAACAAGAGGAACAAATGCAAGTGGAAGTAGAAGAAGGAGAAAAAGAGGGATATCACGAAGGAAAGGAAGAAGAAGAAGGAGATGAAGAGGAAGAAAAGAAAGGAAAGGAGAGGATGAAGAAGAAGTGGAAGAAAGAGAACAAGACGAGGTAGGAGAAGTGGAAGAAACATAAGAAGAGGAAGAAGAAGGATAGTAACTAGAAGAAGTGGAAGAAGGAGAAGGAAAGGAAGAAGAAGAAGATATGGAAAGTGAAGAAGGTGAACAAGAGGAGGAAGAAGAAGTAGTGGAAGGAAGTGAGATAAAGAACAAGAATTGAAACAAGGAGAAAAGGAGGAAAAGGAAGAAGGAGGGGAAGGGAAGGGAAAAAGAAGCAGAAGAAGTGGAATCTGGAGGAGAAGAGGACGAAGAAGAAGAAGTGAAAGCATAAGATTTGGGGGAAGGAGAAGAAGAGGAAGAGCAACAATGGGAGGCAACAGAAGTGGGGGATGGAGAAAAAGATAAAGGAGAAGACGGAAAGGAAAGAAGAAAAAGTTGTGGAAGAAGAAGAAATGGAAGAAGAGGAAGAAGAAGAAGTATAAGAGGCAGAAGCAGAAGAAGGAGCCGAAAATGAAGAAGAACAACAAGTAGAAGTAGAGGAAGTGGTAGAAGTAGTGGAATGAAAGGAGATGAACAAGAAGAGGTGGAAGAAGGAGAACGGCAGGAGGGAGAATAGGTGGCAGAAGGAGAAGAAGAGGAAGAAGAAGAAGTGGAAGAACGAGAACAAAAGGAAGAACTGCAAGTGGAAGAAGCAGAACAATAGGAAGAAGAAGAAGAAGTGGAAGAATGAGAAAAAGAGGGGGATGAAGAAACAATGGAAGGAAAGGGGAATGAAGAAGGAGTGGAACAAGGAGGAGAAGAAGAAGGGCAGGAAGAAGAAGTAGTGTAGGTAGAAGAAGGGCAAGAAGGAGCAGAGAGGTAAGAAGAAGAACTAGTTGAAGGAGTGGGGATGACGGAGAAGAAGTGGAAGCAGGAGAACAAGCGGTAGAAATGCAAGTGGACGCAGAAGAAGGAGAAAAAGAGGCATATGACGAAGGAAAGGAAGAAGAAGAAGGAGATGAAGAGGAAGAAAAGAAAGGAAAGGAGAGGATGAAGAAGAAGTGGAAGAAAGAGAACAAGAGGAGGCAGGTGAAGTGGAAGAAATATAAGAAAAGGAAGAAGAAAAGGAAGAAGAAAAAGATGTGGAAAGTGAAGAAGGTGAACAAGAGGAGGAAGAAGAAGTAGTGGAAGGAGGTGAGATGAAGAACAAGAATTGGAACAAGGAGAAAAGGAGGAAAAGGAAGTAGAAGCGGAAGGGTAGGGAAGAAGAAGCAGAAGAAGTGGAATCTGGAGGAGAAGAAGAAGAAGAAGAAGAAGTGTAAGCATAAAATTTGGGGGAAGGAGAAGAAGAGGAAGATCAACAGTGGGAAGCAACAGAAGTGGGGGATGGACAAAAAGAGGAAGGAGAAGACGGAAAGGAAAGAAGAAGAAGTTGTGGAAGGAGAAGAAATGGAAGAAGAGGAAGAAGAAGAAGTCTAAGTAGAGGAAGCGGAAGAAGGAGACGGAAATGAAGAAGAACAACAAGTAGAAGTAGATGAAGTGGTAGAAGGAGAGAATAAGAGGAATATGAGGAAGTAGTGGAATTAAAGGAGATGAAGAAGAAGAAGTGGAAGATGGAGAACGGGAGGAGGGGGAAGAGGTGGCAGAAGGAGAAGAAGAGGAAGAAGAAGAAGTGGAAGAACGAGAAGAAAAGGAAGAAGTGCAAGTGAAAGAAGGAGAACAACAGGAAGAAAAAGAAGAAGTGGATGATTGAGAAAAAGAGGAGGAAGAAGAAGCAATGGAAGGAAAGGGGATGAAGAAGAAGTGGAACAAGGAGGAGAAGAAGAAGGGGAGGAACAAGAAGTAGTGTAGGCAGAAGAAGGGCAAGAAGGAGAAGAGAGGGAAGAAGAAGAACAACTGGATCTAGTAGAACTGGAAGATGGTGAACAAGAGGAAGAAGAAGAAGTAGTTGAAGGAGTGGGGATGATAGAGAAGAAGTGGAAGAAGGAGAACAAGAGGAATAAATGCCAGTGGAAGCAGAAGAAGGAGAAAGAGAGGGATATGACGAAGGAAAGGAAGAAGAAGAAGGAGATGAAGAGGAAGAAAAGAAAGGAAAGGAGAGGATGAAGAAGAAGTGGAACAAAGAGAACAAGAGGAGGCAGGAGAAGTGGAAGAAAGATAAGAAGAGGAAGAAGAAGGAGAGAAACTAGAAGAAATGGAAGAAGGAGAACAAAAGGAAGAAGAAGAAGATGTGGAAAGTGAAGAAGGTGAACAAGAGGAGGAAGAAGAAGTAGTGGAAGGAGGTGAGATGAAGAAGAAGAATTGGAACAAGGAGAAAAGGAGCAAAAGGAAGAAGGAGGGGAAGGGAAGGGAAGAAGAACCAGAAGAAGTGGAATCTGGAGGAGAACAGGAAGAAAAAGAAGAAGTGTAAGCATAAGATTTGGGGGAAGGAGAAGAAGAGGAAGAGCAACAATGGGAAGCAACAGAAGTGGGGTATGGAGAAAAAGAGAAAGGAGAAGACGGAAAGGAAAGAAGAATAAGTTATGGAAGGAGAAGAAATGGAAGAAGAGGAAAAAGAAGAAGTGTAAGCAGAAGAAGCGGAAGAAGGAGACGAAAATTAAGAACAACAACAATTAGAAGTAGAAGAAGTGGTAGAAGGAGAGAATAAGAGGAATAGGAGGAAGTAGTGGAATGAAAGGAGATGAAGAAGAAGAAGTGGAAGAAGGAGAACGGGAGGAGGAAGAAGAGGTGGCAGAAGGAGAAGAAGAGGAAGAAGAAGAAGTGGAAGAACGAGAAGAAAAGGAGTGGAAGAAGGAGAACAATAGGAAGAAGAAGAAGAAGTGGAAAATTTAGAAAAAGAGGAGGAACAAGAAGCAATGGAAGGAAAAGGGATGAAGAAGAACAAGGAGGAGAAGAAGAAGGGGAGGAAGAAGAAGTAGTGTAGGCAGAAGAAGGGCAAGAAGGAGAAGAGAGGGAAGAAAAAGAACAAGTGCATGTAGTAGAAGTGGAAGAAGGTGAACAAGAGGAAGAAGAAGAAGTAGTTGAAGGAGTGGGGATGATGGAGAAGAAGTGGAAGAAGGAGAACAAGAGATAGAAATACAGGTGGAAGCAGAAGAAGGAGAAAAAGAGGGATACGACGAAGGAAAGGAAGAAGAAGAAGGAGATGAAGAGGAAGAAAAGAAAGGAAAGGAGAGGATGAAGAAGAAGGGCAAGAAAGAAAACAAGAGGAGGCAGGAGAAGTTGAAGAAAGATAAGAAGAGGAAGAAGAAGGAGAGGAACTAGAAGAAGTTGAAGAAGGAGAAGAAAAGGAAGAAGAAGAAGATGTGGAAAGTGAAGAAGGTGAACAAGAGGAGGAAGAAGAAGTAGTGGAAGAAGGTGAGACCAAGAAGAAGAATTGGAACAAGGAGAAAAGGAGCAAAAGGAAGAAGGAGGGGAAGGGAAGGGAAGAAGAACCAGAAGAAGTGGAATCTGGAGGAGAACAGGAAGAAAAAGAAGAAGTGTAAGCATAAGATTTGGGGGAAGGAGAAGAAGTGGAAGAGCAACAATGGGAAGCAACAGAAGTGGGGGATGGAGAAAAAGAGGAAGGAGAAGACGGAAAGGAAAAAAGAAGAAGTTGTGGAAGGAGAAGAAATGGAAGAAAAGGAAAAAGAAGAAGTGTAAGCAGAAGAAGCGGAAGAAGGAGACGAAAATGAAGAACAACAACAATTAGAAGTAGAAGAAGTGGTAGAAGGAAAGAATAAGAGGAATAGGAGGAAGTAGTGGAATTAAAGGAGATGAAGAAGAAGAAGTGGAAGAAGGAGAACGGGAGGAGGAAGAAGAGGTGGCAGAAGGAGAAGAAGAGGAAGAATAAGAAGTGGAAGAACGAGAAGAAAAGGAGTGGAAGAAGGAGAACAATAGGAAGAAGAAGAAGAAGTGGAAAATTTAGAAAAAGAGGAGGAACAAGAAGCAATGGAAGGAAAAGGGATGAAGAAGAACAAGGAGGAGAAGAAGAAGGGGAGGAAGAAGAAGTAGTGTAGGCAGAAGAAGGGCAAGAAGGAGAAGAGAGGGAAGAACAAGAACAAGTGCATGTAGTAGAAGTGGAAGAAGGTGAACAAGAGGAAGAAGAAGAAGTAGTTGAAGGAGTGGGGATGATGGAGAAGAAGTGGAAGAAGGAGAACAAGAGATAGAAATGCAGGTGAAAGCAGAAGAAGGAGAAAAAGAGGGATACGACGAAGGAAAGGAAGAAGAAGAAGGAGATGAAGAGGAAGAAAAGAAAGGAAAGGAGAGGATGAAGAAGAAGGGCAAGAAAGAAAACAAGAGGAGGCAGGAGAAGTTGAAGAAAGATAAGAAGAGGAAGAAGAAGGACAGGAACTAGAAGAAGTTGAAGAAGGAGAAGAAAAGGAAGAAGAAGAAGATGTGGAAAGTGAAGAAGGTGAACAAGAGGAGGAAGAAGAAGTAGTGGAAGAAGGTGAGACCAAGAAGAAGAATTGGAACAAGGAGAAAAGGAGCAAAAGGAAGAAGGAGGGGAAGGGAAGGGAAGAAGAACCAGAAGAAGTGGAATCTGGAGGAGAACAGGAAGAAAAAGAAGAAGTGTAAGCATAAGATTTGGGGGAAGGAGAAGAAGAGGAAGAGCAACAATGGGAAGCAACAGAAGTGGGGGATGGACAAAAAAGAGGAAGGAGAAGACGGAAAGGAAAAAAGAAGAAGTTGTGGAAGGAGAAGAAATGGAAGAAAAGGAAAAAGAAGAAGTGTAAGCAGAAGAAGCGGAAGAAGGAGACGAAAATGAAGAACAACAACAATTAGAAGTAGAAGAAGTGGTAGAAGGAAAGAATAAGAGGAATAGGAGGAAGTAGTGGAATTAAAGGAGATGAAGAAGAAGAAGTGGAAGAAGGAGAACGGGAGGAGGAAGAAGAGGTGGCAGAAGGAGAAGAAGAGGAAGAATAAGAAGTGGAAGAATGAGAAGAAAAGGAGTGGAAGCAGGAGAACAATAGGAAGAAGAAGAAGAAGTGGAAAATTTAGAAAAAGAGGAGGAACAAGAAGAAATGGAAGGAAAAGGGATGAAGAAGAACAAGGAGGAGAAGAAGAAGGGGAGGAAGAAGAAGTAGTGTAGGCAGAAGAAGGGCAAGAAGGAGAAGAGAGGGAAGAACAAGAACAAGTGCATGTAGTAGAAGTGGAAGAAGGTGAACAAGAGGAAGAAGAAGAAGTAGTTGAAGGAGTGGGGATGATGGAGAAGAAGTGGAAGAAGGAGAACAAGAGATAGAAATGCAGGTGGAAGCAGAAGAAGGAGAAAAAGAGGGATACGACGAAGGAAAGGAAGAAGAAGAAGGAGATGAAGAGGAAGAAAAGAAAGGAAAGGAGAGGATGAAGAAGAAGAGGAAGAAGAAGAAGAAGTGTAAGCATAAGATTTGGGGGAAGGAGAAGAAGAGGAAGAGCAACAATGGGAAGCAACAGAAGTGGGGGATGGAGAAAAAGAGGAAGGAGAAAACGGAAAGGAAAGAAGAAGAAGTTGTGGAAGGAGAAGAAATGGAAGAAGAGGAAAAAGACGAAGAAGAAGGAGTGTAAGCAGAAGAAGCAGAAGAAAGAGACGAAAATGCGGAAGAACAACACGTAGAAGTAGAAGAAGTGGTAGAAGGAGAGAATAAGAGGAATAGGAGGAAGTTGTGGAATGAAAGGAGATGAAGAAGAAGAAGTGAAAGAAGGAGAACGCGTGGAGGGAGAAGAGGTGGTAGAAGGAGAAGAAGAGGAAGAAGAACAAATGGAAGAACGAGAAGAAAAGGAAGAAGTGCAAGGGCAAGAAGGAGAAGAGAGGGAAGAAGAAGAACAAGTGGATGTAGTAGAAGTGGAAGAAGGTGAACAAGAGGAAGAAGAAGAAGTAGTTGAAGGAGTGGAGATGATGGAGAAGAAGTGGAAGAAGGAGAACAAGAGGTAGAAATGCAAGTGGAAGCAGAAGAAGCAGAAAAAGAGGGATATGACGAAGGAAAAAAACAAGAAGAAGGAGATGAAGAGGAAGAAAAGAAAGGAAAGTAGAGGATGAAGAAGAAGAGGAAGAAGAAGAAGAAGTGTAAGCATAAGATTTAGGGGAAGGAGAAGAAGAGGAAGAGCAACAATGGGAAGCAACAGAAGTGGGGGATGGAGAAAAAGAGGAAGGAGAAAACGGAAAGGAAAGAAGAAGAAGTTGTGGAAGGAGAAGAAATGGAAGAAGAGGAAAAAGACGAAGAAGAAGGAGTGTAAGCAGAAGAAGCAGAAGAAAGAGACGAAAATGCGGAAGAACAACACGTAGAAGTAGAAGAAGTGGTAGAAGGAGAGAATAAGAGGAATAGGAGGAAGTTGTGGAATGAAAGGAGATGACAAGAGGAAGAAGAATTAGAACAAGGAGAAATGGAGGAATAGGAAGAAGGAGGGGAAGGGAAGGAAAGAAGAAGTAGAAGAATTGGAATCTGGAGGAGAAGAGGAAGAGTGTAAGCATAAGATTTGGGGGAAGGAGAAGAAGAGGAAGAGCAACAATGAGAAGAACCAGAAGTGGGGGATGGAGAAAAAGAGGAAGGAGAAGACGGAAAGGAAAGAAGAAGAAGTTGTGGAAGGAGAAGAAATGGAAGAAGAGGAAGAAGAAGAAGTGTAAGCAGAAGAAGCGGAAGACGAAAATGAAGTAGAACAACAAGTAGAAGTAGAAGAAGTGGTAGAAGTAGTGGAATGAAAGGAGATAAAGAAGAAGAAGTGGAACAAGGAGAACGGGAGGAGGTAGAAGAGGTGGCAGAAGGAGAAGAAGAGGAAGAAGAAGAAGTGGAAGAACGAGAAGAAAAGGAAGAAGTGCAAGTGGAAGAAGGAGAACAATAGGAAGAAGAAGAAGAAGTGGATGAATGAGAAAAAGAGGAGGAAGAAGAAGCAATGGAAGGAAAGGGGATGAAAGGATGAAAAGAAAGGAAAGAAGAGGAGGAAGAAAAAGAAGTGGAAGAAAGATAAGAAGAGGAAGAAGAAAAAGAGTAACTAGAAGAAGTGGAAGAAGGAGAAGAAAAGGAAGAAGAAGAAGATGTGGAAAGTGAAGAAGTTGAAGAAGGTGAACAAGAGGAGGAAGAAGAAGTAGTAGAAGGAGGTGACAAGAAGAAGAAGAATTAGAACATGGAGAAATGGAGGAATAGGAAGAAGGAGGGGAAGGGAAGGAAAGAAGAAGTAGAAGAATTGGAATCTGGAGGAGAAGAGGAAGAGTGTAAGCATAAGATTTGGGGGAAGGAGAAGAAGATGAAGAGCAACAATGACAAGCAACAGAAGTGGGGGATGGAGAAAAAGAGGAAGGAGAAGACGGAAAGGAAAGAAGAAGAAGTTGTGGAAGGAGAAGAAATGGAAGAAGAGGAAGAAGAAGAAGTGTAAGCAGAAGAACCGGAAGAAGGAGACGAAAATGAAGAAGAACAACAAGTAGAAGTAGAAAAAGTGGTAGAAGGAGAGAATAAGAGGAATTGGAGGAAGTAGTGGAATGAAAGTAGATGAAGAAGAAGAAGTGGAAGAAGGAGAACGGGTGGAGGGAGAAGAGGTGGCAGAAGGAGAAGAAGAGGAAGAAGAAGAAGTGGAAGCACGAGAAGAAAAGGAAGAAGTGCAAGTGGAAAAAGGAGAACAATAGGAAGAAGAAGAAGAAGTGCAAGAATGAGAAAAATAGGAGGAAGAAGAAGCAATGGAAGGAAAGGGGATGAGAAGGTGAAAAGAAAGGAAAGGAGAGGATGAAGAAGAAGAAGTGGAAGAAAGATAAGAAGAGGAAGAAGACGGAACGTAACTAGAAGAAGCAAGGCAAGAAGGAGAAGAGAGGGAAGAAGAAGAACAAGTGGATGTAGTAGAAGTGGAAGAAGGTGAACAAGAGGAAGAAGAAGAAGTAGTTGAAGGAGTGGGGATGATGGAGAAGAAGTGGAAGAAGGAGAACGAGAGGTAGAAATACAAGTGGAAGCAGAAGAAGGAGATGAAGAGGAAGAAAAGAAAGGAAAGGAGAGGATGAAGAAGAAGTGGAAGAAACAGAACAAGAGGAGGCAGGAGAAGTGGAAGAAAGATAAGAAGAAGAGGAAGAAGAAGGAGAGTAACTAGAAGACGTGGAAGAAGGAGAAGAAAAGAAGATGTGGAAAGTGAATAAGTTGAAGAAGGTGAACAAGAGGAGGAAGAAGAAGTAGTGGAAGGAGGTCAAATGAAGAAGAAGAATTGGAACAAGGAGAAAAGAAGGAAAAGGAAGAAGGAGGGGAAGGGAAGGGAAGAAGAAGCATAAGAAGTGGAATCTGGAGCAGATGAGGAAGAAGAAGAAGAAGTGTAAGCATAATATTTGGGGGAAGTAGAAGGAGAGGAAGAGCAACAATGGGAAGCAATAGAAGTGGGGGATGGACAAAAAGTGGAAGGAGAAGACGGAAAACAAAGAAGAAGAAGTTGTGGAAGGAGAAGAAATGGAAGAAGAGGAAGAAAAACAAGTGTAAGTAGAAGAAGCGGAAGAAGGAGAAGAAAATGAACAAGAACAACAAGTAGAAGCAGAAGAAGAAGTGGTAGAAGGAGAGAATAAGAGGAATAGGAAGAAGTAGTGGAATGAAAGGTGATGAAGAAGAAGAAGTTGGAGAAAGAGAACGGGAGGAGGAGAAGAGGTGGCAGAAGGAGCAAAAGCGGAACAAGAAGAAGAAGTGGAAGAATGAGAAAAAGAGGAGGAAGAAGAAGCAATGGAAGGAAAGGAGATGAAGAAGGAGTGGAACAAGGAGGAGAAGAAGAAGGGGAGGAAGAAGAAGTAGTGTAGGGAGAAGAAGGGCAAGAAGGAGAAGAGAGGGAAGAAGAAGAACAAGTGGATGTAGTAGAAGTAAAAGAAGGTGAACAAGAGGAAGAAGAAGAAGTAGTTGAAGGAGTGGGGATGATGGAGAAGAAGTGGAAGCAGAAGGAGAAAAAGAGGGAATGACGAAGGAAAGGAAGAAGAAGAAGGAGATGAAGAGGAAGTAAAGAAAGGAAAGGAGAGGATGCAGAAGAAGTGGAAGAAAGAGAACAAGAGGAGGTAGGAGAAGTGGAAGAAAGATAAGAAGAGGAAGAAGAAGGAGAGTAACTAGAAGAAGTGGAAGAAGGAGAAGAAAAGGAAGAAGAAGAAGATGTTGAAAGTGAAGAAGGTGATCAAGAGGAGGAAGAGGAAGTAGTGGAAGGAGGTGAGATGAAGAAGAAGAATTGGAACAAGGAGAAAAGGAGGAAAAGGAAGAAGGAGGGGAAGGGAAGGGAAGAAGAAGCAGAAGAAGCGGAATCCGGAGGAGAAGAGGAAGAAGAAGAAGAAGAAGTGTAAGCATAAGATTTGGGGGAAGGAGAAGAAGAGGAAGAGCAACAATGGGAAGCAAGAGAAGTGGGGGATGGAGAAAAAGAGGAAGGAGAAGACGGAAAGGAAAGAAGAAGTTGTGGAAGGAGAAGAAATCGAAGAGGAGGAAGAAGAAGATGTCTAAGCAGAAGAAGCGGAAGAAGGACACGCAAATCAAGAAGAACAACAAGTAGAAGGAGAAGAAGTGGTAGAAGGAGAGAATAAGAGGAATAGAAGGAAGTAGTGGAATGAAAGGAGATGAAGAAGAAGAAGTGGAAGAAGGAGAACGGGAGTTGGGAGAAGAGGTGGCAGAAGGAGAAGAAGAGGAAGAAGAAGTAGAGGAAGCACGAGAAGAAAAGGAAGAAGTGCAAGTGGAAAAAGGAGAACAATAGGAAGAAGAAGAAGAAGTGGAAGAATGAGAAAAATAGGAGGAACAAGAAGCAATGGAAGGAAAGCGGATGAGAGGGTGAAAAGAAAGGAAAGGAGAGGATGAAGAAGAAGAAGTGGAAGAAAAATAAGAAGAGGGAGAAGAAGGAAAGTAACTAGAAGAAGCAGGGTAAGAAGGACAAGAGAGGGAAGAAGAAGAACAAGTGGATGTAGTAGAAGTGGAAGAAGGTGAACAAGAGGAAGAAGAAGAAGTAGTTGAAGGAGTGGGGCTGATGGAGAAGAAGTTGAAGAAGGAGAATGAGAGGTAGAAATACAAGTGGAAGCAGAAGTAGGAGAAAAAGAGGGATATGACGATGGAAAGCAAGAAGAAGAAGGAGATGAAGAGGAAGAAAAGAAAGGAAAGGAGAGGATGAAGAAGAAGTGGAAAAAACAGAACAAGAGGAGGCAGGAGAAGTGGAAGAAAGATAAGAAGAAGAGGAAGAAGAAGGAGAGTAACTAGAAGAAGTGGAAGAAGGAGAAGAAAAGGAAGAAGAAGAAGATGTGGAAAGTGAAGAAGGTGAACAAGAGGAGGAAGAAGAAGTAGTGCAAGGAGGTCAGATGAAGAAGAAGAATTGAAACAAGGAGAAAAGGGGGAAAAGGAAGAAGGAGGGGAGGGGAAGGGAAGAAGAAGCAGAAGAAGAGGAACTGGAGGAGAAGAGGAAGAAGAAGAAGAAGTATAAGCATAAGATTTCGGGGAGGGAGAAGGAGAGGAAGAGCAACAATGGGAAGCAACAGAAGTGGGGGATGGAGAAAAAGAGGAAGGAGAAGACGGAAAGGAAAGAAGAAGAAGTTGTGGAAGGAGAAGAAATGGAAGAAGAAGAAGTGTAAGCAGAAGAAGCGGAAGAAGGAGACGAAAATGAAGAAGAAAAACAAGTACAAGTAGAAGTAGAAGAAGTGGTAGAAGGAGAGAATAAGAGGAATAGGAGGAAGTAGTGGAATGAAAGGAGATTAAGAAGAAGAAGTGGAAGAAGGAGAACGGGAGGAGGGAGAAGAGGTGGCAGAAGGAGAAGAAGAGGAAGAAGAAGAAGTGGAAGAACGAGAAGAAAAGGAAGAAGTGCAAGTGGAAGAAGGAGAACCATAGGAAGAAGAAGAAGAAGTGGAAGAATGAGAAAAAGAGGAGGAAGAAGAAGCAATGGAAGGAAAGGGGATGAAGAAGAAGTGGAACAAGGAGGACAAGAAGAAGGGGAGGAAGAAGAAGTAGTGTAGACAGAAGAAGCGCAAGAAGGAGAAGAGAGGGAAGAAGAAGAACAAGTGGATGTAGTAGAAGTGGAAGAAGGTGACAAGAGGAAGAAGAAGAAGTAGTCGAAGGAGTGGGGATGATGGAGAAGAAGTGGAAGAACGAGAACAAGAGGTAGAAATGCAAGTGGAGGCAGAAGAAGGAGAAAAAGAGGGATATGACGAAGGAAAGGAAGAACAAGAAGGAGATGAAGAGGAAGAAAACAAAAGGAGATGAAGAGGAAGAAAAGAAAGGAAAGGAGAGGATGAAGAAGAAGTGGAAGAAAGAGAACAAGAGGAAGCAGGAGAAGTGGAAGAAAGATAAGAAGAGGAAGAAGATGGAGAGTAACTAGAAGAAGTGGAAGAAGGAGAATAAAAGGAAGAAGAAGAAGATGTGGAAAGTGAAGAAGGTGAACAACAGCAGGAACAAGAAGTAGTGGAAGGAGGTGAGATGAAGAAGAAGAATTGGAACAAGGAGAAAAGGGGGAAAAGGAAGAAGGAGGGGAAGGGAAGGGAAGAAGAAGCAGAAGAAGTGGAATCTAGAGGAGAAGAGGAAGAAGAAGAAGAAGTGTAAGCATAAGATTTGGGGGAAGGAGAAGAAGAGGAAGAGCAACAATGGGAAGCAACAGAAGTGGGGGATGGAGAAAAAGAGGAAGGAGAAGACGGAAAGGAAAGAAGAAGAAGTTGTGGAAGGAGAAGAAATGGAAAAAGAGGAAGAAGAAGAAGTGTCTGCAGAAGAAGCGGAAGAAGGAGACGAAAATGAAGAAGAACAACAAGAAGAAGTAGAAGAAGTTGTAGAAGGCGAGAATAAGAGGAATAGGAGGAAGTAGAGGAATGAAAGGAGATGAAGAAGAAAAAGTGGAAGAAGGAGAACGGGAGGAGAGAGAAGAGGTGGCAGAAGGAGAAGAAGAGGAAGAAGAAGAAGTGGAAGAACGAGAAGAAAACGAAGAAGTAGAAGTGGGGGAAGGAGAACAATAGGAAGAAGAAGAAGAAGTGGAAGAATGAGAAAAAGAAGCAATGGAAGGAAAGGGGATGAAGAAGAAGTGGAACAAGAAGGAGACGAAGAAGGGGAGGAAGAAGAAGTGGTGTAGGCAGAAAAAGGGCAAGAAGGAGAAGAGAGGGAAGAAGAAGAACAAGTGGATGTAGTAGAAGTGGGAGAAGGTGAACAAGAGGACGAAGAAGAAGTAGTTGAAGGAGTGGGGATGATGGACAAGATGTGGGAGCAGGAGAACAAGAGGTAGAAATGCAAGTGGAAGCAGAAGAAGGAGAAAAAGACGGATATGACGAAGGAAAGGAAGAAGAAGAAGGAGATGAAGAGGAAGAAAAGAAAGGAAAGGAGAGGATGAAGAAGAAGTGGAAGAAAGAGAACAAGAGGAGGCAGGAGAAGTGGAAGAAAGATAAGAAGAGGAAGAAGAAGGAGAGTAACTAGAAGAAGTGGAAGAAGGAGAATAAAAGGAAGAAGAAGAAGATGTGGAAAGTGAAGAAGGTGAACAACAGGAGGAAGAAGAAGTAGTGGAAGGAGGTGAGATGAATAAGAAGAATTGGAACAAGGAGAAAAGGGGGAAAAGGAAGAAGGAGGGGAGGGGAAGGGAAGAAGAAGCAGAAGAGGTGGAATCTGGAGGAGAAGAGGAAGAAGAAGAAGAAGTGTAAGCATAAGATTTGGGGGAAGGAGAAGAAGAGGAAGAGCAACAATGGGAAGCAACAGAAGTGGGGGATGGAGAAAAAGAGGAAGGAGAAGACGGAAAGGAAAGAAGAAGAAATTGTGGAAGGAGAAGAAATGGAAGAAGAGGAAGAACAAGAAGTGTAAGCAGAAGAAGCGGAAGAAGGAGATGAAAATGAAGAAGAACAACAAGTAGAAGTAGAAGAAGTGGTAGAAGTAGTGGAATGAAAGGAGATGAAGAAGAAGAAGTGGAAGAAGGAGAACGGGAGGAGGGAAAAGAGGTGGCAGAAGGAGAAGAAGAGGAAGAAGAAGAAGTTGAAGAACGAGAAGAAAAGGAAGAAGTGCAAGTGGAAGAAGGAGAACAATAGGAAGAAGAAGAAGAAGTGGAAGAATGAGAAAAAGAGGAGGAAGAAGAAGCATTGGAAGGAAAGGGGATGAAGAAGAAGTGGAACAAGGAGGAGAAGAAGAAGGGGAGGAAGAAGAAGTAGTGTTGGCAGAAGAAGGGCAAGAAGGAGAAGAGAGGGAAGAAGAAGAACAAGTGGATGTAGTATAAGTGGAAGAAGGTGAACAAGAGGAAGAAGTAGAAGTAGTTGAAGGAGTGGGGATGATGGAGAAGAAGTGGAAGAAGGAGAACAAGAGGTAGAAATGCAAGTGGAAGCAGAAGAAGTAGAAAAAGATGGATATGACGAAGGAAAGGAAGAAGAAGAAGGAGATCAAGAGGAAGAAAAGAAAGGAAAGGAGAGGATGAAGAAGAAGTGGAAGGAAGAGAACAAGAGGAGGCAGGAGAAGTGGAAGAAAGATAAGAAGAGGAAGAAGAAGGAGAGTAACTAGAAGAAGTGGAAGAAGGAGAATAAAAGGAAGAAGAAGAAGATGTGGAAAGTGAAGAAGGTGAACAACAGGAGGAAGAAGAAGTAGTGGAAGGAGGTGAGATGAATAAGAAGAATTGGAACAAGGAGAAAAGGGGGAAAAGGAAGAAGGAGGGGAGGGGAAGGGAAGAAGAAGCAGAAGAGGTGGAATCTGGAGGAGAAGAGGAAGAAGAAGAAGAAGTGTAAGCATAAGATTTGGGGGAAGGAGAAGAAGAGGAAGAGCAACAATGGGAAGCAACAGAAGTGGGGGATGGAGAAAAAGAGGAAGGAGAAGACGGAAAGGAAAGAAGAAGAAGTTGTGGAAGGAGAAGAAATGGAAGAAGAGGAAGAAGAAGAAGTGTCTGCAGAAGAAGCGGAAGAAGGAGACGAAAATGAAGAAGAAGTGGAAGGAAAGGGGATGAAGAAGAAGTGGAAGCAGAAGGAGAAGAAGAGGAAGAAGAAGAAGTGGAAGAACGAGAAGAAAGGGAAGAAGTGGAAGTATAAGAAGGAGAACAATACGAAGAAGAAGAAGAAGTGGAAGAATGAGAAAAAGAAGGAATGGAAGGAAAGGGGATGAAGAAGAAGTGGAACAAGAAGGAGAAGAAGAAGGGGAGGAAGAAGAAGTAGTGTAGGCAGAAAAACGGCAAGAAGGAGAAGAGAGGGAAGAAGAAGAACAAGTGGATGTAGTAGAAGTGGGAGAACGTGAACAAGAGGACGAAGAAGAAGTAGTTGAAGGAGTGGGGATCATGGACAAGAACTGGGAGAAAGAGAACAAGAGGTAGAAATGCAAGTGGAAGCAGAAGAAGGAGAAAAAGAGGGATATGACGAAGGAAAGGAAGAAGAAGAAGGAGATGAAGAGGAGGAAAAGAAAGGAAAGGAGAGGATGGAGAAGAAGTGGAAGAAAGAGAACAAGAGGAGGCAGGAGAAGTGGAAGAAAGATAAGAAGAGGAAGAAGAAGGAGAGTAACTAGAAGAAGTGGAAGAAGGAGAATAAAAGGAAGAAGAAGAAGATATGGAAAGTGAAGAAGGTGAACAACAGGAGGAAGAAGAAGTAGTGCAAGGAGGTGAGATAAATAAGAAGAATTGGAAGAAGGAGAAAAGGGGGAAAAGGAAGCAGGAGGGGAGGGGAAGGGAAGAAGAAGTAGAAGAAGTGGAATCTGGAGGAGAAGAGGAAGAAGAAGAAGAAGTGTAAGCACAATAAGATATGGGGGAAGGAGAAGAAGAGGAAGAGCAACAATGGGAAGCAACAGAAGTGGGGGATGGAGAAAAAGAGGAAGGAGAAGACGGAAAGGAAAGAAGAAGTTGTGGATGGAGAAGAAATGTAAGAAGAGGAAGAAGAAGAAGTGTCTGCAGAAGAAGCGGAAGAAGGAGACGGAAATGAACAAGAAGTGGAAGGAAAGGGGATGAAGAAGAACTGGAACAAGAAGGAGAAGAAGAAGGGGAGGAAGAAGAAGTAGTGTAGGCAGAAAAAGGGCAAGAAGGAGAAGAGAGGGAAGAAGAAGAACAAGTGGTTGTAGTAGAAGAGGGAGAAGGTGAACAAGAGGACGAAGAAGAAGTAGTTGAAGGAGTGGGGATGATGGACAAGAAGTGGGAGAAGGAGAACAAGAGGTAGAAATGCAAGTGGAAGCAGAAGGAGAAGAAGAGGAAGAAGAAGAAGAAGTGTAAGCATAAGATTTGGGGGAAGGAGAAGAAGAGGAAGAGCAACAATGGGAAGCAACAGAAATGGGGGATGGAGAAAAAGAGGAAGGAGAAGACGGAAAGGAAAGAAGAAGAAGTTGTGGAAGGAGAAGAAATGGAAGAAGATGAAGAAGAAGAAGTGTCTGCAGAAGAAGCGGAAGAAGGAGACGAAAATGAAGAAGAAGTGGAAGGAAAGGGGATGAAGAAGAAGTGGAAGCAGAAGGAGAAGAAGAGGAAGAAGAAGAAGTGGAAGAACGAGAAGAAAGGGAAGAAGTGGAAGTGGAAGAAGGAGAACAATACGAAGAAGAAGAAGAAGTGGAAGAATGAGAAAAAGAAGGAATGGAAGGAAAGGGGATGAAGAAGAAGTGGAACAAGGAGGAGAAGAAGAAGGGGAGGAAGAAGAAGTAGTGTCGGCAGAAAAACGGCAAGAAGGAGAAGAGAGGGAAGAAGAAGAACAAGTGGATGTAGTAGAAGTGGGAGAACGTGAACAAGAGGACGAAGAAGAAGTAGTTGAAGGAGTGGGGATCATGGACAAGAACTGGGAGAAGGAGAACAAGAGGTAGAAATGCAAGTGGAAGCAGAAGAAGGAGAAAAAGAGGGATATGACGAAGGAAAGGAAGAAGAAGAAGGAGATGAAGAGGAGGAAAAGAAAGGAAAGGAGAGGATGGAGAAGAAGTGGAAGAAAGAGAACAAGAGGAGGCAGGAGAAGTGGAAGAAAGATAAGAAGAGGAAGAAGAAGGAGAGTAACTAGAAGAAGTGGAAGAAGGAGAATAAAAGGAAGAAGAAGAAGATATGGAAAGTGAAGAAGGTGAACAACAGGAGGAAGAAGAAGTAGTGCAAGGAGGTGAGATAAATAAGAAGAATTGGAAGAAGGAGAAAAGGGGGAAAAGGAAGCAGGAGGGGAGGGGAAGGGAAGAAGAAGTAGAAGAAGTGGAATCTGGAGGAGAAGAGGAAGAAGAAGAAGAAGTGTAAGCACAATAAGATATGGGGGAAGGAGAAGAAGAGGAAGAGCAACAATGGGAAGCAACAGAAGTGGGGGATGGAGAAAAAGAGCAAGGAGAAGACGGAAAGGAAAGAAGAAGTTGTGGATGGAGAAGAAATGTAGGTAGAAGAAATGCAAGAAGGAGAAGAGACAGAAGAAGAAGAACAAGTGGATGTAGTAGAAGTGGAAGAAGGTGAACAAGAGGAAGAAGAAGAAGTAGTTGAAGGAGTGGGGATGATGGAGAAGAAGTGGAAGAAGGGGAGCAAAACGTAGAAATGCAAGTGGAAGCAGAAGAAGGAGAAAAAGAGGGATATGACGAAGGAAAGGAAGAAGAAGAAGGAGATGAAGAGGAAGAAAACAAAGGAAAGGAGAGGATGAAGAAGAAGTGGATGAAAGAGAACAAGAGGAGGCAGGAGAAGTGGAAGAAAGATAAGAAAAGGAAGAAGAAGGAGAGTAACTAGAAGAAGTGGAAGAAGGAGAAGAAAAGGAAGACGAAGAAGATGTGGAACGTGAAGAAGTTGAAGAAGGTGAACAAGAGGAGGCAGGAGAAGTGGAATAAAGACAAGAAGATGAAGAAGAAGAATGAGGGTAACTAGAACAAGTGGAAGAAGGAAAAGAAAAGGAAGAAGATGTGGAAAGTGAAGAAGGTGCACAAAGGGAGGAAGAAGAAGTAGTGGAAGGAGGTGAGATGAAGAAGAAGAATTGGAACAAGGAGAAAAGGAGGAAAAGGAAGAAGGAGGGGAAGGGAAGGGAAGGAAAAGCAGAAGAAGTGGAAAAAGAGGGATATGACAAAGGAAAGGAAGAAGAAGAAGGAGATGAAGAGGAAGAAAAGAAAGGAAAGGAGAGGATGAAGAAGAAGTGGATGAAAGAGAACAAGAGGAGGAGGAGAAGTGGAAGAAAGATAAGAAGAGGAAGAAGAAGGAGAGTAACTAGAAGAAGTGGAAGAAGGAGAAGAAAAGGAAGAAGAAGAAGATGTGGAAAGTGAAGAAGTTGAACAAGGTGAACAAGAGGAGGAAGAAGAAGTAGTGGAAAGAGGTGAGATGAAGAAGAAGAATTCTAACAAGGAGAAAAGGAGGAAAAGGAAGAAGGAGGGGAAGGGAAGGGAAGAAGAAGCAGTGCAAGCAGAAGAAGTGGAAGAAAGTGAACAAGAAGAGGCAGAAGAAGTAGTCGAAGGAGGTGAGATGAAGAAGAAGAATTGGAACAAGGAGAAAAGGAGGAAAAGGAAGAAGGAGGGGAAGGGAAGGGAAGAAGAAGCAGAAGAAGTGGAATCTGGAGGAGAAGAGGAAGAAAAAGAAGAAGTGTAAGCATAAGATTTGGGGGAAGGAGAAGAAGAGGAAGAGCAACAATGGGAAGCAACAGAAGTGGGGGATGGAGAAAAAGAGGAAGGAGAAGACGGAAGTGGAAGGAGAAGAAATGGAAGAAGAGGAAGAAGAAGAAGTATAAGCAGAAGAAGTGGAAGAAGGTGAACAAGAGGAAGAAGAAGAAGTAGTTGAAGGAGTGGGGATGATGGAGAAGAAGTGGAAGAAGGAGAACAAGAGGTAGAAATGCAAGTGGAAGCAGAAGAAGGAGAAAAAGAGGGATATGACGAAGGAAAGGAAGAAGAAGAAAGAGATGAAGAGGAAGAAAAGAATGGAAAGGAGAGGATGAAGAAAAAGTGGAAGAAAGAGAACAAGAGGAGGCACGAGAAGTGGAAGGAAGATAAGAAAAGGGAGAAGAAGGAGAGTAACTAGAAGAATTGGAACAAGGAGAAAAGGAGGAAAAGGAAGAAGGAGGGGAGGGGAAGGGAAGAAGAAGCAGAAGAAGTGGAATCTGGAGGAGAAGAGGAAGAAGAAGAAGAAGTGTAAGCATAAGATTTGGTGGAAGGAGAAGAAGAGGAAGAGCAACAATGGGAAGCAACAGAAGTGGGGGATGGAGAAAAAGAGGAAGGAGAAGACGGAAAGGAAAGAAGAAGAAGTTGTGGAAGGAGAAGAAATGGAAGAAGAGGAAGAAGAAGAAGTGTCTGCAGAAGAAGCGGAAGAAGGAGACGAAAATGAAGAAGAACAACAAGAAGAAGTAAAAGAAGTGGTAGAAGGAGAGAATAAGAGGAATAGGAGGAAGTAGTGGAATGAAAGGAGATGAAGAAGAAAAAGTGGAAGATGGAGAACGGGAGGAGAGAGAAGACATGGTAGAAGGAGAAGAAGAGGAAGAAGAAGAAGTGGAAGAACGAGAGGAAAAGGAAGAAGTGGAAGTGGAAGAAGGAGAACAATAGGAAGAAGAAGAAGAAGTGGAAGAATGAGAAAAAGAAGCAATGGAAGGAAATGGGATGAAGAAGAAGTGGAACAAGGAGGAGAAGAAGAAGGGGAGGAAGAAGAAGTAGTGTAGGCAGAAGAAGGCCAAGAAGGAGAAGAGAGGGAAGAAGAGAGGGAAGAAGAAGAACAAGTGGATGTAGTAGAAGTGGAAGAAGGTGAACAAGAGGAAGAAGAAGAAGTAGTTGAACGAGTGGGGATGAAGTGGAAGAAGGAGAACAAGAGGTAGAAATGCAAGTGGAAGCAAAAGAAGGAGAAAAAGAGGGATATGACGAAGGAAAGGAAGAAGAAGAAGGACAAGAGGAAGAAAAGAAAGGAAAGGAGAGGATGAAGAAGAAGTGGAAGAAAGAGAATAAGAGGAGGCAGGAGAAGTGTTAGAAGGATAAGAAGAGGAAGAAGAAGGAGACTAACTAGAAGAACTGGAAGAAGGAGAAGAAAAGGAAGAAGAAGAAAATGTGGAAAGTCAAGAAGTTGAAGAAGGTGAACAAGAGGAGGAAGAAGAAGTAGTGGAAGGAGGTGAGAAGAAGAAGAAGAATTGGAACAAGGAGAAAAAGAGGAAAAGGAAGAAGGAGGGGATGGGAAGGGAAGGGGAAAAGAAGCAGAAGAAGTGGAAGCTGGAGGAGAAGAGGAGGAAGAAGAAGAAGTGTAAGCATGTGATTCGGGGGAAGCAGAAGAAGAGGAAGAGCAACAATGGGAAGCAACAGAAGTGGGGGATGGAGAAAAAGAGGAAGGAGAAGACGGAAAGAAAAGAACAAGAAGTTGTGGATGGAGAAGAAATGTAAGAAGAGGAAGAAGAAGAAGTGTAAGCAGAAGAAGCGAAAGAAGGAGACAAAAATGAAGAAGAACAACAAGTAGAAGTAGAAGAGTGATAGAAGGACAGGAATAGGAGGAAGTAGTGGAATGAAAGGAGACGAAGAAGAAGAAGTGGAAGAAGGGGAACGGGAGGAGGAAGAAGAGGTGGCAGAAGGCGAAGAAGAGGAAGAAGAAGAAGTGGAAGAACGAGAAGAAAAGGAAGAAGTGCAAGTGGAAGAAAGAGAACAATAGGAAGAAGAAAAAGAAGTGGAAGAATGAGAAAAAGAGGAAGAAGAAGAAGCAATGGAAGGAAAGGGGATGAAGAAGAAGTGGAACAAGGAGGAGAAGAAGAAGGGGAGGAAGAAGAAGTAGTGTAGGCAGAAAAAGGGCAAGAAGGAAAAGAGAGGGAAGAAGAAGAACAAGTGGATGTAGTAGAAGTGGAAGAAGGTGAACAAGAGGATGAAGAAGTACTTGAAGAGGTGGGGATGATGGAGAAGAAGTGGAAGAAGGAGAACAAGAGGTAGAAATGCAAGCAGAAGAAGGAGAAAAAGAGGGATACGAAGAAGGAAAGGAAGAAGAAGAAGGAGAGGAAGAGGAAGAAAAGAAAGGAAAGGAGAGGATGAAGAAGAAGTGGATGAAATAGAACAAGAGGAGGCTGGAGAAGTGGAAGAAAGATAAGAAGAGGAAGAAGAAGGAGGGTAACTAGAAGAAGTGGAAGAAGGAGAAGAAAAGGAAGAAGAAGAAGATGTGGAAAGTGAAGAAGTTGAACAAGGTGAACAAGAGGAGGAAGAAGAAGTAGTGGAAGAACGAGAACGGGAGGAGGAAGAAGAGGTGGCAGAAGGAGAAGAAGAGGAAGAAGAAGAAGTGGAAGAACGAGAAGAAAAGGAAGAAGTGCAAGTGGAAGAAGGAGAACAATAGGAAGAAGAAAAAGAAGTGGAAGAATGAGAAAAAGAGGAAGAAGAAGAAGCAATGGAAGGAAAAGGGATGAAGAAGAAGTGGAATAAGGAGGAGAAGAAGAAGGGGAGGAAGAAGAAGTAGTGTAGGCAGAAGAAGGGCAAGAAGGAGAAGAAAGAGAAGAAGAAGAACAAGTGGATCTAGTAGAAATGGAAGAAGGTGAACAAGAGGAAGAAGAAGAAGTAGTTGAAGGAGTGGGGATGATGGAGAAGAAGTGGAAGAAGGAGAACAAGAGGTAGAAATGCAAGTGGAAGCAGAAGAAGGAGAAAAAGAGAGATATGACGAATAAAAGGAAGAAGAAGAAGGAGATGAAGAGGAAGAAAAGAAAGGAAAGGAGAGGATGAAGAATAAGTGGAAGAAAGAGAAGAAGAGGAGGCAGGACAAGTGGAAGAAAGATAAGAAGAGGAAGAAGAAAGAGAGTAACTAGAAGAAGTGGAAAAAGTAGAAGAAAAGGAAGAAGAAGAAGATGTGGAAAGTGAAGAAGTTGAAGAAGGTGAACAAGAGGAGGAAGAAGAAGTAGTGGAAGGAGGTGAGATGAAGAAGAAGAATTGGAACAAGGAGAAAAGGAGGAAAAGGAAGAAGGAGGGGAAGGGAAGGGAAGAAGAAGCAAAAGAAGGGGAATCTGGAGGAGAAGGGGAAGAAGAAGAAGAAATGTAAGCATAAGACTCGGGGGAAGCAGAAGAAGAGGAAGAGCAACAATGGGAAGCAACAGAAGTGGGGGATGGAGAAAAAGAGGAAGGAGAAGACGGAAAGAAAAGAACAAGAAGTTGTGGATGGAGAAGAAATGCAAGAAGAGGAAGAAGAAGAAGTGTAAGCAGAAGAAGCGAAAGAAGGAGACGAAAATGAAGAAGAACAACAAGTAGAAGTAGAAGAAGTGATAGAAGGACAGGAATAGGAGGAAGTAGTGGAATGAAAGGAGATTAAGAAGAAGAAGTGGAAGAAGGAGAACGGGAGGAGGGAGAAGACGTGGCAGAAGGAGAAGCAGAGGAAGAAGAAGAAGTGGAAGAATGAGAAAAAGAGGAGGAAGAAGAGGCAATGGAAGGAAAGGGGATGAAGAAGAAGTGGAAGAAGGAGGAGAAGAAGAAGGGGAGGAAGCAAGGTAGTGTAGGCAGAAGCAGGGCAAGAAGGAGAAGAGAGGGAAGAAGAAGAACAAGTGGATGTAGTAGAAGTGGACGAAGGTGAACAAGAGGAAGAAGAAGAAGTAGTTGATGAAGCAGGGATGATGGAAAAGAAATGGAAGAAGGAGAACAAGAGGTAGAAATACAAGTGGAAGCAGAAGAAGGAGAAAAAGAGAGATATGACGAATAAAAGGAAGAAGAATAAGGAGATGAAAAAGAAGAAAAGAAAGGAAAGGAGAGGATGAAAAAGAAGTGGAAGAAAGAGAACAAGAGGAGGCAGGACAAGTGGAAGAAAGATAAGAAAAGGAAGAAGAAAGAGAGTAACTAGAAGAAGTGGAAAGTGAAGAAGTTGAAGAAGGTGAACAAGAGGAGGAAGAAGTAGTAGTGGAAGGAGGTGAGATGAAGAAGAAGAATTGGAACAAGGAGAAAAGGAGGAAAAGGAAGAAGGAGGGGAAGGGAAGGGAAGAAGAAGCAGAAGAAGTGGAATCTGGAGGAGAAGAGGAAGAAGAAGAAGAAGTGTAAGTATAAGATTCGGGGGAAGCAGAAGAAGAGGAAGAGCAAAAATGGGAAGCAACAGAAGTGGGGGATGGAGAAAAAGAGGAAGGAGAAGACGGAAAGGAAAGAACAAGAAGTTGTGGAAGGAGAAGAAATGTAGGAAGAGGAAGAAGAAGAAGTGTAAGCAGAAGAAGCGGAAGAAGGAGACAAAAATGAAGAAGAACAACAAGTAGAAGTAGAAGAAGTGGTAGAAGGAGAGGAATAGGAGGAAGTAGTTGAATGAAAGGAGATGAAGAAGAAGAAGTGGAAGAAGGAGAACGGGAGGAGGGAGAAGAGGTGGCAAAAGGAGAAGCAGAGGAAGAAGAAGAAGTGGAAGAACAAGAAGAAAAGGAAGAAGTGTAAGTGGAAGAAGGAGAACAATAGGAAGAAGAAGAAGAAGTGGAAGAATGAGAAAAAGAGGAGGAAGAAGAGGCAATGGAAGGAAAGGGGATGAAGAAGAAGTGGAACAAGGAGGAGAAGAAGAAAGGGAGGAAGAAGAAGTAGTGTAGGCAGAAGAAGGGCATGAAGGAGAAGAGAGGGAAGAAGAAGAACAAGTGGATGTAGTAGAAGTGGAAGAAGGTGAACAAGAGGAAGAAGAAGAAGTAGTTGAAGGAGTGAGGATGATGGAGAAGAAGTGGAAGAAGGAGAACAAGAGGCAGAAATGCAAGTGGAAGCATAAGAAGGAGAAAAACAAGGATATGTCGAAGGAAAGGAAGAAGAAGAAGGAGATGAAGAGGAAGAAAAGAAAGGAAAGGAGAGGATGAAGAAGAAGTGGAAGAAAGCGAACAAGAGGAGGCATGAGAAGTGGAAGAAAGATAAGAAGAGGAAGAAGAAGGAGAGAAACTAGAAGAAATGCAAGTGGAAGAAGGAGAAGAAAAGGAGGAAGAAGAAGATGTGGAAAGTGAAGAAGTTGAAGAAGGTGACAAGAAGAGGAAGAAGAAGTAGTGGAAGGAGGTGAGATGAAGAAGCAGAATTGGAACAAGGAGAAAAGGAGGAAAAGGAACTAGGGGCGGAAGGGATGGGAAGAAGAAGCAGAAGATGTGGAAGCTGGAGGAGAAGAAGAAGAAGAAGAAGAAGAAGAAGAAGTGTAAGCATAAAATTTGCGGGAAGGAGAAGAAGAGGAAGATCAATAGTGGGAAGCAACAGAAGTGGGGGATGGAGAAGAAATGGAAGAAGAGGAAGAAGAAGAAGAAGTGTAAGCAGAGGAAGCAGAAGAAGGAGACGAAAATGAAGAAGAACAACAAGTAGAAGTAGATGAAGTGGTAGAAGGAGAGAATAAGAGGAATAGGAGGAAGTAGTGGAATTAAAGGAGATGAAGAAGAAGAAGTGGAAAACGGAGAACAGGAGGAGGGGGGAAGAGGTGGCAGAAGGAGAACAAGAGGAAGAAGAAGAAGTGGAAGAACGACAAGAAAAGGAACAAGTGCAAGTGGCAGAAGGAGAACAATAGGAAGAAGAAGAAGAAGTGGATGAATGAGAAAAGAGGAGGAAGAAGAAGCAATAGAAGGAAAGGGGATGAAGAAGAAGTGGAACAAGGAGGATAAGAAGAAGGGGAGGAACAAGAAGTAGTGTAGGCAGAAGAAGGGCAAGAAGGAGAAGAGAGGGAAGAAGAAGAACAAGTGGATCTAGTAGAACTGGAAGATGGTGAACAAGAGGAAGAAGAAGAAGTAGTTGAAGGAGTGGGGATGATAGAGAAGAAGTGGAAGAAGGAGAACAAGAGGAATAAATGCAAGTGGAAGCAAAAGAAGGAGAAAGAGAGGGATATGACGAAGGAAAGGAAGAAGAAGAAGGAGATGAAGAGGAAGAAAAGAAAGGAAAGGAGAGGATGAAGAAGAAGTGGAAGAAAGAGAACAAGAGGAGGCAGGAGAAGTGGAAGAAAGATAAGAAGAGGAAGAAGAAGGAGAGGAACTAGAAGAAGTGGAAGAAGGAGAAGAAAAGGAAGAAGAAGAAGATGTGGAAAGTGAAGAAGGTGAACAAGAGGAGGAAGAAGAAGTAGTGGAAGGAGGTGAGATGAAGAAGAAGAATTGGAACAAGGAAAAAAGGAGCAAAAGGAAGATGGAGGGGAAGGGAAGGGAAGAAGAACCAGAAGAAGTGGAATCTGGAGGAGAACAGGAAGAAAAAGAAGAAGTGTAAGCATAAGATTTGGGGGAAGGAGAAGAAGAGGAAGAGCAACAATGGAAAGCAACAGAAGTGGGGGATGGAGAAAAAGAGGAAGGAGAAGACGGAAAGGAAGAAGAAGAAGGAGATGAAGAAGAAGTGGAAGAAAGAGAACAAGAAGAATAAATGCAAGTGGAAGCAAAAGAAGGAGAAAGAGAGGGATATGACGAAGGAAAGGAAGAAGAAGAAGGAGATGAAGAGGAAGAAAAGAAAGGAAAGGAGAGGATGAAGAAGAAGTGGATGAAAGAGAATAAGAGGAGGCAGGAGAAGTGGAAGAAAGATAGGCAGAGGAAGAAGAAGGAGAGTAAGTAGAAGAAGAAGGAGAAGAAATGGAAGAAGAAGAAGATGTGGAAAGTGAATAAGTTGAAGAAGTAGAAGTAGAAGAAGTGGTAGAAGGAGAGAATAACCGGAATAGGAGGAAGTAGTGAAATGAAAGGAGATGAAGAAGAAATGGAAGAAAGAGAACAAGAGGAGGCAGGAGAAGTGAAAGAAAGATAAGAATAGGAGGAAGAAGGAGAGTAAGTAGAAGAAGAAGGAGAAGACATGGAAGAAGAAGAAGATGTGGAAAGTGAATAAGTTGAAGAAGTACAAGTAGAAGAAGTGGTAGAAGGAGAGAATAACAGGAATAGGAGGAAGTAGTGAAATGAAAGGAGATGAAGAAGAATTGGAAGAAAGAGAACAAGAGGAGGCAGGAGAAGTGGAACAAAGATAAGAAGAGGAAGAAGAAGAAGATGTGGGAAGTTAAGAAGGTGAACAAGAGGAGGAAGAAGAAGTAGTGGAAGGAGGTGAGATGCAGAAGAAGAATTGGAACTAGGAGAAAAGGAGGAAAAGGAAGAAGGACGGGAGGGGAAGGGAAGGGAAGAAGAAGCAGAAGAAGTGGAATCTGGAGGAGAAGACGAAGAAGTGTAAGCATAAGATTTGGGGGAAGGAGAAGAAGAGGAAGAGCAACAATGGGAACCAACAGAAGTGGGGGATGGAGAAAAAGAGGAAGGAGAAGATGGAAAGGAAAGAAGAAGAAGTTGTGGAAGGAGAAGAAATGGAAGAAGAGGAAGAAGAAGAAGTGTCTGCAGAAGAAGCGGAAGAAGGAGACGAAAATGAAGAAGAACAAACAAGAAGTAGAAGAAGTGGTAGAAGGAGAGAATAAGAGGAATAGGAGGAAGTAGTGGAATGAAAGGAGATGAAGAAGAAAAAGTGGAAGAAGGAGAACGGGAGGAGAGAGAAGAGGTGGCAGAAGGAGAAGAAGAGGAAGAAGAAGAAGTGGAAGAACGCGAAGAAAAGGAAGAAGTGGAAGTGGAAGAAGGAGAACAATAGGAAGAAGAAGAAGAAGTCGAAGAATGAGAAGAAGAAGAAGTCGAAGAATGAGAAGAAGAAGCAATGGAAGAAAAGTTGATGTAGAAGAAGTGGAACAAGAAAGAGAAGAAGAAGGGGAGGAAGAAGAAGTAGTGTAGGCAGAAAAAGGGCAAGAAGGAGAAAAGAGGGAAGAAGAAGAACAAGTGGATGTAGTAGAAGTGGGAAAAGGTGAACAAGAGGACGAGAAGAAGTAGTTGAAGGAGTGGGGATGATGGAGAAGAAGTGGAAGAAGGAGAACAAGAGGTAGAAATGCAAGTTGAAGCAGAAGAAGCAGAAAAAGAGGGATATGACGAAGGAAAGGAAGAAGAAGAAGGAGATAAAGAGGAAGAAAAGAAAGGAAAGGAGAGGATGAAGAAGAAGTGGAAGAAAGAGTACAAGAGGAGGCAGGAGAAGTGGAAGAAAGATAAGAAGAAGAAGAAGAAAGAGAGTAACTAGAAGAAGTGGAAGAAGGAGAAGAAAAGAAAGAAGAAGAAGATGTGAAAAGTGAAGAAGTTGAAGAAGGTGAACAAGAGGAGGAAGAAGAAGTAGTGGAAAGAGGTGAGATGAAGAAGAAGAATTATAACAAGGAGAAAAGGAGGAAAAGGAAGAAGGAGGGGAAGGGAAGGGAAGAAGATGCAGAAGAAGTCGAAGCTGGTGGAGAAGAGGAAGAAGACAAAGAAGTGTAAGCATAAGATTTGGTGGACGGAGAAGAAGAGGAAGAACAATAATGGGAAGTAACAGAAGTTGGGGATTGAGAATAAGAGGAAGAAGAAGAAGTTGTGGAAGGAGAAGAAATGGAAGAAGAAGAAGTGTAAGCAGAAGAAGCGGAAGAAAGAGACGAAAATGAAGAAGAACAACAAGTAGAAGTAGAAGAAGTGGTAAACGGAGAGAATAAGAGGAATAGGAGGAAGTAGTGGAATGAAAGGAGATGAAGAAGAAGAAGTGGAAGAAGGAGAACGGGAGGAGGAAGAAGAGGTGGCAGAAGGAGAAGAAGAGGAAGAAGAAGAAGTGGAAGAACGAGAAGAAAAGGAGTGGAAGAAGGAGAACAATAGGAAGAAGAAGAAGAGGTGGAAGAATGAGAGAAAGAGGAGGAAGAAGAAGCAATGGATGGAAAGGGGATGAAGCAGAAGTGGAACAAGGAGGAAAAGAAGAAGGGGAGGAAGAAGAAGTAGTGTAGGCAGAAAAAGGGCAAGAAGGAGAAGACGAAGAAGTGTAAGCATAAGATTTGGGGGACGGAGAAGAAGAGGAAGTGATATGAATCCGCTGTCAGTTTAGGATTCTGAAAGGACCCTAGGAATTTAGCTTGCCGCGTTAACAAAATTAATCAACATGGAATGCAAACAATTGCAAAAAAAATAATTTGAATAGAATTACTATCAAACTTTTAGACACAGAATGAAAATTAAAAGTTTTTGAAATTCAACAATTAAACGAGTTTTTGAATAGTGTAGCACTTTCCTGTTATAGAGGTTGCTGGCCAGAATTGAGTATGAATGGAAAAGACAGAAAATGGAATTGGAATTGATAGACTCCACACTTCCAAGGATGGAAGATATGTCTACGAGATTACACACACAAAGGGGTGAATTACCTTTGATAAATCTCAAAAGATTTTGGATTGTCAAGAACCCAAAGGAGAGAAAACTCAACTAGTTTTTTTATTTCCAAAATATTCTCCTTACATCTCAGTCTTGCCCAAATTTATATGCCTAATAAACTCAGCTTGTGTAGGTTTAGTGGCTTTCTAAATTCAGCTAAAGTTACAAAATAATAAAAACTAATAATGGGCAGCTTAATAACAAAGTGTAACTGCCAAAGTAAATTAAACACGTATACTAATTATAATTGATAACCTAGGTGGCTGCAACTTTAATTAGACAATTCTGGTTGCCCACCATTAACTAAGTAAACTCCAACAAAATGAGTTTAATTTATTTAAACTTCTCCCCTATTAAGGTCAAGCATTGCTCTCTTCAGTCCTGAGACAATTAACAATTTTAAACTTTATTTCTTCAATGTTTGGCTCTTTTTGCAAAAGGGCTGTCAATACTTGTTGAATAGCTTCCTTAGCTCTTCTTGTCCTTGCCCTTGTCATAGGTCCTCCAAGTCCTTCAAGCTTGATGTCCTCATCACTCCCCCCCTCTTGAAGAGGATTTGTCCCCAAATCAATAGCATCTTCATCTGCATCAAAGAGAGTTAAATCAGACACCTTAAAAGTAGCACTAACATTATACTCATCTGGAAGATCAATCTTATAGGCATTGTCATTGATCTTTTCTAGAACTTGGAAAGGACCATCTCCCCTTGGTTGGAGTTTTGACTTTCTTTGTTTAGGGAACCTTTCCTTTCTCATGTGTACCCAAACCCAATCACCAGGTTGGAACACGATCTTCTTCCTACCCTTGTTAGCTTGCCTTGCATAACTCTCATTTTTTCTTTTCAATTTGAGCCTTCAGTTGCTCATGCAGCTTCTTCACATACTCAGCTTTCGCTTGTGCTTCATTATGCTTAAACATAGAAATGTTAGGCATGGACAACAAATCAAGAGGAGTCAAAGGATTGAACCCATACACAATTTCAAACGGAGAACAATTAGTCGTGCTATGGACAACCCTATTATAAGCAAACTCAACATGAGGCAAACATGCTTCCCAAGACTTAAGATTTTTCTTTAAAACAGTCCTAAGCAATGTGCCTAAAGTCCTATTGACTACCTCAATCTGACCATCAGTTTGTGGGTGGCAAGTAGTAGAAAACAGCCATTTAGTACCAATTTTACCCCACAAGGTCCTCCAAAAGTGACTAAGGAATTTTGCATCCCTATCACTCACAATGCTCCTTGGCAGTCCATGAAGTCTCACTATTTCCTTGAAAAATAAATCAGCCACATGGCTAGCATCATCCACCATTTTGCAAGGAATGAAATGTGCCATCTTGGAAAACCTATCAACAACAACAAACACAGAATCCTTTCCATTCTTTGTTTTAGGCAACCCCAAAACAAAGTCCATAGAAATGTCAGTCCAACGATATTCAGGAACAGGCAAAGGAGTATACAATCCATGAGGCTTAACCTTGGATTTGGCCTTTTTACACACAATGCAGTGGTCACAAAACTTATGCACATATCGTTTCATGTGAGGCCAAAAGAAATGCTCTTGCAAAATCTCCAAAGTCTTTTGAACCCCAAAGTGGCCCATCAAACCCCCTTCATGTGATTCACTCACAAGCAACTCCCTAATGGAACACTTAGGTACACACAATTTATTTGTTTTAAACAAGAATCCATTATGCCTATAGTATCCATTTTCAGAAAACCTTTCACATGCAGCAAACATTTCAGCAAAATCAACATCATGCCTATACATGCCTTTCAAAGACTCACGACCAAACAATTTAGTTTCAAGCATAGAAAGCAATGCATGCCTCCTAGAAAGCGCATCAGCCACTATATTTCCTTTCCCCTTTTTATGTTTGATGACATACGGAAATTGCTCTAAAAACTCTACCCACTTAGCATGCCTCTTGTTAAGCTTACCTTGTCCTTTCAAATATTTCAATGACTATGATCACTATGAATGACAAACTCTTTGGGTAACAAATAATGCTGCCAAGTTTTTAAAGCTCTAACCAATGCATACAATTCCTTATCATAAGTAGAATAGTTAAGGGCAGCCCCCTTAACTTTTGACTAAAATAAGCAATCGGATGCCCATCTTGCAACAAAACAGCCCCAATACCAACATTTGATGCATCACACTCTATTTCAAATGATTTTGCAAAATTAGGCATGGAAAGAATAGGAGCATTAGTTAGCCTATGCTTAAGGGCAGCAAAGGCCTCCTCTTGTTTCTTTCCCCATTTAAAACCCACATTTTTTTTAACAATTTCATTTAGAGGTGCAGCCACAGTACTAAAATCTTTAACAAATCTCCTGTAGAAACTTGCTAAACCATGAAATCCCCTCACCTCACTCACGGTTTTAGGTGTAGGCCATTATTGGATGGCCTTAACCTTTTCCACATCAACCTGTACCCCTTTAGCATTAACAACAAAGCCTAGGAATACTACATGATCAGTACAAAAAATGCATTTGTCCAAATTGGCATACAATTGTTCTTTTCTAAGCACATTCATAACAGCCCGCAAATGTTCAACATGCAATTCAAGACTAGTGCTATAGATCAGAATATCATCAAAGTACACCACAACAAATTTTCCAATAAACTCTCTTAAGACATGATTCATTAATCTCATGAAAGTACTAGGTGCATTTGTCAAACCAAAGGGCATAACCAGCCACTCATACAATCCATATTTAGTCTTAAAAGCAGTTTTCCATTCATCTCCTTCTCTAATCCTAATCTTATTATAGCCACTTTTCAGATCAATTTTAGAAAACACACATGCACCATATAGTTCATCAAGAAGATCATCTAACCTGGGAATTGGATGTCTATATTTGATGGTGATGTTGTTTATGGCTCTACAATCAGAACACATCCTCCATGAACCATCCTTCTTGGGTACTAGAATCACAGGTACAGCACATGGACTCATGCTGTCTCTTACCCACCCTTTGCTCATGAGTTCAGTAACTTGCCTTTCGATCTCTTTGGTCTCCTGTGGGTTGCTCCTATAAGCTGGACGATTAGGCAAAGAAGCTCCTGGAATGAGATCAATGTGATGCTCAATTCCCCTCACAGGTGGCAAGCCATCAGGTACATTTGCTGGAAACACATCCTCAAAATCCTGCAAAAGAGACTCAATACAAGAAGGCAATTCAAACTTGTCAAACTGGTTAGCATACAAAATTTGATTTTGACAAAGCAATAAGTAGAGGGGCTGTCTTGCGCAAAGCACCCTCCTTACCTCCCTTTCTCTTGCTAAACACAGCTGCTTGCCCTCAAGTGTTTCACTCTTATTCTTTTCTCTCTTTTTTCTTTTAGGTGTTTCACTCTTTTTCCTCTCAGGTGTTTCACTCTTTCTCTCATTTGCTAACTTTTCTCTCATTTTTAATTGATCCTCACATACCTCTTTAGGAGACAAAGGCTTAAGAACCACCTTTTTATCCTGATACATGAAGGAAATTTTATTAGTGAAACCATCATGAATGGCTTTGGTATCATACTGCCACGGCCTCCCTAAAAGGATATGGCTGGCCTCCATGGGAACCACATCACATAAAACCTTATCTTGATACTTCCCAATGGAGAAAGGAACCTATGCTTGCTGTTTCACTTTAACTTCTTCTCCTTCACTAAGCCATTGGAGTTTATATGGTCTAGGATGCGGTGTAGTGTCCATGTTCATCTTTGACACTAATCTTGAACTCACCACATTGGTACAACTCCCTCCATCAATAATTAAAAAACAAACATTACCATTGACTGAACATCTTGTGTGAAAGATGTTCTCTCTTTGAGATGCATCTTCGGCCTTGACTTGACTTCCCAACAGTCTCCTAATCATGTACAACTCTCCTTCATTAGCCGTCAATTCTCCATCACTCTCCTCTTCTTCTCCACCACTAGCTTCTGATTGGCTTGTGTATTCCCCATTATCTTTGAGAAAAACAATCTTCTTTGTGGGACACTCATAGGCATAATGACCCATGCCCAAGCACTTGAAACACTTCACTTCTCTAGTCTTTTTAGGTGGATTATCATCTTTCTTTTGAGGGGCTTTTCCATGGCTAGAAGGTGTTGTATTACTAGATGAGGCAGCTCCTTCTTTCCTCCTATCCTTCCAATTGGAATTATTAAAATTGGTAGAACTCCTTCTTGTTGCACTTTTTATTTTTAACTGTTGTTCTACCTGAATGGCCTTATGCAACAGATCCTCCATTTCTACAAATTCCTGCAACTCAACAACATCTCTAATATCATGATTTAAGCCACTAAGGAAGCGAGCCATAGTTACCTCAGGATCTTCTTCAATTTTTGCTTGGATGATAATCACCTCCATCTCCTTATAGTACTCCTCCACTCCCTTGCTTCCTTGAGACAATTTTTGAAGTTTCAATTTTAAGTCTCTATGGAAGCTAGAAGGTACATACCGCTTCCTCATGAGCCTCTTCATTTCAGTCCAAGTGTCCACCATAGGCTCTTCATCTCTAATCCTCTCCCTTTGCAACTTGTTCCACCAAATCAAAGCATAATCTGAAAATTCAGCAGCTGCAAGTCTCACCTTTTGCTCCTCACTATAATTGTTGCAAGAGAACACATGCTCAATTTTTAACTCCCACTCCAAGTATGCCTCAGGATCACTCCTACCCTTGAAAGGAGGCACATTCAACTTCACTCCTTCTATTCTTCCTTCATTTCTATTTGGCCTTCCTCCTCCTCCTCCTCCTACTGGTGGGGTTCTATTCTCCAACTGATCCAACCTCTCATGGAACTCATCTTGTTGTTGCTTCATCAATCTCTCTAAATGCTGGGATAGTGCAACAATTTGAAGCTGAAGATCATTGTTATTATTTCTTTCCGCCATGATAAATAAACAGGTCAAATGTCACAAGAAAAAGTATGTATGTGGTGTTTGAAAATGTTCTCACCCACTCAAGTGTTTGTGCTAAAAAAAAAAAATTGGCTTTTACTATAATGAAACTCTCTTGCCTTTTTCCTCTTTATTCCTCCTTAAGTTCTTAACAAACCAAAAGAGAAAAACTCAAAGACAAACACCAACTTGTGTGTAGGCAAATAAGACACAAGAAAACTAACAAAAATGACTAAAATGAAACCCAACGAAAGCAACAAAAACTAGGACAACACTGGAATTTTTTTTTTTTTTTACACCAACAAGACAGAAGAAATTTGTCTCAAAATGAAAACAAAGGAAGTACGAAAAGAAATGGACAAAAACTGGGCACACAAAAACAAAGGTACAAACAGCCACAACCAGAATTTTGAGTAGAAAATTGTGCAGCCAATTTTAACAAGTAAAGACACAAAAAGAGGATAAAATTTTGGCTTAAAATGAAACTAACAAGTGCAGCAAAATCCAGCAAGAATGTGCAGTATATGTGAAGCCAAAACAGAGTGGAATTGGCACAATTTGTAACCAAGAAGTGCAGCCCAAAATTTCAGAAATGTAAACAAACAAGGTGCAGTAATTTTTCTTTCAAATCAAACACAATATTACCTTCAAAATGAAGAATTTCTAGCATGAACCATTCAGCCAATTTTATATATATATATATTTTTTAAACACATTTGCATTCTATGTTTTGCTTCTTTTTTTTTCTCTATATTTTTTTTCTTCAGATTTTCAAAATTCCTCTTCCTTTTTTTTTTTTTTTTTTTTTTTAGAATCTCAGATTTTTTTAAGGGCTTAACTTTTGCAATGGTTCATCCTAACTGATTGACAATTAAGGTAATATTATTGATGATAAGAATCAAGGAAAAAAATTAACCGGAGTGCAGCCTTGCAATTCCTAGAAACCTAAGCTCTGATACCAAATGATATGAATCCGCTGTCAGTTTAGGATTCTGAAAGGACCCTAGGAATTTAGCTTGCCACGTTAACAAAATTAATCAACATGGAATGCAAACAATTGCAAAAAAAATAAACTGAATAGAATTACTATCAAACTTTTAGACACAGAATGGAAATTAAAAGTTTTTGAAATTCAACAATTAAACGAGTTTTTAAATAGTGTAGCACTTTCCTGTTATAGAGTTTGCTGGCCAGAATTGAGTATGAATGGAAAAGACAGAAAATGGAATTGGAATTGATAGACTCCACACTTCCAAGGATGGAAGATATGTCTACGAGATTACACACACAAAGGGGTGAATTACCTTTGATAAATCTCAAAAGATTTTGGATTGTCAAGAACCCAAAGGAGAGAAAACTCAACTAGTTTTTTTATTTCCAAAATATTCTGCCTTACATCTCAGTCTTGCCCAAATTTATATGCTTAATAAACTCAGCTTATGTAGGTTTAGTGGCTTTCTAAATTCAGCTGAAGTTACAAAATAATAAAAACTAATAATGGGTAGCTTAATAACAAAGTGTAACTTCCAAAGTAAATTAAACACGTATACTAATTATAATTGATAACCTAGGTGGCTGCAACTTTAATTAGACAATTCTGGTTGCCCACCATTAACTAAGTAAACTCCAACAAAATGAGTTTAATTTATTTCAAACTTCTCTTCCATTAAGGTCAAGCATTGCTCTCTTCAGTCCTGAGACAATTAACAATTTTAAACTTTATTTCTTCAATGTTTGGTTCTTTTTGCAAAAGGGCTGCCAATACTTGTTGAATAGCTTCCTTAGCTCTTCTTGTCCTTGCCTTTGTCATAGGTCCTCCAAGTCCTTCAAGCTTGATGTCCTCATCATAGAAGGAGAGAATAAGAGGAATAGGAGGAAGTAGTGGAATGAAAGGAGATGAAGAAGAAGAAGTGCAAGAAGGAGAACTGGAGGAGGGAGAACAGGTGGCAGAAGGAGAAGAAGAGGAAGAAGAAGAAGTGGAAGAACAAGAAGAAAAGGAAGAACTACAAGTGGAAGAAGGAGAACAATAGGAAGAAGAAGAAGAAGTGGAAGAATGAGAAAAAGAGGAGGAAGAAGAAGCAATGGAAGGAAAGGGGATGAAGAAGAAGTGGAACAAGGAGGAGAAGAAGAAGGGGAGGAATAAGAAGTAGTGTAGGCAGAAGAAGGGCAAGAAGGAGAAGAGAGGGAAGAAGACGAACAAGTGGATGTAGTAGAAGTGGAAGAAGGTGAACAAGAGGAAGAAGAAGAAGTAGTTGAAGGAGTGGGGATGATGGAGAAGAAGTGGAAGAAGGAGAGCAAGACGTAGAAATGCAAGTGGAAGCAGAAGAAGGAGAAAAGGAGGGATATGACGAAGGAAAGGAAGAAGAAGAAGGAGATGAAGAGGAAGAAAAGAAAGGAAAGGAGAGGATGAAGAAGAAGTGGATGAAAGAGACTAAGAGGAGGCAGGGGAAGTGGAAGAAAGATACGAAGAGGAAGAAGAAGGAGAGTAACTAGAAGAAGTGGAAGAAGGAGAAGAAAAGGAAGAAGAAGAAGATGTGGAAAGTGAAGACTTGAACAAGGTGAACAAGAGGAGGAAGAAGAAGTAGTGGAAGGAGGTGAGATGAAGAAGAAGACTTGGAACAAGGAGAAAAGGAGGAAAAGGAAGAAGGAGGGGAAGGGAAGGGAAGAAGAAGCAGAAGAACTGGAAGCTGAAGGAGAAGAGGAAGAAGAAGAAGAAGTGTAAGCATAAGATTTGGGGGGAAGGAGAAGAAGAGGAAGAGCAACGATGGGAAGCAACAGAAGTGGGGGATGGAGAAAAAGAGGAAGGAGAAGACGGAAAGGAAAGAAGAAGAAGTTGTGGAAGGAAAAGAAATGGAAGAAGAGGAAGAAGAAGAAGTGTAAGCAGAAGAAGCAGAAGAAGGAGACGAGAATGAAGACGAACAACAAGGAGAAGTAGAAGAAGTGGTAGAAGGAGAGAATAAGAGGAATAGGAGGAAGTAGTGGAATGAAAGGAGATGAAGAAGAAAAAGTGGAAGAAGCAGAACGGGAGGAGGGAGAGGAGGTGGCAGAAGGAGAAGAAGAGGAAGAAGAAGAAGTGGAAGAACAAGAAGAAATGGAAGAAGGAGAACAATAGGAAGAAGAACAAGAAGTGGAAGAATGAGAAAAAGAGGAGGAAGAAGAAGCAATGGAAGGAAAGGGGATGAAGAAGAAGTGGAACAAGGAGGAGAAGAAGAAGGGGAGGAACAAGAAGTAGTGTAGGCAGAAGAAGGGTAAGAGGGAGAAGAGAGGGAAGAAGAAGAACAAGTGGCTATAGTAGAAGTGGAAGAAGGTGAACAAGAGGAAGAAGAAGAAGTGGAAGAAGGAGAACAAGAGGTAGAAATGCAAGTGGAAGCAGAAGGATAAAAAGAGGGATATGACAAAGGAAAGGAAGAAGAAGAAGGAGATGAAGAGGAACAAAAGAAAGGAAAGGAGAGGATGAAGAAGAAGTGGAACAAAGAGAACGAGAGGAGGCAGGAGATGTGGAAGAAAGATAAGAAGAGGAAGAAGAAGGAGAGTAACTAGAAGAGGTGGAAGAAGGAGAAGAAAAGGAAGAAGAAGAAGAAGATGTGGAAAGTGAAGAAGGTGAACAAGAGGAGGAAGACGAAGTAGTGGAAGGAGGTGAGATGAATAAGAAGAATTGGAACAAGGAGAAAAGGAGGAAAAGGAAGAAGGAGGGGAGTGGAAGGGAAGAAGAAGCAGAAGAAGTGGAATCTGGAGGAGAAGAGGAAGAAGAAGAAGAAGTGTAAGCATAAGATTCGGGGAAAGGAGAAGAAGAGGAAGAGCAACAATGGGAAGCAACAGAAGTGGGGGATTGAGAAAAAGAGGAAGGAGAAGACGGAAAGGAAAGAAGAAGAAGTTGTGGAAGGAGAAGAAATGGAAGAAGAAGAAGTGTCTACAGAAGAAGCGGAAGAAGGAGACGAAAATGAAGAAGAACAACAACAAGAAGTAGAAGAAGTAGTAGAAGGAGAGAATAAGAGGAATAGGAGGAAGTAATGGAATGAAAGGTGATGAAGAAGAAAATGTGGAAGAAGGAGAACGGGAGGAGAGAGAAGAGGTGGCAGAAGGAGAAGAAGAGGAAGAAGAAGAAGTAGAAGAACGAGAAGAAAAGGAAGAAGTGGAAGTGGAAGAAGGAGAACAATAGGAAGAAGAAGAAGAAGTGGAAGAATGAGAAAAAGAAGCAATGGAAGGAAAGGGGATGAAGAAGAAGTGGAACAAGAAGGAAAAGAAGAAGGGGAGGAAGAAGGAGTAGTGTAGGCAGAAGAAGGGCAAGAAGGAGAAGAGAGGGAAGAAGAAGAACAAGTGGATGTAGTAGAAGTGGAAGAGGGTGAACAAGAGGAAGAAGAAGAAGTAGTTGAAGGAGTGGGGATGATGGTGAAGAAGTGGAAGAAGGAGAACAAGAGGTAGGAATGGAAGTGGAAGCAGAAGAAGCAGAAAAAGAGGGATATGACGAAGGAAAGGAAGAAGGAGATGAAGAGGAAGAAAAGAAAGGAAAGGAGAGGATGAAGAAGAAGTGGAAGAAAGAGACAAGAGGAGGCAGGAGAAGTGGAAGAAAGATAAGAAGAGGAAGAAGAAGGAGAGTAACTAGAAGAAGTGGAAGAAGGAGAAGAAAAGGAAGAAGAAGAAGATGTGGAAAGTGAAGAAGGTGAACAAGAGGAGGAAGAAGAAGTAGTGGAAGGAGGTGAGATGAATAAGAAGAATTGGAACAAGGAGAAAAGGAGGAAAAGGAAGAAGGAGGGGAGGGGAAGGGAAGAAGAAGCAGAAGAAGTGGAATCTAGAGGAGAAGAGGAAGCAGAAAAAGAGGGATATGACGAAGGAAAGGAAGAAGGAGATGAAGAGGAAGAAAAGAAAGGAAAGGATTGGATGAAGAAGAAGTGGAAGAAAGAGAACAAGAGGAGGCAGGAGAAGTGGAAGAAAGATAAGAAGAAGAAGAAGAAAGAGAGTAACTAGAAGAAGTGGAAGAAGGAGAAGAAAAGAAAGAAGAAAAAGATATGAAAAGTGAAGAAGTTGAAGAAGGTTAACAAGAGGAGGAAGAAGAAGTAGTGGAAAGAGGTGAGATGAAGAAGAAGAATTCTAACAAGGAGAAAAGGAGGAAAAGGAAGAAGGAGGGGAAGGGAAGGGAAGAAGAAGCAGAAGAAGTGGAAGCTGGTGGAGAAGAGGAAGTAGACGAAGAAGTGGAAGAATGAGAAAAAGAGGTAGAAGAAGTTGTGGAAGGAGAAGAAATGGAAGAAGAAGAAGTGTAAGCAGAAGAAGCGGAAGAAAGAGACAAAAATGAAGAAGAACAACAAGTAGAAGTAGAAGAAGTGGTAGATGGAGAGAATAAGAGGAAAAGGAGGAAGCAGTGGAATGAAAGGAGACGAAGAAGAAGCAGTGGAAGAAGGAGAACGGGAGGAGGAAGAAGAGGTGGCAGAAGGAGAAGAAGAGGAAGAAGAAGAAGGGGAAGAACGAGAAGAAAAGGAAAAAGTGCAAGTGGAAGAAGGAGAACAATAGGAAGAAGAAGAAGAAGTGGAAGAATGAGAAAAAGAGGAGGAAGAAGAGGCAATGGAAGGAAAGGGGATGAAGAAGAAGTGGAAGAAGGAGGAGAAGAAGAAGGGGAGGAAGCAGAAGTAGTGTAGGCAGAAGAACGGCAAGAAGGGGAAGAGAGGGAAGAAGAAGAACAAGTGGAAGAACGTGAACCAGAGGAAGAAGAAAAAGTAGTTGAACGAGGAGGGATGATGGAGAAGAAGTGGAAGAAGGAGAACAAGAGGTAGAAATTCAAGTGGAAACAGAAGAAGGAGAAAAAGAGAGATATGACGAATAAAAGGAAGAAGAAGAAGGAGATAAAGGGGAAGAAAAGAAAGGAAAGGAGAGGATGAAGAAGAAGTGGAAGAAAGAGAACAAAAGGAGGCTGGAGAAGTGGAAGAAAGATAAGAAGAGGAAGAAGAAGGAGAATAACTAGAAGAAGCGGAAGAAGGAGAAGAAAAGGAAGAAGAAGAAGATGTGGAAGAATGAGAAAAAGAGGAGGAAGAAGAAGCAATGGATAGAAAGCGAATGAAGAAGAAGTGGAACAAGGAGGAGAAGAAGAAGGGGAGGAAGAAGAAGTAGTGTAGGCAGAACAAGGGCAAGAAGGAGAAGAGAGGGAAGAAGAAGAACAAGTGGATGTAGTAGAAGTGGAAGAAGGTGAACAAGAAGAAGAAGAAGAAGTAGTTGAAGGAGTGGGGATGATGGAGAAGAAGTGGAAGAAGGAGAACAAGAGGTAGAAATGCAAGTGGAAGCAGAAGAAGGAGAAAAAGAGGGATATGAAGAAGGAAAGGAAGAAGAAGAAGGAGATGAAGAGGAAGAAAGAGAACAGGAGAAGTCGAAGAAAGATAAGAAGAGTAAGAAGAAGAAGAAGAAAAGGAAGAAGAAGAAGATGTGGAAAGTGCAGAAGTTGAAGAAGGTGAACAAGAGGAGCAAGCAGAAGTAGTGGAAGGAGGTGAGATGAAGAAGAAGACTTGGAACAAGGAGAAAATGAGGAAAAGGAAGAAGGAGGGAAAGGGAAGGGAAGAAGAAGCAGTGCAAGCAGAAGAAGTGGAAGAAAGTGAACAAGAGGAGGCAGAAGAAGTAGTCGAAGGAGGTGAGATGAAGAAGAAGAATTGGAACAAGGAGAAAAGGAGGAAAAGGAAGAAGGAGGGGAAGGGAAGGGAAGAAGAAGCAGAAGAAGTGGAATCTGGAGGAGAAGAGGAAGAAGAAGAAGAAGTGTAAGCATAAGATTTGGGGGAAGAAGAAGAGAAAGAGCAACAATGGGAAGCAGCAGAAGTGGGGGATGGAGAAAAAGAGGAAGGAGAAGACGGAAAGGAAAGAAGAAGAAGTTGTGGAAGGAGAAGAAATGGAAGAAGAGGAAGAAGAAGAAGTATAAGCAGGAGAAGTGGAAGAAGGTGAACAAGAGGAAGAAGTAGTTGAAGGAGTGGGGATGATGGAGAAGAAGTGGAAGAAGGAGAACAAGAGGTAGAAATGCAAGTGGAAGCAGAAGAAGGAGAAAAAGAGGGATATGATGAAGGAAAGGAAGAAGAAGAGGGAGATGAAGAGGAAGAAAAGAATGGAAAGGAGAGGATGAAGAAGAAGTGGAAGAAAGAGAACAAGAGGAGGCAGGAGAAGTGGAAGGAAGATGAGAAGAGGGAGAAGAAGGAGAGTAACTAGAAGAATTGGAACAAGGAGAAAAGGAGGAAAAGGAAGAAGGAGGGGAAGGGAAGGAGGAAGAAGCAGAAGAAGTGGAATCTAGAGGAGAAGAGGAAGAAGAAGAAGAAGAGTAAGCATAGCATTTCGGGGAAGGAGAAGAAGAGGAAGACCAACAATGGAAAGTAACAGAAGTGGGGGATGGAGAAAAAGAGGAAGGAGAAGACAGAAAGGAAGGAAGAAGAAGTTGTGGAAGGAGAAGAAATGGAAGAAGAGGAAAAAGAGGAAGAAGAAGAAGTGTAAGCAAAAGAAGCGGAAGAAGGAGACGAAAATGAAGAAGAACAACAAGTAGAAGTAGAAGAATTGGTAGAGGGAGAGAATAAGAGGAATAGGAGGAAATAGTGGAATGAAAGGAGATGAATAAGAAGAAGTGGAAGAAGGAGAACGGGAGGAGGAGAAGAGGTGGCAGAAGGACAAGAAGAGGAAGAAGAAGAAGAAGTGGAAGAATGGGAAAAAGAGGAGGAAGAAGAAGCAATGGAAGGAAAGGGGATGAAGAAGGAGTGGAAAAAGGAGGAGAAGAAGAAGGGGAGGAAGAAATAGTAGTGTAGGCAGAATAAGGGCATGAACAAGAAGAGAGGGAAGAAGAAGAACAAGTGGATGTAATAGAAGTGGAAAAAGGTGAACAAGAGGAAGAAGAAGAAGTAGTTGAAGGAGTGGGGATGATGGAGAATAAGTGGAAGAAGGAGAACAAGAGGTAGAAATGCAAGTGGAAGTAGAAGAAGGAGAAAAAGAGGGATATGACGAAGGAAAGGAAGAAGAAGAAGGAGATGAAGAGGAAGAAAAGAAAGGAAAGGAGAGCATGAAGAAGAAGTGGAAGAAACAGAACAAGAGGAGGCAGGAGAAGTGGAAGAAGGAGAGGAAAAGGAAGAAGAAGAAGATTTGTAAAGTGAAGAAGTTGAAGAAGGTGAGCAAGAGGAGGAAAAAGAAGTAGTGGAAGGAGGTGAGATGAAGAAGAAAAATTGGAACAAGGAGAAAAGGAGGAAAAGGAAGAGGGAGGGGAAGGGAAGGGAAGAAGAAGCAGAAAAAGTGGAATTTGGAGGAGAAGAGCAAGAAGAAGAAGTAGTGTAAGCAGAAGAAGGGCAAGAAGGAGAACAAGAGGTAGAAACGCAAGTGGAAGCAAAAGAAGGAGATAAAGAGGGATATGACGAAGGAAAGGAAGAAGAAGAAGGAGATGAAGAGGAAGAAAAGAAAGGAAAGCCGAGGATGAAGAAGAAGTGGAAGAAAGAGAACAAGAGGAGGCAGGAGAAGTGGAAGAAAGATAAGAAGAGGAAGAAGAAGGAGAGTAAGTAGAAGAAGTGGAAGAAAAGGAAGAAGAAGAAGATGTTGAAAGTGAAGAAGTTGAAGAAGGTGAACAAGAGGAGGAAGAAGAAGTAGTGGAAGGAGGTGAGATTAATAAGAAGAATTGGAACAAGGAGAAAAGGAGGAAAAGGAAGAAGGAGGGGAGGCGAAGGGAAGGGAAGAAGAAGCAGAAGAAGGGGAATCTGGAGGAGAAGAGGAAGAAGAAGAAGAAGAAGTGTAAGCATAAGATTTGAGGGAAGGAGAAGAAGAGGAAGAGCAATAGTGGGAAGCAACAGAAGTGGGGGATGGACAAAAAGAGGAAGGGGAAGACGGAAAGGAAAGAAGAAGAAGTTGTGGAAGGAGAAGAAATGGAAGAAGAGGAAGAAGAGGAAGAAGAAGGAGTGTAAGCAGAAGAAGCAGAAGAAAGAGACGAAAATGCGGAAGAACAACAAGTAGAAGTAGAAGAAGTGGTAGAAGGAGAGAATAAGAGGAATAGGAGGAAGTTGTGGAATGAAAGGAGATGAAGAAGAAGAAGTGGTAAAGGAGAACGCGTGGAGGGAGAAGAGGTGGTAGAAGGAGAAGAAAAGGAAGAAGAAGAAATGGAAGAACGAGAAGAAAAGGAAGAAGTGCAAGGGCAAGAAGGAGAACAAGAGGAAGAAGAAGAAGAAGTGGAAGAATGAGAAAGAGAGGAGGATGAAGAAGCAATGGAATGAAAGGGGATGAAGAAAAAGTGGAACAAGGAGGAGAACAAGAAGGGGAGGAAGAAGAAGTAGTGTAGACAGAAGAAGGGCAACAAGGAGAAGAGCGGGAAGAAGAAGAACAACTGGATGTAGTAGAAGCTGAAGAAGGTGAACAAGACGAAGAAAAAGAAGTAGTTGAAGGAGTGGGGATGATGGAGAAGAAGTGGAAGAAGGAGAACAAGAGGTAGAAATGCAACTGGAAGCAGAAGAAGCAGAAAAAGAGGGATATGACGAAGGAAAGGAAGAAGAAGAAATAGATGAAGAGGAAGAAAAGAAAGGAAAGGAGAGGATGAAGAAGAAGTGGAAGAAAGGGAACAAGAGGAGGCAGGAGAAGTGGAAGAAAGATAAGAAGAGCAAGAAGAACGAGAGTAACTAGAAGAAGTGGAAGAAGGAGAAGAAAAGGAAGAAAATTAAGATGTGGAAAGTGAAGAAGGTGAACAAGAAGAGGAAGAAGAAGTAGTGGAACGATGAGATGAAGAAGCAGAATTGGAACAAGGAGAAAAGGAGGAAAAGGAAGAAGGAGGGGAAGGGAAGGGAAGAAGAAGCAGAAGAAGTGGAATGTAGAGGAGAAGAGGAAGAAGAAGAAGAAGTGTAAGCATAAGATTTGGGGGAAGGAGAAGAAGAGGAAGAGCAACAATGGGAAGCAACAGAAGTGGGGGATGGATAAAAAGAGGAAGGATAAGACGAAAAGGAAAGAAGAAGAAGTTGTGGAAGGAGAATAAATGGAAGAAGAGGAAGAAGAAGAAGTGTAAGTAGAAGAAGCGGAAGACGAAAATGAAGAAGAACAACAAGTAGAAGTAGAAGAAGTGGTAGAAGTAGTGGAATGAAAGTAGATAAAGAAGAAGAAGTGGAACAAGGAGAACGGGAGGAGGTAGAAGAGGTGGCAGAAGGAGAAAAAGAGGAAGAAGAAGAAGTGTAAGCAGAAGAGGAAGAAGGAGACGAAAATGAAGAAGAACAACAAGTAGAAGTAGAAGAAGTGGTAGAAGGAGAGAATAAGATGAATAGGAGGAAGTATTGGAATGAAAGTAGATGAAGAAGAAGAAGTGGAAGAAGGAGAACGGGTGGAGGGAGAAGAGGTGGCAAAGGAGAAGAAGAAGAAGTGGAAGAACGAGAAGAAAAGGAAGAAGTCAAAGTGGAAGAAGGAGAACAATAGGAAGAAGAAGAAGAAGTGGAAGAATGAGAAAAAGAGGAGGAAGAAGAAGCAATGGAAGGAAAGGGGAGGAGAGGATGAAAAGAAAGGAAAGGAGAGGATGAAGAAGAAGAAGTGGAAGAAAGATAAGAAGAGGAAGAAGAAGGAGAGTAACTAGAAGAAGTGGAAGAAGGAGAAGAAAAGGAACAAGAAGAAGATGTGGAAAGTGAAGAAGTTGAAGAAGGTGAACAAGAGGAGGAAGAAGAAGTAGTGGAAGGAGGTGACAAGAAGAAGAAGAATTGGAACAGGGAGAAAAGGAGGAATAGGAAGAAGGAGGGGAAGGGAAGGAAAGAAGAAGCAGAAGAAGTGGAATCTGGAGGAGAGGAGGAAGAAGAAGAAGAAGTATAAGCATAAGATTTGGGGGAACGAGAAGAAGAGGAAGAGCAACAATGAGAAGAACCAGAAGTGGGGGATGGAGAAAAAGAGGAAGGAGAAGACGGAAAGGAAAGAAGAAGAAGTTGTGGAAGAAGAATAAATGGAAGAAGAGGAAGAAGAAGAAGTGTAAGCAGAAGAAGCGGAAGACGAAAATGAAGAAGAACAACAAGTAGAAGTAGAAGAAGTGGTAGAAGTAGTGGAATGAAAGTAGATAAAGAAGAAGAAGTGGAACAAGGAGAACAATAGGAAGAAGAAGAAGAACTGCAAGAACGAGAAAAATAGGAGGAAGAAGAAGCAATGGAAGGAAAGGGGATGAGAGGGTGAAAAGAAAGGAAAGGAGAGGATGAAGAAGAAGAAGTGGAAGAAAGATAAGAAGAGGAAGAAGACAGAAAGTAACTAGAAGAAGTAGGGAAAGAAGGAGAAGAGAGAGAAGAAGAAGAACAAGTGGATGTAGTAGAAGTGGAAGAAGGTGAACAAGAGGAAGAAGAAGAAGTAGTTGAAGGAGCGGGGATGATGGAGAAGAAGTGGAAGAAGGAGAACGAGAGGTAGAAATACAAGTGGAAGCAGAAGAAGGAGAAAAAGAGGGATATGACGAAGGAAAGGAAGAAGAAGAAGGAGATGAAGAGGAAGAAAAGAAAGGAAAGGAGAGGATGAAGAAGAAGTGGAAGAAACAGAACAAGAGGAGGCAGGACAAGTGGAAGAAAGATAAGAAGAAGAGGAAGAAGAAGGAGAGTAACTAGAAGAAGTGGAAAAGGAGAAGAAAAGGAAAAAGAAGAAGATGTGGAAAGTGAAGAAGTTGAAGAAGCTGAACAAGAGGAGGAAGAAGAAGTAGTGGAAGGAGGTCAGATGAAGAAGAAGAATTGGAACAAGGAGAAAAGAAGGAAAAGGAAGAAGGAGGGGAAGGGAAGGGAAGAAAAAGCATAAGAAGTGGAATCTGGAGCAGATGAGGAAGAAGAAGAAGAAGTGTAAGCATAATATTTGGGGGAAGCAGAAGGAGAGGATGAGCAACAATGGGAAGCAACAGAAGTGGGGGATGGACAAAAAGTGGAAGGAGAACACGCAAAAGAAAGAAGAAGAAGTTGTGGAAGGAGAAGAAATGGAAGAAGAGGAAGAAGAACAAGTGTAAGTAGAAGAAGCGGAAGAAAGAGAAGAAAATGAACAAGAACAACAAGTAGAAGTAGAAGAAGAAGTCGTAGAAGGAGAGAATAAGAGGAATAGGAAGAAGTAGTGGAATGAAAGAAGATGAAGAAGAAGAAGTTGAAGAAAGAGAACGGGAGGAGGAGAAGAGGTGGCAGAAGGAGCAAAAGCGGAACAAGAAGAAGAAGTGGAAGAATGAGAAAAAGAGGAGGAAGAAGAAGCAATGGAAGGAAAGGAGATGAAGAAGGAGTGGAACAAGGAGGAGAAGAAGAAGGGGAGGAAGAAGAAGTAGTGTAGGGAGAAGAAGGGCAAGAAGGAGAAGAGAGGGAAGAAGAAGAACAACTGGATGTAGTAGAAGTGGAAGAAGGTGAACAAGAGGAAGAAGAAGAAATAGTTGAAGGAGTGGGGATGATGGAGAAAAAGTGGAAGAAGGAGAACAACAGGTAGAAATGCAAGTGGAAGCAGAAGGAGAAAAAGAGGGAATGACGAAGGAAAGGAAGAAGAAGAAGGAGATGAAGAGGAAGTAAGGAAAGGAAAGGAGAGGATAAAGAAGAAGTGGAAGAAAGAGAACAAGAGGAGGCAGGAGAAGTGGAAGAAAGATAAGAAGAGGAAGCAGAAGGAGAGTAACTAGAAGAAGTGGAAGAAGGAGAAGAAAAGGAAGAAGAAGAAGATGTCGAAAGTGAAGAAGGTGAACAAGAGGAGGAAGAAGAAGTAGTGGAAGGAGGTGAGATGAAGAAGAAGAATTGGAACAAGGAGAAAAGGAGGAAAAGGAAGAAGGAGGGGAAGGGAAGGGAAGAAGAAGCAGAAGAAGTGGAATCTGGAGGAGAAGAAGAAGAAGAAGAAGAAGTGTAAGCATAAGATTTAGGGAACGAGAACAAGAGGAAGAGCAAGAATGGGAAGCAACAGAAGTGGGGGATGGAGAAAAAGAGGAAGGAGAAGAAGGAAAGGAAAGAAGAAGAAGTTGTGGAAGGAGAATAAATGGAAGAAGAGGAAGAAGAAGAAGTGTAAGCAGAAGAAGTGGAAGACGAAAATGAAGAAGAACAACAAGTAGAAGTAGAAGAAGTGGTAGAAGTAGTGGAATGAAAGTAGATAAAGAAGAAGAAGTGGAACAAGGAGAACGGGAGGAGGTAGAAGAGGTGGAAGAAGGAGAAGAAGAGGAAGAAGAAGAAGTGGAAGAACGAGAAGAAAAGGAAGAAGTGCAAGTGGAAGAAGGAGAACAATAGGAAGAAGAAGAAGAAGTGGATGAATGAGAAAAAGAGGAGGAAGAAGAAGCAATGGAAGGAAAGGGGATGAGAGGATGAAAAGAAAGGAAAGTAGAGGATGAAGAAGAAGAAGTGGAAGAAAGATAAGAAGAGGAAGAAGAAGGAGAGTAACTAGAAGAAGTGGAAGAAGGAGAAGAAAAGGAAGAAGAAGAAGATGTGGAAAGTGAGGAAGTTGAAGAAGGTGAACAAGAGGAGGAAGAAGAAGTAGTAGAAGGAGGTGACAAGAAGAAGAAGAATTGGAACAAGGAGAAATGGAGGAATAGGAAGAAGGAGGGGAAGGGAAGGAAAGAAGAAGCAGAAGAAGTCGGATCTAGAGGAGAAGAGGAAGAAGTGTAAGCATAAGATTTGGGGGAAGGAGAAGAAGAGGGATATGGCGAAGGAAAGGAAGAAGAAGAAGGAGATGAAGAGGAAGAAAAGAAAGGAAAGGAGAGGATGAAGAAGAAGTGGAAGAAAGAAAACAAGAGGAGTCAGGAGAAGTGGAAGAAAGATAAGAAGAGGAAGAAGAAGGAGAGTAACTAGAAGAAGTGGAAGAAGAAGAAGATGTGGAAAGTGAAGAAGGTGAACAAGAGGAGGAGGAAGAAGTAGTAGAAGGAGGTGACAAGAAGAAGAAGAATTGGAACACGGAGAAATGGAGGAATAGGAAGAAGGAGGGGAAGGGAAGGAAAGAAGAAGCAGAAGAAGTGGGATCTGGAGGAGAAGAGGAAGAAGTGTAAGCATAAGATTTGGGGGAAGGAGAAGAAGAGGAAGAGCAACAATGAGAAGCAACAGAAGTGGGGGATGGAGAAAAAGAGGAAGGAGAAGACAGAAAGGAAAGAAGAAGAAGTTGTGGAAGGAGAAGAAATGGAAGAAGAGGAAGAATAAGAAGTGTAAGCAGAAGAAGCGGAAGAAGGAGACGAAAATGAAGAAGAACAACAAGTTGAAGTAGAAGAAGTGGTAGAAGGAGAGAATAAGAGGAATAGGAGGAAGTAGTGGAATGAAAGTAGATGAAGAAGAAGAAGTGGAAGAAGGAGAATGGGTGGAGGGAGAAGAGGTGGCAGAAGGAGAAGAAGAGGAAGAAGAAGAAGTGGAAGCACGAGAAGAAAAGGAATAAGTGCAAGTGGAAAAAGGAGAACAATAGGAAGAAGAAGAAGAAGTGCAAGAACGAGAAAAATAGGAGCAAGAAGAAGCAATGGAAGGAAAGGGGATGAGAGGGTGAAAAGAAAGGAAAGGAGAGGATGAAGAAGAAGAAGTGGAAGAAAGATAAGAAGAGGAAGAAGAAGGAGAGTAACTAGAAGAAGTGGAAGAAGGAGAAGAAAAGGAAGAAGAAGAAGATGTGGAAAGTGAAGAAGTTGAAGAAGGTGAACAAGAGGAGGAAGAAGAAGTAGTAGAAGGAGGTGACAAGAAGAAGAAGAATTGGAACAAGGAGCAATGGAGGAATAGGAAGAAGGAGGGGAAGGGAAGGAAAGAAGAAGCAGAAGAAGGAGCGGGAATGATGGAGAAGAAGTAGTTGAAGGAGCGAGAATGATGGAGAAGAAGTGGAAGAAGGAGAACGAGAGGTAGAAATACAAGTGGAAGCAGAAGAAGGAGAAAAAGAGGGATATGACGAAGGAAAGGAAGAATAAGAAGGAGATGAAGAGGAAGAAAAGAAAGGAAAGGACAGGATGAAGAAGAAGTGGAAGAAACAGAACAAGAGGAGGCAGGACAAGTGGAAGAAAGATAAGAAGAAGAGGAAGACGAAGGAGATTAAGTAGAAGAAGTGGAAAAGGAGAAGAAAAGGAAAAAGAAGAAGATGTGGAAAGTGAAAAGTTGAAGAAGGTGAACAAGAGGAGGAAGAAGAAGTAGTGGAAGGAGGTCAGATGAAGAAGAAGAATTGGAACAAGGAGAAAAGAAGGAAAAGGAAGAAGGAGGGAAGGGAAGGGAAGAAGAAGCATAAGAAGTGGAATCTGGAGCAGATGAGGAAGAAGAAGAAGAAGTGTAAGCATAATATTTGAGGGAAGCAGAAGGAGAGGATGAGCAACAATGGGAAGCAACAGAAGTGGGGGATGGACAAAAAGTGGAAGGAGAAGACCCAAAAGAAAGAAGAAGAAGTTGTGGAAGGAGAAGAAATGGAAGAAGAAGAAGTGTAAGTAGAAGAAGTGGAAGAAGGAGAAGAAAATGAACAAGAACAACAAGTAGAAGCAGAAGAAGAAGTGGTAGAAGGAGAGAATAAGAGGAATAGGAAGAAGTAGTGGAATGAAAGGAGATGAAGAAGAAGAAGTTGAAGAAAGAGAACGGGAGGAGGAGAAGAGGTGGCAGAAGGAGCAAAAGCGGAACAAGAAGAAGAAATGGAAGGAAAGGAGATGAAGAAGGAGTGGAACAAGGAGGAGAAGAAGAAGGGGAGGAAGAAGAAGTAGTGTAGGGAGAAGAAGGGCAAGAAGGAGAAGAGAGTGAAGAAGAAGAACAAGTGGATGTAGTAGAAGTGGAAGAAGGTGAACAAGAGGAAGAAGAAGAAGTAGGTGAAGGAATGGGGATGATGGAGAAGAAGTGGAAGAAGGAGAACGAGAGGTAGAAATGCAAGCGGAAGCAGAAGGAGAAAAAGAGGGAATGATGAAGGAAAGGAAGAAGAAGAAGGAGATGAAGAGGAAGTAAAGAAAGGAAAGGAGAGGATGAAGAAGAAGTGGAAGAAAGAGAACAAGAGGAGGCAGGAGAAGCAGAAGAAAGATAAGAAGAGGAAGAAGAAGGAGAGTAACTAGAAGAAGTGGAAGAAGGAGAAGAAAAGGAAGAAGAAGAAGATGTCGAAAGTGAAGAAGGTGAACAAGAGGAGGAAGAAGAAGTAGTGGAAGGAGGTGAGATGAAGAAGAAGAATTGGAACAAGGAGAAAAGGAGGAAAAGGAAGAAGGAGGGGAAGGGAAGGGAAGAAGAAGCAGAAGAAGTGGAATCTGGAGGAGAAGAGGAAGAACAAGAAGAAGTGTAAGCATAAGATTTGGGGGAACGAGAAGAAGAGGAAGAGCAACAATGGGAAGCAACAGAAGTGGGGGATGGAGAAAAAGAGGAAGGAGAAGACGGAAAGGAAAGAAGAAGAAGTTGTGGAAGGAGAAGAAATTGAAGAGGAGGAAGAAGAAGAAGTCTAAGCAAAAGAAGCGGAAGAAGGAGACGAAAATGAAGAAGAACAACAAGTAGAAGGAGAAGAAGTGGTAGAAGGAGACAATAAGAGGAATAGAAGGAAGTAGTGAAATGAAAGGAGATGAAGAAGAAGAAGTAGAGGAAGCACGAGAAGAAGTGTAAGTAGAAGGAGAAAAAGAGGGAATGATGAAGGAAAGGAAGAAGAAGAAGGAGATGAAGAGGAAGTAAAGTAAGGAAAGGAGAGGATGAAGAAGAAGTGGAAGAAAGAGAAACAAGAGGAGGCAGGAGAAGTGGAAGAAGGATAAGAAGAGGAAGAAGAAGGAGAGTAACTAGAAGAAGTGGAAGAAGGAGAAGAAAAGTAAGAAGAAGAAGATGTGGAAACTGAAGAAGTTGAAGAAGGTGAACAAGAGGAGGAAAAAGAAGTAGTGGAAGGAGGTGAGATGAAGAAGAAGAATTGGAACAAGGAAAAAAGGAGGAAAAGGAAGAAGGAGGGGAAGGGAAGGGAAGAAGAAGTAGAAGAAGTGGAATCTGGAGGAGAAGAGGAAGAAGTAGAAGAAGTGTAAGCATAAGATTGGGGGGAAGGAGAAGAAGAGGAAGAGCAACAATGGGAAGCAACAGAGGTGGGGGATGGAGAAAAAGAGGAAGGAGAAGACGGAAAGGAAAGAAGAAGAAGTTGTGGAAGGAGAAGAAATTGAAGAAGAGGAAGAAGAAGAAATGTCTGGAGAAGAAGCGGAAGAAGGAGACGAAAATGAAGAAGAACAACAAGAAGAAGTAGAAGAAGTGGTAGAAGGAGAGAATAAGAGGAAGAGGAGGAAGTAGTGGAATGAAAGGAGATGAAGAAGAAAAAGTGGAAGAAGGAAAACGGGAGCAGAGAGAAGAGGTGGAAGAAGGAGAAGAAGAGGAAGAAGAAGAAGTGGAAGAACAAGAAGAAAAGGAAGAAGTGCAAGTGAAAGAAGGAGAACAATAGGAAGAAGAAGAAGAAGCGGAAGAATGAGAAAAAGAAGCAATGGAAGAAAAGGGATGAACAAGAAGTGGAACAAGAAGGAGAAGAAGAAGGGGAGGAAGGAGTAGTGTACGCAGAAAAAGGGCAAGAAGGAGAAGAGAGGGAAGAAGAACAACAAGTGGATGTAGTAGAAGTGGGAGAAGGTTAACAAGAGGATGAAGAAGAAGTAGTTGAAGGAGTGGGGATGATGGAGAAGAAGTGGAAGAACGAGAACAAGAGGTAGAATTGCAAGTGGAAGCAGAAGCAGAAAAAAATGAATGACGAAGGAAAGGAAGAAGAAGAAGGAGATGACGAGGAAGTAGAGAAAGGAAAGGAGAGGATGAAGAATAAGTGGAAGAAAGAGAACAAGAGGAGGCAGGAGAAGTGGAAGAAAGATAAGAAGAGGAAGAAGAAGGAGAGTAACTAGAAGAAGTGGAAGAAGGAGAAGAAAAGGAAGAAGAAGAAGATGTGGAAAGTGAAGAAGATGAACAAGAGGAGGAAAAAGAAGTAGTGGAAGGAGGTGAGATGAAGAAGAAGAATTGGAACAAGGAAAAAAGGAGGAAAAGGAAGAAGGAGGGGAAGGGAAGGGAAGAAGAAGTAGAAGAAGTGGAATCTGGAGGAGAAGAGCAAGAAGAAGAAGAAGTGTAAGCATAAGATTTGGGGGAAGGAGAAGAAGAGAAAGAGAAACAATGGGAAGCAACAGAAGTGGGGAATGGAGAAAAAGAGGAAGGAGAGGACGGAAAGGAAAGAAGAAGAAGTTGTGGAAGGAGAAGAAATGGAAGAAGAGGAAGAAGAAGAAGTGTAAGCAGAAGAAGCGGAAGAAGGAGACAAAAATGAAGAAGAACAACTAGTAGAAGTAGAAGAAGTGGTAGAAGGAGAGAATAAGAGGAATAGGAGGAAGTAGTGGAATGAAAGGAGATGTAGAAGAAGAAGTGGAATAAGGAGAACAGAAGGAGGGAGAAGAGGTGGCAGAAGGAAAAGAAGAGGAAGAAGAAGAAGTGGAAGAACGAGAAGAAAAGGAAGAAGTGGAAGTGGAAGAAGGAGAACAATAGGAAGAAGAAAAAGAAGTGGAAGAATGAGAAAAAGAAGCAATCGAAGGAAAGGGGATGAAGAAGAAGTGGAACAAGGAGGGGAAGAAGAAGGGGAGGAAGAAGAAGTAGTGTAGGCAGAAGAAGGGAAAGAAGGAGAAGAGAGGGAAGAAGAAGAACAAGTGGCTATAGTAGAAGTGGAAGAAGGTGAACAAGAGGAAGTAGAAGAAGTAGTTGAGGGAGTGAGGATGATGGAGAAGAAGTGGAAGAAGGAGGACAAGAGGTAGAATTGCAAGTGGAAGCAGAAGAAGGAGAAAAAGAAGGATATGTCGAAGGAAAGGAATAAGAAGTAGGAGATGAAGAGGAAGAAAAGAAAGGAAAGGACAGGATGAAGAAGTGGAAGAAAGAGAACAAGAGGAGGCAGGAGAAGTGGAAGAAAGATAAGAAGAGGAGGAAGAAGGAGAGTAACTAGAAGAAGTGGAAGAAGCAGAAGAAAAGGAAGAAGAAGAAGATGTGGAAAGTGAAGAAGGTGAACAAGAGGAGGAAGAAGAAGTAGTGGAAGGAGGTGAGACGAATAAGAACAATTGGAACAAGGAGAAAAGGAGGAAAAGCAAGAAGGAGGGGAAGGGAAGGGAAGAACAAGCAGAAGAAGTGAAATCTGGAGGACAAGAGGAAGAAGAAGAAGAAGTGTAAGCATAAGATTTGGTGGAAGGAGAAGAAAAGGAAGAGCAACAATGGGAAGCAACAGAAGTGTGTGATGGAGAAAAAGAGGAAGGAGAAGACGGAAAGGAAAGAAGAAGAAGTTGCAGAAGGAGAAGAAATGGAAGAAGAGGAAGAAGAAGAAGTGTAAGCAGAAGAAGCGTAAGAAGGACACGAAAATGAAGAAGAACAACAAGTAGAAGTAGAAGAAGTGGTAGAAGGAGAGAATAAGAGGAATAGGAGGAAGTATTTCAATGAAAGGAGATAAAGAAGAAGAAGTGGAATAAGGAGAACGGGAGGAGGGAGAAGAGGTGGCAGAAGGAGAACAAGAGGAAGAAGAAGAAGTGGAAGAACGAGAAGAAAAGGAAAAACTGCAACTGGAAGAAGGAGAACAATAGGAAGAAGAAGAAGTGGAAGAATGAGAAAAAGATGAGGAAGAAGAAGCAATGGGAGGAAAGGGGATGAAGAAGAAGTGGAACAAGGAGGAGAAGAAGAAGTAGTGTAGGCAGAAGAAGGGCAAGAAGGAGAAGAGAGAGAAGAAGAAGAACAAGTGGATGTAGTAGAAGTTGAAGGAGGCGAACAAGAGGAAGAAGAAGAAGTAGTTGAAGGAGTGGGGATGATGGAGAAGGAGTGGAAGTAGGAGAACAAGAGGTAGAAATGCAAGTGGAAGCAGAAGAAGGAGAAAAAGAGAGATATGACGAAGGAAAGGAAAAAGAAGAAGGAGATGAAGAGGAAGAAAAGAAAGGAATGGAGAGGATGAAGAAGAAGTGGAAGAAAGAGAAAAAAAGGAGGCAGGAGAAGTGGAAGAAAGATAAGAAGAGGAAGAAGAAGGAGAAGAAAAGGAAGAAGAAGAAGATGTGGAAAGTGAAGAAGTTGAAGAAGGTGAACAAGAGGAGGAAGAAGAAGTAGTGGAAGGAGGTGAGACGAATAAGACGAATTGGTACAAGGAGAAAAGGAGGAAAAGCAAGAAGGAGGGTAAGGGAAGGGAAGGGAAGAAGAAGCAGAAGAAGTGAAATCTGGAGGAGAAGAGGATGAAGAAGAAGAACTGTAAGAAAGATAAAAAGCAAAAGAAGAAGGAGAGTAACTACAAGAAGTGGAAGAAGGAGAAGAAAAGGAGGAAGAAGAAGAAGATGTGGAAAGTGAAGAGTTGAAGAAGGTGAACAAGAGGAGGAAGAAGAAGTAGTGGAAGGAGGTGAGATGAAGAAGAAGACTTGGAACAAGGAGAAAAGGAGGAAAAGGAAGAAGGAGGGGAAGGGAAGGGAAGAAGAAGTAGAAGGGTGGAAGCTGGAGGAGAAGAGGAAGAACAAGAAGAAGTGTAAGCATAAGATTTGGGGGGAAGGAGAAGAAGAGGAAGAGCAACGATGGGAAGCAACAGAAGTGGGGGATGGAGAAAAAGAGGAAGGAGAAGACGGAAAGGAAAGAAGAAGAAGTTGTGGAAGGAAAAGAAATGGAAGAAGAGGAAGAAGAAGAAGTGTAACCAGAAGAAGCAGAAGAAGGAGACGAGAATGAAGACGAACAACAAGGAGAAGTAGAAGAAGTGGTAGAAGGAGAGAATAAGAGGAATAGGAGGAAGTAGTAGCATGAAAGGAGATGAAGAAGAAGAAGTGGAAGAAGCAGAACGGGAGGAGGGAGAGGAGGTGGCAGAAGGAGAAGAAGAGGAAGAAGAAGAAGTGGAAGAACAAGAAGAAATGGAAGAAGGAGAACAATAGGAAGAAGAAGAAGAAGTGGAAGAATGAGAAAAAGAGGAGGAAGAAGAAGCAATGGAAGGAAAGGGGATGAAGAAGAAGTGGAACAAGGAGGAGAAGAAGAAGGGGAGGAAGAAGAAGTAGTGTAGGTAGAAGAAGGGTAAGAAGGAGAAGAGAGGGAAGAAGAAGAACAAGTGGCTATAGTAGAAGTGGAAGAAGGTGAACAAGAGGAAGAAGAAGAAGTAGTTGAGGGAGTGAGGATGATGGAGAAGAAGTGGAAGAAGGAGAACAAGAGGTAGAAATGCAAGTGGAAGCAGAAGAAGGAGAAAAAGAAGGATATGTCGAAGGAAAGGAATAAGAAGTAAGAGATGAAGAGGAAGAAAAGAAAGGAAAGAACAAGATGAAGAAGAAGTGGAAGAAAGAGAACAAGAGGAGGCAGGAGAAGTGGAAGAAAGATAAGAAGAGGAGGAAGAAGGAGAGTAACTAGAAGAAGTGGAAGCAGGAGAAGAAAAGGAAGAAGAAGAAGATGTGGAAAGTGAAGATGGTGAACAAGAGGAGGAAGAAGAAGTAGTGGAAGGAGGTGAGATGAAGAAGAAGCATTGGAAAAAGGAGAAAAGGAGGAAAAGGAAGAAGAAGGGGAAGGGAAGGTAAGAAGAAGCAGAAGAAGTGGAATCTGGAGGAGAAGAGGAAGAAGAAGAAGAAGTGTAAGCATAAGATTTAGGGGAAGGAGAAGAAGAGGTGGAAAGTGAAGAAGTTGAAGAAGGTGAACAAGAGGAGGAAGAAGAAGTAGTAGAAGGAGGTGACATGAAGAAGAAGAATTGGAACAAGGAGAAAAGGAGGAATAGGAAGAAGGAAGGGAAGGGAAGGGAAGAAGAAGCAGAAGAAGTTGAAACTGGAGGAGAAGAGGACGAAGAAGTAGAAGTGCAAGCATAAGATTTGGGGGAAGAAGAAGAAGAGGAAGAGCAACAATGGGAAGCAACAGAAGTGGGGGATGGAGAAAAAGAGGAAGGAAAAGACGGAAAGGAAAGAAGAAGAAGTTGTGGAAGGAGAAGAAATGGAAGAAGAGGAAGAAGAAAAAGTGTAAGCAGAAGAAGCGGAAGAAGGAGACGAAAATGAAGAAGAACCATAAGTAGAAGTAGAAGAAGTGGTAGAACTAGTGGACTGAAAGGAGATGAAGAAGAAGAAGTGGAAGAAGGAGAACGGGAGGAGGGAGAAGAGGTGGCAGAAGGAGAAGAAGAGGAAGAACAAGAAGCGGAAGAACGAGAAGAAAAGGAAGAAGTGCAAGTGGAAGAAGGAGAACAATAGGAAGAAGAAGAAGATGTGGAAGAATGACAAAAAGAGGAGGAAGAAGAAGCAAGGGAAGGAAAGGGGATCAAGAAAAAGTGGAACAAGGAGGAGAAGAAGAAGTAGTGTAGGCAGAAGAAGGGCAAGAAGGTGAAGAGAGGGAAGAAGAAGAACAAGTGGATGTAGTAGAAGTGGAAGAAGGCGAACAAGAGGAAGAAAAAGAAGTAGTTGAAGGAGTGGGGATGATGGAGAAGGAGTGGAAGTAGGAGAACAAGAGGTAGAAATGCAAGTGGAAGCAGAAGAAGGAGAAAAAGAGAGATATGACGAAGGAAAGGAAAAAGAAGAAGGAGATGAAGAGGAAGAAAAGAAAGGAAAGGAAAGGATGAAGAAGAAGTGGAAGAAAGATAAGAAGAGGAAGAAGAAAGAGAGTAAGTAGAAGAAGTGGAAAAAGAAGAAAAGGAAGAAGAAGAAGATGTGGAAAGTGAAGAAGTTGAAGAAGGTGAACAAGAGGAGGAAGAAGAAGTAGTGGAAGGAGGTGAGATGAAGAAGAATAATTGGAACAAGGAGAAAAGGAGGAAAAGGAAGAAGGAGGGGATGTGAAGGGAAGAAAGAACTAGAAGAAGTGGAATTTGCAGGAGAAGAGGAACAAGAAGAAGAAGTGTAAGCATAAGATTTGCGGGAAGCAGAAGAAGAGGAAGAGCAACAATGGGAAGCAACAGAAGTGGGGGATGGAGAAAAAGAGGAAGGAGAAGACGGAAAGGAAAGAAAAAGAAGTTGTGGAAGGAGAAGAAATGTAAGAAGAGGAAGAAGAAGAAGTGTAAGAAGGCGACGAAAATGAAGACGAACAACAAGTAGAAGTAGAAGAAGTGGTAGAAAGAGAGAATAAGAGGAATAGGAGGAAGTAGTGGAATGAAAGGAGATGAAGAAGAAGAAGTGAAAGAAGGAGAACGGGAGGAAGAAGAAGAGGTGGCAGAAGGAGAAGAATAGGAAGAAGAAGAATTGGAAGAATGAGGAGAAGAAGAAGGGGAGGAAGCAGAAGTAGTGTAGGCAGAAGAAGGGCAAGAAGGAGAAGAAAGGGAAGAAGAAGAACAAGTGGATGTGGTAGAAGTGGAAGAAGGTGAACAAGAGGAAGAAGAAGAAGTAGTTGAAGGAGTGGGGATGATGGAGAAGAAGTGGAAGAAGGACAACAAGAGGTAGAAATGCAAGTGGAAGCAGAAGAAGGAGAAAAAGAGAGATATGACGAAGGAAAGGAAAAAGAAGGAGATGAAGAGGAAGAAAAGAAAGGAAAGGAGAGGATGAAGAAGAAGTGGAAGAAAGAGAACAAGAGGAGGCAGGAGAAGTGGAAGAAAAATAAGAAGAGGAAGAAGGGGGACCATAACTAGAAGAAGTGGAAGAAGGAGAAGAAAAAGAAGAAGAAGAAGATGTGGAAGGTGAAGAAGTTGAAGAAGGTGAACAAGAGGAGGAAGAAGAAGTAGTGGAAGGAGGTGAGATGAAGAAGAAGAATTGGAACAAGGAGAAAAGGAGGAAAAGTAAGAAGGAGGGGAAGGGATGGGAAGAAGAAGCAGAAGAAGTGGAATCTGGAGGAGAAGAGGAAGAAGAAGTAAAAGTGTAAGCATATGATTTGGGGGAAGGAGAAGAAGAGGAAGAAGAAGCAGTGGAAGAACGAGAAGAAAAGGAAGAAGTGCAAGTGGAAGAAGGAGAACAATAGAAAGAAGAAGAAGAAGTGGAAGAATGAGAAAAAGAGGAGGAAGAAGAAGAAGTGGAACAAGGAGGACAAGAAGAAGGGGAGGAAGAAGAAGTAGTGTAGGTTGAAGAAGGGGATGAAGGAGAAGAGAGGGAAGAGGAAGAACAAGTGGATGTAGTAGAAGAGGAAGATGGTGACTAAGAGGAAGAAGAAGAAATAGTTGAAGGAGTGGGGATGATGGAGAAGAAGTGGAAGAAGGAGAACAAGAGGTAGAAATGCAAGTGGAAGCAGAAGAAGGAGAAAAAGAGGGATATGATGAAGGAAAAGAAGAAGGAGAAGGAGAAAAAGAGGGATATGATGAAGGAAAGGAAGAAGAAGAAGGAGATGAAGAGGAAGAAAAGAAAGGAAAGGAGAGGATGAAGAAGAAGTGGAAGAAAGAGAACAAGAGGAGGCAGGAAAGTGGAAGAAAGATAAGAAGAGGAAGAAGGGGGAGAGTAACTAGAAGAAGTGGAAGAAGGAGAAGAAAAAGAAGAAGAAGAAGATGTGGAAGGTGAAGAAGTTGAAGAAGGTGAACAAGAGGAGGAAGAAGAAGTAGTGGAAGGAGGTGAGATGAAGAAGAAGAATTGGAACAAGGAGAAAAGGAGGAAAAGGAAGGAGGAGGGGAAGGGATGGGAAGAAGAAGCACAAGAAGTGGAATCTGGAGGAGAAGAGGAAGAAGAAGAAGAAGTGTAAGCATAAGATTTGGGGGAAGAAGAAGAGGAAGAGCAACAATATGAAGCAACAGAAGTGGGGGATGGAGAAAAAGAGGAAGGAGAAGACGGAAAGGAAAGAAGAAGAAGGTGTAGAAGGAGAAGAAATGGACGAAGAGGAAGATGAAGAAGTGTAAGCAGAAGAAGCGCAAGAAGGTGACGAAAATGAAGAAGAACAACAAGTAGAAGTAGAAGAAGTGGTAGAAGGAGAGAATAAGAGGAATAGGAGTAAGTAGTGGAATGAAAGGAGATGAAGAAGAAGAAGTGGAAGAAGGAGAACAGGAGGACAAGAAGAGGTGGCAAAAGGAGAAGAAGAGGAAGAAGAAGAAGAAGTGGAAGAATGAGAAAAAGAGTAGGAAGAAGAAGCAATGGAAGGAAAGGGGATGAAGAAGGAGTGGAACAAGGAGGAGAAGAAGAAGGGGAGGAAGAAGAAGTAGTGTAGGCAGAAGAAGGGCAAGAAGGAGAAGAGAGGGAAGAAGAAGAACAAGTGGATATAGTAGAAGTGGAAGAAGGTGAACGAGAGCAACAAGAAGAAGTAGTTGAAGGAGTGGCGATGATGGAGAAGAAGTGGAAGAAGGAGAACAAGAGGTAGAAATGCAAGTGGAAGCAGAAGAAGGAGAAAAAGAGGGATATGACGAAGCAAAGGACGAAGTAGAAGGAGATGAAGAGGAAGAAAAGAAAGGAAAGGAGAGGATGAAGAAGAAGTGGAAGAAAGAGAACAAGAGGAGGCAGGAGAAGTGGAAGAAAGATAAGAAGAGGAAGAAGAAGGAGAGTAACTAGAAGAAGTGGAAGAAGGAGAAGAAAAGGAAGAAGAAGAAGATGTGGAAAGTGAAGAAGGTGAACAAGAGGAGGAAGAAGAAGTAGTGGAAGGAGGTGAGATGAAGAAGAAGAATTGCAACAAGGAGAAAAGGAGGAAAAGGAAGAATGAGGGGAAGGGAAAGGAAGAAGAAGCAGAAGAAGTGGAATCTGGAGGAGAAGAGGAACAAGAAGAAGAAGAAGTGTAAGCATAAGATTTGGGAGAAGGAGAAGAAGACGAAGAGCAACAATGGGAAGCAACAGAAGTGGGGGATGGAGAAAAAGAGGAAGGAGAAGACGAAAAGGAAAGAAGAAGAAGTTGTGGAACGAGAAGAAATGGAAGAGGAGGAAGAAGAAGAAGTGTAAGCAGAAGAAGTGGAAGAAGGAGACGAAAATGAAGAAGAACAATAAGTAGAAGTAGAAGAAGTGGTAGAAGGAGAGAATAAGAGGAATAAGAGGAAGTAGTGGAATGAAAGGAGGTGAAGAAGAAGAAGTGGAAGAAGGAGACGAAAAGGAAGAAGAAGAAGATGTGGAAAGTGAAGAAGGTGAACAAGAGGAGGAAGAAGAAGTAGTGGAAGGAGGTGAGATGAAGAAGAAGAATTGGAACAAGGGGAAAAGGAGGAAAAGGAAGAATAAGGGGAAGGGAAGGGAAGAAGAAGCAGAAGAAGTGGAATCTGGAGGAGAAGAGGAAGAAGAAGCAGTGGAAGAACGAGAAGAAAAGGAAGAAGTGCAAGTGGAAGAAGGAGAACAATAGAAAGAAGAAGAAGAAGTGGAAGAAGGAGAACAATAGAAAGAAGAAGAAGAAGTGGAAGAATGAGAAAAAGAGGAGGAAGAAGAAGAAGTGGAACAAGGAGGACAAGAAGAAGGGGAGGAAGAAGAAGTAGTGTAGGTAGAAGAAGGGCATGAAGGAGAAGAGAGGGAAGAAGAAGAACAAGTGGATGTAGTAGAAGAGGAAGATGGTGACCAAGAGGAAGAAGAAGAAATAGTTGAAGGAGTGGGGATGATGGAGAAGAAGTGGAAGAAGGAGAACAAGAGGTAGAAATGCAAGCGGAAGCAGAAGAAGGAGAAAAAGAGGGATATGATGAAGGAAAAGAAGAAGGAGAAGGAGAAAAAGAGGGATATGATGAAGGAAAGGAAGAAGAAGAAGGAGATGAAGAGGAAGAAAAGAAAGGAAAGGAGAGGATGAAGAAGAAGTGGAAGAAAGAGAACAAGAGGAGGCAGGACAAGTGGAAGAAAGATAAGAAGAGGAACAAGAAAGAGAGTAACTAGAAGAACTGCAAGAAGGAGAAGAAAAGAAGGAAGAAGAAGAAGATGAAGAGCAACAAAAATCGGGGATGGAGAAAAAGAGGAAGGAGAAGACAGAAAGGAAAGAAGGAGAAGTTGTGGAAGGAGAAGAAATGGAAGAACAGGAAGAAGAAGAAGTGTAAGCAGAAGAAGCGGAAGAAGGAGACGAAAATGAAGAAGAACAACAAGTAGAAGTACAAGAAGTGGTAGAAGGAGAGAATAAGAGGAATAGGAGGAAGTAGTGGAATGAAAGGAGATGAAGAAGAAGGAGAACGGGTGGAGGACTTGGAGGACCTATGACAAGGGCAAAGACAAGAAGAGCTAAAGAAGCTATTCAACAAGTATTGGCAGCCCTTTTACAAAAAGAGCCAAACATTGAAGAAATAAAGTTTAAAATTGTTAATTGTCTCAGGACTGAAGAGAGCAATGCTTGACCTTAATGGAAGAGAAGTTTGAAATAAATTAAACTCATTTTCTTGGAGTTTACTTAGTTAATGGTGGGCAACCAGAATTGTCTAATTAAAGTTGCAGCCACCTAGGTTATCAATTATAATTAGTATACGTGTTTAAGAAAGGAGAGGAGAAGTGGAAGAAAGATAAGAAGAGGAAGAAGAAGGAGAGTAACTAAAAGAAGTGGAAGAAGGAGAAGAAAAGGAAGAAGAAGAAGATGTGGAAAGTGAAGAAGTTGAAGAAGGTGAACAAGAGGAGGAAGAAGGAGAATGGGAGGAGGGAGAAGAGGTGGCAGAAGGAGAAGTAGAGGAAGAAGAAGAAGTGGAAGAACGAGAAGAAAAGGAAGAAGTGCAAGTGGAAGAAGGAGAACAATAGGAAGAAGAAGAAGTGGTAGAATGAGAAAAAGAGGAGGAAGAACAAGCAATGGAAGGAAAGGGGATGAAGAAGAAGTGTAACAAGGAGGAGAAGAAGAAGGGGACGAAGAAGAAGTAGTGTAGGCAGAAGAAGGGCAAGAAGGAGAAGAGACGGAAGAAGAAGAAGGACTGGATGTAGTAGAAGTGGAAGAAGGTGAACAAGAGGAAGAAGAAGAAGTAGTTGAAGGAGTTGGGATGATGGAGAAGAAGTGGAAGAAGGAGAGCAAGACGTAGAAATGCAAATGGAAGCAGAAGAAGGACAAAAAGAGGGATATGACGAAGGAAAGGAAGAAGAAGAAGGAGATGAAGAGGAAGAAAAGAAAGGAAAGGAGAGGATGAAGAAGAAGTGGATGAAAGAGAATAAGAGGAGGCAGGAGAAGTGGAAGAAAGATAAGAAGAGGAAGAAGAAGAAGAGTAACTAGAATTAGTGGAAGAAGGAGAAGAAAAGGAAGACGAAGAAGATGTGCAAAGTGAAGAAGTTGAAGAAGGTGAACAAGAGGAGGAAGAAGAAATAGTGGAAGAAGGTGAGATGAAGGAGAAGAATTGGAAAAAGGAGAAAAGGAGTGATGAGGACATCAAGCTTGAAGGACTTGGAGGACCTATGACAAAGGCAAGGACAAGAAGAGCTAAGGAAGCTATTCAACAAGTATTGGCAGCCCTTTTGCAAAAAGAGCCAAACATTGAAGAAATAAAGTTTAAAATTGTTAATTGTCTCAGGACTGAAGAGAGCAATGCTTGACCTTAATGGAAGAGAAGTTTGAAATAAATTAAACTCATTTTCTTGGAGTTTACTTAGTTAATGGTGGGCAACCAGAATTGTCTAATTAAAGTTGCAGCCACCTAGGTTATCAATTATAATTAGTATACGTGTTTAATTTACTTTGGCAGTTACACTTTGTTATTAAGCTGCCCATTATTAGTTTTTATTATTTTGTAACTTCAGCTGAATTTAGAAAGCCACTAAACCTACACAAGCTGAGTTTATTAGGCATATAAATTTGGGCAAGACTGAGATGTAAGGCAGAATATTTTGGAAATAAAAAAACTAGTTGAGTTTTCTCTCCTTTGGGTTCTTGACAATCCAAAATCTTTTGAGATTTATCAAAGGTAATTCACCCCTTTGTGTGTGTAATCTCGTAGACATATCTTCCATCCTTGGAAGTGTGGAGTCTATCAATTCCAATTCCATTTTCTGTCTTTTCCATTCATACTCAATTCTGGCCAGCAAACTCTATAACAGGAAAGTGCTACACTATTCAAAAACTCGTTTAATTGTTGAATTTCAAAAACTTTTAATTTCCATTCTGTGTCTAAAAGTTTGATAGTAATTCTATTCAGTTTATTTTTTTTTGCAATTGTTTGCATTCCATGTTGATTAATTTTGTTAACGCGGCAAGCTAAATTCCTAGGGTCCTTTCAGAATCCTAAACTGACAGTGGATTCATATCAAGGAGGAAAAGCAAGAAGGAGGGCAAGGGAAGGAAAGAAGAAGCAGAAGAAGTGGAATCTGGAGGAGAAGAGGAGGAAGAAGAAGAAGTGTAAGCATAAGATTTAGGCGAAGGAGAAGAAGAGGAAGAGCAACAATGGGAAGCAACAGAAGTGGGGGATGGAGAAAAAGAGGAACGAGACGACGAAAAGGAAAGAAGAAGAAGTTGTGGAACGAGAAGAAATGGAAGAAGAGGAAGAAGAAGAAGTGTAAGCAGAAGAAGCGGAAGAAGGAGACGAAAATGAAGAAGAACAACAAGTAGAAGCAGAAGAAGTGGTAGAAGGAGAGAATAAGAGTAATAGGAAGAAGTAGTGGAATGAAAGGAGGTGAAGAAGAAATGGAAGAAGGAGAGGAAAAGGAAGAAGAAGAAGATGTGGAAAGTGAAGAAGGTGAACAAGAGGAGGAAGAAGAAGTAGTGGACGGAGGTGAGATGAAGAAGAAGAATTAGAACAAGGGGAAAAGGAGGAAAAGGAAGAAGGAGGGGAAGGGAAGGGAAGAAGAAGCAGAAGAAGTGGAATCTGGAGGAGAAGAGGAAGAAGAAGAAAAAGTGTAAGCATAAGATTTGGGGAAAGGAGAAGAAGAGGAAGAAGAAGAAAAAGTGTAAGCATAAGATTTGGGGAAAGGAGAGGAAGAGGAAGACCAACAATGGGAAGCAACAGAAGTGGGGGATGGAGAAAAAGAGGAAGGAGAAGACGGAAAGGAAAGAAGAAGAAGTTGTGGAACGAGAAGAAATGGAAGAAGAGGAAGAAGGAGACGCAAATGAAGAAGAACAACAAGTAGAAGTAGAAGAAATGGTAGAAGGAGAGAATAAGAGGAATAGGAGGAAGTAGTTGAAGGAAAGGAGATGAAGAAGAAGAAGTGGAGGAAGCAGAACTGGAGGAGGGAGAAGAGGTGGCAGAAGGAGAAGAAGAGGAAGAAGAAGAAGAAGTGGAACAAGGAGGAGAAGATGAAGGGCAGGAAGAAGAAGTAGTGTAGGCAGAAGAAGGGCAAGAAGGAGTAAAGAGGGAAGAAGAAGAACAAGTGGATGTAGTAGAAGTGGAAGAAGGTGAACAAGAGGAAGAATAAGAAGTAGTTCAAGGAGTGGGGATGATGGAGAAGAAGTGGAAGAAGGAGAACAGGAGGTAGAAATGCAAGTGGAAGCAGAAGAAGGAGAAAAAGAGGGATATGATGAAGGAAAGGAACAAGAAGAAGGAGATGAAGAGGAAGAAAAGAAAGGAAAGGAGAGGATGAAGAAGAAGTGGAAGAAAGAGAACAAGAGGAGGCAGAAGAATTGGAAGAAAGATAAGAAGAGGAAGAAGAAGGAAAGTAACTAGAAGAAGTGGAAGAAGGAGAAGAAAAGGAAGGACAAGAAGATGTGGAAAGTGAAGAAGGTGAACAAGAGGAGGAACAAGAGGTAGTGGAAGGAGGTGAAATGAAGAAGAAGAATTGGAACAAAGGGAAAAGGAGGAAAAGGAAGAAGGAGGGGACGGGAAGGGAAAAAGAAGCAGAAGAAGTGGAGTCTGGAGGAGAAGAGGAAGAAGAAGAAGAAGTGTAAGCATAAGATTTGGGGGAAGGAGAAGAAGCAGAAGAGCAACAAAGGGAAGCAGCAGAAGTGGGGGATGGAGAAAAAGAGGAAGGAGAAGACGGAAACGAAAGAAGAAGAAGTTGTGGAAGGAGAAGAAATAGAAGAAGATGGAGAAGAAGAAGTGCAAATAGAAGAAGCGGAAGAAGGAGACGAAAATGAAGAAGAACAACAAGTAGAAGTAGAAGAAGTGGTAGAAGGAGAGAATAAGGGGAATAGGAAGAAGTAGTGGCATGAAAGGAGATGAAGAAGAAGAAGTGGAAGAAGGAGAATGGGACGAGGGAGAAGAGGTGGCAGAAGGAGAAGAAGAGGAAGAAGAAGAAGTGGAAGAACGAGAAGAAAAGGAAGAAGTGCTAGTGGAAGAAGGAGAACAATACAAAGCAGAAGAAGAAGTGGAAGAATGAGAAAAAGGGGAGAAAGAAGAAGCAATGGAAGGAAAGGGGATGAAGAGGAAGTGGAACAAGGAGGAGAAGAAGAAGGGAGGAAGAAGAAGTAGTGTAGGCAAAAGAAGGGCAACAAGGAGAAGAGAGGGAAGAAGAAGAACAAGTGGATGTAGTAGTGGAGGAAGGTGAACAAGAGGAAGAAGAAGAAGTAGTTGAAGGAGTGGGATGATGGAGAAGAAGTGGAAGAAGGAGGACAAGAGGTAGAAATGCAAGTGGAAGCAGAAGAAGGAGAAAAAGAGGGATATGACGAAGGAAAGGAAGAAGAAGAAGGACATGAAGAGGAAGAAAAGAAAGGAAAGGAGAGGATGAAGAAGAAGTGGAAGAAAGAGAACAAGAGGTGGAAGGAGAAGTGGAAGAAGAAGGAGAGTATCTAGAAGAAGTGGAAGAAGGAGAAGAAAAGGAAGAAGAAGAAGATGTGGAAAGTGAAGAAGGTGAACAAGAAGAATTGGAACAAGGAGAAAAGGAGGAAAAGGAGGAAAAGGAAGAAGGACCGGAAGGGAATGAAAGGGAAGAAGAAGCAGAAGAAGTGGAATCTGGAGGAGAAGAGAAAGAAGAAGAAGAAGTGTAACCATAAGATTTGGGGGAAGGAGAAGAAGAGGAAGAGCGACAATGGGAAGCAACAGAAGTGGGGGATGGAGAAAAAGAAGGAGAAGACGGAAAGGAAAGAAGAAGAAGTTGTGGAAGGAGAAGAAATGGAAGAAGAGGAAGAAGAAGAAGTGTAAGCAGATGAAGCGGAAGAAGGAGACGAAAATGAAGAAGAACAACAAGCAAAAGTAGAAGAAGTGGTAGAAGTAGTGGAATGAAAGGAGATGAAGAAGAGGAAGTGCAAGAAGGAGAACGGGAGGAGGGAGAAGAGGTGGCAGAATGAGAAAAAGAGGAGGAAGAAGAACCAATGGAAGGAAAGGGAATGAAGAAGAAGTGCAACAAGGAGGAGAAGAAGAAGGGGAGGAAGAAGAAGTAGTGTAGGCAGAAGAAGGGCAAGAAGGAGAAGAGAGGGAAGAAGAAGAAGGAGTGGATGTAGTAGAAGTGGAAGAAGGTGAACAAGAGGAAGAAGAAGAAGTAGTTGAAGGAGTGGGGATGTTGGAGAAGAAGTGGAAGAAGGAGAAAAAGAGGTAGAAATGCAAGTGGAAGAAGAAGAAGGAGAAAAAGAGGGATATGACGAAGGAAAGGAAGAAGAAGAAGGAGACTAAGAGGAAGAAACAAAAGGATGGCAGGAGAACAAGAGGAGGAAGAAGAAGTAGTGGAAGGAGGTGAGATGAAGAAGAAGAATTGGAACAAGGAGAAAAGGAGGAAAAAGAAGTAGGAGGGGAAGGGAAGGGAAGAAGAAGCAGAAGAAGTGGAATCTGGAGGAGAAGAGAAGAAGAAGAAGAAGTATAAGCATAAGATTTGGGGGAAGGAGAAGAAGAGGAAGAGCAACAATGGGAAGCAACAGAAGTGGGGGATGGAGAAAAAGAGGAAGGAGAAGACGGAAAGGAAAGAAGAAGAAGTTGTGGAAGCAGAAGAAATGGCAGAAGAGGAAGAAGAAGAAGTGTAAGCAGAAGAAGCAGAAGAAGCAGATGCAAACGAAGAAGAACAACAAGTAGAAGTAGAAGAAGTGGTAGAAGGAGAGAATAAGAGGAATAGGAGGAACTAGTTGAGTGAAAGGAGATGAAGAAGAAGAAGTGGAATAAGGAGAACAGGAGGAGGGAGAAGAGGTGGGAGAAGGAGAAGAAGAGGAAGAAGATGAAGTAGAACAACGAGAAGAAAAGGAAGAAGTGCAAGTGGAAGAAGGAGAACAATAGGAAGAAGAAGAAGTGGAAGAATGAGAAAAACAGGAGGAAGAAGCAATGAAAGGAAAGGGGATGAAGAAGAAGTGGAACAAGGAGGAGAAGAAGAAGGGAAGGAAGAAGAAGTAGTATAGGCAGAAGAAGGGCAAGAAGGAGAAGAGAGGGAAGAAGAAGAACAAGTGGATGTAGTAGAAGTGGAAGAAGGAGAACAAGAGGTAGAAATGCAAGTGGAAGCAGAAGAAGGAGAAAAAGAAGGATATGAGGAAGGAAAGGAAGAAGAAGAAGGAGATGAAGAGGAAGAAAAGAAAGGAAAGGAGAGGATGAAGAAGAAGTGGAAGAAAGAGAACAAGAGGAGGCAGGAGAACTGGAAGAAAGATAAGAAGAGGAAGAAAAAGGAGAGTAACTAAAAGAAGTGGAAGAAGGAGAAGAAAAGGAAGAAGAAGAAGATGTGGAAAGTGAAGAAGTTGAAGAAGGTGAACAAGAGGAGGAAGAAGAAGTAGTGGAAGGAGGTGAGATGAAGAAGAAGAATTGGAACAAGGAGAAAAGGATGAAAAGGAAGAAGGAGGGGAAGGGAAGGGAAGGGAAGGGAAGAAGAAGCAGAAGAAGTTGAATCTCTAGGAGAGGAGGAAGAAGAAGAGGAAGAGTAAGCATAAGATTTGGGGGAAGGAGAAGAAGAGGAAGAGCAACAATGGGAAGCAATAGAAGTGGGGAATGGAGAAAAAGAGGAAGGAGAAGACGGAAAGGAAAGAAGAAGAAGTTGTGGAAGCAGAAGAAATGGCAGAAGAGGAAGAAGAAGAAGTGTAAGCAGAAGAAGCAGATGAAAATGAAGAAGAACAACAAGTAGAAGTAGAAGAAGTGGCAGAAGGAGAGAATAAGAGGAATAGGAGGAACTAGTGGAATAAAGGAGATGAAGAAGAAGAAGTGGAATAAGGAGAACAGGAGGAGGGAGAAGAGGTGGCAGAAGCAGAAGAAGAGGAAGAAGAAGAAGTGGACGAACGAGAAGAAAAGGAAGAAGTGCAAGTGGAAGAAGAAGAACAATAGGAAGAAGAAGAAGATGTGGAAGAATGACAAAAAGAGGAGGAAGAAGAAGCAATGGAAGGAAAGAGGATCAAGAAAAAGTGGAAGAAGGAGAACAAAAGGAAGAAGAAGAAGTAGTTGAAGGAGTTTGGATGATGGAGAAGAAGTGGAAGAAGGAGAACAAGAGGTAGAAATGCAAGTGGAGCAGAAGAAGGAGAAAAAGAGGGATATGACGAAGGAAAGGAAGAAGAAGAAGGAGATGAAGAGGAAGAAAAGAAAGGAAAGGAGAGGATGAAGAAGAAGTGGAAGAAAGAGAACAAGAGGAGGCAGGAGAAGTGGAAGAAGGATAAGAAGAGGAAGAAGAAGGAGAGTAACTAGAAAAAGTGGAAGAAGGAGAAGAAAAGGAAGAAGAAGAAGATGTGGAAAGTGAAGAAGTTGAAGAAGGTGAACAAGAGGAGGAAGAAGAAGTAGTGGAAGGAGGTGAGATGAAGAAGAAGAATTGGAAAAAGGAGAAAAGGAGGAAAAGGAAGAAGGACGGGAAGGGAAGGAAAGAACAAGCAGAAGAAGTTGAATCTGGAGGAGAAGAGGAAGAAGAAGAAGAAGTGTAAGCATAAGATTTGGAGGAAGGAGAAGAAGAGGAAGAGCAACAATGGGAAGCAACAGAAGTGGGGGATGGAGAAAAAGAGGAAGGAGAAGACGGAAAGGAAAGAAGAAGAAGTTGTGGAAGCAGAAGAAATGGCAGAAGAGGAAGAAGAAGAAGTGTAAGCAGAAGAAGCAGAAGAAGCAGATGAAAATGAAGAAGAACAACAAGTAGAAGTAGAAGAAGTGGTAGAAGGAGAGAATAAGAGGAATAGGAGGAACTAGTGGAATCAAAGGAGATGAAGAAGAAGAAGTGGAATAAGGAGAACAGGAGGAGGGAGAAGAGGTGGCAGAAGGAGAAGAAGAGGAAGAAGAAGAAGTGGAAGAACAAGAAGAAAAGGAAGAAGTGCAAGTGAAAGAAGGAGAACAATAGGAAGAAGAAGAAGATGTGGAACAAATAGAAAAAGAGGAGGAAGAAGAAGCAATGGAAGGAAAGAGGATCAAGAAAAAGTGGAAGAAGGAGAACAAGAGGAAGAAGAAGAAGTAGTTGAAGGAGTGGGGATGATGGAGAAGAAGTGGAAGAAGGAGAACAAGAGGTAGAAATGCAAGTGGAGCAGAAGAAGGAGAAAAAGAGGGATATGACAAAGGAAAGGAAGAAGAAGAAGGAGATGAAGAGGAAGAAAAGAAAGGAAAGGAGAGGATGAAGAAGAAGTGGAAGAAAGAGAACAAGAGGAGGCAGGAGAAGTGGAAGAAGGATAAGAAGAGGAAGAAGAAGGAGAGTAACTAGAAAAAGTGGAAGAAGGAGAAGAAAAGGAAGAAGAAGAAGATGTGGAAAGTGAAGAAGTTGAAGAAGGTGAACAAGAGGAGGAAGAAGAAGTAGTGGAAAGAGGTGAGATGAAGAAGAAGAATTGGAAAAAAGAGAAAAGGAGGAAAAGGAAGAAGGACGGGAAGGGAAGGAAAGAAGAAGCAGAAGAAGTTGAATTTGGAGGAGAAGAGGAAGAAGAAGAAGAAGTGTAAGCATAAGATTTGGGGGAAGGAGAAGAAGAGGAAGAGCAACAATGGGAAGAAACAGAAGTGGGGGATGGAGAAAAAGAGGAAGGAGAAGACGGAAAGGAAAGAAGAAGAAGTTGTGGAAGCAGAAGAAATGGCAGAAGAGGAAGAAGAAGAAGTGTAAGCAGAAGAAGCGGAAGAAGCAGACGAAAATGAAGAAGAACAACAAGTAGAAGTAGAAGAAGTGGTTGAAGGAGAGAATAAGAGGAATAGGAGGAACTAGTGGAATCAAAGGAGATGAAGAAGAAGAAGTGGAATAAGGAGAACAGGAGGAGGGAGAAGAGGTGGCAGAAGGAGAAGAAGAGGAAGAAGATGAAGTAGAAGAACGAGAAGAAAAGGAAGAACTGCAAGTGGAAGAAGGAGAACAATAGGAAGAAGAAGAAGTGGAAGAATGAGAAAAAGAGGAGGAAGAAGAAGCAATGGAAGGAAAGGGGATGAAGAAGAAGTGGACCAAGGAGGAGAAGAAGAAGGGGAGGAAGAAGAAGTAGTGTAGGCAGAAGAAGGGCAAGAAGGAGAAGAGAGGGAAGAAGAAGAACAAGTGGATGTAGTAGAACTGGAAGAAGGTGAACAAGAATAAGAAGAAGAACTAGTTGAAGGAGTGGGGATGATGGAGAAGAAGTGGAAAAAGGAGAATAAGAGGTAGAAATGCAAGTGGAAGCAGAAGAAGGAGAAGAAGAGGGATATGAGGAAGGAAAGGAAGAAGAAGAAGGAGATGAAGAGGAAGAAAAGAAAGGAAAGGAGAGGATGAAGAAGAAGATGTGGAAAGTGAAGAAGGTGAATAAAAAGAGGAAGAAGAAGTAGTGGAAGGAGGTGAGATGAAGAAGAAGAACTGGAACCAGGAGAAAAGGAGGAAAAGGAAGAAGGAGGCGAAGGGAAGGGAAGGGAAGAGGAAGCAGAAGAAGTGGAATCAGGAGGAGGAGAGGAAGAAGAAGAAGAAGTGTAAGCATAAGATTTGGGGGAAGGAGAAGAAGAGGAAGAAGTGGAAGAATGAGAAAAAGAGGACGAAGAAGAAGCAATGGAAGGAAAGCGGATGAAGAAGGAGTGGAACAAGGAGGAGAAGAAGAAGGGGAGGAAGAAGAAGTAGCGTAGGCAGAAGAAGGGCAAGAAGGAGGAGAGAGGGAAGAAGAAGAACAAGTGGATGTAGTAGAAGTGGAAGAAGGTGAACAAGAGCAAGAAGAAGAAGGAGTTGAAGGAGTGGGGATCAAGTGGAAGAAGGAGAACAAGATGTACAAATGCAAGTGGAAGCAGAAGAAGGAGAAAAAGAGGGATATAACGAAGTAAAGGGAGAAGAAGAAGGAGGTGAAGAGGAAGAAAAGAAAGGAAAGGAGAGGGATGAAGAAGAAGTGGAAGAAAGAGAACAAGAGGAGGTAGGAGAAGCGGAAGAAAGATAAGAAGAGGAAGAAGAGGGAGAGTAACTACAATACGTGGAAGAAGGAGATGAAAAGGAAGAAGAAGAAGATGCGGAAGAATGAGAAAAAGAGGACGAAGAAGAAGCAATGGAAGGAAAGGGGATAAAGAAGGAGTGGAACAAGGAGGAGAAGAAGAAGGGGAGGAAGAAGAAGTAGTGTAGGCAGAAGAAGGGCGAGAAGGAGAAGAGAGGGAAGAAGAAGAATAAGTGGATGTGGTAGAAGTGAGAGAAGGTGAACAAGAGGACGAAGAAGAAGTAGTTGAAGGAGTGGGGATGATGGAGAAGAAGTGGAAGAAGGATAACAAGAGGTAGAAATGCAAGTGGAAGCAGAAGAAGGAGAAAAAGACGGATGTGACGAAGGAAAGGAAGAAGAAGAAGGAGATGAAGAGGAAGAAAAGAAAGGAAAGGAGAGGATGAAGAAGAAGTGGAAGAAAGAGAACGAGAGGAGGCAGGAGATGTGGAAGAAAGATAGGAAGAGGCAGAAGAAGGATAGTAACTAGAAGAAGTGGAAGAAGGAGAAGAAAAGGAAGAAGAAGAAGATGTGGAAAGTAAAAAAGGTGAACAAGAGGAGGAAGAAGAAGTAGTGGAAGGAGGTGAGATGAATAAGAAGAATTGGAACAAGGAGAAAAGGGGGAAAAGGAAGAAGGAGGGGAAGGGAAGGGAAGAAGAAGGAGAAGAAGTGGAATCTGGAGGAGAAGAGGAAGAAGAAGAAGAAGTGTAAGCATAAGATTCGGGGGAAGGAGAAGAAGAGGAAGAGCAACAATGGGAAGCAACAGAAGTGGGGGATGGAGAAAAAAGGAAGGAGAAGACGGAAAGGAAAGAAGAAGAAGTTGTGGAAGCAGAAGAAATGGAAGAAGAGGAAGAAGAAGAAGTGTCTGCAGAAGAAGCAGAAGAAGGAGAAGAAAATGAAGAAGAACAACAAGAAGAAGTAGAAGAAGTGGTAGAAGGAGAGAATAAGAGAATAGGAGGAAGTAGTGGAATGAAAGGAGATGAAGAAGAAAAAGTGGAAGAAGGAGAACGGGAGGAGAGAGAAGAGGTGGCAGAAGGAGAAGAAGAGGAAGAAGAGAAGTGGAAGAACGAGAAGAAAAGGAAGAAGTGGAAGTGGAAGAAGGAGAACAATAGGAAAAAGAAGAAGAAGTGGAAGAATGAGAAAAAGAAGCAATGGAAGGAAAGAGGATAAAGAAGAAGTGGAACAAGAAGGAGAAGAAGAAGGGGAGGAAGAAGTAGTGTAGGCAGAAAAATGGCAATAAGCAGAAGAGAAGGAAGAAGAAGAACAAGTGGATGTAGTAGAAGTGGGAGAAGGTGAACAAGAGGACGAAGAAGAAGTAGTTGAAGGAGTGGGGATGATGGATAAGAAGTGGAAGAAGGAGAACAAGAGGTAGAAATGCAAGTGGAAGCAGAAGAAGGAGAAAAAGAGGGATATGACGAAGGAAAGGAAGAAGAAGAAGGAGATGAAGAGGAAGAAAAGAAAGGAAAGGAGAGGATGAAGAAGAAGTGGAAGAAAGAGAACGAGAGGAGGCAGCAGATGTGGAAGAAAGATAAGAAGAGGAAGAAAAAGGAGAGTAACTAGAAGTAGTGGAAGAAGGAGAAGAAAAGGAAGAAGAAGAAGATCTGGAAAGTGAAGAAGGTGAACAAGAGGAGGAAGACGAACTAGTGGAAGGAGGTGAGATGAATAAGAAGAATTGGAACAAGGAGAAAAGAAGGAAAATGAAGAAGGAGGGGAGGGGAAGGGAAGAAGAAGCAGAAGAAGTGGAATCTGGAGGAGAAGGGGAAGAAGAAGAAGAAGTGTAAGCATAAGATTCGGGGGAAGGAGAAGAAGAGGAGGAGCAACAATGGGAAGCAACAGAAGTGGGGGATGGAGAAAAAAGGAAGGAGAAGACGAAAAGGAAAGAAGAAGAAGTTGTGGAAGGAGAAGAAATGGAAGAAGAGGAAGAAGAAGAAGTGTCTGCAGAAGAAGCAGAAGAAGGAGACGAAAATGAAGAAGAACAACAAGAAGAAGTAGAAGAAGTGGTAGAAGGAGAGAATAAGAGGCATAGGAGGAAGTAGTGGAATGAAAGGAGATGAAGAAGAAAAAGTGGAAGAAGGAGAACGGGAGGAGAGAGAAGAGGTGGCAGAAGGAGAAGAAGAGGAATAAGAAGAAGTGGAAGAACGAGAAGAAAAGGAAGAAGTGGAAGTGGAAGAAGGAGAACAATAGGAAGAAGAAGAAGAAGTGGAAGAATGAGAAAAAGAAGCAACGGAAGGAAAGGGGATGAAGAAGAAGTGGAACAAGAAGGAGAAGAAGAAGGGGAAGAAGAAGTAGTGTAGGCAGAAAAAGGGCAAGAAGGAGAAGAGAGGGAAGAAGAAGAACAAGTGGATGTAGTAGAAGCGGGAGAAGGTGAACAAAAGGACGAAGAAGAAGTAGTTGAAGGAGTGGGGATGATGGAGAAGAAGTCGAAGAAGAAAAACAAGAGGTAGAAATGCAAGTGGAAGGAGAAGAAGGAGAAAAAGAGGGACATGACGAAGGAAAGGAAGAAGAAGAAGGAGATGAAGAGGAAGAAAAGAAGGGAAAGGAGAGGATGAAGAAGAAGTGGAAGAAAGAGAACAAGAGGAGGCAGGAGAAGTGGAAGAATGATAAGAAGAGGAAGAAGAAGGAGAGGAACTAGAAGAAGTGGAAGAAGGAGAAGAAAAGGAAGAAGAAGAAGATGTGGAAACTGAAGAAGGTGAACAAGAGGAGGAAGAAGAAGTAGTGGAAGGAGGTGAGATGAATAAGAAGAATTGGAACAAGGAGAAAAGGAGGAAAAGGAAGAAGGAGGGGAGGGGAAGGAAAGAAGAAGCAGAAGAAGCAGAAGAAGTGGAATTTGGAGGAGAAGAGGAAGAAGAAGAAGAAGTGTAAGCATAAGATTCGGGGGAAGGAGAAGAAGAGGAAGAGCAACAATGGGAAGCAACAGAAGTGGGGGATGGAGAAAAAGAGGAAGGAGAAGACGGAAAGGAAAGAAGATGAAGATGTGGAAGGAGACAAAATGGAAGAAGAGGAAGAAGAAGAAGTATAAGCAGAAGATGCGGAAGATGGAGACGAAAATGAAGATGAACAACAAGTAGAAGTAGAAGAAGTGGTAGAAGGAGAGAATAAAATAGGAGGAAGTAGTTGAATGAAAGGAGATAAAGAAGAAGAACTGGAATAAGGAGAACGGAAGGAGGGAGAACAGGTGGCAGAAGGAGAACAAGAGGAAGTAGAAGAAGTGGAAGAACGAGAAGAAAAGGAAAAACTGCAAGTGGAAGAAGGAGAACAATAGGAAGAAGAAGAAGTGGAAGAATGAGAAAAAGATGAGGAAGAAGAAGCAATGGCAGGAAAGTGGATGAAGAAGAAGTGGAACAAGGAGGAGAAGAAGAAGGGGAGGAAGAAGAAGTAGTGTAGGCAGAAGAAGGGCAAGAAGGAGAAGAGAGAGAAGAAGAAGAACAAGTGGATGTAGTAGAAGCGGAAGAAGGTGAACAAGAGGAAGAAGAAGAAGTAGTTGAATGAGTGCGGATGATGGAGAAGAAGTGGAAGAAGGAGAACAAGAGGTAGAAATGCAAGTGGAAGCAGAAGAAGGAGAAAAAGTGGGATATGATGAAGGAAATAAAGAAGAAGAAGGAGATAAAGAGGAAGAAAAGAAAGGAATGGAGAGGATGAAGAAGAAGTGGAAGAAAGATAAGAAGAGGAAGAAGAAAGAGAAGAAAAGGAAGAAGAAGAAGATGTGGAAAGTGAAGAAGTTGAAGAAGGTGAACAAGAGGAGGAAGAAGAAGTAGTGGAAGGAGGTGAGATGAAGAAGAACAATTGGAAGAAGGAGAAAAGGAGGAAAAGGAAGAAGAACCGGAAGGGAGGGGAAGGGAAGGGAAGAAGAAGCAGAAGAAGTGAAATCTGGAGGAGAAGAGGATGAAGAAGAAGAAGTGTAAGAAAGATAAAAAGAGGAAGAAGGAGAAGAAAAGGAAGAAGAAGAAGATGTGGAAAGTAAGAGTTGAAGAAGGTGAACAAGAGGAGGAAGAAGAAGTAGTAGAACGAGGTGAGATGAAGAAGAAGAATTGGAAGGAAAGGGGATGAAGAAGAAGTGGAACAAGAAGGAGACGAAGAAGGGGAGGAAGCAGAAGTAGTGTAGGCAGAAGAAGGGCAAGAAAGAGAAGAAAGGGAAGAAGAAGAACAAGTGGATGTGGTAGAAGTTGAAGAAGGTGAACAAGCGGAAGAAGAAGAAGTAGTTGAAGGAGTGGGGATGATGGAGAAGAAGTGGAAGAAGGACAACAAGAGGTAGAAATGCAAGTGGAAGCAGAAGAAGGAGAAAAAGAGGGATACGACGAAGGAAAGGAAGAAGAAGAAGGAGATGAAAAGGAAAAAAAGAAAGGAAAGGAGAGGATGAAGAAGAAGTGGAAGAAAGAGAACAAGAGGAGGCAGGAGAAGTGGAAGAAAGATAAGAAGAGTAAGAAGGGGGAGAGTAACTAGAAGAAGTGGAAGAACGAGAAGAAAAAGAAGAAGAAGAAGATGTGGAAGGTGAAGAAGTTGAAGAAGGTCAACAAGAGGAGGAAGAAGAAGTAGTGGAAGGAGGTGAGATGAAGAAGAAGAATTGGAACAAGGAGAAAAGGAGGAAAAGGAAGAAGGAGGGGAAGGGATAGGAAGAAGAAGCAGAAGAAGTGGAATCTGGAGGAGAAGAGAAAGAAGAAGAAGAAGTGTAAGCATAAGATTTGGGGGAAGAAGAATAGGAAGAGCAACAATATGAAGCAACAGAAGTGGGGGATGGAGAAAAAGAGGAAGGAGAAGACGGAAAGGAAAGAAGAAGAAGGTGTAGAAGGAGAAGAAATGGATGAAGAGGAAGATGAAGAAGTGTAAGCAGAAGAAGCGCAAGAAGGTGACGAAAATGAAGAAGAACAACAAGTAGAAGTAGAAGAAGTGGTAGAAGGAGAGAATAAGAGGAATAGGAGTAAGTAGTGGAATGAAAGGAGATGAAGAAGAAAAAGTGGAAGAAGGAGAACAGGAGGACAAGAAGAGGTGGCAAAAGGAGAAGAAGAGGAAGAAGAAGAAGAAGTGGAAGAATGAGAAAAAGAGGAGGAAGAAGAAGCAATGGAAGGAAAGGGGATGAAGAAGAACTGGAAATAGGAGGAGAAGAAGAAGGGGAGGCAGAAGAAGTAGTGTAGGCAGAAGAAGGGCAAGAATGAGAAGAGAGGGAAGAAGAAGAACAGGTGGATGTACTAGAAGTGGAAGAAGGTGAACAAGAGGAAGAAGAAGAAGTAGTTGAAGGAGTGGGGATGATGGAGAAGATGTGGAAGAAGGAGAACAAGAGGTAGAAATGCAACTGGAAGCAGAAGAAGGAGAAAAAGAGGGATATGACGAAGGAAAGGAAGAAGAAGAAGGAGATGAAGAGGTGGAAGAAAGAGAACAAGAGGAGGCAGGACAAGTGGAAGAAAGATAAGAAGAGGAAGAAGAAGGAGAGTAACTAGAAGAAGTGGAAGAAGGAAAAGAAAAGGAAGAAGAAGAAGATGTGGAAAGTGAAGAAGGTGAACAAGAGGAGGAAGAAGAAGTAGTGGCAGGAGGTTAGATGAAGAAGAAGAATTGGAACAAGGAGAAAAGGAGGAAAAGGAAGAAGGAGTGGAAGGGAAAGGAAGAAGAAGCAAAAGAAGTGGAATCTAGAGGAGAAGAGGAAGAAGAAGAAGAAGTGTAAGCATAAGATTTGGGGGAAGGAGAAGAAGAGGAAGAGCAACAATGGGAAGCAACAGATGTGGGGGATGGAGAAAAAAAGGAAGGAGAAGAGGGAAAGGAAAGAAGAAGAAGTTGTGGAAGGAGAAGAAATGGAAGAAGAGGAAGAACAAGAAGTGTAAGCAGAAGAAGCAGAAGAAGGAGATGAAAATGAAGAAGAACAACAAGTAGAAGTAGAAGAAGTGGTAGAAGTAGTGGAATGAAAGGAGATGAAGAAGAAGAAGTGGAAGAAGGAGAACGAGAGGAGGGAAAAGAGGTGGCAGAAGGAGAAGAAGAGGAAGAAGAAGAAGTGGAAGAACGAGAAGAAAAGGAAGAAGTGCAAGTGGAAGAAGGAGAACAATAGGAAGAAGAAGAAGAAGTGGAAGAACGAGAAAAAGAGGAGGAAGAAGAAGCATTGGAAGGAAAGGGGATGAAGAAGAAGTGGAACAAGGAGGAGAAGAAGAAGGGGAGGAAGAAGAAGTAGTGTAGGCAGAAGAAGGGCAAGAAGGAGAAGAGAGGGAAGAAGAAGAAGGAGTGGATGTAGTAGAAGTGGAAGAAGGTGAACAAGAGGAAGAAGAAGAAGTAGTTGAAGGAGTGGGGATGATGGAGAAGAATTGGAAGAAGGAGAACAAGAGGTAGAAATGCAAGTGGAAGCAGAAGAAGCGGAAGAAGGAGACGAAAATGAAGCCAAACAACAAGTAGAGTTAGAAGAAGTGGTAGAACGAGAGAATAAGAGGAATAGGAGGAAGTAGTGGAATAAAAGGAGATGAACAAGAAGAAGTGGAAGAAGGAGAACGGGAAGAGGGAGAAGAGGTGGCAGAAGCAGAACAAGTGGAAGAACGAGAAGAAAAGGAAGAAGTGCAAGTGGAAGAAGGAGAACAATAGGAAGAAGAAGAAGAAGTGGAAGAATGAGAACAAGAAGCAATGGAAGGAAAGGGGATGAAGAAGAAGTGGAACAAGAAGGAGACGAAGAAGGGGAGGAAGAAGAAGTAGTGTAGGCAGAAAAAGGGCAAGAAGGAGAAAAGAGGGAAGAAGAAGAAGATGTGGAAAGTGAAGAAGTTGAAGAAGGTGAACAAGAGGAGGAAGAAGAAGTAGTGGAAGGAGGTGAGATGAAGAAGAAGAATTGGAACAAGGAGAAAAGGAGGAAAAGGAAGAAGGAGGGGATGGGAAGGAAAGAAGAAGCAGAAGAAGTGGAATCTGGAGGAGAAGAGGAAGAAGAAGAAGAAGTGTAAGCATTAGATTCGGGGGAAGCAGAAGAAGAGGAAGAGCAACAATGGCAAGACACAGAAGTGGGGGATGGAGAAAAAGAGGAAAGAGAAGACGGATAGAAAAGAACAAGAAGTTGTGGATGGAGAAGAAATGTAAGAAGAGGAAGAAGAAGAAGTGTAAGCAGAAGAAGCGGAAGAAGGAGACGAAAATGAAGAGGAACAACAAGTAAAAGTAGAAGAAGTGGTAGAAGGAGAGGAATAGGAGGAAGTAGTGGAATGAAAGCAGATGAAGAAGAAGTCGAAGAAGGGGAACGGGAGGAGGGAGAAGAGGCGGCTCAAGGAGAAGCAGAGGAAGAAGAAGAACTGGAAAAACGAGAAGAAAAGGAAGAAGTGCAACTGGAAGAAGAAGAAGAAGTGGAAGAATGAGAAAAAGAGGAGGAAGAAGAAGTGGAAGAAGGAGGAGAAGTGGAAGAATGAGAAAAAGAGTAAGAAGAAGAGGCAATGGAAGGAAAGGGGATGAAGAAGGAGTGGAAGAAGGGGAGGAAGCAGAAGTAGTGTAGGCAGAAGAACGGCAAGAAGGAGAAGAGAGGGAAGAAAAGAACAAGTGGATGTAGTAGAAGTGGAAGAAGGTGAACAAGAGGAAGAAGAAGAAGTAGTTGAAGGAGGAGGGATGATGGAGAACAAGTGGAAGAAGGAGAACAACGGGTAGAAATGCAAGTGGAAGCAGAAGAAGGAGAAAAAGAGAGATATGACGAATAAAAGGAAGAAGAAAAAGGAGATGAAGAGGAAGAAAAGAATGGAAAAGAGAGGATGAAGAAGAAATGGAAGAAAGAGAACAAGAGGAGGCTGGAGAAGTGGAAGAAAGATAAGAAGAGGAAGAAGTAGGAGAGTAACTAGAAGAAGCGGAAGAAGGAGAAGAAAAGGAAGAAGAGGAAGATGTGGAAGAATGAGAAAAAGAGGAGGAAGAAGTGGAACAAGGAGGAGAACAAGAAGGGGAGGAAGAAGAAGTAGTGTAGGCAGAACAAGGGCAAGAAGGAGAAGAGAGGGAAGAAGAAGAACAAGTGGATGTAGTAGAAGTGGAAGAAGGTGAACAAGAGGAGGAAGAAGAAGTAGTTGAAGGAGTGGGGATGATGGAGAAGAAGTGTAAGAAGGAGAACAAGAGGTAGAAATGCAAGTGGAAGCAGAAGAAGGAGAAAAAGAGGGATATGAAGAAGGAAAGGAAGAAGAAGAAGGAGATGAAGAAGAAGAAAAGAAAGGAAAGGAGAGGATGAAGAAGAAGCGGAAGAAAGAGAACAGGAGAAGTCGAAGAAAGATAAGAAGAGTAAGAAGAAGGAGAAGAAGATGTGGAAAGTGAAGAAGTTGAACAAGAGGAGCAAGCAGAAGTAGTGGAAGGAGGTGAGATGAAGAAGAAGACTTGGAACAAGGAGAAAATGAGGAAAAGGAAGAAGGAGGGGAAGGGAAGGGAAGAAGAAGCAGTGTAAGTAGAAAAAGTGGAAGAAAGAGAACAAGAGGAGGCAGAAGAAGTAGTGGAAGGAGGTGAGATGAAGAAGAAGAATTGGAACAAGGAGGGAAGGAGGAAAAGGAAGAAGGAGGGGAAGGGAAGGGAAGAAGAAGCAGAAGAAATGGAATCTAGAGGAGAAGAGGAAGACGAAGAAGAAGTGTAAGCATAAGATTTGGGGGAAGAAGAAGAGAAAGAGCAACAATGGGAAGCAACAGAAGTGGGGGATGGAGAAAAAGTGGAAGGAGAAGATGGAAAGGAAAGAAGAAAAATTTGTGGAAGGAGAAGAAATGGAAGAAGAGGAAGAAGAAGAAGTATAAGCATAAGAAGTGGAAGAAGGTGAACACGAGGAGGAAGAAGAAGTAGTGGAAGGAGGTGAGATGAAGAAGAAGAATTGGAACAAGGAGAAAAGGAGGAAAACGAAGAAGGAGGGGAAGGGAAGGGAAGAAGAAGCAGAAGAGGTGGAAGCTGGAGGAGAAGAGGAAGAAGAAGAAGAAGTGTAAGCATAAGATTTGGGGGAAGGAGAAGAAGAGGAAGAGCAACAATGGGAAGCAACAGAAGTGGGGGATGGAGAAAAAGAGGAAGGAGAAAACGGAAAGGAAAGAAGAAGAAGTTGTGGAAGGAGAAGAAATGGAAGAAGAGGAAGAAGAAGGAGTGTAAGCAGAAGAAGCGGAAGAAAGAGACGAAAATGCGGAAGAACAACAAGTAGAAGTAGAAGAAGTGGTAGAAGGAGAGAATAAGAGGAATAGGAGGAAGTTGTGGAATGAAAGGAGATGAAGAAGAAGAAGTGGTAAAGGAGAACGCGTGGAGGGAGAAGAGGTGGTAGAAGGAGAAGAAGAGGAAGAAGAAGAAATGGAAGAACGAGAAGAAAAGGAAGAAGTGCAAGGGCAAGAAGGAGAACAAGAGGAAGAAGAAGAAGAAGTGGAAGAATGAGAAAGAGAGGAGGATGAAGAAGCAATGGAATGAAAGGGGATGAAGAAAAAGTGGAACAAGGTGGAGAAGAAGAAGGGGAGGAAGAAGAAGTAGTGTAGACAGAAGAAGGGCAACAAGGAGAAGAGAGGGAAGAAGAAGAACAACTGGATGTAGTAGAAGCTGAAGAAGGTGAACAAGAGGAAGAAAAAGAAGTAGTTGAAGGAGTGGGGATGATGGAGAAGAAGTGGAAGAAGGAGAACAAGAGGTAGAAAGGCAACTGGAAGCAGAAGAAGGAGAAAAAGAGGGATATGACGAAGGAAAGGAAGAAGAAGAAATAGATGAAGAGGAAGAAAAGAAAGGAAAGGAGAGGATGAAGAAGAAGTGGAAGAAAGGGAACAAGAGGAGGCACGAGAAGTGGAAGAAAGATAAGAAGAGCAAGAAGAACGAGAGTAACTAGAAGAAGTGGAAGAAGGAGAAGAAAAGGAAGAAAATTAAGATGTGGAAAGTGAAGAAGGTGAACAAGAGGAGGAAGAAGAAGTAGTGGAAGGATGAGATGAAGAAGCAGAATTGGAACAAGCAGAAAAGGAGGAAAAGGAAGAAGGAGGGGAAGGGAAGGGAAGAAGAAGGAGAAGAAGTGGAATGTAGAGGAGAAGAGGAAGAAGAAGAAGAAGTGTAAGCATAAGATTTGGGGGAAGGAGAAGAAGAGGAAGAGCAACAATGGGAAGCAACAGAAGTGGGGGATGGATAAAAAGAGGAAGGAGAAGACGGAAAGGAAAGAAGAAGAAGTTGTGGAAGGAGGATAAATGGAAGAAGAGGAAGAAGAAGAAGTGTAAGCAGAAGAAGCGGAAGACGAAAATGAAGAAGAACAACAAGTGGAAGTAGAAGAAGTGGTAGAAGTAGTGGAATGAAAGTAGATAAAGAAGAAGAAGTGGAACAAGGAGAACGGGAGGAGGTAGAAGAGGTGGCAGAAGGAGAAGAAGAGGAAGAAGAAGAAGTGGAAGAACGAGAAGAAAAGGAAGAAGTGCAAGTGGAAGAAGGAGAACAATAGGAAGAAGAAGAAGAAGTGGATGAATGAGAAAAAGAGGAGGAAGAAGAAGCAATGGAAGGAAAGGGGATGAGAGGATGAAAAGAAAGGAAAGGAGAGGATGAAGAAGAAGAAGTGGAAGAAAGATAAGAAGAGGAAGAAGAAGGAAAGTAACTAGAAGAAGTGGAAGAAGGAGAAGAAAAGGAAGAAGAAGAAGATGTGGAAAGTGAAGAAGTTGAAGAAGGTGAACAAGAGGAGGAAGAAAAACTAGTGGAAGGAGGTGAGATGAAGAAGAAGAATTAGAACAAGGAGAAAAGGAGGAAAATGAAGAAGGAGGGGAAGGGAAGGAAAGAAGAAGTAGAAGAAGTTGAATCTGGAGGAGAAGAGGAAGAAGTAGAAGACGTGTAAGCATAAGATTCGGGGGAAGGAGAAGAAGAGGAAGAGCGACAATGGGAAGCAATAGAGGTGGGGGATGGAGAAACAGAGGAAGGAGAAGACGGAAAGGAAAGAAGAAGAAGTTGTGGAAGGAGAAGAAATGGAAGAACAGGAAGAAGAAGAAGTGTAAGCAGAAGAAGCGGAAGAAGGAAACGAAAATGAAGAAGAACAACAAGTAGAAGTAGAAGAAGTGGTAGAAGGAGAGAATAAGAGGAATAAGAGGAAGTAGTGGAATGAAAGGAGATGAAGAAGAAGAAGTGGAAGAAAGAGAACGGGAGGAGGAAGAATAGGTGGCAGAAGGAGAAGAAGAGGAAGAAGAAGAAGTGGAAGAACTAGAAGAAAAGGAAGAAGTGCAAGTGGAAGAAGGAGAACAATAGGAAGAAGAAGAAGAAGTGGAAGAATGGGAAAAAGAGGAGGAAGAAGAAGCAATGGAAGGAAAGGGGATGAAGAAGAAGTGGAACAAGGAGGATTAGAAGAAGGGGAGGAAGAAGAAGTAGTGTAGGCAGAAGAAGGGAAAGAAGGAGAAGAGAGGGAAGAAGAAGAACAAGTGGATGTAGTAGAAGTGGAAGAAGGTGAACAAGAGGAAGAAGAAGAAGTAGTTGAAGGAGTGGGGATGAAGTGGAAGACAGAGAAGAAGAGGTAGAAATGCAAGTGGAAGCACAACAAGGAGAAAAAGAGGGATATGAGGAAGGAAAGGAAGAAGCAGAAGGATATGAAGAATAAGAAAAGAAAGGAAAGGAGAGGATGAAGAAGAAGTGGAAGAAAGAGAACAAGAGGAGGCATGAGAAGTGGAAGAAAGATAAGAAGAGGAAGAAGAAGGAGAGTAACTAGAAGAAGTGGAAGAAGGAGAAGAAAAGGAAGAAGAAGAAGATGTGGAAAGTGAAGAAGTTGAAGAAGGTGAACAAGAGGAGGAAGAAGAAGTAGTGGAAGGAGGTAAGATGAAGAAGAAGAATTGGAACAAGGAGAAAAGGAGGAAAAGGAAGAAGGAGGGGAAGGGTAGGGAAGAAGAAGCAGAAGAAGTGGAATCTGGAGGAGAAGAGGAAGAGTAAGCATAAGATTTGGGGGAAGGAGAACAAGAGGAAGAGGAACAATGGAAAGCAACAGAAGTGGGGGATGGAGAAAAAGAGGAAGGAGAAGACGGAAAGGAAAGAAAAAGAAGTTGTGGAAGGAGAAGAAATGGAAGAAGAGGAAGAAGAAGAACTGTAAGCAGAAGAAGCGGAAGAAAGAGACGTAACTGACGAAGAATAACAGGTACAAGTGGAAGAAGTGGGAGAAGGAGAGAATAACAGGAATAGGAGGAAGTAGTCGAATGAAAGGAGATGAAGAAGAAGAAGTGGAAGAAGGAGAACGGGAGGAGGGAGAACAGGTGGCAGAAGGAGAAGAAGAAGAAGTGGAACAACTAGAAGAAAAGGAAGAAGTGCAAGTGGAAGAAGGAGAACAATAGGAAGAAGAAGAAGAAGTGGAAGAATGAGAAAAAGAGAGGGAAGAAGAAGAAGTAGTGTAGGCACAAGAAAGGCAGGAAGGAGAGAGGGAAGAAGAACAAGTGGATGTAGTAGAAGTGGAAGAAGGTGAAGAAGAGGAAGAAGAAGAAGTAGTTGAAGGAGTGGGGATGATGGAGAAGAAGTGGAAGAAGGAGAACAAGAGGTAGAAATGCAAGTTGAAGCAGAATAAGGAGAAAAAGAGTGATATGAGGAAGGAAAGGAAGAAGAAGAAGGAGATGAAGAGGAAGAAAAGAAATGAAAGGAGAGGATGAAGAAGAAGTGGATGAAAGAGAACAAGAGGAGGCAGGAGAAGTGGAAGAAGGAGAAGAAAAGGAAGAAGAAGAAGATGTGGAAAGTGAAGAAGTTGAAGAAGGTGAACAAGAGCAGGAAGAAGTAGTGGAAGGAGGTGAGATGAAGAAGAAGAATTGGAACAAGGAGAAAAGGAAGAAAAGAAGAAGGAGAGGAAGGGAAGGAAAGAGAAGCAAAAGAAGTTGAATCTGGAGGAGAAGAGGAAGAAGAAGAAGAAGTGTAAGCATAAGATTTAGGGGAAGGAGAAGAAGAGGAAGAGCAACAATGGGAAGCAACAAAAGTGGGGGATGGAGAAAAAGAGGAAGGAGATGATGGAAAGGAAAGAAGAAGAAGTTGTGGAAGCAGAAGAAATGGCAGAAGAGGAAGAAGAAGAAGTGTAAGCAGAAGAAGCGGAAGAAGCAGACGAAAATGAAGAAGAACAACAAGTAGAAGTAGAAGAAGTGGTTGAAGGAGAGAATAAGAGGAATATGAGGAACTAGTGGAATCAAAGGAGATGAAGAAGAAGAAGTGGAATAAGGAGAACAGGAGGAGGGAGAAGAGGTGGCAGAAGGAGAAGAAGAGGAAGAAGATGAAGTAGAAGAACGAGAAGAAAAGGAAGAAGTGCAAGTGGAAGAAGGAGAACAATAGGAAGAAGAAGAAGTGGAAGAATGAGAAAAAGAGAAGGAAGAAGAAGCAATGGAAGGAAAGGGGATGAAGAAGAAGTGGACCAAGGAGGAGTAGAAGAAGGGGAGGAAGAAGAAGTAGTGTAGGCAGAAGAAGGGCAAGAAGGAGAAGAGAGGGAAGAAGAAGAACAAGTGGATGTAGTAGAATTGGAAGAAGGTGAAAAAGAATAAGAAGAAGAACTAGTTGAAGGAGCGGGGATGATGGAGAAGAAGTGGAAGAAGGAGAACAAGAGGTAGAAATGCAAGTGGAAGCAGAAGAAGGAGAAGAAGAGAGATATGAGGAAGGAAATGAAGAAGAAGAAGGAGATGAAGAGGAAGAAAAGAAAGGAAAGGAGAGGATGAAGAAGAAGATGTGGAAGGTGAAGAAGGTGAATAAGAGGAGAAGGAAAAAGTAGTGGAAGGAGGTGAGATGAAGAAGAAGAACTGGAACAAGGAGAAAAGGAGGAAAAGGAAGAAGGAGGGGAAGGGAAGGGAAGGGAAGAGGAAGCAGAAGAAGTGGAATCTGGAGGAGGAGAGGAAGAAGAAGAAGAAGTGTAAGCATAAGATTTGGGGGAAGGAGAAGAAGAGGTGGCAGAAGGAGAAGAAGAGGAAGAATTGTAAGAATGAGAAAAAGAGGACGAAGAAGAAGCAATGGAAGGAAATTGGATGAAGAAGGAGTGGAACAAGGAGGAGAAGAAGAAGGGGAGGAAGAACAAGTAGTGTAGGCAGAAAAAGGGCAAGAAGGAGAAGAGAGGGAAGAAGAAGAAGGTGTTGAAGGAGTTGGGATCAAGTGGAAGAAGGAGAACAAGATGTACAAATGCAAGTGGAAGCAGAAGAAGGAGAACAAGATGTACAAATGCAAGTGGAAGCAGAAGAAGGAGAAAAAGAGGGATATAACGAAGGAAAGGGAGAAGAAGAAGGAGATGAAGAGGAAGAAAAGAAAGGAAAGGAGAGGATGAAGAAGAAGGGGAAGAAAGAGAACAACAGGAGGCAGGAGAGGTGGAAGAAAGATAAGAAGAGGGAGAGTAACTACAATAAGTGGAAGAAGGAGATGAAAAGGAAGAAGAAGAAGATGTGGAAGAATGAGAAAAAGAGGACGAAGAAGAAGCAATGGAAGGAAAGGGGATGAAGAAGGAGTGGAACAAGGAAGAGAAGAAGAAGGGGAGGAAGAAGAAGTAGTGTAGGCAGAAGAAGGGCAAGAAGGAGAAGAGAGGGAAGAAGAAGAACAAGTGGATGTAGTAGAAGTCGCAGAAGGTGAACAAGAGGACGAAGAAGAAGTAGTTGAAGGAGTGGGGATGATGGAGAAGAAGTGGAAGAAGGAGAACAAGAGGTAGAAATGCAAGTGGAAGCAGAAGAAGGAGAAAAAGAGGGATATGACGAAGGAATGGAAGAAGAAGAAGGAGATGAAGAGGAAGAAAAGAAAGGAAAGGAGAGGATGAAGAAGAAGTGGAAGAAAGAGAACAAGAGGAGGCAGGAGAAGTGGAAGAAAGATAAGAAGAGGAAGAAGGAGAAGAAAAGGAACTAGAAAAAGATGTGGAAAGTGAAGAAGGTGAACAAGAGGAGGAAGAAGAAGTAGTGGAAGGAGGTGAGATGAAGAAGAAGAATTCGAACAAGGAGAAAAGGAGGAAAAGGAAGAAGGAAGGGAAGGGATGGGAAGAAGAAGCAGAAGAAGTGGAATCTGGAGGAGAAGAGGAAGAAGAAGAAGAAGTGTAAGCATAAGATTTGGGGGAAGAAGAAGAGGAAGAGCAACAATATGAAGCAACAGAAGTGGGGGGTGGAGAAAAAGAGGAAGGAGAAGACGGAAAGGAAAGAAGAAGAAGGTGTAGAAGGAGATGAAATGGACGAAGAGGAAGATGAAGAAGAAGTGTAAGCAGAAGAAGCGCAAGAAGGTGACGAAAATGAAGAAGAACAACAAGTAGAAGTAGAACAAGTGGTAGAAGGAGAGAATAAGAGGAATAGGAGTAAGTAGTGGAGTGAAAGGAGATGAAGAAGAAGAAGTGGAAGAATGAGAAAAAGAGTAGGATGAAGACGCAATGGAAGGAAAGGGGATGAAGAAGGAGTGGAACAAGGAGGAGAAGTAGAAGGGGAGGAAGAAGAAGTAGTGTAGGCAGAAGAAGGGCAAGAAGAAGAAGAGAGGGAAGAAGAAGAACAAGTGGATATAGTAGAAGTGGAAGAAGCTGAACGAGAGCAACAAGAAGAAGTAGTTGAAGGAGTGGAAATGATGGAGAAGAAGTGGAAGAAGGAGAACAAGAGGTAGAAATGCAAGTGGAAGCAGAAGAAGGAGAAAAAGAGGGATATGACGAAGCAAAGGAAGAAGCAGAAGGAGATGAAGAGGAAGAAAAGAAAGGAAAGGAGAGGATGAAGAAGAAGTGGAAGAAAGAGAACAAGAGGAGGCAGGAGAAGTGGAAGAAAGATAAGAAGAGGAAGAAGAAGGAGAGTAACTAGAAGAAGTGGAAGAAGGAGAAGAAAAGAAAGAAGAAGAAGATGTGGAAAGTGAAGAAGTTGAAGAAGGTGAACAAGAGGAGGAAGAAGAAGTAGTGGAAGGAGGTGAGATGAAGAAGAAGAATTGGAACAAGGAGAAAAGGAGGAAAAGGAAGAAGGAGGGGAAGGCAAGGGAAGCATAAGCAGAAGAAGTGGAATCTGGAGGAGAAGAGGAAGAAGAAAAAGAAGTGTAAGCATGAGATTTGGGGGAAGGAGAAGAAGAGGAAGAGCAATAATGGGAATCAACAGAAGTGGGGGATGGACAAAACGAGGAAGGAGAAGCCGGAAAGGAAAGAAGAAGAAGTTGTGGAAGGAGAAGAAATGAAAGAAGATGAAGAAGAAGAAGTGTAAGCAAAAGAAGCGGAAGAAGGAGACAAAAATGAAGAAGAACAACAAGTAGAAGTAGAAGAAGTGGTAGAAGGAGACAATAACAGCAATAGGAGGAAGTAGTTGTTTGAAAGGAGATGAAGAAGAAGAAGTGGAAGAAAGAGAACGGGAGGAGGGAGAAGAGGTGGCAGAAGGAGAAGAAGAGGAAGAAGAAGAAGTGGAAGAGCAAGAAGAAGAGGAAGAAGAAGAAGTGGAAGACGGAGAAGAATAGGAAGAAGAAGAAGAAGTGGAAGAATGAGAAAAAGAGGAGGAAGAAGAAGCAATGGAAGGAAAGGGGATGAAGAAGAAGTGGAACAAGGAGGAGAAGAACATGGGGATGAAGAAGAAGTAGTGTAGGCAGAAGAAGGGCAAGCAGGAGAAGAGAGGGAAGAAGAAGAACAAGTGGATGTAGTAGAAGTGGAAGAAGGTGAACAAGAGGAAGAAGAAGAAGTAGTTGAAGGGGTGGGGATGAAGTGGAAGAAGGAGAACAAGAGGTAGAAATGCAAGTGGAAGCAGAAGAAGGAGAAAAAGAGGGATATGATGAATCGGGGATGGAGAAAAAGAGGAAGGAGAAGACAGAAAGCAAAGAAGGAGAAGTTGTGGAAGGAGAAGAACTGGAAGAAAAAGAACAAGAGGAGGCAGGAGAAGTGGAAGAAAGATAAGAAGAGGAAGAAGAAGGAGAGTAACTAGAAGAAGTGGAAGAAGGAGAAGAAAAGGAAGAAGAAGAAGATGTGGAAAGTGAAGAAGGTGAACAAGAGGAGGAAGAAGAAGTAGTGGAAGGAGGTGAGATGAAGAAGAAGAATTGGAACAAGGAGAAAACGAGGAAAAGGAAGAAGGAGGGGAAGCAACAGAAGTGGGGGATGGAGAAAAAGAGGAAGGAGAAGACTGAAAGGAAAGAAGAAGAAGTTGTGGAAGGAGAAGATATGGAAGAAGAGGAAGAAGAAGAAGTGGAAGAAGGACACGAAAATGAAGAAGAACAACAAGTAGAAGTAGAAGAAGTGGTAGAAGGAGAGAATAAGAGGAATAGGAGGAAGTAGTGGAATGAAAGGAGATGAAGAACAAGAAATGGAAGAAGGAGAACGGGAGGAGGGAGAAGAGGTGGCAAAAGGAGAAGAAGACGAAGAAGAAAAAGTGGAAGAACGAGAAGAACAGGAAGAAGTGCAAGTGGAAGAAGGAGAACAATAGGAAAAAGAAGAAGAAGTGGAAGAATGAGAAAAAGAGGAGGAAGAAGAAGCAATGGAAGGAAAGGCGATGAAGAAGAAGTGGAACAAGGAGGAGAAGAAGAAGGGGAGGAAGAAGAAGTAGTGTAGGCAGAAGAAGGGAAAGAAGGAGAAGAGAGGGAAGAAGAAGAACAAGTGGATGTAGTAGAAGTGGAATAAGGTGACCTAGAGGAAAAAGAAGAAGTAGTTGAAGGAGTGGGGATGATGGAGAAGAAGTGGAAGAAGGAGAACAAGAGGTAGAAATGCAAGTGGAAGCAGCAGAAGGAGAAAAAGGGGGATATGACGAAGGAAAGGAAGAAGAAGAAGGAGATGAAGAGGAAGAAAAGAAAGGAAAGGAGAGGATGAAGAAGAAGTGGATGAAAGAGAATAAGATGAGGCAGGAGAAGTGGAAGAAAGGTAGGAAGAGGAAGAAGAAGGAGAGTAACTAGAAGAAGTGGAAGAAGGAGAAGAAAAGGAAGAAGAAGAAGATGTGGAAAGTGAAGAAGTTGAAGAAGGTGAACAAGAGGAGGAAGAAGAAGTAGTGGAAGGAGGTGAGATGAAGAAGAAGAATTGGAACAAGGAGAAAAGGAGGAAAAGAAAGAAGGAGGGGAAGGGAAGGGAAGGCAAGAAGAAGCAGAAGAAGTGGAATCTGGAGGAAAAGTGGAAGAAGAAGAAGAAGAAGAAGAAGTGTAAGCATAAGATTTGGGGGAAGGAGAAGAAGAGAAAGAGCAACAATGGGAAGCAACAGAAGTGGGGGATGGAGAAAAAGAGGAAGGAGAAGACGGAAAGGAAAGAAGAAGAAGTTGTGGAAGGCGAAGAAATGGAAGAAGAGGAAGAAGAAGAAGTGTAAGCAGAAGAAGCGGAAGAAGCAGACAAAAATGAAGAAGAACAACAAGTAGAAGTAGAAGAAGTGGTAGAAATAGTCGAATGAAAGGAGATGAAGAAGAAGAAGTGGAAGAAGGAAAACGGGAGGAGGGACAAGAGGTGGCAGAAGGAGAAGAAGAGGAAGAACAATAAGTGGAAGAATGAGAAGAAAAGGAAGAAGTGCAAGTGGAAGAAGGAGAACAATAGGAAGAAGAAGTGGAAGAATGAGAAAAAGAGGAGGAAGAAGAAGCAACCGAAGTAAAGGGGATGAAGAAGAAGTGGAACAAGGAGGAGAAGAAGAAGGGGAATAAGAAGAAGTACTGTAGGCAGAAGAAGGGCAAGAAGGAGAAGAGAGGGAAGAAGAAGAACAAGTGGATGTAGCAGAAGTGGAAGATGGTGAACAAGAGGAAGAAGAAGAAGTAGTTGAAGGTGTGGGGATGATGGAGAAGAAATGGAAGAAGGAGAACAAGAGGTAGAAATGCAAGTGGAAGCAGAAAAGGAGAAAAAGAGGGATATGACGAAGGAAAGGAACAAGAAGAAGGAGATGAACAGGAAGAAAAGAAAGGAAAGGAGAGGATGAAGAAGAAGTGGAAGAAAGAGAACAAGAGGAGGAAGGAGAAGTGAAAGAACGATAAGAAGCAGAAGAAGGAGAGTAACTAGAAGAAGTGGAAGAAGGAGAAGAAAAGGAAGAAGAAGAAGATGTGGAAAGTGAAGAGGGTGAACAAGAGGAGAAAGAAGAAGTAGTGGAAGGAGGTGAGATGAAGAAAAAGAATTGGAAGAGAGGAAGAAGAAGAAGTAGTTGAAGGAGTGGGGATGATGGAGAAGAAGTGGAAGAAGGAGAACAAGAGGTAGAAATGCAAGTGGAAGTAGAAGAAGGAGAAAAACAGGAATATGACGAAGGAAAGGAAGAAGAAGAAGGAGATGAAGAAGAAGTGGAAGAAAGAGAACAAGAGGAGGCAGGAGAAGTGGAAGAAAGATAAGAAGAGGAAGAAGAAGGAGAGTAACTAGAAGAAGTGGAAGAAGGAGAAGAAAAGGAAGAAGAAGAAGATGTGGAAAGTTAAGAAGGTGGGATGAAGAAGAAGAATTGGAACAAGGAGAAAAGGAGGAAAAGGAAGAAGAAGCAGAAGAAGTGGAATCTGGAGGAGAAGAGGAAGAAGAAGAAGAAGTCTAGGCATAAGATTTGGGGGAAAGAGAAGAAGAGGAAGAGCAACAATGGGAAGCAACAGAAGTGGGGGATGGAGAAAAAGAGGAAGGAGAAGACGGAAAAGAAAGAAGAAGAAGTTGTGGAAGGAGAAGAAATGGAAGAAGAGGAAGAAGAAGAAGTGTAAATAGAAGAAGCGGAAGAAGGAGACGAAAATGAAGAAGAAAAACAAGTAGAAGCAGAAGAAGAAGTGGTAAAAGGAGAGAATAAGAGGAATAAGAAGAAGTAGTGGAATGAAAGGAGATGAAGAAGAAGTTGAAGAAAGAAAACGGGAAGAGGAGAAGAGGTGGCAGAAGGAGCAGAAGCGGAACAAGAAGAAGAAGTGGAAGAATGAGAAAAAGAGGAGGCAGAAGAAGCAATGGAAGGAAAGGAGATCAAGAAGGAGTGGAACAAGGAGGAGAAGAAGAAAGGGAGGAAGAAGAAGTAGTGTAGGCAGAAGAAAGGCAAGAAGGAGAAGAGAGGGAAGAAGAAGAACAAGTGGATGTAGTAGAAGTGGAAGAAGGTGAACAAGAGGAAGAAGAAGAAGTAGTTGAAGGAGTGGGGATGATGGGGAAGAAGTGGGAGAAGGGGAACAAGAGGTAGAAATGAAAGTGGAAGCAGAAGGAGAAAAAAAGGGAATGACGAAGGAAAGGAAGAAGAAGAAGGAGATGATGAGGAAGTAAAGAAAGGAAAGGAGAGGATGAAGAATAAGTGGAAGAAAGAGAACTAGAGGAGGCAGGAGAAGTGGAAGAAAGATAAGAAGAGGAAGAAGAAGGAGAGTAACTAGAAGAAGTGGAAGAAGGAGAAGAAAAGGAAGAAGAAGAACATGTGGAAAGTGAAGAAGTTGAAGAAGGTGAACAAGAGGAGGAAGAAGAAGTAGTGGAAGGAGGTGAGATGAAGAAGAAGAATATGAACAAGGAGAAAAGGAGGAAAAGGAAGAAGGAGGGGAAGGGAAGGGAAGAAGAAGCAGAAGAAGTGGAATCTGGAGGAGAAGAGTAAGAAGAAGAAGAAGTGTAAGCATAAGATTTGGGGGAAGGAAAAGAAGAGAAAGAGAAACAATGGGAAGCAACAGAAGTGGGGGATGGACAAAAAGAGGAAGGAGAGAACGGAAAGGAAAGAAGAAAAAGTTGTGGAAGGAGAAGAAATGGAAGAAGAGGAAGAAGAAGAAGTGTACGCAGAAGAAGCGGAAGAAGGAGACGAAAATGAAGAAGAACAACAAGTAGAAGGAGAAGAAGGGGTAGAAGGAGAGAATAAGAGGAATAGAACGAAGTAGTGGAATGAAAGGAGATGAAGGAAAAGAAGTGGAAGAAGGAGAACGGGAGTTGGGAGAAGAGGTGGAAGAAGAGGAAGAAGAAGTAGAAGTGGAAGAATCGGAAAAACAGGAGGAAGACGAAGCAATGGAAGGAGAGAATAAGAGGAATAGATGGAAGTAGTGGAAGGAAAGGAGATGAAGAAGAAGAAGTGGAAAAAGGAGAACGGGAGTTGGGAGAAGAGGTGGCAGAAGCAAAAGAAGAGGAAGAAGAAGAAGTGGAAGAACGAGAAGAAAAGGAAGAAGTGCAAGTGGAAGAAGGAGAACAATAGGAAGAAGAACAAGAAGTGGAAGAATGGGAAAAAGAGGAGGAAGAAGAAGCAATGGAAGGCAAGGGGATGAAGAAGAAGTGGAACAAGGTGGAGAAGAAGAAGGGGAGGAAGAAGAAGTAGTGTAGGCAGAAGAAGAGCAAGAAGGAGAAGAGAGGGAAGAAGAAGAACAAGTGGATGTAGTAGAAGTGGAAGAAGGTGAACAAGAGGAAGAAGAAGAAGTAGTTGAAGGAGTGGGGATGAAGTGGAAGAAGGAGAACAAGAGGTAGAAATGCAAGTGGAAGCATAAGAAGGAGAAAAAGAGGGATATGAGGAAGGAAAGGAAGAAGAAGAAGGAGATGAACAGGAAGAAAAGAAAGGAAAGGAGAGGATGAAGAAGAAGTGGAAGAAAGAGAACAAGAGGAGGCAGGAGAAGTGGAAGAAAGATAAGAAGAGGAAGAAGAAGGAAAGTAACTAGAAGAAGTGGAAGAAGGAGAAGAAAAGGAAGAAGAAGAAGATGTGGAAAGTGAAGAAGTTGAAGAAGGTGAACAAGAGGAGGAAGAAGAAGTAGTGGAAGGAGGTGAGATGAAGAAGAAGAATTGGAACAAGGAGAAAAGGAGGAAAAGGAAGAAGGAGGGGAAGGGAAGGAAAGAAGAAGCAGAAGAAGTTGAATCTGGAGGAGAAGAGGAAGAAGTAGAAGAAGTGTAAGCATAAGATTCGGGGGAAGGAGAAGAAGAGGAAGAGCAACAATGGGAAGCAACAGAGGTGGGGGATGGAGAAAAAGAGGAAGGAGAAGACGGAAAGGAAAGAAGAAGAAGTTGTGGAAGGAGAAGAAATGGAAGAATAGGAAGAAGAAGAAGTGTAAGCAGAAGAAGCGGAAGAAGGAGACGAAAATGAAGAAGAACAACAAGTAGAAGTAGAAGAAGTGGTAGAAGGAGAGAATAAGAGTAATAAGAGGAAGTAGTGGAATGAAAGGAGATGAAGAAGAAGAAGTGGAAGAAGGAGAATGGGAGGAGGAAGAAGAGGTGGCAGAAGGAGAAGAAGAAGTGGAAGAACTAGAAGAAAAGGAAGAAGTGCAAGTGGAAGAAGGAGAACAATAGGAAGAAGAAGAAGAAGTGGAAGAATGGGAAAAAGAGGAGGAAGAAGAAGCAATGGAAGGAAAAGGGGATGAAGAAGAAGTGGAACAAGGAGGATTAGAAGAAGGGGAGGAAGAAGAAGTAGTGTAGGCAGAAGAAGGGAAAGAAGGAGAAGAGAGGGAAGAAGAAGAACAAGTGGATGTAGTAGAAGTGGAAGAAGGTGAACAAGAGGAAGAAGAAGAAGCAGTTGAAGGAGTGGGGATGAAGTGGAAGACGGAGAAGAAGTGGTAGAAATGCAAGTGGAAGCACAAGAAGGAGAAAAAGAAGGAGATGAAGAAGAAGAAGTGGAAGAAGGAGAACGGGAGGAGGGAGAACAGGTGGCAGAAGGAGAAGAAGAAGAAGTGGAACAACGAGAAGAAAAGGAAGAAGTGCAAGTGGAAGAAGGAGAACAATAGGAAGAAGAAGAAGAAGTGGAAGAATGAGAAAAAGAGGAGGAAGAAAAACAATTGAAGGAAAGGGGATGAAGAAGAAGTGGAACAAGGAGGAGAAGAAGAAGGGGAGGAAGAAGAAGTAGTGTAGGCACAAGAAAGGCAGGAAGGAGAAGAGAGGGAAGAAGAACAAGTGGATGTAGTAGAAGTGGAAGAAGGTGAAGAAGAGGAAGAAGAAGAAGTAGTTGAAGGAGTGGGGAAGGAGAACAAGAGGTAGAAATGCAAGTTGAAGCAGAATAAGGAGAAAAAGAGGGATATGAGGAAGGAAAGGAAGAAGAAGAAGGAGATGAAGAGGAAGAAAAGAAATGAAAGGAGAGGATGAAGAAGAAGTGGATGAAAGAGAACAAGAGGAGGCAGGAGAAGTGGAAGAAGGAGAAGAAAAGGAAGAAGAAGAAGATGTGGAAAGTGAAGAAGTTGAAGAAGGTGAACAAGAGGAGGAAGAAGTAGTGGAAGGAGGTAAGATGAAGAAGAAGAATTGGAACAAGGAGAAAAGGAGGAAAAGGAAGAAGGAGGGGAAGGGAAGGAAAGAAGAAGCAGAAGAAGTTGAATCTGGAGGAGAAGAGGAAGAAGAAGAAGAAGTGTAAGCAAGATTTGGGGGAAGGAGAACAAGAGGAAGAGCAACAATGGGAAGCAACAGAAGTGGGGGATGGAGAAAAAGAGGAAGGAGAAGACGGAAAGGAAAGAAGAAGAAGTTGTGGAAGGAGAAGAAATGGAAGAATAGGAAGAAGAAGAAGTGTAAGCAGAAGAAGCGGAAGAAGGAGACAAAAATGAAGAAGAACAGCAAGTAGAAGTAGAAAAAGTGGTAGAAGGAGAGAATAAGAGGAATAAGAGGAAGTAGTTGATGAGGACATCAAGCTTGAAGGACTTGGAGGACCTATGACAAGGGCAAGGACAAGAAGAGCTAAGGAAGCTATTCAACAAGTATTGGCAGCCCTTTTGCAAAAAGAGCCAAACATTGAAGAAATAAAGTTTAAAATTGTTAATTGTCTCAGGACTGAAGAGAGCAATACATGACCTTAATGGAAGAGAAGTTTGAAATAAATTAAACTCATTTTCTTGGAGTTTACTTAGTTAATGGTGGGCAACCAGAATTGTCTAATTAAAGTTGCAGCCACCTAGGTTATCAATTATAATTAGTATACGTGTTTAATTTACTTTGGCAGTTACACTTTGTTATTAAGCTGCCCATTATTAGTTTTTATTATTTTGTAACTTCAGCTGAATTTAGAAAGCCACTAAACCTACACAAGCTGAGTTTATTAGGCATATAAATTTGGGCAACACTGAGATGTAAGGCAGAATATTTTGGAAATAAAAAACTAGTTGAGTTTTCTCTCCTTTGGGTTCTTGACAATCCAAAATCTTTTGAGATTTATCAAAGGTAATTCACCCCTTTGTGTGTGTAATCTCGTAGACATATCTTTCATCGTTGGAAGTGTGGAGTCTATCAATTCCAATTCCATTTTCTGTCTTTTCCATTCATACTCAATTCTGGCCAGCAAACTCTATAACAGGAAAGTACTACACTATTCAAAAACTCGTTTAATTGTTGAATTTCAAAAACTTTTAATTTCCATTCTGTGTCTAAAAGTTTGATAGTAATTCTATTCAGTTTATTTTTTTGCAATTGTTTGCATTCCATGTTGATTAATTTTGTTAATGCGGCAAGCTAAATTCCTAGGGTCCTTTCAGAATCCTAAACTGACAGCGGATTCATATCAGTAGTGGAATGAAAGGAGATGAAGAAGAAGAAGTCGAAGAAGGAGAACGGGAGGAGAGAGAAGAGGTAGCAGAAGGAGAAGAAGAGGAAGAAGAAGAAGTGGAAGAACGAGAAGAAAAGGAAGAAGTGGAAGTGGAAGAAGGAGAACAATAGGAAGAAGAAGAAGAAGTGGAAGAATGGGAAAAAGAGGAGGAAGAAGAAGCAATGGAAGGAAAGGGGATGAAGAAGAACTGGAACAAGGAGGAGAAGAAGAAGGGGAGGAAGAAGAAGTAGTGTAGGCAGAAGAAGGGCAAGAAGGAGAAGAGAGGGAAGAAGAAGAACAAGTGGATGTAGTAGAAGTGGAAGAAGGTGAACAAGAATAAGAAGAAGAAGTAGTTGAAGGAGTGGGGATGATGGAGAAGAAGTGGAAGAAGGAGAACAAGAGGTAGAAATGCAAGTGGAAGCAGAAGAAGGAGCAAAAGTGGAAGGAAAGGAAGAAGAAGAAGGAGATGAAGAGGAAGAAAAGAAAGGAAAGGAGAGGATGAAGAAGAAGTGGAAGAAAGAGAACAAGAGGAGGCAGGAGAAGAAAAGGAAGAAGAAGAAGATGTGGAAAGTGAAGAAGTTGAAGAAGGTGAACAAGAGGAGGAAGAAGGAGAATGGGAGGAGGGAGAAGAGGTGGCAGAAGGAGAAGTAGAGGAAGAAGAAGAAGTGGAAGAACGAGAAGAAAAGGAAGAAGTGCAAGTGGAAGAAGGAGAACAATAGGAAGAAGAAGAAGTGGTAGAATGAGAAAAAGAGGAGGAAGAAGAAGCAATGGAAGGAAAGGGGATGAAGAAGAAGTGCAGTAAGGAGGAGAAGAAGAAGGGGAGGAAGAAGAAGTAGTGTAGGCTGAAGAAGGGCAAGAAGGAGAAGAGAGGGAAGAAGAAGAAGAAGTGGATGTAGTAGAAGTGGAAGAAGGTGAACAAGAGGAAGAAGAAGAAGTAGTTGAAGGAGTGGGGATGATGGAGAAGAAGTGGAAGAAGGAGAGCAAGACGTAGAAATGCAAATGGAAGCAGAAGAAGGACAAAAAAAGGGATATGACGAAGGAAAGGAAGAAGAAGAAGGAGATGAAGAGGAAGAAAAGAAAGGAAAGGAGAGGATGAAGAAGAACTGGATGAAAGAGAATAAGAGGAGGCAGGAGAAGTGGAAGAAAGATAAGAAGAGGAAGAAGAAGGAGAGTAACTAGAATTAGTGGAAGAAGGAGAAGAAAAGGAAGACGAAGAAGATGTGCAAAGTGAAGAAGTTGAAGAAGGTGAACAAGAGGAGGAAGAAGAAATAGTGGAAGAAGGTGAGATGAACGAGAAGAATTGGAAAAAGCAGAAAAGGAGGAAAAGGAAGAAGCAGGGCAAGGGAAGGAAAGAAGAAGTAGAAGAAGTGGAATCTGGAGGAGAAGAGGAAGAAGAAGAAGAAGTGTAAGCATAAGATTTGGGCGAAGGAGAAGAAGAGGAAGAGCAACAATGGGAAGCAACAGAAGTGGGGGATGGAGAAAAAGAGGAACGACAAGACGAAAAGGAAAGAAGAAGAAGTTGTGGAACGAGAATAAATGGAAGAAGAGGAAGAAGAAGAAGTGTAAGCAGAAGAAGCAGAAGAAGGAGACGAAAATGAAGAAGAACAACAAGTAGAAGCAGAAGAAGTGGTAGAAGGAGAGAATAAGAGTAATCGGAGGAAGTAGTGGAATCAAAGGAGGTGAAGAAGAAATGGAAGAAGGAGAGGAAAAGGAAGAAGAAGAAGATGTGGAAAGTGAAGAAGGTGAACAAGAGGAGGAAGAAGAAGTAGTGGACGAAGGTGAGATGAAGAAGAAGACTTGGAACAAGGGGAAAAGGAGGAAAAGGAAGAAGGAGGGGAAGGGAAGGAAAGAAGAAGCAGAAGAAGTTGAATCTGGAGGAGAAGAGAAAGAAGAAGAAGAAGTGTAAGCATAAGATTTGGGGGAAGGAGAAGAAGAGGAAGAGCAACAATGGGAAGCAACAGAAGTGGGGGATGGAGAAAAAGAGGAAGGAGAAGACGGAAAGGAAAGAAGAAGAAGTTGTGGAAGCAGAAGAAATGGCAGAAGATGAAGAAGAAGAAGTGTAAGCAGAAGAAGCGGAAGAAGCAGACGAAAATGAAGAAGAAGAACAAGTAGAAGTAGAAGAAGTGGTTGAAGGAGATGAAGAAGAAGAAGTGGAATAAGGAGAACAGGAGGAGGGAGAAGAGGTGGCAGAAGGAGAAGAAGAGGAAGAAGATGAAGTAGAAGAACGAGAAGGAAAGGAACAAGTGCAAGTGGAAGAAGGAGAACAATAGGAAGAAGGAAAAGTGGAAGAATGAGAAAAAGAGGAGGAAGAAGAAGCAATGGAAGGAAAGGGGATGAAGAAGAAGTGGACCAAGGAGGAGAAGAAGAAGGGGAGGAAGAAGAAGTAGTGTAGGCAGAAGAAGGGCAAGAAGGAGAAGAGAGCGAAGAAGAAGAACAAGTGAATGTAGTAAAATTGGAAGAAGGTGAACAAGAATAAGAAGAAGAACTAGTTGAAGGAGCGGGGATGATGGAGAAGAAGTGGAAGAAGGAGAACAAGAGGTAGAAATGCAAGTGGAAGCAGAAGAAGGATGAAGAAGAAGAAGTGTAAGAAAGATAAAAAGCGAAAGAAGAAGGAGAGTAACTAGAAGAAGTGGAAGAAGGAGAAGAAAAGGAAGAAGAAGAAGATGTGGAAAGTGAAGAGTTGAAGAAGGTGAACAAGAGGAGGAAGAAGAAGTAGTGGAAGGAGGTGAGATGAAGAAGAAGACTTGGAACAAGGAGAAAAGGAGGAAAAGGAACAAAGAGGGGAAGGGAAGGGAAGAAGAAGTAGAAGAAGTGGAAGCTGGAGGAGAAGAGGAAGAAGAAGAAGAAGTGTAAGCATAAGATTTGGGGGGAAGGAGAAGAAGAGGAAGAGCAACGATGGGAAGCAACAGAAGTGGGGGATGGAGAAAAAGAGGAAGGAGAAGACGGAAAGGAAAGCAGAAGAAGTTGTGGAAGGAAAAGAAATGGAAGAAGAGGAAGAAGAAGAAGTGTAAGCAGAAGAAGTAGAAGAAGGAGACGAGAATGAAGACGAACAACAAGGAGAAGTAGAAGAAGTGGCAGAAGGAGAGAATAAGAGGAATAGGAGGAAGTAGTGGAATGAAAGGAGATGAATAAGAAGAAGTGGAAGAAGCAGAACGGGAGGAGGGAGAGGAGGTGGCAGAAGGAGAAGAAGAGGAAGAAGAAGAAGTGGAAGAACAAGAAGAAATGGAAGAAGGAGAACAATAGGAAGAAGAACAAGAAGTGGAAGAATGAGAAAAAGAGGAGGAAGAAGAAGCAATGGAAGGAAAGGGGATGAAGAAGAAGGGGAGGAAGAAGAAGTAGTGTAGGCAGAAGAAGGGTAAGAAGGAGAAGAGAGGGAAGAAGAAGAAGAAGTGGCTATAGTAGAAGTGGAAGAAGGTGAACAAGAGGAAGAAGAAGAAGTAGTTGAGGGAGTGAGGATGATGGAGAAGAAGTGGAAGAAGGAGAACAAGAGGTAGAAATGCAAGTGGAAACAGAAGAAGGAGAAAAAGAAGGATGTGTCGAAGGAAAGGAATAAGAAGTAGGAGATGAAGAGGAAGAAAAGAAAGGAAAGAACAAGATGAAGAAGAAGTGGAAGAAAGAGAACAAGAGGAGGTAGGAGAAGTGGAAGAAAGATAAGAAGAGGAGGAAGAAGGAGAGTAACTAGAAGAAGTGGAAGCAGGAGAAGAAAAGGAAGAAGAAGAAGATGTGGAAAGTGAAGAAGGTGAACAAGAGGAGGAAGAAGAAGTAGTGGAGGGAGGTGAGATGAAGAAGAAGCATTGGAACAAGGAGAAAAGGAGGAAAAGGAAGAAGAAGGGGAAGGGAATTTAAGAAGAAGCAGAAGAAGTGGAATCTGGAGGAGAAGAGGAAGAAGAAGAAGAAGTGTAAGCATAAGATTTAGGGGAAGGAGAAGAAGAGGTGGAAAGTGAAGAAGTTGAAGAAGGTGAACAAGAGGAGGAAGAAGAAGTAGTAGAAGGAGGTGACATGAAGAAGAAGAATTGGAACAAGGAGAAAAGGAGGAATAGGAAGAAGGAGGGGAAGGGAAGGGAAGAAGAAGCAGAAGAAGTTGAAACTGGAGGAGAAGCGGAAGAAGAAGTAGAAGTGTAAGCATAAGATTTGGGGGAAGGAGAAGAAGAGGAAGAGCAACAATGGGAAGCAACAGAAGTGGGGGATGGAGAAAAAGAGGAAGGAAAAGACGGAAAGGAAAGAAGAAGAAGTTGTGGAAGAACACGAAATGGAAGAAGAGGAAGAAGAAAAAGTGTAAGCAGAAGAAGCGGAAGAAGGAGACGAAAATGAAGAAGAACTATAAGTAGAAGTAGAAGAAGTGGTAGAACTAGTGGACTGAAAGGAGATGAAGAAGAAGAAGTGGAAGAAGGAGAACGGGAGGAGGGAGAAGAGGTGGCAGAAGGAGAAGAAGAGGAAGAACAAGAAGCGGAAGAACGAGAAGAAAAGGAAGAAGTGCAAGTGGAAGAAGGAGAACAATAGGAAGAAGAAGAAGATGTGGAAGAATGATAAAAAGAGGAGGAAGAAGAAGCAATGGAAGGAAAGGGGATCAAGAAAAAGTGGAACAAGAGGAGAAGAAGAAGTAGTGTAGGCAGAAGAAGGGCAAGAAGGAGAAGAGAGGGAAGAAGAAGAACAAGTGGATGTAGTAGAAGTGGAAGAAGGCGAACAAGAGGAAGAAGAAGAAGTAGTTGAAGGAGTGGGGATGATGGAGAAGAAGTGGAAGTAGGAGAACAAGAGGTAGAAATGCAAATGGAAGCAGAAGAAGGAGAAAAAGAGAGATATGACGAAGGAAAGGAAAAAGAAGAAGGAGATGAAGAGGAAGAAAAGAAAGGAAAGGAGAGGATGAAGAAGAAGTAGAAGAAAGATAAGAAGAGGAAGAAGAAAGAGAGTAAGTAGAAGAAGTGGAAAAAGAAGAAAAGGAAGAAGAAGAAGATGTGGAAAGTGAAGAAGTTGAAGAAGGTGAACAAGAGGAGGAAGAAGAAGTAGTGGAGGGTGGTGAGATGAAGAAGAAGAATTGGAACAAGGAGAAAAGGAGGAAAAGGAAGAAGGAGGGGATGGGAAGGGAAGAAGAACCAGAAGAAGTGGAATTTGCAGGAGAAGAGGAACAAGAAGAAGAAGTGTAAGCATAAGATTTGGGGGAAGCAGAAGAAGAGGAAGAGCAACAGAAGTGGGGGATGGAGAAAAAGAGGAAGGAGAAGACGGAAAGGAAAGAAAAAGAAGTTGTGGAAGGAGAAGAAATGTAAGAAGAGGAAGAAGAAGAAGTGTAAGCAGAAGAAGCAGAAGAAGGCGATGAAAATGAAGACGAACAACAAGTAGAAGTAGAAGAAGTGGTAGAAGGAGAGAATAAGAGGAATAGGAGGAAGTAGTGGAATGAAAGGAGATGAAGAAGAAGAAGTGGAAGAAGGAGAACGGGAGGAAGGAGAAGAGGTGGCGGAAGGAGAAGAATAGGAAGAAGAAGAATTGGACGAACGAGGAGAAGAAGAAGGGGAGGAAGCAGAAGTAGTGTAGGCAGAAGAAGGGCAAGAAGGAGAAGAAAGGGAAGAAGAAGAACAAGTGGATGTGGTAGAAGTGGAAGAAGGTGAACAAGAGGAAGAAGAAGTAGTTGAAGGAGTGGGGATGATAGAGAAGAAGTGGAAGAAGGACAACAAGAGGTAGAAATGCAAGTGGAAGCAGAAGAAGGAGAAAAAGAGGGATATGACGAAGGAAAGGAAGAAGAAGAAGGAGATGAAGAGGAAGAAAAGAATGGAAAGGAGAGGATGAAGAAGAAGTGGAAGAAAGAGAACAAGAGGAGGCAGGAGAAGTGGAAGAAAGATAAGAAGAGGAAGAAGGGGGAGAATAAATAGAAGAAGTGGAAGAAGGAGAAGAAAAAGAAGAAGAAGAAGATGTGGAAGGTGAAGAAGTTGAAGAAGGTGAACAAGAGGAGGAAGAAGAAGTAGTGGAAGGAGGTGAGATGAAGAAGAAGAATTGGAACAAGGAGAAAAGGAGGAAAAGGAAGAAGGAGGGGAAGGGATGGGAAGAAGAAGCAGAAGAAGTGGAATCTGGAGGAGAAGAGGAAGAAGAAGAAGAAGTGTAAGCATAAGATTTGGGGGAAGAAGAAGAGGAAGAGCAACAATATGAAGCAACAGAAGTGGGGGATGGAGAAAATGAGGAAGGAGAAGACGGAAAGGAAAGAAGAAGAAGGTGTAGAAGGAGAAGAAATGGACGAAGAGGAAGGTGAAGAAGTGTAAGCAGAAGAAGCGCAAGAAGATTACGAAAATAAAGAAGAACAACAAGCAGAAGTAGAAGAAGTGGTAGAAGGAGAGAATAAGAGGAATAGGAGTAAGTAGTGGAATGAAAGGAGATGAAGAAGAAGAAGTGGAAGAAGGGGAACAGGAGGACGAGAAGAGGTGGCAAAAGGAGAATAAGAGGAAGAAGAAGAAGAAGTGGAAGAATGAGAAAAAGAGTAGGAAGAAGAAGCAATGGAAGGAAAGGGGATGAAGAAGGAGTGGAACAAGGAGGAGAAGAAGAAGGGGAGGAAGAAGAAGTAGTGTAGGCAGAAGAAGGGCAAGAAGGAGAAGAGAGGGAAGAAGAAGAAGAACAAGTGGATATAGTAGAAGTGGAAGAAGGTGAACGAGAGCAACAAGAAGAAGTAGTTGAAGGAGTGGCGATGATGGAGAAGAAGTGGAAGAAGGAGATCAAGAGGTAGAAATGCAAGTGGAAGCAGAAGAAGGAGAAAAAGAGGGATGTGACGAAGCAAAGGCAGAAGCAGAAGGAGATGAAGACTAAGAAAAGAAAGGAAAGGAGAGGATGAAGAAGAAGTGGAAGAAAGAGAACAAGAGGAGGCAGGAGAAGTGGAAGAAAGATAAGAAGAGGAAGAAGAAGGAGAGTAAGTAGAAGAAGTGCAAGAAGGAGAAGAAAAAGAAGAAGAAGAAGATGTGGAAAGTGAAGAGTTGAAGAAGGTGAACAAGAGGAGGAAGAAGAAGTAGTGGAAGGAGGTGAGATGAAGAAGAAGAATTGGAACAAGGAGAAAAGGAGGAAATGGAAGAATGAGGGGAAGGGAAAGGAAGAAGAAGCAGAAGAAGTGGAATCTGGAGGAGAAGAGGAACAAGAAGAAGAAGAAGTGTAAGCATAAGATTTGGGAGAAGGAGAAGAAGAGGAAGAGCAACAATGGGAAGCAACAGAAGTGGGGGATGGAGAAAAAGAGGAAGGAAAAGACGAAAAGGAACGAAGAAGAAGTTGTGGAACGAGAAGAAATGGAAGAAGAGGAAGAAGAAGAAGTGTAAGCAGAAGAAGTGGAAGAAGGAGACGAAAATGAAGAAGAACAATAAGTAGAAGCAGAAGAAGTGGTAGAAGGAGAGAATAAGAGGAATAGGAGGAAGTAGTGGAATGAAAGGAGGTGAAGAAGAAGAAGATGTGGAAAGTGAAGAAGGTGAACAAGAGGAGGAAGAAGAAGTAGTGGAAGGAGGTGAGATGAAGAAGAAGAATTGGAACAAGGGGAAAAGGAGGAAAAGGAAGAATAAGGGGAAGGGAAGGGAAGAACAAGCAGAAGAAGTGGAATCTGGAGGAGAAGAGGAAGAAGAAGAAAAAGTGTAAGCATATGATTTGGGGGAAGGAGAAGAAGAGGAAGAAGAAGCAGTGGAAGAACGAGAAGAAAAGGAAGAAGTGCAAGTGGAAGAAGGAGAACAATAGAAAGAAGAAGAAGAAGTGGAAGAATGAGAAAAAGAGGAGGAAGAAGAAGAAGTGGAACAAGGAGGACAAGAAGAAGGGGGGGAAGAAGAAGTAGTGTAGGTAGAAGAAGGGCATGAAGGAGAAGAAAGGGAAGAAGAAGAACAAGTGGATGTAGTAGAAGAGGAAGATAGTGAACAAGAGGAAGAAGAAGAAATAGTTGAAGGAGTGGGGATGATGGAGAAGAAGTGGAAGAAGGAGAACAAGAGGTAGAAATGCAAGTGGAAGCAGAAGAAGGAGAAAAAGAGGGATATGATGAAGGAAAAGAAGAAGGAGAAGGAGAAAAAGAGGGATATGATGAAGGAAAGGAAGAAGAAGAAGGAGATGAAGAGGAAGAAAAGAAAGGAAAGGAGAGGATGAAAAAGAAGTGGAAGAAAGAGAACAAGAGGAGGCAGGAGAAGAGGAAGAAAGATAAGAAGAGGAACAAGAAGGAGAGTAACTAGAAGAACTGGAAGAAGGAGAAGAAAAGAAGGAAGAAGAAGAAGATGAAGAGCAACAAAAATCGGGGATGGAGAAAAAGAGGAAGGAGAAGACAGAAAGGAAAGAAGGAGAAGTTGTGGAAGGAGAAGAAATGGAAGAACAGGAAGAAGAAGAAGTGTAAGCAGAAGAAGCGGAAGAAGGAGACGAAAATGAAGAAGAACAACAAGTAGAAGTACAAGAAGTGGTAGAAGGAGAGAATAAGAGGAATAGGAGGAAGTAGTGGAATGAAAGGAGATGAAGAAGAAGGAGAACGGGTGGAGGGAGAAGTGGTGACAGAAGGAGAAGAAGAGGAAGAAGAAGAAGTGGAAGAACGAGAAGAAAAATAAGGAGTGCAAGTGGAAGAAGGAGAACAATAGGAAGAAGAAGAAGAAGTGGAAGAATGATAAAAAGAGGAGGAAGAAGAAGCAATGGAACGAAAGGGGAAGAAGAAGAAGTGGAACAAGGAGGAGAAGAAGAAGGGGAGGAGGAAGAAGTAGTGTAGGCAGAAGAAGGGCAAGAAGGAGAAGAGAGGGAAGAAGAAGAACAAGTGGATGTAGTAGAAGTGGAAGAAGGTGAACAAGAGGAAGAAGAAGAAGTAGTTGAAGGAGTGGGGATGATGGAGAAGAAGTGGAAGAAGGAGAACAAGAGGTAGAAATGCAAGTGGAAGCAGAAGAAGGAGAAAAAGAGGGATATGACGAAGGAAAGGAACAAGAAGAAGGAGATGAAGTGGAAGAAAAGAAAGGAAAGGAGAGGATGAAGAAGAAGTGGAAGAAAGAGAACAAGAGGAGGCAGGAGAAGTGGAAGAAAGATAAGAAGAGGAAGAAGAAGGAGAGTAACTAGAAGAAGGGGAAGAAGCAGAAGAAAAGGAAGAAGAAGAAGATGTGGAAAGTGAAGAACGTGAACAAGAGGAGTAAGAAGAAGTAGTGGAAGGAGGTGAGATGAAGAAGAAGAATTGGAACAAGGAGAAAAGGAGGAAAAGGAAGAAGGAGGGGAAGCAACAGAAGTGGTGGATGGAGAAAAAGAGGAAGGAGAAGACTGAAAGGAAAGAAGAAGAAGTTGTGGAAGGAGAAGAAATGGAAGAAGAGGAAGAAGAAGAAGTGGAAGAAGGAGACGAAAATGAAGAAGAACAACAAGTAGAAGTAGAAGAAGTGGTAGAAGGTGAGAATAAGAGGAATAGGAGGAAGTAGTGGAATGAAAGGAGATGAAGAACAAGAAGTGGAAGAAGGAGAACGGGAGGAGGGAGAAGAGGTGGCAAAAGGAGAAGAAGACGAAGAAGAAGAAGTGGAAGAACGAGAAGAAAAGGAAGAAGTGCAAGTGGAAGAAGGAGAACAATAGGAAGAAGAAAAAGAAGTAGAAGAATGAGAAAAAGAGGAGGAAGAAGAAGCAATGGAAGGAAAGGCGATGAAGAAGAAGTGGAACAAGGAGGAGAAGAAGAAGGGGAGCAAGAAGAAGTAGTGTAAGCAGAAGAAGGGCAAGAAGGAGAAGAGAGGGAAGAAGAAGAATAAGTGGATGTAGTAGAAGTGGAAGAAGGTGCACAAGAGGAAAAAGAAGAAGTAGTTGAAGGAGTGGGGATGATGGAGAAGAAGTGGAAGAAGGAGAACAAGAGGTAGAAATGCAAGTGGAAGCAGCAGAAGGAGAAAAAGGGGGATATGACGAAGGAAAGGAAGAAGAAGAAGGCGATGAAAAGGAAGAAAAGAAAGGAAAGGAGAGGATGAATAAGAAGTGGATGAAAGAGAATAAGAGGAGGCAGGAGAAGTGGAAGAAAGATAAGAAGAGGAAGAAGAAGGAGAGTAACTAGAAGAAGTGGAAGAAGGAGAACAAAAGGAAGACGAAGAAGATGTGGAAAGTGAAGAAGTTGAAGAAGGTGAACAAAAGGAGGAAGAAGAAATAGTGGAAGAAGGTGATATGAAGGAGAAGAATTGGAACCAGGAGAAAAGGAGGAAAAGGAAGAAGGAGGGGAAGGGAAGGGAAGGCAAGAAGAAGCAGAAGAAGTGGAATCTGGAGGAAAAGTGGAAGAAGAAGAAGAAGTGTAAGCATAAAATTTGGGGGAAGGAGAAGAAGCGGAAGAGCAACAATGGGAAGCAACAGAAGTGGGGGATGGAGAAAAACTGAAAGGAGAAGATGGAAAGGAAAGAAGAACAAGTTGTGGAAGGAGAAGAAATGGAAGAAGAGGAAGAAGAAGAAGTGTAAGCAGAAGAGGCGGAAGAAGGAGACAAAAATGAAGAATAACAACAAGTAGAAGTAGAAGAATTGGTAGAAGGAGAGAATAAGAGGAATAGGAGGAAGTAGTGGAATGAAAGGAGATGAAGAAGAAGAAGTGGAAGAAGGAGAACGGGAGGAGGGAGAAGAGGTGGCAGAAGGAGAAGAAGAGGAAGAAGTGGAAGAATGAGTAAAAGAGGACGAAGAAGAAGCAATGAAAGGAAAGGGGATGAAGAAGGAGTGGAGCAAGGAGAAGAAGAGGAAGGGGAGGAAGAAGAAGTAGTGTAGGCAGAAGAAGGGCAAGAAGGAGAAGAGAGGGAAGAAAAAGAACAAGTGGATGTAGTAGAAGTGGAAGAAGGTGAACAAGAGGAAGAAGAAGAAGTAGTTGAAGGAGTGGGGATGATGGAGAAGAAGTGGAAGAAGGAGAACAAGAGGTAGAAATGCAAGTGGAAGCAGAAGAAGGAGAAAAAGAGGGATATGACGAAGGAAAGGAAGAAGAAGAAGGCGATGAAAAGGAAGAAAAGAAAGGAAAGGAGAGGATGAATAAGAAGTGGAAGAAAGAGAAGAAGAGGAGGTAGGAGAAGTGGAAGAAAGATAAGAAGAGGAAGAAGGAGAAGAAAAGGAACTAGAAAAAGATGTGGAAAGTGAAGAAGGTGAACAAGAGGAGGAAGAAGAAGTAGTGGAAGGAGGTGAGATGAATAAGAAGAATTGGAACAAGGAGAAAAGGAGGAAAAGGAAGAAGGAGGGGAGGGGAAGGGAAGAAGAAGCACAAGAAGTGGAATCTGGAGGAGAAGAGGAAGAAGAAGAAGAAGTGTAAGAATAAGATTCGGGGGAAGGAGAAGAAGAGGAAGAGCAATAATGGGAAGCACCAGAAGTGGGGGATGGAGAAAAAGAAGAAGGAGAAGACGGAAAGGAAAGAAGAAGAAGTTGTGGAAGGAGAAGAAATGGAAGAAGAGGAAGAAGAAGAAGTGTCTGCAGAAGAAGCGGAAGAAGGAAACGAAAATGAAGAAGAACAACAAGAAGAAGTAGAAGAAGTGGTAGAAGGAGAGAATAAGAGGAATAGGAGGAAGTAGTGGAATGAAAGGAGATGAAGAAGAAAAAGTGGAAGAAGGAGAACGGGAGGAGAGAGAAGAGGTGGCAGAAGGAGAAGAAGAGGAAGAAGAAGAAGTGGAAGAACGAGAAGAAAAGGAAGAAGTGGAAGTGGAAGAAGGAGAACAATAGGAATAAGAAGAAGAAGTGGAAGAATGAGAAAAAGAAGCAATGGAAAGAAAGGGGATGAAGAAGAAGTGGAACAAGAAGGAGAAGAAGAAGGGGAGGAAGAAGAAGTAGTGCAGGCAGAAAAAGGGCAAGAAGGAGAAGAGATGGAAGAAGAAGAACAAGTGGATGTAGTAGAAGTGGGAGAAGGTGAACAAGAGGACGAAGAAGAAGTAGTTGAAGGAGTGGGGATGATGGAGAAGAAGTGGAAGAAGGAGAATAAGAGGTAGAAATGCAAGTGGAAGCAGAAGAAGGAGAAAAAGAGGGATATGACGAAGGAAAGGAAGAAGAAGAAGGAGATGAAGAGGAAGAAAAGAAAGGAAAGGAGAGGATGAAGAAGAAGTGGAAGAAAGAGAAGAAGAGGAGGCAGGAGAAGTGGAAGAAAGATAAGAAGAGGAAGAAGAAGGAGAGTAACTAGAAGAAGTGGAAGAACGAGAAGAAAAGGAAGAAGAAGAAGATGTGGAAAGTGAAGAAGGTGAACAAGAGGAGGAAGAAGAAGTAGTGGAAGGAGGTGAGATGAATAAGAAGAATTGGAACAAGGGGAAAAGGAGGAAAAGGAAGAAGGAGGGGAGGGGAAGAGAAGAAGAAGCAGAAGAAGTGGAATATGGAGGAGAAGAGGAAGAAGAAGAAGAAGTGTAAGCATAAGATTTGGGGGAAGGAGAATAAAAGGAAGAGCAATATTGGGAAGCAACAAAAGTGGGAGATGGAGAAAAAGAGAAAGGAGAAGACGGAAAGGAAAGAAGAAGAAGTTGCGGAAGGAGAAGAAATGGAAGAAGAGAAAGAAGAAGAAGTGTCTGCAGAAGAAGCGGAAGAAGGAGATGAAAATGAAGAAGAACAACAAGAGGAAGTAGAAGAAGTGGTAGAAGGAGAGAATAAGAGGAATAGGAGGAAGTAGTTGAATGAAAGGAGATGAAGAAGAAAAGGTGGAAGAAGGAGAACGGGAGGAGAGAGAAGAGGTGGCAGAAGGAGATGAAGAGGAAGAAGAAGAAGTGGAAGTGGAAGAAAGAGAACAATAGGAAGAAGAAGAAGAAGAAGTGGAAGAATGAGAAAAAGAAGCAATGGAAGGAAAGGGGATGAAGAAGAAGTGGAACAAGAAGGAGAAGAAGAAGGGGAGGAAGAAGAAGTAGTGTAGGCAGAAAGATGGAGAAGAAGTGGAAGAAGGAGAACAAGAGGTAGAAATGCAAGTGGAAGCAGAAGAAGGAGAAAAAGAGGGATATTACGAAGGAAAGGAAGAAGAGGAAGGAGATGAAGAGGAAGAAAAGAAAGGAAAGCAGAGGATGAAGAAGAAGTGGAAGAACGAGAAGAAAAGGAAGAAGTGCAAGTGGAAGAAGGAGAACAATAGGAAGAAGAAGAAGAAGTGGAAGAATGAGAAAAAGAGGAGAAAGAAGAAGCAATGGAAGGAAAGTGGATAAAGAAGAAGTGGAACAAGGAGGAGGAGAAGACGGGGAGGAAGATGAAGTAGTGTAGGCAGAAGAAGGGCAAGAAGGAGAAGAGAGGGAAGAAGAAGAACAAGTGGATGTAGTAGAAGTGGAAGAAGGTGAACAAGAGGAAGAAGAAGAAGTAGTTGAAGGAGTGGGGATGATGGAGAAGAAGTGGAAGAAGGAGAACAAGAGGTAGAAATGCAAGTGGAAGCAGAAGAAGGAGAAAAAGAGGGATATGACGAAGGAAAGGAAGAAGAAGAAGGCGATGAAAAGGAAGAAAAGAAAGGAAAGGAGAGGATGAATAAGAAGTGGAAGAAAGAGAAGAAGAGGAGGTAGGAGAAGTGGAAGAAAGATAAGAAGAGGAAGAAGAAGGAGAGTAACTAGAAGAAGTGGAAGAACGAGAAGAAAAGGAAAAAGAAGAAGATGTGGAAAGTGAAGAAGGTGAACAACAGGAGGAAGAAGAAGTAGTGGAAGGATTTGAGATGAATAAGAAGAATTGGAACAAGGAGAAAAGGAGGAAAAGGAAGAAGGAGGGGAGGGGAAGGGAAGAAGAAGCAGAAGAAGTGGAATCTGGAGGAGAAGAGGATGAAGAAGAACAAGTGTAAGCATAAGATTTGGGGGAAGGAGAAGAAGAGGAAGAGCAACAATGGAAGCAACAAAAGTGGGGGATGGAGTAAAAGAGGAAGGAGAAGATGGAAAGGAAAGAAGAAGAAGTTGTGGAAGGAGATGAAATGGAAGAAGAGGAAGAAGAAGAAGTGTAAGCAGAAGAAGCGTAAGAAGGAGACGAAAATGAACAAGAACAACAAGTAGAAGTAGAAGAAGGGGAGGAAGATGAAGTAGTGTAGGTAGAAGAAGGGCAAGCAGGAGAAGAAAGGGAAGAAGAAGAACAAGTGGAGTTAGTAGAAGTGCAAGAAGGTGAACAAGAGGAAGAAGAAGAAGTCGTTGAAGCAGTGGGGATGATGGAGAGGAAGTGGAAGAAAGAGGACAAGAGGAAGAAATGCAAGTGGAAGCAGAAGAAGCAGAAAAAGAGGGATATGACGAAGGAAAGGAAGAAGAAGAAGGAGATGAAGAGGAAGAAAAGAAAGGAAAGGAGAGGATGAAGAAGAAGTGGAAGAAAGAGAACAAGAAGAGGCAGGAGACGTGGAAGAAAGATAAGAAGAGGAAGAAGAAGGAGAGTAACTAGAAGAAGTGGAAGAAGGAGAAGAAAAGGAAGAAGAAGAAGATGTGGAAAGTGAAGAGTTGAAGAAGGTGAACAAGAGGAGGAAGAAGAATTAGTGGAAGGAGGTGAGATGAAGAAGAAGACTTGGAACAAGGAGAAAAGGAGGAAAAGCAAGAAGGAGGGGAAGGGAAGGGAAGAAGAAGCAGAAGAAGTGGAAGCTAGAGGAGAAGAGGAAGAAGAAGAAGAAGTGTAAGCATAAGATTTGGGGGAAGGAGAAGAAGAGGAAGAAGAAGAAGTGGAAGAAGGAGAACGGGAGGAGGGAGAAGAGGTGGCAGAAGGAGAAGAAGAGGAAGAAGAAGTGGAAGAACGAGAAGAAGTGTAATCTGGAGGAGAAGAATAAGAAGAAGAAGAAGTGTAAGCATAAGATTTGGGGGAAGGAAAAGAAGAGGAAGAGCAACAATGGGTAGCAACAGAAGTGCGGGATGGAGAAAAAGAGGAAGGAGAAGACGAAAAGGAAAGAAGAAGAAGTTGTGGAAGGAGAAGAAATGGAAGAAGAGGAAGAAGAAGAACTGTAAGCAGAAGAAGGAGACAAAAATGAAGAAGAACAACAAGTAGAGGTAGAAGAAGTGGTAGAAGGAGAGAATAAGAGGAATAGGAGGAAGTAGTGGAATGAAAGGAGATGAAGAAGAAGAAGTGGAAGAAGGAGAACGGGAGGAAGGAGAAGAGGTGGCAGAAGGAGAAAAAGAAGTGGAAGAACGAGAAGAAAAGGAACAAGTGCATGTGGAACAAGGAGAACAATAGGAAGAAGTAGAAGAAGTGGAAGAATGAGAAAAAGAGGAGGAAGAACAAGCAATGGAGGGAAAGGGGATGAAGAAGAAGTGGAACAAGGAGGACAAGAAGAAGGGGCGAAAGAAGAAGTAGTGTAGGCAGGAGAAGGGCAAGAAGGAGAAGAAAGGGAAGAAGAAGAACAAGTGGATGTAGTAGAAGTGGAAGAAGGTGAACAAGAGGAAGAAGAAGAAGTAGTTGAAGGAGTGGGGATGATGGATAAGAAGTGAGAGAAGGAGAACAAGAGGTAGAAATGCAAGTGGAAGCAGAAGAAGCAGGAAAAGATGGATATGACAAAGGAAAGGTGGTATCAGAGCTTCGGCTCTAGGTTTGGAACTATGGTGGATATTTTTTATACAAGGTGTTTAATCAAAGGTCATTTGTGTTTATTTGCAGTTGATGAAGAAAGTTATAGCAACATGGTGAGCGAAAGATTGGTGAATAAACTTAACTTACCAATGAGTCTTCATCCTAGGCAAACTAAGTTTAGATTCACTATTGGAAAATATGTGGAGGAAGTGACATGCGATATTGCTCCCATGGACTCATGTCATTTTCTTTTAGGGAGACCTTGGTTGCAGGGTAAAAGGATAAATTCTGAAAGACTTTCAGTTTCTTTGGTGCATGAAGGACGCAAACTTAATTTGAAATTTCTGACACCAAGTGAAGTTTGTGATAATCAACATAAGTTGAAGGAGAAAATAGAAAAAGAAAGAGAAGAAAAGAGAAAAATAGAAATAGGAAAGAGTGAAGAGGAATTTTGAATATCTAAAGAAAAAAAAAATATAGAGAAAAAAAAAGAAGCAAAACAAAGAATGCAAATGTGTTTAAAAAATATATATATATAAAATTGGCTGAATGGTTCATGCTAGAAATTCTTCATTTTGAAGGTAATATTGTGTTTGATTTGAAAGAAAAATTACTGCACCTTGTTTGTTTACATTTCTGAAATTTTGGGCTGCACTTCTTGGTTACAAATTGTGTCAATTCCACTCTGTTTTGGCTTCACATATACTGCACATTCTTGCTGGATTTTGCTGCACTTGTTAGTTTCATTTTAAGCCAAAATTTTATCCTCTGTTTGTGTCTTTACCTGTTAAAATTGGCTGCACAATTTTCTACTCAAAATTCTGGTTGTGGCTGTTTGTACCTTTGTTTTTGTGTGCCCAGTTTTTGTCCATTTCTTTTCGTACTTCCTTTGTTTTCATTTTGAGACAAATTTCTTCTGTCTTGTTGGTGTAAAAAAAATAAAATAAAATTCCAGTGTTGTCCTAGTATTTGTTGCTTTCGTTGGGTTTCATTTTAGTCATTTTTGTTAGTTTTCTTGTGTCTTATTTGCCTGCACACAAGTTGGTGTTTGTCTTTGAGTTTTTCTCTTTTGGTTTGTTAAGAACTTAAGGAGGAATAAAGAGGAAAAAGGCAAGAGAGTTTCATTATAGTAAAAGCCAATTTTTTTTTTTTAGCGTAAACACTTGAGTGGGTGAGAACATTTTCAAACACCACATACATACTTTTTCTTGTGACATTTGACCTGTTTATTTATCATGGCGGAAAGAAATAATAACAATGATCTTCAGCTTCAAATTGTTGCACTATCCCAGCATTTAGAGAGATTGATGAAGCAACAACAAGATGAGTTCCATGAGAGGTTGGATCAGTTGGAGAATAGAACCCCACCAGTAGGAGGAGGAGGAGGAGGAAGGCCAAATAGAATTGAAGGAAGAATAGAAGGAGTGAAGTTGAATGTGCCTCCTTTCAAGGGTAGGAGTGATCCTGAGGCATACTTGGAGTGGGAGTTAAAAATTGAGCATGTGTTCTCTTGCAACAATTATAGTGAGGAGCAAAAGGTGAGACTTGCAGCTGCTGAATTTTCAGATTATGCTTTGATTTGGTGGAACAAGTTGCAAAGGGAGAGGATTAGAGATGAAGAGCCTATGGTGGACACTTGGACTGAAATGAAGAGGCTCATGAGGAAGCGGTATGTACCTTCTAGCTTCCATAGAGACTTAAAATTGAAACTTCAAAAATTGTCTCAAGGAAGCAAGGGAGTGGAGGAGTACTATAAGGAGATGGAGGTGATTATCATCCAAGCAAAAATTGAAGAAGATCCTGAGGTAACTATGGCTCGCTTCCTTAGTGGCTTAAATCATGATATTAGAGATGTTGTTGAGTTGCAGGAATTTGTAGAAATGGAGGATCTGTTGCATAAGGCCATTCAGGTAGAACAACAGTTAAAAAGAAAAAGTGCAACAAGAAGGAGTTCTACCAATTTTAATAATTCCAATTGGAAGGATAGGAGGAAAGAAGGAGCTGCCTCATCTAGTAATACAACACCTTCTAGCCATGGAAAAGCCCCTCAAAAGAAAGATGATAATCCACCTAAAAAGACTAGAGAAGTGAAGTGTTTCAAGTGCTTGGGCATGGGTCATTATGCCTATGAGTGTCCCACAAAGAAGATTGTTTTTCTCAAAGATAATGGGGAATACACAAGCCAATCAGAAGCTAGTGGTGGAGAAGAAGAGGAGAGTGATGGAGAATTGGCGGCTAATGAAGGAGAGTTGTACATGATTAGGAGACTGTTGGGAAGTCAAGTCAAGGCCGAAGATGCATCTCAAAGGGAGAACATCTTTCACACAAGATGTTCAGTCAATGGTAATGTTTGTTTGGTAATTAATGATGGAGTTGTACCAATGTGGTGAGTTCAAGATTAGTGTCAAAGATGAACATGGACACTACACCGCATCCTAGACCATATAAACTCCAATGGCTTAGTGAAGGAGAAGAAGTTAAAGTGAAACAGCAAGCAGAGGTTCCTTTCTCCATTGGGAAGTATCAAGATAAGGTTTTATGTGATGTGGTTCCCATGGAGGCCAGCCATATCCTTTTAGGGAGGTCGTGGCAGTATGATACCAAAGCCATTCATGATGGTTTCACTAATAAAATTTCCTTCATGTATCAGGATAAAAAGGTGGTTCTTAAGCCTTTGTCTCCTAAAGAGGTGTGTGAGGATCAATTAAAAATGAGAGAAAAGTTAGCAAATGAGAGAAAGAGTGAAACACCTGAGAGGAAAAAGAGTGAAACACCTAAAAGAAAAAAGAGAGAAAAGAATAAGAGTGAAACACTTGAGGGCAAGCAGCTGTGTTTAGCAAGAGAAAGGGAGGTATGGAGGGTGCTTTGCGCAAGACAGCCCCTCTACTTATTGCTTTGTCAAAATCAAATTTTGTATGCTAACCAGTTTGACAAGTTTGAATTGCCTTCTTGTATTGAGTCTCTTTTGTAGGATTTTGAGGATGTGTTTCCAGCAAATGTACCTGATGGCTTGCCACCTGTGAGGGGAATTGAGCATCACATTGATCTCATTCCAGGAGCTTCTTTGCCTAATCGTCCAGCTTATAGGAGCAACCCACAGGAGACCAAAGAGATCGAAAGGCAACCTACTGAACTCATGAGCAAAGGGTGGGTAAGAGACAGCATGAGTCCATGTGCTGTACCTGTGATTCTAGTACCCAAGAAGGATGGTTCATGGAGGATGTGTTCTGATTGTAGAGCCATAAACAACATCACCATCAAATATAGACATCCAATTCCCAGGTTAGATGATCTTCTTGATGAACTATATGGTGCATGTGTGTTTTCTAAAATTGATCTGAAAAGTGGCTATAATCAGATTAGGATTAGAGAAGGAGATGAATGGAAAACTGCTTTTAAGACTAAATATGGATTGTATGAGTGGCTGGTTATGCCCTTTGGTTTGACAAATGCACCTAGTACTTTCATGAGATTAATGAATCATGTCTTAAGAGAGTTTATTGGAAAATTTGTTGTGGTGTACTTTGATGATATTATGATCTATAGCACTAGTCTTGAATTGCATGTTGAACATTTGCGGGCTGTTATGAATGTGCTTAGAAAAGAACAATTGTATGCCAATTTGGACAAATGCATTTTTTGTACTGATCATGTAGTATTCCTAGGCTTTGTTGTTAATGCTAAAGGGGTACAGGTTGATGTGGAAAGGGTTAAGGCCATCCAAGAATGGCCTACACCTAAAACCGTGAGTGAGGTGAGGGGATTTCATGGTTTAGCAAGTTTCTACAGGAGATTTGTTAAAAATTTTAGTACTGTGGCTGCACCTCTAAATGAAATTGTTAAAAAAAATGTGGGTTTTAAATGGGGAGAGAAACAAGAAGAGGCCTTTGCTGCCCTTAAGCATAAGCTTGTTAATGCACCTATTCTTGCCATGCCTAATTTTGCAAAATCATTTGAAATTGAATGTGATGCATCAAATGTGGGTATTGGGGCTGTTTTATTGCAAGATGGTCATCCAATTGCTTATTTCAGTGGAAAGTTAAGTGGGGCTGCCCTTAACTATTCTACTTATGATAAGGAATTATATGCGTTGGTGAGGGCTTTAAAAACATGGCAGCATTATCTGTTACCCAAGTAGTGTAGGCATAAGAAAGGCAGGAAGGAGAAGAGAGGGAAGAAGAACAAGTGGATGTAGTAGAAGTGGAAGAAGGTGAAGAAGAGGAAGAAGAAGAAGTAGTTGAAGGAGTGAGGATGATGGAGAAGAAGTGGAAGAAGGAGAACAAGAGGTCGAAATGCAAGTTGAAGCAGAATAAGGAGAAAAAGAGGGATATGAGGAAGGAAAGGAAGAAGAAGAAGGAGATGAAGAGGAAGAAAAGAAATGAAAGGAGAAGATGAAGAAGAAGTGGATGAAAGAGAACAAGAGGAGGCAGGAGAAGTGGAAGAAGGAGAAGAAAAGGAAGAAGAAAAAGATGTGGAAAGTGAAGAAGTTGAAGAAGGTGAACAAGAGGAGGAAGAAGAAGTAGTAGAAGGAGGTGAGATGAAGAAGAAGAATTGGAACAAGGAGAAAAGGAGGAAAAGGAAGAAGGAGGGGAAGGGAAGGAAAGAAGAAGCAGAAGAAGTTGAATCTGGAGGAGAAGAGGAAGAAGAAGAAGAAGTGTAAGCAAGATTTGGGGGAAGGAGAACAAGAGGAAGAGCAACAATGGGAAGCAACAGAAGTGGGGGATGGAGAAAAAGAGGAAGGAGAAGACGGAAAGGAAAGAAGAAGAAGTTGTGGAGGGGAAGAAATGGAAGAATAGGAAGAAGAAGAAGTGTAAGCAGAAGAAGCGAAAGAAGGAGACAAAAATGAAGAAGAACAACAAGTAGAAGTAGAAGAAGTGGTAGAAGGAGAGAATAAGAGGAATAAGAGGAAGTAGTGGAATGAAAGGAGATGAAGAAGAAGAAGTGGAAGAAGGAGAACGGGAGGAGAGAGAAGAGGTGGCAGAAGGAGAAGAAGAGGAAGAAGAAGAAGTGGAAGAACGAGAAGAAAAGGAAGAAGTGGAAGTGGAAGAAGGAGAACAATAGGAAGAAGAAGAAGAAGTGGAAGAATGGGAAAAAGAGGAGGAAGAAGAAGCAAGGGAAGGAAAGGGGATGAAGAAGAACTGGAACAAGGAGGAGAAGAAGAAGGGGAGGAAGAAGAAGTAGTGTAGGCAGAAGAAGGGCAAGAAGGAGAAGAGAGGGAAGAAGAAGAACAAGTGGATGTAGTAGAAGTGGAAGAAGGTGAACAAGAATAAGAAGAAGAAGTAGTTGAAGGAGAACAAGAGGTAGAAATGCAAGTGGAAGCAGAAGAAGGAGCAAAAGTGGAAGGAAAGGAAGAAGAAGAAGGAGATGAAGAGGAAGAAAAGAAAGGAAAGGAGAGGATGAAGAAGAAGTGGAAGAAAGAGAACAAGAGGAGGCAGGAGAAGTGGAAGAAAGATAAGAAGAGGAAGAAGAAGGAGAGTAACTAAAAGAAGTGGAAGAAGGAGAAGAAAAGGAAGAAGAAGAAGATGTGGAAAGTGAAGAAGTTGAAAAAGGTGAACAAGAGGAGGAAGAAGGAGAATGGGAGGAGGGAGAAGAAGTGGGAGAAAGAGAAGTAGAGGAAGAAGAAGAAGTGGAAGAACGAGAAGAAAAGGAAGAAGTGCAAGTGGAAGAAGGAGAACAATAGGAAGAAGAAGAAGTGGTAGAATGAGAAATAGAGGAGGAAGAAGAAGCAATGGAAGGAAAGGGGATGAAGAAGAAGTGCAATAAGGAGGAGAAGAAGAAGGGGAGGAAGAAGAAGTAGTGTAGGCAGAAGAAGGGCAAGAAGGAGAAGAGAGGGAAGAAGAAGAGCAAGTGGATGTAGTAGAATTGGAAGAAGGAGAGCAAGACGTAGAAATGCAAATGGAAGCAGAAGAAGGACAAAAAGAGGGATATGATGAAGGAAAGGAAGAAGAAGAAGGAGATGAAGAGGAAGAAAAGAAAGGAAAGGAGAGGATGAAGAAGAAGTGGATGAAAGAGAATAAGAGGAGGCAGGAGAAGTGGAAGAAAGATAAGAAGAGGAAGAAGAAGGAGAGTAACTAGAATTAGTGGAAGAAGGAGAAGAAAAGGAAGACGAAGAAGATGTGCAAAGTGAAGAAGTTGAAGAAGGTGAACAAGAGGAGGAAGAAGAAATAGTGGAAGAAGGTGAGATGAACGAGAAGAATTGGAAAAAGCAGAAAAGGAGGAAAAGGAAGAAGGAGGGCAAGGGAAGGAAAGAAGAAGTAGAAGAAGTGGAATCTGGAGGAGAAGAGGAGGAAGAAGAAGAAGTGTAAGCATAAGATTTGGGCGAAGGAGAAGAAGAGGAAGAGCAACAATGGGAAGCAACAGAAGCGGGGGATAGAGAAAAAGAGGAACGAGAAGACAAAAAGGAAAGAAGAAGAAGTTGTGGAACGAGAAGAAATGGAAGAAGAGGAAGAAGAAGAAGTGTAAGCAGAAGAAGCGGAAGAAGGAGACGAAAATGAAGAAGAACAACAAGTAGAAGCAGAAGAAGTGGTAGAAGGAGAGAATAAGAGGAGGAAGTAGTGGAATGAAAGGAAGTGAAGAAGAAATGGAAGAAGGAGAGGAAAAGGAAGAAGAAGAAGATGTGGAAAGTGAAGAAGGTGAACAAGAGGAGGAAGAAGAAGTAGTGGACGGAGGTGAGATGAAGAAGAAGACTTGGAACAAGGGGAAAAGGAGGAAAAGGAAGAAGGAGGGGAAGGGAAGGGAAGAAGAAGCAGAAGAAGTGGAATCTGGGGGCGAAGAGGAAGAAGAAGAAAAAGTGTAAGCATAAGATTTGGGGAAAGGAGAAGAAGAGGAAGACGAACAATGGGAAGCAACAGAAGTGGGGGATGGAGAAAAAGAGGAAGGAGAAGACGGAAAGCAAAGAAGAAGAAGTTGTGGAACGAGAAGAAATGGAAGAAGAGGAAGAAGGAGACGCAAATGAAGAAGAACAACAAGTAGAAGTAGAAGAAATGGTAGAAGGAGAGAATAAGAGGAATAGGAGGAAGTAGTGGAAGGAAAGGAGGTGAAGAAGAAGAAGTGGAAGAAGCAGAACTGGAGGAGGGAGAAGAGGTGGCAGAAGGAGAAGAAGAGGAAGAAGAAGAAGTGGAACAACGAGGAGAAAAGGAATAAGTGCAAGTGGAAGAACGAGAACAATAGGAAGAAGAAGAAGAAGTGGATGTAGGCAGAAGAAGGGAAAGAAGGAGTAGAGAGGGAAGAAGAAGAACAAGTGGAGGTAGTAGAAGTGGAAGAAGGTGAACAAGAGGAAAAAGAAGAAGTAGTTCAAGGAGTGGGGATGATGGAGAAGAAGTGGAAGAAGGAGAACAGGAGGTAGAATTGCAAGTGGAAGTAGAAGAAGGAGAAAAAGAGGGATATGATGAAGGAAAGGAAGAAGAAGAAGGAGATGAAGAGCAAGAAAAGAAAGGAAAGGAGAGGATGAAGAAGAAGTGGAAGAAAGAGAACAAGAGGAGGCAGGAGAAGTGGAAGAAAGATAAGAAGAGGAAGAAGAAGGAGAGCAACTAGAAGAAGTGGAAGAAGGAGAAGAAGATGTGGAAAGTGAAGAAGGTGAACAAGAGGAGGAACAAGAGGTAATGGAAGGAGGTGAAATGAAGAACAACAATTGGAACAAAGGGAAAAGGAGGAAAAGGAAGAAGGAGGGGAAGGGAAGGGAAGAAGAAGAAGAAGAAGTGGAATCTGGAGGAGAAGAAGAAGAAGTGTAAGCATAAGATTTTGGGGAAGGAGAAGAAGTAGAAGAGCAACAAAGGGAAGCAACAGAAGTGGGGGATGGAGAAAAAGAGGAAGGAGAAGACGGAAACGAAAGAAGAAGAAGTTGTGGAAGGAGAAGAAATGGAAGAAGAGGGAGAAGAAGAAGTGCAAACAAAAGAAGCGGAAGCAGGAGACGAAAATGAAGAAGAACAACAAGTAGAAGTAGAAGAAGTGGTAGAAGGAGAGAATAAGGGGAATAGGAAGAAGTAGTGGCATGAAAGGAGATGAAGAAGAAGAAGTGGAAGAAGGAGAATGGGATGAGGGAGAAGAGGTGGCAGAAGGAGAAGAAGAGGAAGAAGAAGAAGTGGAAGAACGAGAAGAAAAGGAAGAAGTGCTAGTGGAAGAAGGAGAACAATACGAAGCAGAAGAAGAAGTGCAACAATGAGAAAAAGAGGAGAAAGAAGGAGCAATGGAAGGAAAGGGGATGACGAGGAAGTGGAACAAGGAGGAGAAGAAGAAGGGGAGGAAGAGGAAGAAGAAGAAGTGCAAGTGGAAGAAGGAGAACAAGAGGTGGAAGGAGAAGTGGAAGAAGAAGCAGAGTATCTAGATGAAGTGGAAGAAGGAGAAGAAAAGGAAGAGGAAGAAGATGTGGAAAGTGAAGAAGGTGAACAAGAGGAAGAAGAAGAAGTAGTGGAAGGAGGTGAGATGAAGAAGAAGAATTGGAACAAGGAGAAAAGGAGGAAAAGGAAGAAGGACCGGAAGGGAACGAAAGGGAAGAAGAAGCAGAAGAAGGGGAATCTGGAGGAGAAGAGGAAGAAGAAAAAGAAGTGTAACCAAAAGATTTGGGGGAAGGAGAAGAAGAGGAAGAGCGACAATAGGAAGCAACAGAAGTGGGGGATGGAGAAAAAGAAGGAGAAGACGGAAAGGAAAGAAGAAGAAGTTGTGGAAGGAGAAGAAATGGAAGAAGAGGAAGAAGAAGAAGTGTAAGCAGATGAAGTGGAAGAAGGAGACGAAAATGAAAAAGAACAACAAGCAAAAGTAGAAGAAGTGGTAGAAGTAGTGGAATGAAAGGACATGAAGAAGAGGAAGTGCAAGAAGGAGAACGGGAGGAGGGAGAAGAGGTGGCAGAAGGAGAAGAAGAGGAAGAAGAAGAAGTGGAAGAACGAGAAGAAATGGAAGAAGTGCAAGTGGAAGAAGGAGAACAATAGGAAGAAGAAGAAGAAGTGGAAGAATGAGAGAAAGAGGAGGAAGAAGAAGCAATGGAAGGAAAGGGGATGAAGAAGAAGTGGAACAAGGAGGACAAGAAGAAGGGGAGGAAGAAGAAGTAGTGTAGGCAGAAGAAGGGCAAGAAGGAGAAGAGAGGGAAGAAGAAAAACAAGTGGATGTAGTAGAAGTGGAAGAAGGTGAACAAGAGGAAGAAGAAGAAGTAGTTGAAGGAGTGGGGATGATGGAAAAGAAGTGGAAGAAGGAGAACAAGAGGTAGAAATGCAAGTGGAAGAAGAAGAAGGAGAAAAAGAGGGATATGACGAAGGAAAGGAAGAAGAAGGAGGAGACTAAGAGGAAGAAAAGAAAGGAAAGGAGAGGATGAAGAAGAAGTGGAAGAAAGAGAATAAGAGGAGGCAGGAGAAGTGGAAGAATGATAAGAAGAGGAAGAAGAAGGAGAGTAACTAGAAGAAGTGGACAAAGGAGAAGAAAAGGAAGAAGAAGAAGATGTGGAAAGTGAAGAAGTTGAAGAAGGTGAACAAGAGGAGGAAGAAGAAGTAGTGGAAGGAGGTGAGATGAAGAAGAAGAATTGGAACAAGGAGAAAAGGAGGAAAAGGAAGAAGGAGGAGAAGGGAACGGAAGAAGAAACAGAAAATATGGAGGCGAAGAGGAAGAAGAAGAATAAGTGTAAGCATAAGATTTGGGGGAAGGAGAAGAAGAGGAAGTGCAACAATGGGAAGCAACAAAAGTGGGGGATGGAGAAAAAGAGGAAGAAGAAGACGAAAAGGAAAGAAGAAGAAGTTGTGGAAGGAGAAGAAATGGATGAAGACGAAGAAGAAGAAGCGTAAGCAGAAGAAGGAGACGAAAATGAAGAAGAACAACAAGTAGAAGTAGAAGAAGTGGTAGAAGGAGAGAATAAGAGGAATAGGAGGAAGTAATGGAATGGAAGGAGATGAAGAAGAAGAAGTGGAAGAACGAGAAGAAAAGAAAGAACTGCAAGTGGAAGAAGGAGAACAATAGGAAGAAGAAGAAGAAGTGGAAGAATAAGAAAAAGAGGAGGAAGAAGAAGCAATGGAAGGAAAGGGGATGAAGAAGAAGGGGATGAAGAAGAAGTAGTGTAGGCAGAAGAAGGGCAAGAAGGAGAAGAAGTGGAAGAAGGAGAGCAAGACGTAGAAATTCAAGTGGAAGCAGAAGAAGTGGAAGAAGGAGACGAAAATGAAGAAGAACAACAAGTAGAAGTAAAAGAAGTGGTAGAAGGTGAGAATAAGAGGAATAGAAGGAAGTAGTGGAAGGAAAGGAGATGAAGAAGAAGAAGTGGAAAAAGGAGAACGGGAGTTGGGAGAAGAGGTGGTAGAAGGAGAAGAAGAGGAAGAAGAAGAAGTGGAAGAACGAGAAGAAAAGGAAGAAGTGCAAGTGGAAGAAGGAGAACAATAGGAAGAAGAAGAAGAAGTGGAAGAATGGGAAAAAGAGGAGGAAGAAGAAGCAATAGAAGGAAAGGGGATGAAGAAGAAGTGGAACAAGGTGGAGAAGAAGAAGAAGTGGAACAAGGTGGAGAAGAAGAAGGGGAGGAAGAAGAAGTAGTGTAGGCAGAAGAAGGGCAAGAAGGAGAAGAGAGAGAAGAATAAGAACAAGTGGATGTAGTAGAAGTGGAAGAAGGTGAACAAGAGGAAGAAGAAGAAGTAGTTGAAGGAGTGCGGATGAAGTGGAAGAAGGAGAATAAGAGGTAGAAATGCAAGTGGAAGCAGAAGAAGGAGAAAAAGAGGGCTATGACGAAGGAAAGGAAGAAGAAGAAAGAGATGAAGAGGAAGAAAAGAAAGGAACGGAGAGGATGAAGAAGAAGTGGATGAAGGAGAACAAGTGGAGGCAGGAGAAGTAGAAGAAAGATAAGAAGGGTAAGAAGAAGGAGAGTAACTAGAAGAAGTGGAAGAAGGAGAAGAAAAGGAAGAAGAAGAAGATGTGGAAAGTGAAGAAGTTGAAGAAGGTGAACAAGAGGAGGAAGAAGAAGTAGTGGACGAAGGTGAGATGAAGAAGAAGAATTGGAACAAGGAGAAAAGGAGGAAAACGAAGAAGGAGGGGAAGGGAAGGGAAGAAGAAGCCGAAGAACTGGAAGCTGGAGGAGAAGAGGAAGAAGAAGAAGAAGTGTAAGCATAAGATTTGGGGGAAGGAGAAGAAGAGGAAGACCAGCAATGGGAAGCAACAGAAGTGGGGGTTGGAGAAAAAGAGAAAGGAGAAGACAGAAACGAAAGAAGAAGAAGTTGTGTAAGGAGAAGAAACGGAAGAAGAGGAAGAAGAAGAAGTGTAAGCAGAAGAAGCGGAAGAAGAAAACGACAATGAATAAGAACAACAAGTACAAGTAGAAGAAGTGGTAGAAGGAGAGAATAAGAGGAATAGGAGGAAGTAGTGGAATGAAAGGAGATGAAGAAGAAGAAGTGCAAGAAGGAGAACGGGAGGAGGGAGAACAGGTGGCAGAAGGAGAAGAAGAGGAAGAACAAGACGTGGAAGAACAAGAAGAAAAGGAAGAACTGCAAGTGGAAGAAGGAGAACAAAAGGATGAAGAAGAAGAAGTGGATGAATGAGAAAAACAGGAGGAAGAAGAAGCAATGGAAGGAAAGGGGATGAAGAAGAAGTGGAACAAGGAGGAGAAGAAGAAGGGGAGGAATAAGAAGTAGTGTAGGCAGAAGAAGGGCAACAAGGAGAAGAGAGGGAAGAAGAAGAACAAGTGGATGTAGTATAAGTGGAAGAAGGTGAACAAGAGGAAGAAGAAAAAGTAGTTGAAGGAGTTGGGATGATGGAGAAGAAGTGGAAGAAGGAGAGCAAGACGTAGAAATGCAAGTGAAAGCAGAAGAAGGAGAAAAGGAGGGATATGACGAAGGAAAGGAAGAAGAAGAAGGAGATGAAGAGGAAGAAAAGAAAGGAAAGGAGACGATGAAGACGAAGTGGATGAAAGAGAATAAGAGGAGGCAGGAGAAGTGGAAGACAAATAAGAAGAGGAAGAAGAAGGAGAGTAACTAGAAGAAGTGGAAGAAGGAGAAGAAAAGGAAGACGAAGAAGATGTGGAAAGTGAAGAAGTTGAAGAAGGTGAACAAGAGGAGGAAGAACAAGTAGTGGAAGGAGGTTAGATGAAGAAGAAGAATTGGGACAAGCAGAAAAAGAGGAAAAGGAAGAAGGAGGGGAAGGGAAGGGAAGAAGAAGCAGAACAAGTGGAAGCTGGAGGAGAAGAGGAGGAAGAAGAAGAAGTGTAAGCATAAGATATGGGGGTAGGAGAAGAAGAGGAAGAGCAGCAATGGGAAGCAACAGAAGTGGGGGTTGGAGAAAAAGAGGAAGGAGAAGACGGAAAGGAAAGAAGAAGAAGTTGTGGAAGGCGAAGAAATGGAAGAAGAGGAAGAAGAAGAAGTGTAAGCAAAAGAAACGGAAGAAGGAGACAAAAATGCAGAAGAACAACAAGTACAAGTAGAAGCAGTGGTAGAAGGAGAGAATCAAAGGAATAGGAGGAAGTAGTGGAATGAAAGGAGATGAAGAAGAAGAAGTGGAAGAAGGAGAACGGGAGGAGGGAGAACAGGTGGAAGAAGGAGAAGAAGAGGAAGAAGAAGAAGTGAAAGAACGAGAAGAAAAGGAAGAACCACAAGTGGAAGAAGGAGAACAATAGGAAGAAGAAGAAGAAGTGGAAGAATGAGAAAAAGAGCAGGAAAAAGAAGCAATGGAAGGAAAAGGGATGAAGAAGAAGTGGACCAAGGAGGAGAAGAAGAAGGGGAGGAAGAAGAAGTAGTGTAGGCAGAAGAAGGGCAAGAAGGAGAAGAGAGGGAAAAAGAAGCAATGGAAGGAAAAGGGATGAAGAAGAAGAAGTGGATGTAGTAGAATTGGAAGAAGGTGAACAAGAGGAAGAAGAAGAACTGGTTGAAGGAGTTGGGATGATGCAGAAGAAGTGCAAGAAGGAGAACAAGAGGTAGAAATGCAAGTGGAAGCAGAAGAAGGAGAAAAAGCGAGATATGACGAATGAAAGGAAGAAGAAGAAGGAGATGAAGAGGAAGAAAAGAAAGGAAAGGAGAGGATGAAGAAGAAGTGGAAGAAAGAAAACAAGAGGAGGCAGGAAAAGTGGAAGAAAGATAAGAAGAGGAAGAAGAAGGAGCGTAACTAGAAGAAGTGGAAGAAGGCGAAGAAAAGGAAGAAGAAGAAGATGTGGAAAGTGAAGAAGTTGAAGAAGGTGAACAAGGGGAGGAAGAAGAAGTAGTGGAAGGAGGTAAGATGAAGAAGAAGAATTGGAACAAGGAGAAAAGGAAGAAAAGGAAGTAGGATGGGAAGGGAAGGAAAGAAGAAGCAGAAGAAGTTGAATCTGGAGGAGAAGAGGAGGAAGAAGAAGAAGTGTAAGCATAAGATTTTGGGGAAGGAGAAGACGAGGAAGAGCAACAATGGGAAGCAACAGAAGTGGGGGATGGAGAAAAAGAGGAATGAGAAGACGGAAAGGAAAGAAGAAGAAGTTGTGGAAGCAGAAGAAATGGCAGAAGAGGAAGAAGAAGAAGTGTAAGCAGAAGAAGCGGAAGAAGCAGATGAAAATGAAGAAGAACAACGAGTAGAGGTAGAAGAAGTGGTAGAAGGAGAGAATAAGAGGAATAGGAGGAACTAGTGGAATGAAAGGAGATGAAGAAGAAGAAGTGGAATAAGGAGAACAGGAGGAGGGAGAAGAGGTGGCAGAAGGAGAAGAAGAGGAAGAAGATGAAGTAGAAGAACGAGAAGAAAAGGAAGAAGTGCAAGTGGAAGAAGGAGAACAATAGGAAGAAGAACAAGTGGAAGAATGAGAAAAAGATTAGGAAGAAGAAGCAATGAAAGGAAAGGGGATGAAGAAGAAGTGGAACAAGGAGGAGAAGAAGAAGGGAAGGAAGAAGAAGTAGTGTAGGCAGAAGAAGGGCAAGAAGGAGAAAAGAGGGAAGAACAAGAACAAGTGGATGTAGTAGAAGTGGAAGAAGGTGAACAAGAATAAGAAGAAGAAGTAGTTGAAGGAGTGGGGATGATGGAGAAGAGGTGGACGAAGGAGAACAAGAGGTAGAAATGCAAGTGGAAGCAGAAGAAGGAGAAAAAGAGGCATATGAGGAAGGAAAGGAAGAAGAAGAAGGAGATGAAGAGGAAGAAAAGAAAGGAAAGGAGAGAATCAAGAAGAAGTGGAAGAAAGAGAACAAGAGGAGGTAGGAGAAGTGGAAGAAAGATAAGAAGAGGAAGAAGAAGGAGAGTAACTAAAAGAAGTGGAAGAAGGAGAACAAAAGGAAGAAGAAGAAGATGTGGAAAGTGAAGAAGTTGAAGAAGGTGAACAAGAGGAGGAAGAAGAAGTAGTGGAAGGAGGTGAGATCAAGAAGAAGAATTGGAACAAGCAGAAAAAGTGGAAAAGGAAGAAGGAGGGGAAGGGAAGGGAAGAAGAAGCAGAACAAGTGGAAGCTGGAGGAGAAGAGGAAGAAGAAGAAGAAGTGTAAGCATAAGATTTGGGGGTAGGACCCTAGGAATTTAGCTTGCTGCGTTAACAAAATTAATTAACGTGGAATGCAAACAATTGCAAAAAAAATAAACTAAATAGAATTACTATCAAACTTTTAGACACAGAATGGAAATTAAAAGTTATTGAAATTCAACGATTAAACGAGTTTTCGATAGTGTAGGACTTTCCTGTCATAGAGTTTAATGGGCAGAATTGAGTATGAATGGAAAAGACAGAAAATGGAATTGGAATTGATAGACTCCACACTTCCAAGGATGGAAGATATGTCTACGAGATTGCACACACAAAGGGGTGAATTACCTTTGATAAATCTCAAAAGATTTTGGATTGCCAAGAACCCAAAGGAGAGAAAACTCAACTAGTTTTTTATTTCCAAAATATTCTGCCTTACATCTCAGTCTTGCCCAAATTTATATGCCTAATAAACTCAGCTTGTGTAGGTTTAGTGGCTTTCTAAAGTCAGCTGAAGTTACAAAATAATAAAAACTAATAATGGGCAGCTTAATAACAAAGTGTAACTGCCAAAGTAAATTAAACACGTATACTAATTATAATTGATAACCTAGGTGGCTGCAACTTTAATTAGACAATTCTGGTTGCCCACCATTAACTAAGTAAACTCTAAGAAAATGAGTTTAATTTATTTCAAACTTCTCTTCCATTAAGGTCAAGTATTGCTCTCTTCAGTCCTGAGACAATTAACAATTTTAAACTTTATTTCTTCAATGTTTGACTCTTTTTGCAAAAAGGGCTGCCAATACTTGTTGAATAGCTTCCTTAGCTCTTCTTGTCCTTACCCTTGTCATAGGTCCTCCAAGTCCTTCAAGCTTGATGTCCTCATCAAAAAGGGATGAAGAAGAACTGGAACAAGGAGGAGAAGAAGAAGGGGAGGAAGAAGCAGTAGTGTAGGCAGAAGAAGGGCAAGAAAGAGAAGAGAGGGAAGAAGAAGAAGGAGTGGATGTAGTAGAAGAGGAAGAAGGTGAACAAGAGGAAGAAGAAGAAGTAGTTGAAGGAGTGGGGATGATGGAGAAGAAGTGGAAGAAGGAGAGCAAGAGGTAGAAATGCAAATGGAAGCAGAAGAAGGAGAAAAAGAGGGATATGACGAAGGAAAGGAAGAAGAAGAAAGAGATGAAGAGGAAGAAAAGAAAGGAAAGGAGAGGATGAAGAAGAAGTGGATGAAAGAGAATAAGAGGAGGCAGGAGAAGTGGAAGAAAGATAAGAAGAGGAAGAAGAAGGAGAGTAACTAGAATTAGTCGAAGAAGGAGAAGAAAAGGAAGACGAAGAAGATGTGCAAAGTGAAGAAGTTGAAGAAGGTGAACAAGAGGAGGAAGAAGAAATAGTGGAAGAAGGTGAGATGAACGAGAAGAATTGGAAAAAGCAGAAAAGGAGGAAAAGGAAGAAGGAGGGCAAGGGAAGGAAAGAAGAAGCAGAAGAAGTGGAATCTGGAGGAGAAGAGGAAGAAGAAGAAGAAGTGTAAGCATAAGATTTGCGGGAAGGAGAAGAAGAGGAAGAGTAACAATGGGAAGCAACAGAAGTGGGGGATGGAGAAAAAGAGGAACGAGAAGACGAAAAGGAAAGAAGAAGAAGTTGTGGAACGAGAAGAAATGGAAGAAGAGGAAGAAGGAGACGCAAAGGAAGAAGAACAACAAGTAGAAGTAGAAGAAATGGTAGAAGGAGAGAATAAGAGGAATAGTAGGAAGTAGTGGAAGGAAAGGAGATGAAGAAGAAGAAGTGGAAGAAGCAGAACTGGAGGAGGGAGAAGAGGTGGCAGAAGGAGAAGAAGAGGAAGAAGAAGAAGTGGAACAACGAGAAGAAAAGGAATAAGTGCAAGTGGAAGAAGCAGAACAATAGGAAGCAGAAGAAGAAGTGGAAGAATGAGAAAAAGAGGAGAAAGAAGAAGCAATGGAAGGAAAGGGGATGACGAGGAAGTGGAACAAGGAGGAGAAGAAGAAGGGGAGGAAGAAGAAGTAGTGTAGGCAAAAGAAGGGCAAGAAGGAGAAGAGAGGGAAGAAGAAGAACAAGTGGATGTAGTAGAAGTGGAGGAAGGTGAACAAGAGGAAGAAGAAGAAGTAGTTGAAGGAGTGCGGATGATGGAGAAGAAGTGGAAGAAGGAGGACAAGAGGTAGAAATGCAAGTGGAAGCAGAACAAGGAGAAAAAGAGGGATATGACGAAGGAAAGGAAGAAGAAGAAGGACATGAAGAGGAAGAAAAGAAAGGAAAGGAGAGGATGAAGAAGAAGTGGAAGAAAGAGAACAAGAGGTGGAAGGAGAAGTGGAAGAAGAAGGAGAGTATATAGATGAAGTGGAAGAAGGAGAAGAAAAGGAAGAAGAAGAAGATGTGGAAAGTGAAGAAGGTGAACAAGAGGAAGAAGAAGAAGTAGTGGAAGGAGGTGAGATGAAGAAGAAGAATTGGAACAAGGAGAAAAGGAGGAAAAGGAAGAAGGACCGGAAGGAACGAAAGGGAAGAAGAAGCAGAAGAAGTGGAATCTGGAGGAGAAGAGGAAGAAGAAAAAGAAGTGTAACCATAAGATTTGGGGGAAGGAGAAGAAGAGGAAGAGCAACAATGGGAAGCAATAGAAGTGGGGGATGGAGAAAAAGAAGGAGAAGATGGAAAGGAAAGAAGAAGAAGTTGTGGAAGGAGAAGAAATGGAAGAAGAGGAAGAAGAAGAAGTGTAAGCAGATGAAGCGGAAGAAGGAGACGAAAATGAAGAAGAACAACAAGAAAAAGTAGAAGAAGTGGTAGAAGTAGTGGAATGAAAGGACATGAAGAAGAGGAAGTGCAAGAAGGAGAACGGGAGGAGGGAGAAGAGGTGGCAGAAGGAGAAGAAGAGAAAGAAGAAGAAGTGGAAGAACGAGAAGAAATGGAAGAAGTGCAAGTGGAAGAAGGAGAACAATAGGAAGAAGAAGAAGAAGTGGAAGAATGAGAGAAAGAGGAGGAAGAAGAAGCAATGGAAGGAATGGGGATGAAGAAGAAGTGGAACAAGGAGGACAAGAAGAAGGGGAGGAAGAAGAAGTAGTGTAGGCAGAAAAAGGGCAAGAAGGAGAAGAGAGGGAAGAAGAAGAACAAGTGGATGTAGTAGAAGTGGAAGAAGGTGAACAAGAGGAAGACGAAGAAGTAGTTGAAGGAGTGGGGATGATGGAGAAGAAGTGGAAGAAGGAGAACAAGAGGTAGAAATGCAAGTGGAAGAAGAAGAAGGAGAAAAAGAGAGATATGACGAAGGAAAGGAAGAAGAAGAAGGAGGCTAAGAGGAAGAAAAGAAAGGAAAGGAGAGGATGAAGAAGAAGTGGAAGAAAGAGAACAAGAGGAGGCAGGAGAAGTGGAAGAATAATTAGTTGAAGGAGTGGGGATGAAGTGGAAGAAGGAGAACAAGAGGTAGAAATGCAAGTGGAAGCAGAAGAAGGAAAGGAAGAAGAAGAAAGAGATGAAGAGGAAGAAAAGAAAGGAACGGAGAGGACGAAGAAGAAGTGGATAAAGGAGAACAAGAGGAGGCAGGAGAAGTGGAAGAAAGATAAGAAGAGTAAGAAGAAGGAGAGTAACTAGAAGAAGTGGAAGAAGGAGAAGAAAAGGAAGAAGAAGAAGATGTGGAAAGTGAAGAAGCTGAAGAAGGTGAACAAGAGGAGGAAGAAGAAGTAGTGGAAGGAGGTGAGATGAAGAAGAAGAATTGGAACAAGGAGAAAAGGAGGAAAACGAAGAAGGAGGGGAAGGGAAGGGAAGAAGAAGCCGAAGAAGTGGAAGCTGGAGGAGAACAGGAAGAAGAAGAAGAAGAAATCTAAGCATAAGATTTGGGGGAAGGAGAAGAAGAGGAAGACCAGCAATGGGAAGCAACAGAAGTGGGGGTTGGAGAAAAAGAGGAAGGATAAGACGGAAAGGAAAGAAGAAGAAGTTGTGGAAGGAGAAGAAACGGAAGAAGAGGAAGAAGAGGAAGAAGAAGAAGTGTAAGCAGAAGAAGCGGAAGAAGGAGACGACAATGAATAAGAACAACAAGTACAAGTAGAAGAAGTGGTAGAAGGAGAGAATAAGAGGAATAGGAGGAAGTAGTGGAATGAAAGGAGATGAAGAAGAAGAAGTGCAAGAAGGAGAACGGGAGGAGGGAGAACAGGTGGCAGAAGGAGAAGAAGAGGAAGAACAAGAAGTGGAAGAACAAGAAGAAAAGGAAGAACTGCAAGTGGAAGAAGGAGAACAATAGGATGAAGAAGAAGAAGTGGAAGAATGAGAAAAAGAGGAGGAAGAAGAAGCAATGGAAGGAAAGGGGATGAAGAAGAAGTGGAACAAGGAGGAGAAGAAGAAGGGGAGGAATAAGAAGTAGTATAGGCAGAAGAAGGGCAAGAAGGAGAAGAGACGGAAGAAGAAGAACAAGTGGATGTAGTAGAAGTGGAAGAAGGTGAACAAGAGGAAGAAGAAGAAGTAGTTGAAGGAGTTGGGATGATGGAGAAGAAGTGGAAGAAGGAGAGCAAGACGTAGAAATGCAAGTGAAAGCAGAAGAAGGAGAAAAGGAAGGATATGACGAAGGAAAGGAAGAAGAAGAAGGAGATGAGGAGGAAGAAAAGAAAGGAAAGGAGAGGATGAAGAAGAAGTGCATGAAAGAGAATAAGAGGAGGCAGGAGAAGTGGAAGCAAGATGAGAAGAGGAAGAAGAAGGAGAGTAACTAGAAGAAGTGGAAGAAGGAGAAGAAAAGGAAGACGAAGAAGATGTGGAAAGTGAAGAAGTTGAAGAAGGTGAACAAGAGGAGGAAGAACAAGTAAAGGAGGTGAGATGAAGAAGAAGAATTAGGACAAGCAGAAAAAGAGGAAAAGGAAGAAGGAGGGGAAGGGAAGGGAAGAAGAAGCAGAACAAGTGGAAGCTGGAGGAGAAGAGGAAGAAGAAGAAGAAGTGTAAGCATAAGATTTGGGGGAAGGAGAAGAAGAGGAAGAGCAGCAATGGGAAGCAACAGAAGTGGGGGTTGGAGAAAAAGAGGAAGGAGAAGACAGAAAGGAAAGAAGAAGAAGTTGTGGAAGGCGAAGAAATGGAAGAAGAGGAAGAAGAAGAAGTGTAAGCAAAAGAAACGGAAGAAGGAGACAAAAATGCAGAAGAACAACAAGTACAAGTAGAAGTAGTGGTACAAGGAGAGAATCAGAGGAATAGGAGGAAGTAGTGGAATGAAAGGAGATGAAGAAGAAGAAGTGGAAGAAGGAGAACGGGAGGAGGGAGAACAGGTGGCAGAAGGAGAAGAAGAGGAAGAAGAAGAAGTGGAAGAACGAGAAGAAAAGGAAGAACCACAAGTGGAAGAAGGAGAACAATAGGAAGAAGAAGAAAAAGTGGAAGAATGAGAAAAAGAGGAGGAAGAAGAAGCAATGGAAGGAAAAGGAATGAAGAAGAAGTGGACTAAGGAGGAGACAAAGAAGGGGAGGAAGAAGAAGTAGTGTAGGCAGAAGAAGGGCAAGAAGGAGAAGAGAGGGAAGAAGAAGAGCAAGTGGATGTAGTAGAATTGGAAGAAGGTGAACAAGAGGAAGAAGAACTAGTTGAAGGAGTTGGGATAATGGAGAAGAAGTGCAAGAAGGAGAACAAGAGGTAGAAATGCAAGTGGAAGCAGAAGAAGGAGAAAAAGCGATATATGACGGATGAAAGGAAGAAGAAGAAGGAGATGAAGAGGAAGAAAAGAAAGGAAAGGAGAGGATGAAGAAGAAGTTGAAGAAAGAGAACAAGAGGAGGCAGGAAAAGTGGAAGAAAGATAAGAAGAGGAAGAAGAAGGAGAGTAACTAGAAGAAGTGGAAGAAGGAGAAGAAAAGGATGAAGAAGAAGATGTGGAAAGTGAGGAAGTTGAATAAGTGGGGATGATGGAGAAGAAGTGGAAGAAGGAGAACAAGAGGTAGAAATGGAAGTGGAAGAAGAAGAAGGAGAAAAAGAGGGATATGACGAAGGAAAGGAAGAAGAAGAAGGAGACTAAGAAGAAGAAAAGAAAGGAAAGGAGAGGATGAAGAAGAAGTGGAAGAAAGAGAACAAGAGGAGGCAGGAGAAGTGGAAGAATGATAAGAAGAGGAAGAAGAAGGAGAGTAACTAGAAGAAGTGGACGAAGGAGAAGAAAAGGAAGAAGAAGAAGATGTGGAAAGTGAAGAAGTTGAAGAAGGTGAACAAGAGGAGGAAGAAGAAGTAGTGGAAGGAGGTGAGATGAATAAGAAGAATTGGAACAAGGAGAAAAGGAGGAAAAGGAAGAAGGAGGGGAGGGGAATGGAAGAAGAAGCAGAAGAAGTGGAAGCATAAGATTCGTGGGAAGGAGAAGAAGAGGAAGAGCAACAATGGGAAGCAACAGAAGTGGGGGATGGAGAAAAAGAGGAAGGAGAAGACGGAAAGGAAAGAAGAAGAAGTTGTGGAAGGAGAAGAAATGGAAGAAGAGGAAGAAGAAGAAGTGTCTGCAGAAGAAGCGGAAGAAGGAGAACAAAATGAAGAAGAACAACAAGAAAAAGTAGAAGAAGTGGTAGAAGGAGAGAATAAGAGGAATAGGAGGAAGTAGTGGAATGAAAGGAGATGAAGAAGAAAAAGTGGAAGAAGGGGAACGGGAGGAGAGAGAAGAGTGGCAGAAGGAGAAGAAGAGGAAGAAGAAGAAGTGGAAGAATGAGAAAAAGAAGCAACGGAAGGAAAGGGGATGAAGAAGAAGTGGAACAAGAAGCAGAAGAAGAAGGGGAGGAAGAAGAAGTAGTGTAGGCAGAAAAATGGCAATAAGGAGAAGAGAGGGAAGAAGAAGAACAAGTGGATGTAGTAGAAGTGGGAGAAGGTGAAGAAGAGGACGAAGAAGAAGTAGTTGAAGGAGCGGGGATGATGGATAAGAAATGGAAGAAGTAGAAGAAAAGGAAGAAGAAGAAGTGGAAGAAGTAGAAGAAGAGGAAGAAGAAGAAGTGGAAGAACGAGAAGAAAAGGAAGAAGTGGAATTGGAAGAAGGAGAACAATAGGAAGAAGAAGAAGAAGTGGAAGAATGAGAAAAAGAAGCAATGGAAGGAAAGGGGATGAAGAAGAAGTGGAACAAGAAGGAGAAGAAGAAGGGGAGGAAGAAGAAGTAGTGGAGGCAGAAAAAGGGCAAGAAGGAGAAGAGAGGGAAGAAGAAGAACAAGTGGATGTAGTAGAAGCGGGAGAAGGTGAACAAGAGGACGAAGAAGAAGTAGTTGAAGGAGTGGGGATGATGGAGAAGAAGTGGAAGAAGGAGAACAAGAGGTAGAAATGCTAGTGGAAGCAGAAGAAGGAGAAAAAGAGGGATATGACGAAGGAAAGGAAGAAGAAGAAGGAGATGAAGAGGAAGAAAAGAAAGGAAAGGAGAGGATGAAGAAGCAGTAGAAGAAAGAGAACAAGAGGAGGCAGGAGAAGTGAAAGAAAGATAAGAAGAGGAAGAAGAAGGAGAGTAACTAGAAGAAGTGGAAGAAGGAGAAGAAAAGGAAGAAGAAGAAGATGTGGAAAGTGAATAAGGTGAACAAGAGGAGGAAGAAGAAGTAGTGGAAGGAGGTGAGATGAATAAGAAGAATTGGAACAAGGAGAAAAGGAGGAAAAGGAAGAAGGAGGGGAGGGGAAGGGAAGAAGAAGCAGAAGAAGTGAAATCTGGAGGAGAAGAGGAAGAAGAAGAAGAAGTGTAAGCGTAAGATTCGGGGGAAGGAGAAGAAGAGGAAGAGCAACAATGGGAAGCAACAGAAGTGGGGGATGGAGAAAAAGAGGAAGGAGAAGACGGAAAGGAAAGAAGAAGAAGTTATGGAAGGAGAAGAAATGGAAGAAGAAGAAGTGTCTGCAGAAGAAGCGGAAAAAGGAGACGAAAATGAAGAAGAACAACAAGAAGAAGTAAAAGGAGAGAATAAGAGGAATAGGAGGAAGTAGTGGAATGAAAGGAGATAAAGAAGAAGAAGTGGAATAAGGAGAACGGGAGGAGGGAGAAGAGGTGGCAGAAGGAAGAGGAAGAAGAAGAAGTGGAAGAACGAGAAGAAAACGAAAAACTGCAAGTGGAAGAAGGAGAACAATAGGAAGAAGAAGAAGTGGAAGAATGAAAAAAACATGAGGAAGAAGAAGATATGGGAGGAAAGGGGATGAAGAAGAAGTGGAACAAGGAGGAGAAGAAGAAGGGGAGGAAGAAGAAGTAGTGTAGGCAGAAGAAGGGCAAGAAGGAGAAGAGAGAGAAGAAGAAGAACAAGTGGATGTAGTAGAAGTGGAAGAAGGTGAACAAGAGGAAGAAGAAGTAGTTGAATGAGTGGGGATGATGGAGAAGAAGTGGAAGAAGGAGAACAAGAGGTAGAAATGCAAGTGGAAGCAGAAGAAGGAGAAAAAGTGGATATGATGAAGGAAAGAAAAAAGAAGAAGGAGATAAAGAGGAAGAAAATAAAGGAATGGAGAGGATGAAGAAGAAGTGGAAGAAAGAGAAAAAGAGGAGGCAAGAGAAGTGGAAGAAGAAGGAGAAGAAAAGGAAGAAGAAGAAGATGTGGAAAGTGAAGAAGTTGAAGAAGGTGAACAAGAGGAGGAAGAAGAAGTAGTGGAAGGAGGTGAGATGAAGAAGAAGAATTGGAACAAGGAGAAAAGGAGGAAAAGGAAGAAGAAGGGGAAGGGAGGGGAAGGGAAGGGAAGAAGAAGCAGAAGAAGTGAAATCTGGAGGAGAAGAGGATGAAGAAGAAGAAGTGTAAGAAAGATAAAAAGCGAAAGAAGAAGGAGAGTAACTAGAAGAAGTGGAAGAAGGAGAAGAAAAGGAAGAAGAAGAAGATGTGGAAAGTGAAGAGTTGAACAAGGTGAAAAAGAGGAGGAAGAAGAAGTAGTGGAAGGAGGTGAGATGAAGAAGAAGACTTGGAACAAGGAGAAAAGGAGGAAAAGGAAGAAGGAGGGGAAGGGAAGGGAAAAAGAAGCAGAAGAAGTGGAAGCTGAAGGAGAAGAGGAAGAAGAAGAAAAAGTGTAAGCATAAGATTTGGGGGGAAGGAGAAGAAGAGGAAGAGCAACGATGGGAAGCAACAGAAGTGAGGGATGGAGAAAAAGAGGAAGGAGAAGACGAAAAGGAAAGAAGAAGAAGTTGTGGAAGGAAAAGAAATGGAAGAAGAGGAAGAAGAAGCAGTGTAAGCAGAAGAAGCAGAAGAAAGAGACGAGAATGAAGACGAACAACAAGGAGAAGTAGAAGAAGTGGTAGAAGGAGAGAATAAGAGGAATAGGAGGAAGTAGTGGAATGAAAGGAGATGAAGAAGAAGAAGTGCAAGAAGCAGAACGGGAGGAGGGAGAGGAGGTGGCAGAAGGAGAAGAAGAGGAAGAAGAAGAAATGGAAGAAGGAGAACAATAGGAAGAAGAACAAGAAATGGAAGAATGAGAAAAAGAGGAGGAAGAAGAAGCAATGGAAGGAAAGGGGATGAAGAAGAAGTGGAACAAGGAGGAGAAGAAGAAGGGGAGGAAGAAGAAGCAATGGAAGGAAAGGGGATGAAGAAGAAGTGGAACAAGGAGGAGAAGAAGAAGGGGAGGAAGAAGAAGTAGTGTAGGCAGAAGAAGGGTAAGAAGGAGAAGAGAGGGAAGAAGAAGAACAAGTGGCTATAGTAGAAGTGGAAGAAGGTGAACAAGGGGAAGAAGAAGAAGTAGTTGAGGGAGTGAGGATGATCGAGAAGAAGTGGAAGAAGGAGAACAAGAGGTAGAAATGCAAGTGGAAGCAGAAGAAGGAGAAAAAGAGGGATATGACGAAGGAAAGGAAGAAGAAGAAGGAGATGAAGAGGAATAAAAGAAAGGAAAGGAGAGGATGAAGAAGAAGTGGAAGAAAGAGAACGAGAGGAGGCAGGAGATGTGGAAGAAAGATAAGAAGAGGAAGAAGAAGGAGAGTAACTAGAAGAGGTGGAAGAAAGACAAGAAAAGGAAGAAGAAGATGATGTGGAAAGTGAAGAAGGTGAACAAGAGGAGGAAGACGAAGTAGTTGAAGGAGGTGAGATGAATAAGAAGAATCAGAACAAGGAGAAAAGGAGGAAAAGGAAGAAGGAGGGGAGGGGAAGGGAAGAAGAAGCAGAAGAAGTGGAATCTGGAGGAGAAGAGGAAGAATAAGAAGAAGTGTAAGCATAAGATTCGGGGGAAGGAGAAGAAGAAGAAGAGCAACAATGGGAAGCAACAGAAGTGGGGGATGGAGAAAAAAGGAAGGAGAAGACGGAAAGGAAAGAAGAAGAAGTTGTGGAAGGAGAAGAAATGGAAGAAGAGGAAGAAGAAGAAGTCTCTGCAGAAGAAGCAGAAGAAGGAGACGAAAATGAAGAAGAACAACAAGAAGAAGTAGAAGAAGTGGTAGAAGGAGAGAATAAGAGGAATAGGAGGAAGTAGTAGAATGAAAGGAGATGAAGAAGAAAAAGTGGAAGAAGGAGAACGGGAGGAGAGAGAAGAGGTGGCAGAAGGAGAAGAAGAGGAAGAACAAGAAGTGGAAGAATGAGAAGAAAAGGAAGAAGGAGAACAATAGGAAGAAGAAGAAGAAGTGGAAGAATGAGAAAAAGAAGCAATGGAAGGAAAGGGGATGAAGAAGAAGTCGAGCAAGAAGGAGAAGAAGAAGGGGAGGAAGAAGAAGTAGTGTAGGCAGAAAAAGGGCAAGAAGGAGAAGAGAGGGAAGAAGAAGAACAAGTGGATGTAGTAGAAATGGGAGAAGGTGAACAAGAGGACGAAGAAGAAGTAGTTGAAGGAGTGGGGATGATGGAGAAGAAGTGGAAGAAGGAGAACAAGAGGTAGAAAAGCAAGTGGAAGCAGAAGAAGGACAAAAATTGGGATATGACGAAGGAAAGGGAGAAGAAGAAGGAGATGAAGAGGAAGAAAAGAAAGGAAAGGAGATGATGAAGAAGAAGTGGAAGAAAGAGAACAAAAGGAGGCAGGAGATGTGGAAGAAAGATAAGAAGAGGAAGAAGAAGGAGAGTAACTAGAAGAAATGGAAGAAGGAGAAGAAAAGGAAGAAGAAGAAGATGTGGAAAGTGAAGAAGGTGAACAAGAGGAGGAAGAAGAAGTAGTGGAAGGAGGTGAGATGAATAAGAAGAATTGGAACAAGGAGAAAAGGAGGAAAAGGAAGAAGGAGGGGAGGGGAAGGGAAGAAGAAGCAGAAGAAGTGGAAGCTGGAGGAGAAGAGGAAGAAGCAGAAGTATAAGCATAAGATTCTGGGGAAGGAGAAGAAGAGGAAGAGCAACAATGGGAAGCAACAGAAGTGGGGGATGGAGAAAAAGAGGAAGGAGAAGACGGAAAGGAAAGAAGAAGAAGTTGTGGAAGGAGAAGAAATGGAAGAAGAGGAAGAAGAAGAAGTGTCAGCAGAAGAAGCGGAAGAAGGAGAACAAAATGAAGAAGAACAACAAGAAGAAGTAGAAGAAGTGGTAGAAGGAGAGAATAAGAAGAATAGGAGGAAGTAGTAGAATGAAAGGAGATGAAGAAGAAAAAGTGGAAGAAGGAGAACGGGAGGAGAGAGAAGAGGTGGCAGAAGGAGAAGAAGAGGAAGAACAAGAAGTGGAAGAATGAGAAGAAAAGGAAGAAGGAGAACAATAGGAAGAAGAAGAAGAAGTGGAAGAATGAGAAAAAGAAGCAATGGAAGGAAAGGGGATGAAGAAGAAGTGGAACAAGAAGGAGAAGAAGAAGCGGAGGAAGAAGAAGTAGTGTAGGCAGAAAAATGGCAATAAGGAGAAGAGAGGGAAGAAGAAGAACAAGTGGATGTAGTAGAAGTGGGAGAAGGTGAAGAAGAGGACGAAGAAGTAGTAGTTGAAGGAGCGGGGATGATGGATAAGAAGTGGAAGAAGTAGAAGAAAAGGAAGAAGAAGAAGTGGAAGAAGTGGAAGAAGTAGAAGAAGAGGAAGAAGAAGAAGTGGAAGAACGAGAAGAAAAGGAAGAAGTGGAAGTGGAAAAAGGAGAACAATAGGAAGAAGAAGAAGAAGTGGAAGAATGAGAAAAAGAAGCAATGGAAGGAAAAGAGATGAAGAAGAAGTGGAACAAGAAGGAGAAGAAGAAGGGGTGGAAGAAGAAGTAGTGTAGGCAGAAAAAGGGCAAGAAGGAGAAGAGAGGGAAGAAGAAGAACAAGTGGATGTAGTAGAAGCGGGAGAAGGTGAACAAGAGGAAGAAGATGAAGTAGTTGAAGGAGTGGGGATGATGGAGAAGAAGTGGAAGAAGGAGAACAAGAGGTAGAAATGCAAGTGGAAGCAGAAGAAGGAGAAGAAGTGGGATATGACGAAGGAAAGGAAGAAGAAGAAGGAGATGAAGAGGAAGAAAAGAAAGGAACGGAGAGGATGAAGAAGCAGTGGAAGAAAGAGAACAAGAGGAGGCAGGAGAAGTGGAAGAAAGATAAGAAGAGGAAGAAGAAGGAGAGTAACTAGAAGAAGTGGAAGAAGGAGAAGAAAAGGAAGAAGAAGAAGATGTGGAAAGTGAATAAGGTGAACAAGAGGAGGAAGAAGAAGTAGTGGATGGAGGTGAGATGAATAAGAAGAATTGGAACAAGGAGAAAAGGAGGAAAAGGAAGAAGGAGGGGAGGGGAGGGGAAGGGAAGAAGAAGCAGAAGAAGTGAAATCTGGAGGAGAAGAGGAAGAAGAAGAAGAAGTGTAAGCGTAAGATTCGGGGGAAGGAGAAGAAGAGGAAGAGCAACAATGGGAAGCAACAGAAGTGGGGGATGGAGAAAAAGAGGAAGGAGAACACGGAAAGGAAAGAAGAAGAAGTTGTGGAAGGAGAAGAAATGGAAGAAGAAGAAGTGTCTACAGAAGAAGCGGAAAAAGGAGACGAAAATGAAGAAGAAGAGGAATAAGAAGAAGTGGAAGAACGGGAAGAAAAGGAAGAAGTGGAAGTGGAAGAATGAGAACAATAGGAAGAAGAAGAAGAAGTGGAAGAATGAGAAAAAGAAGCAATGGAAGGAAAGGGGATGAAGAAGAAGTCGAACAAGAAGGAGAAGAAGAAGGGGAGCAAGAAGAAGTAGTGTAGGCAGAAAAAGGGCAAGAAGGAGAAGAGAGGGAAGAAGAAGAACAAGTGGATGTAGTAGAAGTGGGAGAAGGTGAACAAGAGGACGAAGAAGAAGTAGTTGAAGGAGTGGGAATGATGGAGAAGAAGTGGAAGAAGGAGAACAAGAGGTAGAAATGCAAGTGGAAGCAGAAGAAGGAGAAAAAGAGGGATATGACGAAGGAAAGGAAGAAGAAGAAGGAGATGAAGAGGAAGAAAAGAAAGGAAAGGAGAGGATGAAGAAGAAGTGGAAGAAAGAGAACGAGAGTAGGCAGGAGATATGGAAGAAAGATAAGAAGAGGAAGAAGAAGGAGAGTAACTAGAAGAAGTGGAAGAAGGAGAAGAAAAGGAAGAAGAAGAAGATGTGGAAAGTGAAGAAGGTGAACAAGAGAAGGAAGACGAAGTAGTGGAAGGAGGTGAGATGAATAACAAGAATTGGAACAAGGAGAAAAGGAAGAAGAGGAAGAAGGAGGGGAGGGGAAGGGAAGAAGAAGCAGAAGAAGTGGAATCTGGAGGAGAAGAGGAAGAAGAAGAAGAAGTGTAAGCATAAGATTCAGGGGAAGGAGAAGAAGAGGAAGAGCAACAATGGGAAGCAACAGAAGTGGGGGATGGAGAAAAAAGGAAGGAGAAGACGGAAAGGAAAGAAGAAGAAGTTGTGGAAGGAGAAGAAATGGAAGAAGAGGAAGAAGAAGAACTGTCTGCAGAAGAAGCAGAAGAAGGAGACGAAAATGAAGAAGAACAACAAGAAGAAGTAGAAGAAATGGTAGAAGGAGAGAATAAGAGGAATAGGAGGAAGTAGTGGAATGAAAGGAGATGAAGAAGAAAAAGTGGAAGAAGGAGAACGGGAGGAGAGAGAAGAGGTGGCAGAAGGAGAAGAAGAGGAAGAACAAGAAGTGGAAGAATGAGAAGAAAAGGAAGAAGGAGAACAATAGGAAGAAGAAGAAGAAGTGGAAGAATGAGAAAAAGAAGCAATGGAAGGAAAGGGGATGAAGAAGAAGTCGAACAAGAAGGAGAAGAAGAAGGGGAGGAAGAAGAAGTAGTGTAGGTAGAAGAAGGGCAAGAAGGAGAAGAGAGGGAAGAAGAAGAAGGAGTGGATGTAGTAGAACTGGAAGAAGGTGAACAAGAGGAAGAAGAAGAAGTAGTTGAAGGAGTGGGGATGATGGAGAAGAATTGGAAAAAGGAGAGCAAGACGTATAAATGCAAATGGAAGCAGAAGAAGGAGAAAAAGAGGGATATGACGAAGGAAAGGAAGAAGAAGAAGGAGATGAAGAGGAAGAAAAGAAAGGAAAGGAGAGGATGAAGAAGAAGTGGATGAAAGAGAATAAGAGGAGGCAGGAGAAGTGGAAGAAAGATAAGAAGAGGAAGAAGAAGGAGAGTAACTAGAAGAAGTGGAAGAAGGAGAAGAAAAGGAAGACGAAGAAGATGTGGAAAGTGAAGAAGTTGAAGAAGGTGAACAAAAGGAGGAAGAAGAAATAGTGGAAGAAGGTGAGATGAAGGAGAAGAATTGGAACAAGGAGAAAAGGAGGAAAAGGAAGAAGGAGGGGAAGGAAAGGGAAGAAGAAGCAGAAGAAGTGCAATGAAAGGAGATGAAGAAGAAGAAGTGGAAGAAGGAGAACATGAGGAGGAGAAGAGGTGGAAGAAGGAGAAGAAGAGGAAGACGAAGAAGTGGAAGGAGGTGAGATGAAGACGAAGAATTGGAACAAGGAGAGAAGGAGGAAAAGGGAGAAGGAGGGGAAGGAAAGGGAAGAAGAAGCAGAAGAAGTGCAATGAAAGGAGATGAAGAAGAAGAAGTGGAAGAAGGAGAACGGGAGGAGGAGAAGAGGTGGCAGAAGGAGAAGAAGAGGAAGAAGAAGAAGTGGAAGGAGGTGAGATGAAGACGAAGAATTGGAACAAGGAGAAAAGGAGGAAAAGGGAGAAGGAGGGGAAAGGAAGGGAAGAAGAAGCATAAGAAGTGGAATCTGAAGGAGAAGAGGAAGAAGAAGAAGAAGTGTAAGCATAAGATTTGGGGGAAGGAGAAGAAGAGGAAGAGCAACAAGAGGAAGCAGCAGAAGTGGGGGATGGAGAAAAAGAGGAAGGAGAAGACGGAAAGGAAAGAAGAAGAAGTTGTGGAAGGAGAAGAAATGGAAGAAGAGGAAGAAGACGAAGTGTAAGCAGATGAAGCGGAAGAAGGAGACGAAAATGAAGAAGAACAACCAGCAGAAGTAGAAGAAGTGGTAGAAGTAGTAGAATGCAAGGAGATGAAGAAGAAGAAGTTGAAGAAGGAGAACGGGAGGAGGGAGAAGAGGTGGCAGAAGGAGAAGAAGAGGAAGAAGAAGAAGTGGAACAACGAGAAGAAAAGGAAGAAGTGCAAGTGGAAGAAGGAGAACAATAGGAAGAAGAAGAAGAAGTGGAAGAATAAGAAAAAGAGGAGAAAGAAGAAGCAATGGAAGGAAAGGGGATGAAGAAGAAGTGGAACAAGGAGGAGAAGAAGAAGGGGAGGAAGAAGAAGTAGTGTAGGCAGAAGGGCAAGAAGGAGAAGAGAGGGAACAAGAAGAACAAGTGGATGTAGTAGAAGTGGAAGAAGGTGAACAAGAGGAAGAAGAAGAGGTAGTTGAAGGAGTGGGGATGAAGTGGAAGAAGGAGAACATGAGGTAGAAATGCAAGTGGAAAAAGGAGAAAAAGAGGGATATGACGAAGGAAAGGAGGAAGAAGAAGGAGATTAAGAGGAAGAAAAGAAAGGAAAGGAGAGGATGAAGAAGAAGTGGAAGAATCAGAAAAAGAGGAGGAAGAAGAAGCAATGGAAGGAAAGGGGATGAAGAAGAAGTGCAACAAGGAGGAGAAGAAGAACGGGAGGAAGAAGAAGTAGTGTAGGCAGAAGAAGGGCAAGAAGTGGAAGAGAGGGAAGAAGCAGTGGAATCTGGAGGAGAAGAGGAAGAAGAAGAAGGAGAAAAAGAGGGATATGACGAAGGAAAGGAAGAAGAAGAAGGAGATGAAGAGGAAGAAAAGAACTGAAAGGAGAGGATGAAGAAGAAGTGGAAGAAAGAGAACAAGAGGTGGAAGGAGAAGTGGAAGAAAGATAAGAAGAGGAAGAAGAAGGAGAGTAACTAGAAGAAGTGGAAGAAGGAGAAGAAAAGGAAGAAGAAGAAGATGTGGAAAGTGAACAAGGTGAACAAGAGGAAGAAGAAGAAGTGGACGAAGGAGAACTTGAGGAGGAAGAAGAGGTGGCAGAAGGAGTAGAAGAGGAAGAAGAAGAAGTGGAAGAAGGAGAACAATAGGAAGAAGAAGAAGAAGAAGTGGAAGAATGACAAAAAGAGGAGGAAGAAGAAGCAATGTAAGGAAAGGGGATCAAGAAAAAGTGGAACAAGGAGGAGAAGAAGAAGGGGAGGAAGAAGAAGTAGTGTAGGCAGAAGAAGGGCAAGAAGGAGAAAAGAGGGAAGAAGAAGAACAAGTGGATGTAGTAGAAGTGGAAGAAGGTGAACAAGAGGAAGAAGAAGAAGTAGTTGAAGGAGTGGGGATGATGGAGAAGAAGTGGAAGAAGGAGAACAAGAGGTAGAAATGCAAGTGGAAGCAGAAGAAGGAGAAAAAGAGGGATATGACGAAGGAAAGGAAGAACAAGAAGGAGATGAAGAGGAAGAAAAGAAAGGAAAGGAGAGGATGAGGAAGAAGTGGAAGAAAGAGAACAAGAGGAGGCAGGAGAAATGGAAGAAAGGTAAGAAGAGGAAGAAGAAGGAGAGTAACTAGAAGAAGTGGCAGAAGGAGAAGAAAAGGAAGAAGAAGAAGATGTGGAAAGTGAAGAAGGTGAACAAGAGGAAGAAGAAGAAGTAGTGGAAGGAGGTGAGATGAAGAAGAAGAATTTGAACAAGGAGAAAAGGAGGAAAAGGAAGAAGGACCGAAAGGGAACGGAAGGGAAGAAGAAGCAGAAGAAGTGGAATCTGGAGGAGAAGAGGAAGAAAAAGAAGAAGTGTAAGCATCAGATTTGGGGGAAGGAGAAGAAGAGGAAGAGCGACAATGGGAAGCAACAGAAGTGGGGGATGGAGAAAAAGAAGGAGAAGACGGAAAGGAAAGAAGAAGAAGTTGTGGAAGGAGAAGAAATGGAAGAAGAGGAAGAAGACGAAGTGTAAGCAGATGAAGCGGAAGAAGGAGACGAAAATGAAGAAGAACAACCAGCAGAAGTAGAAGAAGTGGTAGAAGTAGTAGAATGCAAGGAGATGAAGAAGAAGAAGTTGAAGAAGGAGAACGGGAGGAGGGAGAAGAGGTGGCAGAAGGAGAAGAAGAGGAAGAAGAAGAAGTGGAAGAAGGAGAACAATAGGAAGAGGAAGAAGAAGAAGTGTAAGCAGATGAAGCGGAAGAAGGGGACGGAGATGAAGAAGAACAACAAGCAGAAGTAGAAGAAGTGGTAGAAGGAGAGAATAAGAGGAATAGGAGGAAGTAGTGGAGTGAAAGGAGATGAAGAAGAAGAAGTGGACAAAGGAGAACGGGAGGAGGAAGAAGAGGTGGCAGAAGGAGTAGAAGAGGAAGAAGAAGAAGTGGAAGAAGGAGAACAATAGGAAGAGGAAGAAGAAGAAGTGGAAGAATGACAAAAAGAGGAGGAAGAAGAAGCAATGAAAGGAAAGGGGATCAAGGAAAAGTGGAACAAGGAGGAGAAGAAGAAGGGGAGGAAGAAGAGGTAGTGTAGGCAGAAGAAGGGCAAGAAGGAGAAGATAGGGAAGAAGAAGAACTAGTGGATGTAGTAGAAGTGGAAGAAGGTGAACAAGAGGAAGAAGAAGAAGTAGTTGAAGGAGTGGGGATGATGGAGACGAAGTGGAAGAAGGAGAACAAGAGGTAGAAATGCAAGTGGAAGCAGAAGAAGGAGAAAAAGAGGGATATGACGAAGCAAAGGAAGAAGAAGAAGGAGATGAAGAGGAAGAAAAGAAAGGAAAGGAGAGGATGAAGAAGAAGTGGATGAAAGAGAACAAGAGGAGGCAGTAGAAGTGGAAGAAAGATAAGAATAGGAAGAAGAAGGAGAGTAACTAGAAGAAGTGGAAGAAGGAGAAGAAAAGGAAGAAGAAGAAGATCTGGAAAGTGAAGAAGTTGAAGAAGGTGAACAAGAGGAGGAAAAGTAGTGGAAGGAGGTGAGATGAATAAGAAGAATTGGAACATGGAGAAAAGGAGGAAAAGGAAGAAGGAGGGGAGGGGAAGGGAAGAAGAAGCAGAAGAAGTGGAATCTGGAGGAGAAGAGGAAGAAGTGTAAGCATAAGATTTGGGGGAAGGAGAATAAAAGGAAGAGCAATATTGGGAAGCAATAGAAGTGGGAGATGGAGAAAAAGAGGAAGGAGAAGACGGAAAGGAAAGAAGAAGAAGTTGTGGAAGGAGAAGAAATGGAAGAAGAGGAAGAAGAAGAAGTGTCTGCAGAAGAAGCGGAAGAAGGAGATGAAAATGAAGAAGAACAACAAGAGGAAGTAGAAGAAGTGGTAGAAGGAGAGAATAAGAGGAATAGGAGGAAGTAGTTGAATGAAAGGAGATGAAGAAGAAAAAGTGGAAGAAGGAGAACGGGAGGAGAGAGAAGAGGTGGCAGAAGGAGAAGAAGAGGAAGAAGAAGAAGTGGAAGAACGAGAAGAAAAGGAAGAAGTGGAAGTGGAAGAAGGAGAACAATAGGAAGAAGAAGAAGTAGTTGAAGGAGTGGCGATGATGGAGAAGAAGTGGAAGAAGGAGAACAAGAGGTAGAAATGCAAGTGGAAGAAGAAGAAGCAGAAAAAGAGGGATATGACGAAGGAAAGGAAGAAGAAGAAGGAGATGAAAAGGAAGAAAAGAAAGGAAAGGAGAGGATGAAGAAGAAGTGGAAGAAAGAGAAGAAGAGGAGGTAGGAGAAGTGGAAGAAAGATATGAAGAGGAAGAAGAAGGAGAGTAACTAGAAGAAGTGGAAGAAGGAGAAGAAAAGGAAGAAGAAGAAGATGTGGAAAGTGAAGAAGGTGAAGAAGAGGAGGAAGAAGAAGTAGTGGTAGGAGGTGAGATGAATAAGAAGAATTGCAACAAGGAGAAAAGGAGGAAAAGGAAGAAGGAGGGGAGGGGAAGGGAAGAAGAAGCAGAAGAAGTGGAATCTGGACGAGAAGAGGAAGAAGAAGAAGAAGTGTAAGCATAAGATTTGGGGGAAGGAGAAGAAGAGGAAGAGCAACAATGGAAGCAACAAAAGTGGGGGATGGAGTAAAAGAGGAAGGAGAAGATGGAAAGGAAAGAAGAAGAAGTTGTGGAAGGAGTTGAAATGGAAGAAGAGGAAGAAAAAGAAGTGTAAGCAGAAGAAGCGTAAGAAGGAGACGAAAATGAAGAAGAACAACAAGCAGAAGTAGAAAAAGGGGAGGAAGATGAAGTAGTGTAGGCAGAAGAAGGGCAAGAAGGAGACGAAAGGGAAGAAGAAGAACAAGTGGAGTTAGTAGAAGTGCAAGAAGGTGAACAAGAGGAAGAAGAAGAAGTGGAAGAAAGAGAACAAGAAGAGGCAGGAGACGTGGAAGAAAGATAAGAAGAGGAAGAAGAAGGAGAGTAACTAGAAGAAATGGAAGAAGGAGAAGAAAAGGAAGAAGAAGAAGATGTGGAAAGTGAAGAGTTGAAGAAGGTGAACAAGAGGAGGAAGAAGAATTAGTGGAAGGAGGTGAGATGAAGAAGAAGACTTGGAACAAGGAGAAAAGGAGGAAAAGGAAGAAGGAGGGGAAGGGAAGGGAAGAAGAACCAGAAGAAGTGGAAGCTGGAGGAGAAGAGGAAGAAGAAGAAGAAGTGTAAGCATAAGATTTGGGGGAAGGAGAAGAAGAGGAAGAAGAAGAAGTGGAACAAGGAGAACGGGAGGAGGGAGAAGAGGTGGCAGAAGGAGAAGAAGAGGAAGAAGAAGTGGAAGAACGAGAAGAAAAGGAAGAAGTGCAAGTGGAAGAAGGAGAAGAAGTGTAATCTGAAGGAGAAGAGGAAGAAGTGTAAGCATAAGATTTAGGGGAAGGAAAAGAATAGGAAGAGCAGCAATGGGAAGCAACAGAAGTGCGGGATGGAGAAAAAGAGGAAGGAGAAGACGAAAAGGAAAGAAGAAGAAGTTGTGGAAGGAGAAGAAATGGAAGAAGAGGAAGAAGAAGAACTGTAAGCAGAAGAAGGAGACAAAAATGAAGAAGAACAACAAGTAGAGGTAGAAGAAGTGGTAGAAGGAGAGAATAAGAGGAATAGGAGGAAGTAGTGGAATGAAAGGAGATGAAGAAGAAGAAGTGGAAGAAGGAGAACGGGAGGAAGGAGAAGAGGGGGCAGAAGGAGAAAAAGAAGTGGGGGAACGAGAAGAAAAGGAACAAGTGCATGTGGAACAAGGAGAACAATAGGAAGAAGAAGAAGAAGTGGAAGAATGAGAAAAAGAGGAGGAAGAACAAGCAATGGAAGGAAAGGGGATGAAGAAGAAGTGGAACAAGGAGGACAAGAAGAAGGGGAGGAAGAAGAAGTAGTGTAGGCAGGAGAAGGGCAAGAAGGAGAAGAAAGAAGAAGTGGAACAAGGAGGACAAGAAGAAGGGGAGGAAGAACAAGTAGTGTAGGTAGAAGAAGCGCATGAAGGAGAAGAGAGGGAAGAAGAAGAACAAGTGGATGTAGTAGAAGAGGAAGATGGTGAACAAGAGGAAGAAGAAGATATAGTTGAAGGAGTGGGGATGATGGAGAAGAAGTGGAAGAAGGAGAACAAGAGGTAGAAATGCAAGTGGAAGCAGAAGAAGGAGAAAAAGAGGGATATGATGAAGGAAAAGAAGAAGGAGAAGGAGAAAAAGAGGGATATGATGAAGGAAAGGAAGAAGAAGAAGGAGATGAAGAGGAAGAAAAGAAAGGAAAGGAGAGGATGAAGAAGAAGTGGAAGAAAGAGAAGAAGAGGAGGCAGGAGAAGCGGAAGAAAGATAAGAAGAGGAAGAAGAAGGAGAGTAACTAGAAGAAGTGGAAGAAGGAGAAGAAAAGAAAGAAGAAGATGTGGAAAGTGAAGAAGGTGAACAAGATGAGGAAGAAGAAGTAGTGGAAGGAGGTGAGATGAATAAGAAGAATTGGAACAAGGAGAAAAAGAGGAAAAGGAAGAAGGAGGGGAGGGGAAGGGAAGAAGAAGCAGAAGAAGTGGAATCTGGAGGAGAAGAGGAAGAAGTGTAAGCATAAGATTTGGGGGAAGGAGAAGAAGAGGAAGAGCAACAATGGGAAGCAACAGAAGTGGGGGATGGAGAAAAAGAGGAAGGAGAAGACGGAAAGGAAAGAAGAAGAAGTTGTGGAAGGAGAAGAAATGGAAGAAGAAGAAGTGTCTACAGAAGAAGCGGAAGAAGGAGACGAAAATGAAGAAGAACAACAACAAGAAGTAGAAGAAGTAGTAGAAGGAGAGAATAAGAGGAATAGGAGGAAGTAGTGGAATGAAAGGAGATGAAGAAGAAAAAGTGGAAAAACGAGAAGAAAAGGAAGAAATGGAAGTGGAAGAAGGAGAACAATAGGAAGAAGAAGAAGAAGTGGAAGAATGAGAAAAAGAAGCAAAGGAAGGAAAGGGGATGAAGAAGAAGTGGAACAAGAAGGAAAGGAAGAAGGGGAGGAAGAAGGAGTAGTGTAGGCAGAAGAAGGGCAAGAAGGAGAAGAGAGGGAAGAAGAAGAACAAGTGGATGTAGTAGAAGTGGAAGAGGGTGAACAAGAGGAAGAAGAAGAAGTAGTTGAAGGAGTGGGGATGATGGTGAAGAAGTGGAAGAAGGAGAACAAGAGGTAGAAATGCAAGTGGAAGCAGAAGAAGCAGAAAAAGAGGGATATGACGAAGGAAAGGAAGAAGGAGATGAAGAGGAAGAAAAGAAAGGAAAGGAGAGGATGAAGAAGAAGTGGAAGAAAGAGACGAAAATGAAGAAGAACAACAAGTAGAAGTAGAAGAAGTGGTAGATGGAGAGAATAAGAGGAAAAGGAGGAAGCAGTGGAATGAAAGGAGACGAAAAAGAAGCAGTGGAAGAAGGAGAACGGGAGGAGGAAGAAGAGGTGGCAGAAGGAGAAGAAGAGGAAGAAGAAGAAGGGGAAGAACGAGAAGAAAAGGAAGAAGTGCAAGTGGAAGAAGGAGAACAATAGGAAGAAGAAGAAGAAGTGGAAGAATGAGAAAAAGAGGAGGAAGAAGAGGCAATGGAAGGAAAGGGGATGAAGAAGAAGTGGAAGAAGGAGGAGAAGAAGAAGGGGAGGAAGCAGAAGTAGTGTAGGCAGAAGAACGGCAAGAAGGGGAAGAGAGGGAAGAAGAAGAACAAGTGGAAGAACGTGAACAAGAGGAAGAAGAAGAAGTAGTTGAAGGAGGAGGGATGATGGAGAAGAAGTGGAAGAAGGAGAACAAGACGTAGAAATTCAAGTGGAAACAGAAGAAGGAGAAAAAGAGAGATATGACGAATAAAAGGAAGAAGAAGAAGGAGATAAAGGGGAAGAAAAGAAAGGAAAGGAGAGGATGAAGAAGAAGTGGAAGAAAGAGAACAAGAGGAGGCTGGAGAAGTGGAAGAAAGATAAGAAGAGGAAGAAGAAGGAGAATAACTAGAAGAAGCGGAAGAAGGAGAAGAAAAGGAAGAAGAAGAAGATGTGGAAGAATGAGAAAAAGAGGAGGAAGAAGAAGCAATGGATAGAAAGGGAATGAAGAAGAAGTGGAACAAGGAGGAGAAGAAGAAGGGGAGGAAGAAGAAGTAGTGTAGGCAGAACAAGGGCAAGAAGGAGAAGAGAGGGAAGAAGAAGAACAAGTGGATGTAGTAGAAGTGGAAGAAGGTGAACAAGAGGAAGAAGAAGAAGTACTTGAAGGAGTGGGGATGATGGAGAAGAAGTGGAAGAAGGAGAACAAGAGGTAGAAATGCAAGTGGAAGCAGAAGAAGGAGAAAAAGAGGGATATGAAGAAGGAAAGGAAGAAGAAGAAGGAGATGAAGAGGAAGAAAGAGAACAGGAGAAGTCGAAGAAAGATAAGAAGAGTAAGAAGAAGGAGAAGAAAAGGAAGAAGAAGAAGATGTTGAAAGTGAAGAAGTTGAAGAAGGTGAACAAGAGGAGCAAGCAGAAGTAGTGGAAGGAGGTGAGATGAAGAAGAAGACTTGGAATAAGGAGAAAATGACGAAAAGGAAGAAGGAGGGGAAGGGAAGGGAAGAAGAAGCAGTGCAAGCAGAAGAAGTGGAAGAAAGTGAACAAGAGGAGGCAGAAGAAGTAGTCGAAGGAGGTGAGATGAAGAAAAAGAATTGGAACAAGGAGAAAAGGAGGAAAAGGAAGAAGGAGGGGAAGGGAAGGGAAGAAGAAGCAGAAGAAGTGGAATCTGGAGGAGAAGAGGAAGAAGAAGAAGAAGTGCAAGCATAACATTTGGGGGAAGAAGAAGAGAAAGAGCAACAATGGGAAGCAGCAGAAGTGGGGGATGGAGAAAAAGAGGAAGGAGAAGACGGAAAGGAAAGAAGAAGAAGTTGTGGAAGGAGAAGAAATGGAAGAGGAAGAAGAAGAAGTATAAGCAGAAGAAGTGGAAGAAGGTGAACAAGAGGAAGAAGAAGAAGTGGAAGAAGGAGAACAAGAGGTAGAAATGCAAGTGGAAGCAGAAGAAGGAGAAAAAGAGGGATATGATGAAGGAAAAGAAGAAGGAGAAGGAGAAAAAGAGGGATATGATGAAGGAAAGGAAGAAGAAGAAGGAGATGAAGAGGAAGAAAAGAATGGAAAGGAGAGGATGAAGAAGAAGTGGAAGAAAGAGAACAAGAGGAGGCAGGAGAAGTGGAAGGAAGATAAGAAGAGGGAGAAGAAGGAGAGTAACTAGAAGAATTGGAACAAGGAGAAAAGGAGGAAAAGGAAGAAGGAGGGGAAGGGAAGGAGGAAGAAGCAGAAGAAGTGGAATCTGAAGGAGAAGAGGAAGAAGAAGAAGAATAGTAAGCATAGCATTTGGGGGAAGGAGAAGAAGAGGAAGACCAACAATGGAAAGTAACAGAAGTGGGGGATGGAGAAAAAGAGGAAGGAGAAGACAGAAAGGAAGGAAGAAGAAGTTGTGGAAGGAGAAGAAATGGAAGAAGAGGAAGAAGAAGAAGTGTAAGCAAAAGAAGCGGAAGAAGGAGACGAAAATGAAGAAGAACAACAAGTAGAAGTAGACGAAGTGGTAGAATGAGAGAATAAGAGGAATAGGAGGAAATAGTGGAATGAAAGGCGATGAAGAAGAAGAAGTGGAAGAAGGAGAACGGGAGGAGGAGAAGAGGTGGCAGAAGGACAAGAAAAGGAAGAAGAAGAAGAAGAAGTGGAAGAATGAGAAAAAGAGGAGGAAGAAGAAGCAATGGAAGGAAAGGGGATGAAGAAGGAGTGGAAAAAGGAGGAGAAGAAGAAGGGGAGGAAGAAATAGTAGTGTAGGCAGAATAAGGGCAAGAACGAGAAGAGAGGGAAGAAGAAGAACAAGTGGATGTAATAGAAGTGGAAAAAGGTGAACAAGAGGAAGAAGAAGAAGTAGTTGAAGGAGTGGGGATGATAGAGAATAAGTGGAAGAAGGAGAACAAGAGGTAGAAATGCAAGTGGAAGCAGAAGAAGGAGAAAAAGAGGGATATGACGAAGGAAAGGAAGAAGAAGAAGGAGATGAAGAGGAAGAAAAGAAAGGAAAGGAGAGCATGAAGAAGAAGTGGAAGAAAGAGAACAAGAGGAGGCAGGAGAAGTGGAAGAAGGAGAAGAAAAGGAAGAAGAAGAAGATTTGGAAAGTGAAGAAGTTGAAGAAGGTAAGCAAGAGGAGGAAAAAGAAGTAGTGGAAGGAGGTGAGATGAAGAAGAAAAATTGGAAGAAGGAGAAAAGGAGGAAAAGGCAGAAGGAGGGGAAGGGAAGGGAAGAAGAAGCAGAAGAAGTGGAATTTGGAGGAGAAGAGCAAGAAGAAGAAGTAGTGTAAGCATAAGATTTGGGGGAAGGTGAAGAAGAAGTAGTTCAAGCAGAACAAGGGCAAGAAGGAGAACAAGATGTAGAAATGCAAGTGGAAGCAGAAGAAGGAGAAAAAGAGGGATATGACGAAGGAAAGGAAGAAGAAGAAGGAGATGAAGAGGAAGAAAAGAAAGGAAAGGAGAGGATGAAGAAGAAGCGGAAGAAAGAGTACAAGAGGAGGCAGGAGAAGTGGAAGAAAGATAAGAAGAGTAAGAAGAAGGAGAGTAACTAGAAGAAGTGCAAGTGGAAGAAGGAGAAGAAAAGGAAGAAGAAGAAGATGTGGAAAGTGAAGAAGTTGAAGAAGGTGAACAAGAGGAGGAAGAAGAAGTAGTGGAAGGAGGTGAGATGAAGAACAAGAATTGAAACAAGGAGAAAATGAGGAAAAGGAAGAAGGAGGGGAAGGGAAGGGAAGAAGAAGCAGAATAAGTGGAATCTGGAGAAGAAGAAGAAGTGAAAGCATAAGATTTGGGGGAAGGAGAAGAAGAGGAATATCAACAATGGGAAGCAACAGAAGAGGGGGATGGAGAAAAAGAGGAAGGAGATGACGGAAAGGAAAGAAGAAGAAGTTGTGGTAGAAGTAGAAGAAGCAGAAGAAGGAGCCGAGAATGAAGAGGAAGTTGTGGAAGGAGAAGAAATCGAAGAAGAGGAAGAAGAAGAAGTGTAAGCAGAAGAAGCGGAAGAAGGAGACGAAAATGAAGAAGAACAACAAGTAGAAGTAGAAGAAGTGGTAGAAGGAGAGAATAAGAGGAATAGGAGTTAGTAGTGGAATAATAGGAGATGAAGAAGAAGTGGAAGAAGGAGAAGGGAGGAGGAGGAAGAGGTGGCAGAAGGAGAAGAAGAGGAAGAACGAGAGCAGAAGGAAGAAGTGCAAGTGGAAGAAGGAGAACAATAGGAAGAAGAAGAAGAAGTGGAAGAATGAGAAAAGGTGGAGGAAGAAGAAGCAATGGAAGGAAAGGGGATGAAGAAGAAGTGGAACAAGGAGGAGAAGAAGAAGGGGAGGAAGAAGAAGTAGTGTAGGCAGAAGAAGGGCCAGAAGCAGAGGAAGGGCCAGAAGGAGAAGAGAGGGAAGAAGAGAGGGAAGAAGAAGAACAAGTGGATGTAGTAGAAGTGGAAGAAGGTGAACAAGAGGAAGAAGAAGAAGTAGTTGAACGAGTGGGGATGAAGTGGAAGAAGGAGAACAAGAGGTAGAAATGCAAGTGGAAGCAAAAGAAGGAGAAAAAAAGGGATATGACGAAGGAAAGGAAGAAGAAGAAGGACAAGAGGAAGAAAAGAAAGGAAATGAGAGGATGAAGAAGAAGTGGAAGAAAGAGAACAAGAGGAGGCGGGAGAAGTGGAAGAAAGATAAGAAAAGGAAGAAGAAAGAGAGTAACTAGAAGAAGTGGAAAAAGGAGAAGAAAAGGAAGAAGAAGAAGATGTGGAAAGTGAAGAAGTTGAAGAAGGTGAACAAGAGGAGGAAGAAGTAGTAGTGGAAGGAGGTGAGATGAAGAAGAAGAATTGGAACAAGGAGAAAATGAGGAAAAGGAAGAAGGAGGGGAAGGGAAGGGAAGAAGAAGCAGAAGAAGTGGAATCTGGAGGAGAAGAGGAAGAAGAAGAAGAAGTGTAAGCATGTGATTCGGGGGAAGCAGAAGAAGTGGAAGAGCAACAATGGGAAGCAACAGAAGTGGGGGATGGAGAAAAAGAGGAAGGAGAAGACGGAAAGAAAAGAACAAGAAGTTGTGGATGGAGAAGAAATGTAAGAAGAGGAAGAAGAAGAAGTGTAAGCAAAAGAAGCGAAAGAAGGAGACGAAAATGAAGAAGTGATAGAAGGACAGGAATAGGAGGAAGTAGTGGAATGAAAGGAGATGAAGAAGAAGAAGTGGAAGAAGGGGAACGGGAGGAGGAAGAAGAGGTGGCAGAAGGCGAAGAAGAGGAAGAAGAAGAAGTGGAAGAACGAGAAGAAAAGGAAGAAGTGCAACTGGAAGAAGGAGAACAATAGGAAGAAGAAAAAGAAGTGGAAGAATGAGAAAAAGAGGAAGAAGAAGAAGCAATGGAAGGAAAGGGGATGAAGAAGAAGTGGAACAAGGAGGAGAAGAAGAAGGGGAGGAAGAAGAAGTAGTGTAGGCAGAAGAAGGGCAAGAAGGAAAAGAGAGGGAAGAAGAAGAACAAGTGAATGTAGTAGAACTGGAAGAAGGTGAACAAGAGGATGAAGAAGTAGTTGAAGAAGTGGGGATGATGGAGAAGAAGTGGAAGAAGGAGAACAAGAGGTAGAAATGCAAGCAGAAGAAGGAGAAAAAGAGGGATACGACGAAGGAAAGGAAGAAGAAGAAGGAGAGGAAGAGGAAGAAAAGAAAGGAAAGGAGAGGATGAAGAAGAAGTGGAAGAAATAGAACAAGAGGAGGCTGGAGAAGTGGTAGAAAGATAAGAAGAGGAAGAAGAAGGAGAGTAACTAGAAGAAGTGGAAGAAGGAGAAGAAAAGGAAGAAGAAGAAGATGTGGAAACTGAAGAAGTTGAACAAGGTGAACAAGAGGAGGAAGAAGAAGTAGTGGAAGAAGGAGAATGGGAGGAGGAAGAAGAGGTGGCAGAAGGAGAAGAAGAGGAAGAAGAAGAAGTGGAAGAACGAGAAGAAAAGGAAGAAGTGCAAGTGGAAGAAGGAGAGCAATAGGAAGAAGAAAAAGAAGTGGAAGAATGAGAAAAAGAGGAAGAAGAAGAAGCAATGGAAGGAAAAGCGATGAAGAAGAAGTGGAATAAGGAGGAGAAGAAGAAGGGGAGGAAGAAGAAGTAGTGTAGGCAGAAGAAGGGCAAGAAGGAGAAGAGAGGGAAGAAGAAGAACAAGTGGATCTAGTAGAAGTGGAAGAAGGTGAACAAGAGGAAGAAGAAGAAGTAGTTGAAGGAGTGGGGATGATGGAGAAGAAGTGGTAGAAGGAGAACAAGAGGTAGAAATGCAAGTGGAAGCAGAAGAAGGAGAAAAAGAGAGATATGACGAATAAAAGGAAGAAGAAGAAGGAGATGAAGAGGAAGAAAAGAAAGGAAAGGAGAGGATGAAGAAGAAGTGGAAGAAAGAGAAGAACAGGAGGCAGGACAAGTGGAAGAAAGATAAGAAAAGGAAGAAGAAAGAGAGTAACTAGAAGAAGTGGAAAAAGTAGAAGAAAAGGAAGAATGTGGAAAGTGAAGAAGTTGAAGAAGGTGAACAAGAGGAGGAAGAAGAAGTAGTGGAAGAAGGTGAGATGAAGAAGAAGAATTGGAACAAGGAGAACGGGAGGAGGGAGAAGAGGTGGCAGAAGGAGAGGAAGAGGAAGAAGAAGAAGTGGAAGAACGAGAAGTGAAGGAAGAAGTGCAAGTGGAAGAAGGAGAACAATAGGAAGAAGAAGAAGAAGTGGAAGAATGAGAAGAAGAGGAGGAAGAAGAAGCAATGGAAGGAAAGGGGAATGAAGAAGAAGTGGAACAAGGAGGAGAAGAAGAAGGGGAGGAAGAAGAAGTAGTGTAGGCAGAAAAAGGGCAAGAAGTTGGAGAGAGAGAAGAAGAAGAACAAGTGGATGTAGTGGAAGTGGAAGAAGGTGAACAAGAGGAAGAAGAAGAAGTAGTTGAGGGAGTGGGGATGATGCAGAAGAACGTAACAAGGAGAACAAGAGGTAGAAATGCAAGTGGAAGCAGAAGAAGGAGAAAAAGAGGGATATGACGAAGGAAAGGAAGAGGAAGAAGGAGATGAAGAGAAAGAAAAGAAAGGAAAGGAGAGGATGAAGAAGAAATGGAAGAAAGAGAACAAGAGGAGGAAGGAGAAATGGAAGAAAGAAAAGTAGAGGAAGAAGAAAGAGAGTAACTAGAAGAAGTGGAAGAAGGGGAAGAAAAGGAAGAAGAAGATGTGGAAAGTGAAGAATTTGAAGAAGGTGAACAAGAGGAGGAGGAAGAAGTAGTGGAACGAGGTGAAATGAAGAAGAAGAATTGGAACAAGGAGAAAAGGAGGAAAAGGAAGAAGGACCGAAAGGGAAGGGAAGGGAAGAAGAAGCAAAAGAAGTGGAATCTAGAGGAGAAGAGGAAGAAGAAGTGTAAGCATAAGTTTTGGGGGAGGGAGAAGAAGAGGAAGAGCAACAATAGGAAGCAACAGAAGTGGGGTATGGACAAAAAGAGGAAGGAGAAGAAGGAAAGGAAAGAAGACGAAGTTGTGGAAGGAGAAGAAATGGAAGAAGAGGAAGAAGAAGAAGTGTAAGCAGAAGAAGCGGAAGAAGGAGACGAAAATGAAGAAGACGAAGGCAAGGAAGAAGAAGAAGGAGATGAAGAGGCATAAAAGAAAGGAAAGGAGAGGATGAAGAAGAAGTGGAAGAACGAGAAGAAAAGGAAGAACTGCAAGTGGAAGAAGGAGAACAATAGGAAGAAGAAGAAGAAGTGCAAGAATGAGAAAAAGAGGAGGAAGAAGAAGCAATGGAAGGAAAGGGGATGAAGAAGAAGTGGAACAAGGAGGAGTAGAAGAAGCGGAGGAAGAAAAAGTAATGTAGGCAGAAGAAGGGCAAGAAGGAGAAGAGAGGGAAGAAGAAGAACAAGTGGATGTAGTAGAAGTGGAAGAAGGTGAAAAAGAGGAAGAAGAAGAAGTAGTTGAAGGAGTGGGGATGATGGAGCAGCTGTGGAAGAAGGAGGACAAGAGGTAGACGTGGAAGTGGAAGCAAAAGAAGGAGAAAAACAGGGATATGACGAAGGAAAGGAAGAATAAGAAGGAGATGAAGAAGAAGAAAAGAAAGGAAAGGAGAGGATGAAGAAGAAGTGGAAGAAAGAGAACAAGAGGAGGCAGGAGAAGTGGAAGAAAGATAAGAAGAGGAAGAAGAACGAGAGTAACTAGAAGAAGTGGAAGAAGGAGAAGAAAAGGAAGAAGAAGAAGATGTGGAAAGTGAAGAAGGTGAACAAGAGGAGGAAGAAGAAGTAGTGGAAGAAGGTGAGATGAAGAAGAAGAATTGGAACAAGGAGAAAAGGAGGAAAAGGAAGAAGGAGGGGAAGGGAAGGGAAGGGAAGAAGAAGCAGAAGAAGTGGAATCTGGAAGAGAAGAGGGATATGTCTACGAGAAGTAGTTGAAGGAGTTGGGATGATGGAGAAGAAGTGGAAGAAGGAGAACAAGAGGTAGAAATGCAAGTGGAAGCAGAAGAAGGAGAAAAAGAGGGATATGACAAAGGAAAGGAAGAAGAAGAAGGAGATGAAGAGGAAGAAAAGGAAGGAAAGGAGAGGATGAAGAAGAAGTGGATGAAAGAGGACAAGAGGAGGCAGGAGAAGTGGAAGAAAGATAAGAAGACGAAGAAGAAGGAGAGTGATATGAATCCACTGTCAGTTTAGGATTCTGAAAGGACCCTAGGAAAATGAAGAAGAACAACAAGTAGAAGTAGAAGAAGTGGTAGAAGGAGAGAATAAGAGGAATAGGAGGAAGTAGTGGAATGAAAGGAGATGAAGAATAAGAAGTGGAAGAAGGAGAACAAGAGGAGGCAGGAAAAGTGGAAGACAGATAAGAGGAGGAAGAAGAAGTAGAGTAACTAGAAGAAGTGGAAGAAGCAGAAGAAATGGAAGAAGAGGAAGAAGGAGAAGTGTAACTAGAAGAAGTGGAAGAAGGAGAAGAAAAGGACGCAGAAGAAGATGTGGAAAGTGAAGAAGGTGAACAAGAGGAGGAAGAAGAAGTAGTGGAAGGAGGTTAGATGAAGAAGAAAACTTGGAACAAGGAGAAACAATGGGAAGCAACAAAGTAGAAGAAGTAGTTGAAGGACTGGGGATGATGGAGAAGAAGTGGAAGTAAGAGAACAAAAGGTAGAAATGCAAGTGGAAGCAAAAGATGGAGAAAAAGAGGGATATGACGAAGGAAAGTAAGAAGAAGAAGGAGATGAAGTGGAAGAAAAGAAAAGAAAGGAGAGGATGAAGAAGAAGTGTAAGAAAGAGAACAAGAGGAGGCAATAGAATTGGAAGAAAGATAAGAAGAGGAAGAAGAAGGAGAGTAACTAGAAGAAGTGGGTGAAGGAGAAGAAAAGGAAGAAGAAGAAGATGTGGAAAGTGAAGAAGTTGAAGAAGGTGAACAAGAGGAGGAAGAAGAAGTAGTAGAAGGGGGTGAGATGAAGAAGAAGAATTGGAAGAAGGAGAAAAGGAGGAAAAGGAAGAAGGAGGGGAAGGGAAGGGAAGAAGAAGCAGAAGAAGTGGAATCTGGAGGAGAAAAAGCGTAAGCAGAAGAAGCGGAAGAAGGAGACAAAAATGAAGAACAACAACAAGTAGAATAGAAGAAGTGGTAGAAATACAGAATAAGAGGAATAGGAGGAAGTAGTGGAATGAAAGGAGATGAAGAAGAAGAAGAGGAAGAAGGAGAACGGGAGAAGGGAGCAGAGGTGGCAAAAGGAGAAGAAGAGGAAGAAGAAGAAGTGGAAGAACGAGAAGAAAAGGAAGAAGTGCAAGTGGAAGAAGGAGAACAATAGGAAGAAGAAGAAGAAGTGGAAGAATGAGAAAAAGAGGAGGAAGAAGAACCAATGGAAGGAAAGGGGATGAAGAAGAAGTGGAACAAGGAGGAGTAGAAGAAGGGGAGAAAGAAGACGTAGTGTAGGCAGAAGAAGGGCAAGAAGGAGAAGAGAGGGAAGAAGAAGAACAAGTGGATGTAGTAGAAGTGGAAGAAGGTGAACATGAGGAAGAAGAAGAAGTAGTTGAAGGAGTGGGGATGATGGAGAAGAAGTGGAAGAAGGGGAAGAAAAGGAAGAAGAAGAAGATGTGGAATGTTAAGAAGTTAAAAAAGGTGAACAAGAGGAGGAAGAAGAAGTAGTGGAAGGAGGTGAGATGAACACGAACAATTGGAACAAGGAGAAAAGGAGGAAAAGGAAGAAGGAGGGGAAGGGAAGGGAAGAAGCAGAAGAAGTGGAATCTGGAAAAGAAGAGGAAGAAGAAGAAGAAGTGTAACCATAAGATTTGTGGGAAGGAGAAGAAGAGGAAGAGCAACAATGGGAAGCAACAAAAGTAGGGGATGGCGAAAAAGAGGAAGGAGAAGACGGAAAGGAAAGAAGAAGAAGTTGTGGAAGGAGAAGAAATGGAAGAAGAGGAAGAACAAGAAGTGTATGCAGAAGAAGCGGAAGAAGGAGACAAAAATGAAGAACAACAACAAGTAGAAGTAGAAGAAGTGGTAGAAATAAAGAATAAGAGGAATAGGAGGAAGTAGTGGAATGAAAGGAGACGAAGAAGAAGAAGTGGAAGAAGGAGAACGGGAGGAGGGAGAAGAGGTGGAGGGGAAGGGAAGAAGAAGCAGAAGAAGTGGAATCTGGAGGAGAAGAGGAAGAAGTGTAAGCATAAGATTTGGGGGAAGGAGAAGAAGAGGAAGAGCAACAATGGGAAGCAACAGAAGTGGGGGATGGAGAAAAAGAGGAAGGAGAAGACGGAAAGGAAAGAAGAAGAAGTTGTGGAAGGAGAAGAAATGGAAGAAGAAGAAGTGTCTACAGAAGAAGCGGAAGAAGGAGACGAAAATGAAGAAGAACAACAACAAGAAGTAGAAGAAGTAGTAGAAGGAGAGAATAAGAGGAATAGGAGGAAGTAGTGGAATGAAAGGAGACGAAGAAGAAGAAGTGGAAGAAGGAGAACGGGAGGAGGGAGAAGAGGTGGCAGAAGGAGAAGAAGAGGAAGAAGAAGAAGTGGAAGAACGAGAAGAAAAGGAAAGAGTGCAAGTTGAAGAAGGAGAACAATAGGAAGAAGAAGAAGAAGTTGAAGAATGAGAAAAAGAGGAGGAAGACGAAGCAATGGAAGGAAAGGGGATGAAGAAGAAGTGGAACAAGGAGGAGAAGAAGAAGGGGACGAAGAAGAAGTAGTGTAGGCAGAAGAAGGGCAAGAAGGAGAAGAGAGGGAAGAAGAAGAACAAGTGGATGTAGTAGAAGTGGAAGAAGGTGAACGAGAAGAAGAAGAAGCTGTAGTTGAATTAGTGGGGATGATGGAGAAGAAGTGGAAGAAGGAGAAGAAAAGGAAGAAGAAGAAGATGTGGAAAGTGAAGAACGTGAACAAGAGGAGGAAGAAGAAGTAGTGAAAGGAGGAGAGATGAAGAAGAAGAATTGGAACAAGGAGAAAAGGAGGAAAAGGAAGAAGGAGGGGAAGGGAACGGAAAAAGAAGCAGAAGAAGTGGAATCTAGAGGAGAAGAGGAAGAAGAAAAAGAATTGTAAGCATAAGATTTGGGGGAAGGAGAAGAAGAGGAAGAGCAACAATGGGAAGCAACGGAAGTGGGGGTTGGAGAAAAAGAGGAAGGAGAAGACGGAAAGGAAAGAAGAAGAAGTTGTGGAAGGAGAAGAAACGGAAGAAGAGGAAGAAGAAGAAGTGTAAGCAGAAGTAGCGGAAGAAGGAGATGAAAATGAAGAAGAACAACAAGTAGAAGTAGAAGAAGTGGTAGAAATAGAGAATAAGAGGAATAGGAGGAAGTAGTGGAATGAAAGGAGATGAAGAAGAAGAAGTGGAAGAAGGAGAACGGGAGGAGGGAGAAGAGGTGGCAGAAGGAGAAGAAGAGGAAGAAGAAGAAGTGGAAGAACGAGAAGAAAAGGAAGAAGTGCAAATTGAAGAAAGAGAACAATAGGAAGAAGAAGAAGAAGTTGAAGAATGAGAAAAATAGGAGGAAGAAGAAGCAATGGAAGGAAAGGGGATGAGGAAGAAGTGGAACAAGGAGGAGAAGAAGAAGGGGACGAAGACGAAGTAGTGTAGGTAGAAGAAGGGCAAGAAGGAGAAGAGAGGGAAGAAGAAAAACTAGTTGAAGGAGTGAGGATGATGGAGAAGAAGTAGAAGAAGGAGAACAAGAGGTAGAAATGCAAGTGGAAGGAGAAGAAGGAGAAAAAGAGGGATATGGCGAAGGAAAGGAAGAAGAAGAAGGAGATGAAGACGAAGAAAAGAAAGGAAAGGAGAGATGAAGAAGAACTGGAAGAAGGAGAACAAGAGGAGGCAGGAGAAGTGGAAGAAAGATAAGAAGAGGAAGAAGAAGGAGAGTAACTAGAAGAAGTGGAAGAAAGAGAAAAAAAGGAAGAAGAAGAAGATGTGGAAAGCGAAGAAGTTGAACAAGGTGAACAAGAGGTGGAAGAAGAAGTAGTGGAAGGAGGTGAGATGAAGAAGAAGAATTGGAACAAGGAGAAAAGGAGGAAAAGGAAGAAGGTGGGGAAGGGAAGGGAAGGGAAGAAGAAGCAGAAGAAGTGGAATATGGAGGAGAAGAGGAAGAAGAAGAAGAAGTGTAAGAACAACATTTGGGGGAAGGAGAAGAAGAGGAAGAGCAACAATGGGAAGCAACAGAAGTGGGGGATGGAGGAAAAGAGGAAGGAGAAGACGGAAAGGAAAGAAGAAGAAGTTGTGGAAGGAGAAGAAATGGAAGAAGAGGAAGAAGAAGAAGTGTAAGCAGAAGAAGCGGAAGAAGGAGACGAAAATGAAGAAGAACAACAAGTAGAAGTAGAACAAGTCGTAGAAGGAGAGAATAAGAGGAATAGGAATAAGTATTGGAAAGAAAGGAGATGAAGAAAAAGAAGGGGAAGAAGGAGAACGGGAGGAGGGAGAAGAGGTGGCAAAAGGAGAAGAAGAGGAAGAAGAAGAAGAGGAAGAATGAGAAGAAAAGGAAGAAGTGCAAGTGGAAGAAGGAGGACAATAGGAAGAAGAAGAAGTGGAAGAATGAGAACAAGAGGAGGCAGGAGAAGTGGAAGAAAGATAAGAAGAGGAAGAAGAATGAGAGTAACTAGAAGAAGTGAAAAAAGGAGACGAAAAGGAAGAAGAAGAAGATGTGGAAATTGAAGAAGTTGAAGAAGGAGAACAAGTGGAAGAAGAAGAACTAGTTGAAGGAGGTGAGATGAAGAAGAAGAATAGGAACAAGGAGAAAAGGAGGAAAAGGAAGAAGGAGGGGAAGAGAAGGGAAGAAGAAGCAGAAGAAGTGAAAGTTGGAGGAGAAGAGGAAGAAGAAGAAGAAGAAGAAGAAGTGTAAGCATAAGATTTGGAGGAAGGAGAAGAAGAGGAAGAGCAACAATGGGAAGCAACAAAAGTGGGGGATGGAGAAAAAGAGGAAGGAGAAGACAGAAAGGAAAGAAGAAGAAGTTGTGGAAGGAAAAGAAATGGAAGAAGAGGAAGAAGAAGAAGTGTAAGCAGAAGAAGTAGAAAAAGGAGACGAAATGAAGAAGAACAACAAGTAGAAGAAGTGGTAGAAGGAGAGAATAAGAGGAATAGGAGGAAGTAATGGAATGAAAGGAGATGAAGACGAAGAAGTGGAAGAAGGAGAACGGGAGGAGGGAGAAGAGGTGGCAGAAGGAGAAGACGAGGAAGAAGAAGAAGTGGAAGAACGAGAAGAAAAGGAAGAAGTGCAAGTGGAAGAAGGAGAACAATAGGAAGAAGAAGAAGAAGTGGAAGAATGAGAAACAGAGGAGGATGAAGAAGCAATGGAAGGAAAGGAGATGAAGAAGAAGTGTAACAAGGAGGAGAAGAAGAAGGGGAGGAAGAAGAAGTAGTGTAGGCAGAAGAAGGGCAAGAAGGAGAAGATAGGGAAGAAGAAGAACAAGTGGATCTAGTAGAGGTGGAAGAAGGTGAATAAGAGGAAGAAGAAGAAGTAGTTGTAGGAGTGGGGATGATGGAGAACAAGTGGGTGAAGGAGAACAAGAGGTAGAAATTCAAGTGGAAGCAGAAGAAGGAGAAAAAGAGGGATCAGACGAAGGAAAGGAAGAAGAAGAAGGAAACGAAGAGAAGAAGATGTGGAAAGTGAAGAAGAAGAACAAGAGGAGGAAGAAGAAGTAGTGGAAGGAGGTGAGATGAAGAAGAAGAATTGGAACAAGGAGAAAAGGAGGAAAAGGAAGAAGGAGGGGAAGGGAAAGGAAGAAGAAGCAGAAGAAGTGGAATTTGGACGAGAAGAGGAAGAAGAAGAAGAAGTGTAAGCATAAGATTTGGGGGAAGGAGAAGAAGAGGAAGAGCAACAATGGGAAGCAACAGAAGTGGGGGATGGAGAGAAAGAGGAAGGAGAAGACGGAAAGGAAAGAAGAACAAGTTGTGGAGGGAGAAGAAATGGAAGAAGAGGAAGAAGAAGAAGTGTAAGCAGAAGAAACGGAAGAAGGAGACAAAAATGAAGAAGAACAACAAGTAGAAGTAGAAGAAGTGGTAGAAGGAGAGAATAAGAGGAATAGGAGGAAGTAGTGGAATGAAAGGAGATGAAGAAGAAGAAGTGGAAGAAGGAGAACGGGAGGAGGGAGAAGAGGTGGCAGAAGGAGAAGAAGAGGAAGAAGAAGAAGTGGAAGAACGAGAAGAAAAGGAAGAAGTGCAGGTGGAAGAAGGAGAACAATAGGAAGAAGAAGAAGAAGTGGAAGAATGAGAAAAAGAGGAGGAAGAAGAAGCAATGGAAGGAAATTGGATGAAGAAGAAGTGGAACAAGGAGGAGAACAAGAAGGGGAGGAAGAAGAAGTAGTGTAAGCAGAAGAAGGGCAAGAACGAGAAGAGAAGGAAGAAGAACAACAAGTGGATGTAGTAGAGGTGGAAGAAGGTGAACAAAGGAGAAGAAGTAGTTGAAGGAGTGCGGATGATGGAGAAGAAGTGTAAGAAGGAGAACAAAAGGTAGAAATGCAAGTGGGAGCAGAAGATGGAGAAAAAGAGGGATATGACGAAGGAAAGGAAGAAGAAGAAGGAGATGAAGTGGAAGAAAAGAAAGGAAAAGAGAGGATGAAGAAGAAGAAGTGGAAGAATGAGAAAAAGAGGAGGAAGAAGAAGAAGTGGAAGAATGAGAAAAAGAGGAGGAAGAAGAAGCCATGGAAGGAAAGGGGATGAAGACGAAATGGAACAAGAAGGAGAAGAAGAAGGGGAGGAAGAAGAAGCAGTGTAGGCAAAAGAAGGGAAAGAAGGAGAAGAGAGGGAAGAAGAAGAACAAGTGGATGTAGTAGAAGTGGAAGAAGGTGAAGAAGAGGAAAAAGAAGAAGTAGTTGTGATGAGGACATGAAGGACAAAAAGCTTGAAGCACTTGAAGGGCTTGGAGGACGTATCACAAGGGTAAGGACAAGAAGAGCTAAGGAAGCTATTCAACAAGTATTGACAGCCCTTTTGCAAAAAGAGCCAAACATTGAAGAAATAAAGTTTAAAATTGTTAATTGTCTCAGGACTAAAGAGAGTAATACTTGACCTTAATGGAAGAGAAGTTTGGAATAAATTAAACTCATTTTCTTGGAGTTTACTTAGTTAATGGTGGGCAACCAGAATTGTCTAATTAAAGTTGCAGCCACCTAGGTTATCAACTCTAATTAGTATACGTGTTTAATTTACTTTGGCAGTTACACTTTGTTATTAAGCTGCCCATTATTAGTTTTTATTATTTTGTAACTTCACCTGAATTTAGAAAGCCACTAAACCTACACAAGCTGAGTTTATTAGGCATATAAATTTGGGCAAGACTGAGATGTAAGGCAGAATATTTTGGAAAAAAAAACTAGTTGAGGTTTTCTCTCCTTTGGGTTCTTGACAATCCAAAATCTTTTGAGATTTATCAAAGGTAATTCACCCCTTTGTGTGTGCAATCTCGTAGACATATCTTCCATCCTTGGAAGTGTGAAGTCTATCAATTCCAATTCCATTTTCTGTCTTTTCTATTCATACTCAATTCTGCCCAGCAAACTCTATGATCAATTGCACAGGAAAGTCCTACATTATTCGAAAACTCATTTACTCGTTCAATTTCAATAACTTTTAATTTCCATTCTATGTCTAAGAGTTTGACAGTAATTCTAATCAATTTATTTTTGGCAATTGTTTACATTCCACGTTGATTAATTTTTTTAACGCGGCCAGCTAAATTCCTAGGGTCCTTTCAGAATCCTAAACTGACAGTGGATTCATATTATTTGGTATCAGAGCTCCGGTTTCTAGGAATTGCAAGGCTGCTGTTCTGGGTAATTTCTGTCCTTAATTTTCATCATATCATAATATTACCTTATTGTTATTTCTTTGACTGAACCATTGCAAAAGTTAGGTCCTTAAAACAATTCTGAATTTAAAAAAAAAAATAGAAGTGAAAGAAAGCATGCAAAAATTGAGTTAAAAAAAAAATTTGGCTGAATCGTTCATGTTATTAGAAAAATTTTAAGCTCATTCTTAAGGTAATATTGTGTTTGAATTGAGGAAGAAAATACTGCACCTTGTTAGTATACAAAGGAGAATTTTGGCTGCACTTCTTGGTTGCAAATTGTTCAATTTCCATTCTGTTTTGCTGCACCTGTGTTGCGCATCATTCCCTGAATTTTGCTGCACCTATTGGCTTCATTTTAAGCCAAAATTTCAACCCTTTGTTGGTGTCAAAATTCTGGTTGTTGTCCTATTTGTTTGTGGTCTTCTTTGTGTTTCATTTGAGTCATTTTTGTTAGCTTTTCTTGAGTTATTTGGGCTGCACACAGGTTGGTGTTGTCTTTGAATTTATTCTCTTTTTGGTATGTTAAGAACTTAAGGAGGAATAGAGAGGAAAAAGGCAAGAGAGTTTCATTATAGTAAGAGCCAATATTGTTTAGCGCAAACACTTGAGTGGGTGAGAACATTTTCAAACACCACATACATACTTTTTCTTGTGACATTTGACCTGTTTGTTTATCATGGCGGAAAGAAATAATAACAATGATCTTCAGCTTCAAATTGTTGCACTATCCCAGCATTTAGAGAGATTGATGAAGCATCAACAAGATGAGGTCCATGAGAGGTTGGATCAGTTGAAGAATAGAACCCCACCAGCAGGAGGAGGAGGAAGGCCAAATAGAAATGAAGGAAGAATAGAAGGAGTGAAGTTGAATGTGCCTCCTTTCAAGGGTAGGAGTGATCCTGAGGCATACTTGGAGTGGGAATTAAAAATTGAGCATGTGTTCTCTTGCAACAATTATAGTGAGGAGCAAAAGGTGAGACTTGCAGCTGCTGAATTTTCAGATTATGCTTTGATTTGGTGGAACAAGTTGCAAAGGGAGAGGATTAGAGATGAAGAGCCTATGGTGGACACTTGGACTGAAATGAAGAGGCTCATGAGGAAGCGGTATGTACCTTCTAGCTTCCATAGATACTTAAAATTGAAACTTCAAAAATTGTCTCAAGGAAGCAAGGGAGTGGAGGAGTACTATAAGGAGATGGAGGTGCTTATCATCCAAGCAAAAATTGAAGAAGATCCTGAGGTAACTATGGCTCGCTTCCTTAGTGGTTTAAATCATGATATTAGAGATGTTGTTGAGTTGCAGGAATTTGTAGAAATGGAGGATCTGTTGCATAAGGCCATTCAGGTAGAACAACAGTTAAAAAGAAAAAGTGCAACAAGAAGGAGTTCTACCAATTTTAATAATTCCAATTGGAAGGATAGGAGGAAAGAAGGAGTTGCCTCATCTAGTAATACAACACCTTCTAGCCATGGAAAAGCCCCTCAAAAGAAAGATGATAATCCACCTAAAAAGACTAGAGAAGTGAAGTGTTTCAAGTGCTTGGGCATGGGTCATTATGCCTATGAGTGTCCCACAAAGAAGATTGTTCTTCTCAAAGATAATGGGGAATACACAAGCCAATCATAAGCTAGTGGTGGAGAAGAAGAGGAGAGTGATGGAGAATTGGCGGCTAATGAAGGAGAGTTGTACATGATTAGGAGACTGTTGGGAAGTCAAGTCAAGGCCGAAGATGCATCTCAAAGGGAGAACATCTTTCACACAAGATGTTCAGTCAATGGTAATGTTTGTTTGGTAATTATTGATAGAGGGAGTTGTACCAATATGGTGAGTTCAAGATTAGTGTCAAAGATGAACATGGACACTACACCGCATCCTAGACCATTTAAACTCCAATGGCTTAGTGAAGGAGAAGAAGTTAAAGTGAAACAGCAAGCAGAGGTTCCTTTCTCCATTCGGAAGTATCAAGATAAGGTTTTATGTGATGTGGTTCCCATGGAGGCCAGCCATATCCTTTTAGGGAGGCCGTGGCAGTATGATACCAAAGCCATTCATGATGGTTTCACTAATAAAATTTCCTTCATGCATCAGGATAAAAAGGTGGTTCTCAAGCCTTTGTCTCCTAAAGAGGTATGTGAGGATCAATTAAAAATGAGAGAAAAGTTAGCAAATGAGAGAAAGAGTGAAACACCTGAGAGGAAAAAAATTGAAACACTTGAAAAAAAAAAGAGAAAAAAGAATAAGAGTGAAACACTTGAGGGAAAGCAACTGTGTTTAGCAAGAGAAAGGGAGGTAAGGAGGGTGCTTTGCGCAAGACAGCCCCTCTACTTATTGCTTTGTCAAAATCAAATTTTGTATGCTAACCAGTTTGACAAGTTTGAATTGCCTTCTTGTATTGAGTCTCTTTTGCAGGATTTTGAGGATGTGTTTCCAGCAAATGTACCTGATGGCTTGCCACCTGTGAGGGGAATTCAGCATCACATTGATCTCATTCCAGGAGCTTCTGTGCCCAATCGTCCAGCTTATAGGAGCAAGCCACAGGAGACCAAAGAGATCGAAAGGCAAGTTACTGAGCTCATGAGCAAAGGGTGGGTAAGAGACAGCATGAGTTCATGTTACTGAGCTCATGAGCAAAGGATGGCTCATGGAGGATGTGTTCTGATTGTAGAGCCATAAACAACATCACCATCAAATATAGACATCCAATTCCCAGGTTTTCCAAGATGGCACACTTTGTACCTTGCAAAAAGGTAGATGATGCTTGTCATGTGGCTGATTTGTTTTTCAAGGAAATAGTAAGACTTCATGGTTTACCAAGAAGCATTGTAAGTGATAGGGATGCAAAATTCCTTAGTCACTTTTGGAGGAGCTTGTGGGGTAAGATTGGTACTAAATTGTTGTTTTCTACTACTTGTTACCCACAAACTGATGGGCAAACTGAGGTAGTTAATAGGACTTTAGGCACCTTGCTTAGGACTGTTTTGAAAACAAATCTTAAATCTTGGGAAGCATGTCTACCTCACGTTGAGATTGCTTATAATAGGGCTATCCATAGTACAACCAATTGTTCACCATTTGAGATTGTATATGGATTTAATCCTTTAACTCCTCTTGATTTGTTGCCTATGCCTAACATTTCTTTGTTTAAGCATAAAGAAGCACAGGCTAAAGCTGAATTTGTGAAGAAGTTGCATGAGCAAGTGAGAGCTCAAATTGAAAAGAAAAATGAAAGCTATGCAAGGCATGCTAACAAAGGTAGAAAGAAGGTGGTATTCCAACCTGGTGATTGGGTTTGGGTACACATGAGAAAGGAGAGGTTACCTGAGCAGAGAAAGTCAAAACTCCAACCAAGGGGAGATGGCCCTTTCCAAGTCATAGAAAAGATCAATGACAATGCCTATAAAATTGATCTACCTGGTGAGTACAATGTTAGTGCTACTTTTAATGCGTCTGATTTAACTCTCTTTGATGCAGATGGAGATGGTTCTGATTTGAGGACAAATCCTCTTTAAGAGGGGGGGAGTGATGAGGACATGAAGGACAAAAAGCTTGAAGCACTTGAAGGGCTTGGAGGACCTATCACAAGGGTAAGGACAAGAAGAGCTAAGGAAGCTATTCAACAAGTATTGACAGCCCTTTTGCAAAAAGAGCCAAACATTGAAGAAATAAAGTTTAAAATTGTTAATTGTCTCAGGACTGAAGAGAGTAATACTTGACCTTAATGGAAGAGAAGTTTGGAATAAATTAAACTCATTTTCTTGGAGTTTACTTAGTTAATGGTGGGCAACCAGAATTGTCTAATTAAAGTTGCAGCCACCTAGGTTATCAATTCTAATTAATATACGTGTTTAATTTACTTTGGCAGTTACACTTTGTTATTAAGCTGCCCATTATTAGCTTTTATTATTTTGTAACTTCACCTGAATTTAGAAAGCCACTAAACCTACACAAGCTGAGTTTATTAGGCATATAAATTTGGGCAAGACTGAGATGTAAGGCAAAATATTTTGGAAATAAAAAAACTAGTTGAGGTTTTCTCTCCTTTGGGTTCTTGACAATCCAAAATCTTTTGAGATTTATCAAAGGTAATTCACCCCTTTGTGTGTGCAATCTCGTAGACATATCTTCCATCCTTGGAAGTGTGAAGTCTATCAATTCCAATTCCATTTTCTGTCTTTTCCATTCATACTCAATTCTGCCCAGCAAACTCTATGATCAATTGCACAGGAAAGTCCTACACTATTCGAAAACTCGTTTACTCGTTCAATTTCAATAACTTTTAATTTCCATTCTATGTCTAAGAGTTTGACAGTAATTATAATCAATTTATTTTTGGCAATTGTTTGCATTCCATGTTGATTAATTTTGTTAACGCGGCCAGCTAAATTCCTAGGGTCCTTTCAGAATCCTAAACTGACAATGGATTCATATCAAGTTGAAGGAGTGGTGATGATGGAGAAGAAGTGGAGGAAGGAGAACAAGAGGTAGAAATGCAAGTGGAAGCAGAAGAATGAGAAAAAGAGGGATATGACGAAGGAAAGGAAGAAGAAGAAGGAGATGAAGAGGAAGAAAAGAAAGGAAAAGAGATGATGAAGAAGAAGTGGAAGAAAAAGAACAAGAGGAGGCAGGAGAAATGGAAAAATGATAAGAAGAGGAAGAAGAAGGAGAGTAACTAGAAGAAGTGGAAGAAGGAGAAGAAAAGGAAGAACAAGAAGATGTGGAAAGTGAAGAAGTTGAAGAAGGTGAACAAGAGGAGGAAGAAGAAGTAGTGGAAGGAGGTGAGATGAAGAAGAAGAATTGGAACAAGGAGAAAAAGAGGAAAAGGAAGAAGGAGGGGAGGGGAAGGGAAGGGAAGAAGAAGCAGAGGACATGGAATCTGGAGGAGAAGACGAAGAAGAAGAAGAGTAAGCATAAGATTTGGGGGAAGGAGAAGACGAGGAAGAGCAACAATGGGAAGCAACAGAAGTGGGGGATGGAGAAAAAGAGGAAGGACAAGACGGAAAGGAAATAAGAAGTTGTGGAAGGAGAAGAAATGGAAGAAGAGGAAGAAGAAGAAGTGTAAGCAGAAGAAGCGGAAGAAGGAGACGAAAATGAAGAACAACAAGTAGAAGTCGAAGAAGTGGTAGAAGGAGAGAATAAGAGGAATAGGAGGAAGTAGTGGAATGAAAGGAGATGAAGAAGAAGAAGTGGAAGAAGGAGAACGGGAGGAGGGAGAAGAGGTGGCAGAAGGAGAAGAAGAGGAAGAAGAAGAAGTGGAAGAACGAGAAGAAAAGGAAGAAGTGCAAGTGGAAGAAGGAGAACAATAGGAAGAAGAAGAAGAAGTGGAAGAATGAGAAAAAAAGGAGGAAGAAGAAGCAATGGAAGGAAAGGGGATGAAAAAGATGTGGAACAAGGAGGAGAAGAAGAAGGGGAGGAAGAAGAAGTAGTGTAGGCAGAAGAAGGGCAAGAAGGAGAACAGAGGGAGGAAGAAGAACAAGTGGATGCAGTAGAAGTGGAAGAAGGTGAACAAGAGGCAGAAGAAGAAGTAGTTGAAGGAGTGGGGTTGATGGAGAAGAAGTGGAAGAAGGAGAACAAGAGGTAGAAATTGATGTGAATGCCGAAGACAATGACTTTTCATTTCTTGTAACGTTTCATTAATTTAGGAATTAATGTAAATGCAATTAATCATGTGTGATAATTGCGTGATAATAGAGTATTTAATTTTTCTTTTGGGAGTTACGATTTTGAACAGTCACCTAATTCTATAAATAGAGGCTGAATTGTACTCTAAGGGGAACCATTGAATTAGTGAAATTATATTTGGGTTTTACCCTTTTGTGAGAGATGAATTTCTCTTTAGAACTTATCAAGGAATTTTTCCTTGTGGCGTTCTCCTAAACTTATCAAGGGTAAATCACCACCCTTGTGGCGTCATATGATTTATCTTCCATCCTTGGAAGTGGTGTCATCTATCTTTTCGTTAAACCATTTTCATCCTTTCCATTTTCTTGTTTACCCAATTCTCATTGTTTTGTTAACTTATTACCTGCCAACCTAGATAGAAATGCAAGTGGAAGCAGAAGAAGGAGAAAAAGAGGGATATGACGAAGGAAACGAAGAAGAAGAAGGAGATGAAGAGCAATAAAAGAAAGGAAAGGAGAGGATGAAGAAGAAGTGGAAGAAAGAGAACAAGAGGAGGCAGGAGAAGCGGAAGAAAGATAAGAAGAGGAAGAATAAGGAGAGTAACTAGAAGAAGTGGAAGAAGGAGAAGAAAAGGAAGAAAAAGATGTGGAAAGTGAAGAAGTTGAAGAAGGTAAACAAGAGGAGGAAGAAGAAGTAGTCGAAGCAGGTTAGATGAAGAAGAAGAATTGGAACAAGGAGAAAAGGAGGAAAAGGAACAAGGAGGGGAAGGGAAGGGAAGAAGAAGCAGAAGAAGTGGAAGCTGGAGGAGAAGAGGAAGAAGAAGAAGAAGTGTAAGCATAATATTTGGGGGAAGGAGAAGAAAAAGAAGAGCAACAATGGGAAGCAACAGAAGTGGGGGATGGAGAAAAAGAGGAAGGAGAAGACGGAAAGGAAAGAAGAAGAAGTTGTGGTAGGAGAAGAAATGGAAGAAGAGGAAGAAGAAGAAGTGTAAGCAGAAAAAGCGAAAGAAGGAGACAAAAATGAAGAAGAACAACAAGTAGAAGTAGAAGAAGTGGTTGAAGGAGAGAATACGAGGAATAGGAGGAAGTAGTGGAATGAAACGAGATGAAAAAGAAGAAGTGGAAGAAGGAGAACGGGAGGAGGAGAAGAGGTGGCAGAAGGAGAAGAAGAGGAAGAAGAAGAAGAAGTGGAAGAATGACAAAAAGAGGAGGAAGAAGAAGCAATGGAAGGAAAGGGGATGAAGAAGTAGTGGAACAAGGACGAGAAGAAGAAGGGGAGGAAGAAGAAGTAGTGTAGGCAGAAGAAGGGCAAGAAGGAGAAGAGAGGGAAGAAGAAGAAGAAGTGGATGTAGTAAAAGTGGAAGAAGGTGAACAAGAGGAAGAGCAACAATGGGAAGCAACAAGAGGAGGAAGAAGAAGTAGTGGAAGCAGGTTAGATGAAGAAGAAGAAATTGGAACAAGGAGAAAAGGAGGAAAAGGAAGAAGGAGTGGAAGGGAAGGGAAAAAGACGCAGAAGAAGTGGAAGCTGGAGGAGAAGAGGAAGAAGAAGAAGAAGTGTAAGCATAAGATTTGGGGGAAGGAGAAGAACAAGAAGAGCAACAATGGGAAGCAACAGAAGTGGGGGATGGAGAAAAAGAGGAAGGAGAAGACGGAAAGGAAAGAAGAAGAAGTTGTGGTAGGAGAAGAAATGGAAGAAGAGGAAGAAGAAGAAGTGTAAGCAGAAGAAGCGAAAGAAGGAGACGAAAATGAAGAAGAACAACTAGTAGAAGTAGAAGAAGTGGTAAAAGGAGAGAATACGAGGAATAGGAGGAAGTAGTGGAATGAAATGAGATGAAAAAGAAGAAGTGAAAGAAGGAGAACGGGAGGAGGAGAAGAGGTGGCAGAAGGAAAAGAAGAGGAAGAAGAAGAAGAAGTGGAAGAATGACAAAAAGAGGAGGAAGAAGAAGCAATGGAAGGAAAGGGGATGAAGAAGGAGTGGAACAAGGAGGAGAAGAAGAAGGGGAGGAAGAAGAAGTAGTGTAGGCAGAAGAAGGGCAAAAAGGAGAAGAGAGGGAAGAAGAAGAAGAAGTGGATGTAGTAAAAGTCGAAGAAGGTGAACAAGAGGAAGAGCAACAATGGGAAGCAACAAGAGGAGGAAGAAGAAGTAGTGGAAGTAGGTTAGATGAAGAAGAAGAATTGGAACAAGGAGAAAAGGAGGAAAAGGAAGAAGGAGTGGAAGGGAAGGGAAGAAGACGCAGAAGAAGTGGAAGCTGGAGGAGAAGAGGAAGAAGAAGAAGAAGTGTAAGCATAAGATTTGGGGGAAGGAGAAGAACAAGAAGAGCAACGATGGGAAGCAACAGAAGTGGGGGATGGAGAAAAAGAGGAAGGAGAAGACGGAAAGGAAAGAAGAAGAAGTGTAAGCACAAGAAGCGAAAGAAGGAGACGAAAATGAAGAAGAACAACAAGTACAAGTAGAAGAAGTGGTAGAAGGAGAGAATAAGAGGAATAGAAGGAAGTAGTGGAATGAAACGAGATGAAAAAGAAGAAGTGGAAGAAGGAGAACGGGAGGAGGAGAAGAGGTGGCAGACGCAGAAGAAGAGGAAGAAGAAGAAGAAGTGGAAGAATGAGAAAAAGAGGAGGAAGAAGAAGCAATGGAAGGAAAGGGGATGAAGAAGGAGTGGAACAAAGAGGAAGAAGAAGAACAAGTGTAAGCAGAAGAAGCAGAAGAAGGAGACGAAAATGAAGAAGAACAACAAGTAGAAGTAGAAGAAGTGGTAAAAGGAGAGAATACGAGGAATAGGAGGAAGTAGTGGAATGAAAGGAGATGAAGAAGAAGAAGTGGAAGAAGGAGAACGGGAGGAGGGAGGAGAGGTGGCAGAAGGAGAAAAAGAGGAAGAAGAAGCGGAAGAACGAGAAGAAAAGGAAGAAGTGCACGTGGGAGAAGGAGAACAATTGGAAGAAGAAGAAGTTGAAGAATGAGAAAAAGAGGAGGAAGAAGAAGAAGTGGAAGAATGAGAAAAAGAGGAGGAAGAAGAAGCAATGGAAGGAAAGGGGATGAAGACGAAATGGAACAAGCAGGACAAGAAGAAGGGGAGGAAGAAGAAGTAGTGCAGGCAAAAGAAGGGCAAGAAGGAGAAGAGAGGGAAGAAGAAGAACAAGTGGATGTAGTAGAAGTGGAAGAAGGTGAACAAGAGGAAGAAGAAGAACTAGTTGAAGGAGTGGGGATGATGGAGAAGAAGTGGAAGACGGAGAACAAGAGGTAGAAATGCAAGTGGAAGCAGAAGAAGGAGAAAAGAGGGATATGACGAAGGAAAGGAAGAAGAAGAAGGAGATGAAGAGGAAGAAAAGAAAGGAAAGGAGAGGATGGAGAAGAATTGGAAGAAAGAGAACAAGAGGAGGCAAGAGAAGTGGAAAAAAGATAAGAAGAGGAAGAAGAAGGAGAGTAACTAGAAGAAGTGGAAGAAGGAGAAGAAAAGGAAGAAGAAGAAGATGTGGAAAGTGAAGAAATTGAAGAAAGCTAACAAGAGGAGGAAGAAAACGTAGTAGAAGGAGGTGAGATGAAGAAGAAGAATTGGAACAAGGAGAAAAGGAGGAAAATGAAGAAGGAGGGGAAGGGAAGGGAAGAACAAGCAGAAGAAGTGGAATCTGGAGGAGAAGAGGAAGAAGAGGAAGAAGTGTAAGCATAAGATTTGGGGGAAGGAGAAGACGAGGAAGAGCAACAATGGAAAGCAACAGAAGTGGGGGATGGAGAAAAAGAGGAAGGAGAAGATGGAAAGGAAAGACGAAGAAGTTGTGGAAGGAGAAGAAATGGAAGAAGAGGAAGAAGAAGAAGTGTAACCAGAAGAAGCGGAAGAAGGAGACGAAAATGAAGAAGAACAACAAGTAGAAGTGGAAGAAGTGGTAGAAGGAGAGAATAAGAGGAATAGGAGGAAGTAGTGGAATGAAAGGAGATGAAGAAGAAGAACTTCTAGAAGGAGAACAGGAGGAGGAAGAAGAGGTGGCAGAAGGAGAAGAAGAGGAAGAACAAGAAGGAGAAGAACGAGAAGAAAAGGAAGAAGTGCAAGTGGAAGAAGGAGAACAATAGGAAGAAGAAAAAGTGGAAGAATGAGAGAAAGAGGAGGAAGAAGAAGCAATGGAAGGAAAGGGGAATGAAGAAGAAGTGGAACAAGGAAGAGAAGAAGAAGGGGAAGAAGAAGAAGTAGTGTAGGCAGAAGAAGGGGAAGAAGGAGAAGAGAGGGAAGAAGAAGAACAAGTGGATGTAGTAGAAGTTGAAGAAGGTGAACAAAAGGAAGAAGAAGAAGTAGTTGAAGGAGTGGGGATGATGGAGAAGAAGTGGAAGAAGGAGAACAAGAGGTAGAAATGCAAGTGGAATCAGAAGAAGGAGAAAAAGAGGGATAGGACAAAGGAAAGGTAGAAGAAGAAGGAGATGAAGAGGAAGAAAAGAAGGGCAAGGAAAATATGAAGAAGAAGTGGAAGAAGGAGAACAAGAGGGGGCAGGAGAAGTGGAAGAAAGATAAGAAGAGGAAGAAGAAGGAGAGTAACTAGAAGAAGTGGAAGAAGGAGAAGAAAAGGAAGAAGAAGAAGATGTGGAAAGTGAAAAAGTTGAAGAAGGTGAACAAGAGCAGGAAGAAGTAGTGGAAGGAGGTGAGATGAAGACAAAGAATTGGAACAAGGAGAAAAGGAGGAAAAGGAGAAGAAGGGGAAGGGAAGGGAAGAAGAAGCAAAAGAAGTGGAATCTGGAGGAGAAGAGGAAGAAGAAGAAGAAGAGTAAGCATAAGGTTTGGGGGAAGGAGAAGACGAGGAAGAGCAACAATGGGAAGCAATAGAAGTAGGGGATGGAGAAAAAGAGGAAGGAGAAGACGGAAAGGAAAGAAGAAGTTGTGGAAGGAGAAGAAATGGAAGAAGAGGAAGAAGAAGAAGTGTAAGCAGAAGAAGCAGAAGAAGGAGACCAAAATGAAGAAGAACAACAAGTAGAAGTCGAAGAAGTGGTAGAAGGAGATAATAAGAGGAATAGGAGGAAGTAGTGGAATGAAAGGAGATGAAGAAGAAGAAGTGGAAGAAGGAGAACGGGAGGAGGGAGAAGAGGTGGCAGAAGGAGAAGAAGAGAAGTGGCAGAACGAGAAGAAAAGGAAGAAGTGCTAGTGGAAGAAGGAGAACAATAGGAAGAAGAAGAAGAAATGGAAGAATGAGAAAAAGAGAAGGAAGAAGAAGCAATGGAAGGAAAAGAAGAAGAAGTGGAACAAGGAGGAAGAAATGGAAGAAGAAATGGAAGAAGCGGAAGAAGGAGACGAAAATGAAGAAGAACAACAAGTAGAAGTCGAAGAGGAAATGGAAGAAGTGGAAGAAGGAGAAAAAGAGGGATATCACGAAGGAAAGGAAGAAGAACAAGGAGATCAAGAGGAAGAAAAGAAAGGAAAGGAGAGGATGAAGAAGATGTGGAACAAAGAGAACAAGAGGAGGCAGGAGAAGTGGAACAAGAATAAGAAGAGGAAGAAGAGGAAGAAGAAGGAGAGTAACTAGAAGAAGTGGAAGAAGGAGAAGAAAAGGAAGAAGAAGAAGATGTGGAAAGTGAAGAAGTTGAAGAAGGTGAACAAGAGGAGGAAGAAGAAGTAGTAGAAGGAGGTGAGATGAATAAGAAGAATTGGAACAAGGAGAAAAGGAGGAAAAGGAAGAAGGAGGGGAAGGGAAGGGAAGAAGAAGCAGAAGAAGTGGAATCTGGAAGGAGAAGAGGAAGAAGAAGAAGAAGTGTAAGCATAAGATTTGGGGGAAGGAGAAGAAGAGGAAAAGCAACAATGGGAACCCACAAAAGTGGGGGATGGAGAAAAAAAGGAAGGAGAAGACGTAAAGGAAAGAACAAGAAGTTGTGGAAGGAGAAGAAATGGAAGAAGGGGAAGAAGAAGAAGTGTAAGCAGAAGAAGTGGAAGAAGGAGACCAAAATGAAGAAGAACAACAAGTAGAAGTCGAAGAAGTGGTAGAAGGAGATAATAAGAGGAATAGGAGGAAGTAGTGGAATGAAAGGAGATGAAGAAGAAGAAGTGGAAGAAGGAGAACGGGAGGAGGGAGAAGAGGTGGCAGAAGGAGAAGAAGAAGAAGTGGCAGAACGAGAAGAAAAGGAAGAAGTCCTAGTGGAAGAAGGAGAACAATAGGAAGAAGAAGAAGAAATGGAAGAATGAGAAAAAGAGAAGGAAGAAGAAGCAATGGAAGGAAAGGAAGAAGAAGTGGAACAAGGAGGAGAAGAAGAAGGGGAGGAGGAAGAAGTAGTGTAGGCAGAAGAAAGGCAAGAAGGAAAAGAGACGGAAGAAGAAGAAGAGGTGGATGTAGTAGAAGTGGAAGAAGGTGAACAAGAGGTAGAAGAAGAAGTAGTTGAAGGAGTAAGAATGATGGAGAAGAAGTGGAAGAAGGAGAACAAGAGGTAGAAATGCAAGTGGAAGGAGAAGAAATAGAAAAAGAGGAATATGACGAAGGAAAGGAAGATGAAGAAGGAGATGAAGGGGAAGAAAAGAAAGGAAAGGAGAGGATGAAAAAGAAGCGGAAGAAAGATAAGAAGAGGAAGAAGAAGGAGAGTAACTAGAAGAAGTGGAAGAAGGAGAAGAAAAGGAAGAAGAAGAAGATGTGGAAAGTGAAGAAGGTGAACAAAAGGAGGAGGAAGAAGTAGTGGAAGGAGGTGAGATGAAGAAGAAGAATTGGAACAAAGAGAAAAGGAGGAAAAGGAAGAAGTAGGGGAAGGGAAGGGAAGGGAAGAAGAAGCAGAAGAAGTGGAAGCTGGGGGAGAAGAGGAAGAAGAAGAAGAAGTTGAATCATAAGATTTGGGGGAAGGAGAAGAAGAGGAAGAGCAAGAATGGGAAGCAACAGAAGTGGGGGATGGAGAAAAAGAGGAAGGAGAAGACGGAAAGGAAAGAATAAGTTGTGGAAGGAGAAGAAATGGAAGAAGAGGAAGAAGAAGAAGTGTAAGCAAAAGAAGTGGAAGAAGGAGACGAAAATGAAGAAGAACAACAAGTAGAATTAGAAGAAGTGGTAGAAGGAGAGAATAAGAGGAATAGGAGGAAGTAGTGGAATGAAAGGACATGAAAAGAAGAAGTGGAAGAAGGAGAACGGGAGGAGGGAGAAGAGGTGGCAGAAGGAGAAGAAGAGGAAGAAGAAGAAGTGGAAGAACGAGAAGAAAAGGAAGAAGTTCAAGTGTAAGAAGGAGAACAATAGGAAGAAGAAGAACAAGTGGAAGAATGAGAAAAAGAGGAGGAAGAATAACCAATGGAAGGAATCTAGAGGAGAAGAGGAAGAAGAAGAAGAAGTGTAAGCATAAGATTTGGGGGAAGGAGAAGAAGAGGAAGAGTAACAATGGGAAGCAACAGAAGTGGGGGATGGAGAAAAAGAGGAAGGAGAAGACGGAAAGGAAAGAAGAAGTTGTGGAAGGAGAAGAAATGGAAGAAGAGGAAGAAGAAGAAGTGTAAGCAGAATAAGCGGAAGCAGGAGACGAAAATGAAGAAGAACAACAAGTAGAAGTAGAAGAAGTGGTAGTAGGAGAGAATAAGAGGAATAGGAGTAAGTAGTGGAATGATAGGAGATGGAGAAGAAGAAGTGGAAGAAGGAGAACGGGAGGAGGCAGAAGAGGTGATAGAAGGAGAAGAAGAGGAAGAAGAAGAAGTGGAAGAATGAGAAGACAAGGAAGAAGTGCAAGTGGAAGAAGGAGAACAATAGGAAGAAGAAAAAGTGGAAGAATGAGAAAAAGAGGAGGAAGAAGAAGCAATGGAAGGAAAAGGGAATGAAGAAGAAGTGGAACAAGGAAGAGAAGAAGAAGGGGATAAAGAAGAAGTAGTGTAGGCAGAAGAAGGGCAAGAAGGAGAAGAGAGGGAAGAAGAAGAACAAGTGGATGTAGTAGAAGTGGAAGAAGGTGAACAAGAGGAAGAAGAAGAAGTAGTTGAAGGAGTGGGGATGATGGAGAAGAAGTGGAAGAAGGAGAACAAGAGGTAGAAAAATGCAAGTGGAAGCAAAAGAAGGAGAAAAAGAGGGATATGACGAAGGAAAGGAAGAAGAAGAAGGAGATGAAGAGGAAGAAAAGAAAGGAAAGGAGCGGATGAAGAAGAAGTGGAAGCAAGATAAGAAGAGGAAGAAGAAGGAGAGTAACTAGAAGAAGTTGAAGAAGAAGGAGAGTAACTAGAAGAAGTTGAAGAAGGAGAAGAAACGGAAGAAGAAGTGGAAAGTGAAGAAGTTGAAGAAGGTGAACAAGAGCAGGAAGAAGAAGTTCTGGAAGGAGGTGAGATGAAGAAGAAGAATTGGAACAAGGAGAAAAGGAGGAAAAGGAAGAAGGAGGGGAAGGGAAGGGAAGGGAAGGGAAGAAGAAGCAGAAGAAGTGGAATCTGGAGGAGAAGAGGAAGAAAAAGAAAAAGTGTAAGCATAAGATTTGGGGGAAGGAGAAGAAGAGGAAGAGCAACAATGTGAAGCAACAGAAGTAGGGGATGGAGAAAAAGAGGAAGGAGAAGACGGAAAGGAAAGAAGAAGAAGTTGTGGAAGGAGAAGAAATGTTAGAAGAGGAAGAAGAAGAAGTGTAAGCAGAAGAAGCGGAAGAAGGAGACGAAAATGAAGAACAACAACAAGTAGAAGTAGAAGAAGTGGTAGAATGAGAGAATAAGAGGAATAGGAGGAAGTAGTGGATTGAAAGGAGATGAAGAAGAAGAAGTGGAAGAAGGAGAAGAAAAGGAAGAAGAAGAAGATGTGGAAAGTGAAGAAGTTGAAGAAGGTGAACAAGAGGAGGAAGAAGAAGTAGTGGAAGGAGGTGAGATGAAGAAGAAGAATTGGAACAAGGAGGAAAGGAGGAAAAGGAAGAAGGAGTGGAAGGGAAGGGAAGGGAAGAAGAAGCAGAAGAGGTGGAATGTAGAAGAGAAGAGGAAGAAGAAGAATTGTGTAAGCATAAGATTTGGGGGAAAGAGAAGAAGAGAACGAGCAACAATGTGAAGCAACAGAAGTGGGGGATGGAGAAAAAGAGGAAGGAGAAGATGGAAAGGAAAGAAGAGGAGGAAGAAGAAGAAGTGTAAGCAGAAGAAGTGGTAGAAGGAGAGAATAAGAGGAATAGGAGGAAGTATTGGATTGAAAGGAGATGAAGAAGAAGAAGTGGAAGAAGGAGAAGAAAAGGAAGAAGAAGAAGATGTGGAAAGTGAAGAAGTTGAAGAAGGTGAACAAGAGCAGGAAGAAGATGTAGTGGAAGGAGGTGAGATGAAGAAGAAGAATTGGAACAAGGAGAAAAAGGAAGAAGAAGGGGAAGAAGAAGCAGAAGAAGTAGAATCTGGAGGAGAAGAGGAAGAAGAAGAAAAAGTGTAAGCATAAGATTTGGGGGAAGGAGAAGAAGAGGACGAGCAACAATGGGAAGCAACCGAAGTGGGGGATGGAGAAAAAGAGGAAGGAGAAGACGGACAGGAAAGAAGAAGAAGTTGTGGAAGGAGATGAAATGGAAGAAGAGGAAGAAGTAGAAGTGTAAGCAGAAAGAAGCGGAAGAAGGAGACGAAAATTAAGAAGAACAACAAGTAGAAGTAGAAGAAGTGGTAGAAGGGGAGAATAAGAGGAATATGAGGAAATAGTGGAATCAAAGAAGATGAAGAAGACGAAGTGGAACAAGGAGAACGGGAGGAGGGAGAAGAGGTAGCAAAAGGAGAAGAAGAGGAAGAAGTGCAAGTGTAAGAAGGAGAACAATAGGAAGAAGAAGAAGAAGTGGAAGAATGAGAGAAAGAGGAGGAAGAAGAAGCAATGTTAGGAAAGGGGATGAAGAAGAAGTGGAATGAGGAGGAGAAGAAGAAGGGGAGGAAGAAGAAGTAGTGTAGGTAGAAGAAGGGCAAGAAGGATAAGAGAGGGAAGAAGAAGAAGAAGTGGATGCAGTAGAAGTGGAAGAAGGTGAACAAGAGGAAGAAGAAGAAGTAGTTGAAGGAGTGGGGATGATGGAGAAGAAGTGCAAGAAGGAGAACAAGAGGTAGAAATGCAAGTGGAAGCAAAAGAAGGAGAAAAAGAGGGATATGACGAAGGTAAGGAAGAAGAAGAAGGAGATAAAGAGGAAGAAAAGAAAGGAAAGGAGCGGATGAAGAAGAAGTGGAAGCAAGATAAGAAGAGGAAGAAGAAGGAGAGTAACTAGAAGAAGTTGAAGAAGGAGAAGAAACGGAAGAAGAAGAAGATGTGGAAAGTGAAGAAGTTGAAGAAGGTTGGAGGAAGAAGAAGTAGTGGAAGGAGGTGAGATGAAGAAGAAGAATTGGAACAAGGAGAAAAGGAGGAAATGGAAGAAGGAGGGAAAGGCAAGGGAAGAAGAAGCAGAAGAAGTGGAATCTGGAGGAGAAGAGGAAGAAGAAGAAGAAGTGTAAGCGTAAGATTTGGGGGAAGGAGAAGAAGAGGAAGAGCAACAATGGAAAGCAACAGAAGTGGGGGATGGAGAAAAAGAGGAAGGAGAACACGGAATGGAAAGAAGAAGGAGTTGTGGAAGGAGAAGAAATAGAAGAAGAGGAAGCAGAACAAGCGGAAGAAGGAGACAAAAATGAAGAAGAACAACAAGTAGAAGTAGAAGAAGTGGTAGAAGGAGAGAATAAGAGGAATAGGAGGAAGTAGTGGAATGAAAGGAGATGAAGAAGAAGAAGTGGAAGAGGGAGAACAGGAGGAGCGAGAAGAGGTGGCAAAAGGAGAAGAAGAGGAAGAAGAAGAAGTGGAAGAACGAGAAGAAAAGGAAGAAGTGCAAGTGGAAGAAGGAGAAAAATAGGAAGAAGAAGAAGAAGTGGAAGAATGAGAAAAAGAGGAGGAAGAAGAAGAAATGGAATGAAAGGGGATGACTAAGAAGTGGAGCAAGGACGAGAAGAAGAAGGGGAGGAAGAAGAAGTAGTGTAGGCAGAAAACGGGAAGGAAGGAGAAGAGAGGGAAGAAGAAGAAGAAGTGGATGTAGTAGAAGTTGAAGAAGGTGAACAAGAGGAAGAAGAAAAAGTAGTTGAAGTAGTGGGGATGATGGAGAAGAAGTGGAAGAAAGAGAACAAGAGGTAGAAATGCAAGTGGAAGCAGAAGAAGGAGAAAAAGAGGGATATGACGAGGGAAAGGAAGAAGAAGAAGGAGATGAAGAGGAAGAAAAGAAAGGAAAGGAGAGGATGAAGAAGAAGTGGAAGAAAGAGAACAAGAGGAGGCAGGAGAAGTGGAAGAAAGATAAGAAGATGAAGAAGAAGGAGAGTAACTAGAAGAAGTGGAAGAAGGAGAAGAAAAGGAAGAAGAAGAAGATGTGGAAAGTGAAGAAGTTTAAGAAGGTGAACAAGAGGAGGAAGAAGAAGTGGTGAAAGGAGGTGAGATGATGAACAAGAATTGGAACAAGGAGAAAACGAGGAAAAGGAAGAAGGAGGGGAAGGGAAGAAGAACCAGAACAAGTGGAATCTAGAGGAGAAGAGGAAGAAGAAGAAGAAGTGTAACCATAAGATTTTGGGGAAGGAGAAGAACAAGAAGAGCAACAATGGGAAGCAACAAAAGTGGGGGATGGAGAAAAAGAGGAAGGAGAAGACGGAAAGGAAAGAAGAAGAAGTTGTGGAAGGAGAAGAAATGGAAGAAGAGGAAGAAGAAGAAGTGTAAGCAGAAGAAGCGGAAGAAGGAGACGAAAATAAAGCAGAACAACAAGTAGAAGTAGAAGAAGTGGTAGAAGGAGGGAATAAGAGGAATAGGAGGAAGTAGTGGAATGAAAGGAGATGAAGAAGAAGAAGTGGAAGAAGGAGAACGGGAGGAGGAAGAAGAGGTGGCAGAAGGAGAAGAAAAGGAAGAAGCACAAGTGGAATAAGGAGAACAATAGGAAGAAGAAGAAGAAGTGGAAGAATGAGAAAAAGAGGAGGAAGAGGAAGCAATGGAAGGAAAGGGGAATGAAGAAAAAGTGGAACAAGGAGGAGAAGAAGAAGGGGAGGAAGAAGAAGTAGTGTAGGCAGAAGAAGGGCAAGAAGGAGAAGAGAGGGAAGAAGAAGAACAAGTGGATGTAGTAGAATTGGAAGAAGGTGAACAAGAGTAAGAAGAAGAAGTAGTTGAAGGAGTGGGGATGATGGAGAAGAAGTGGAAGAAGGAGAACAAGAGGTAGAAATGCAAGTGGAACCAGAAGAAGGAGAAAAAGAGGGATATGACGAAGGAAAGGAAGAAGAAGAAGGAGATGAAGAGGAAGAAAAGAAAGGAAAGGAAAGGATGAAGAAGAAGTGGAACAAAGAGAATAAGAGGAGGCAGGAGAAGTGGAAGAAAGATAAGAAGAGGAAGAAGAAGGAGAGTAACTAGAAGAAGTGGAAGAAGGAGAAGAAAAGGAAGAAGAAGAGGATGTTGAAAGTGAAGAAGTTTAAGAAGGTGAACAAGATGAGGAAGAAGAAGTGGTGGAAGGAGGTGAGATGATGAAGAAGAATTGGAACAAGAAGAAAAGGAGAAAAAGGAAGAAGGAGGAGAAGGGAAGGGAAGAAGAAGCAGGAGAAGTGCAATCTGGAGGAGAAAAGAAAGAAGAAGAAGAAGTGTAAGCATAAGATTTGGGGGAAGGAGAAGAAGAGGAAGAGCAACAATGGGAAGCAACAGAAGTGGGGGATGGAGAAAAAGAGGAAGGAGAAGACGAAAAGGAAAGAAGAAGAAGTTGTGGGAGGAAAAGATGTGGAAGAAGAGAAAGTGTAAGCAGAAGAAGCAGACGAAAATGAAGAAGAACAACAAGTAGAAGTAGAAGAAGTGTGGGAAGGAGAGAATAAGTGGAATAGGAGGAAGTAGTGGAATGAAAGGAGATGAAGAAGAAGAAGTGGAAGAAGGAGAACGGGAGGAGGAAGAAGAGGTGGCAGAAGGAGAAGAAGACGTAGAAGAAGAAGTGGAAGAACGAGAAGAAAAGGAAGAAGCGCAAGTGGAATAAGGAGAACAATAGGAAGAAGAAGAAGAAGTGGAAGAATGAGAAAAAGAGGAGGAAGAGGAAGCAATGGAAGGAAAGGGGAATGAAGAAAAAATGGAACAAGGAGGAGAAGAAGAAGGGGCGGAAGAAGAAGTTGTGTAGGCAGAAGAAGGGCAAGAAGGAGAAGAGAGGGAAGAAGAAGAACAAGTGGATGTAGTAGAAGTGGAAGAAGGTGAACAAGAGTAAGAAGAAGAAGTAGTTGAAGGAGTGGGGATGATGGAGAAGAAGTGGAAGAAGGAGAACAAAAGGTAGAAATGCAAGTGGAACCAGAAGAAGGAGAAAAAGAGGGATATGACGAAGGAAAGGAAGAAGAAGAAGGAGATGAAGAGGAAGAAAAGAAAAGAAAGGAAAGGATGAAGAAGAAGTGGAAGAAAGAGAATAAGAGGAGGCAGGAGAAGTGGAAGAAAGATAAGAAGAGGAAGAAGAAGGAGAGTAACTAGAAGAAGTGGAAGAAGGAGAAGAAAAGGAAGAAGAAGAGGATGTGGAAAGTGAAGAAGTTTAAGAAGGTGAACAAGAGGAGGAAGAAGAAGTGGTGGAAGGAGGTGATATGAAGAAGAAGTATTGGAACAAGGAGAAAAGGAGGAAAAGGAAGAAGGAGGGGAAGGCAATGGAAGAAGAAGCAGAAGAAATGGAATCTGGAGGAGAAAAGAAAGAAGAAGAAGAAGTGTAAGCATAAGATTTGGGGGAAGGAGAAGAAGAGGAAGAGCAACAATGGGAAGCAACAGAAGTGGGGGATGGAGAAAAAGAGGAAGGAGAAGACGAAAAGGAAAGAAGAAGAAGTTGTGGGAGGAGAAGATGTGGAAGAAGAGGAAGTGTAAGCAGAAGAAGCAGAAGAAGCAGACGAAAATGAAGAAGAACAACAAGTAGAAGTAGAAGAAGTGTGGGAAGGAGAGAATAAGTGGAATAGGAGGAAGTAGTGGAATGAAAGGAGATGAAGAAGAAGAAGTGGAAGAAGGAGAACGGGAGGAGGAAGAAGAGGTGGCAGAAGGAGAACAAGACGTAGAAGAAGAAGTGGAAGAACGAGAAGAAAAGGAAGAAGCGCAAGTGGAATAAGGAGAACAATAGGAAGAAGAAGAAGAAGTGGAAGAATGAGAAAAAGAGGAGGAAGGAAGCAATGGAAGGAAAGGGGAATGAAGAAAAAATCGAACAAGGAGGAGAAGAAGATGGGGCGGAAGAAGAAGTTGTGTAGGCAGAAGAAGGGCAAGAAGGAGAAGAGAGGGAAGAAGAAGAACAAGTGGATGTAGTAGAAGTGGAAGAAGGTGAACAAGAGTAAGAAGAAGAAGTAGTTGAAGGAGTGGGGATGATGGAGAAGAAGTGGAAGAAGGGGAACAAGAGGTAGAAATGCAAGTGGAAGCAAAAGAAGGAGAAAAAGAGGGATATGACGAAGGAAAGGAAGAAGAAGAAGGAGATGAAGAGGAAGAAAAGAAAAGAAAGGAAAGGATGAAGAAGAAGTGGAAGAAAGAGAATAAGAGGAGGCAGGAGAAGTGGAAGAAAGATAAGAAGAGGAAGAAGAAGGAGAGTAACTAGAAGAAGTGGAAGAAGGAGAAGAAAAGGAAGAAGAAGAGGATGTGGAAAGTGAAGAAGTTTAAGAAGGTGAACAAGAGGAGGAAGAAGAAGTGGTGGAAGGAGGTGAGATGAAGAAGAAGTATTGGAACAAGGAGAAAAGGAGGAAAAGGAAGAAGGAGGGGAAGGCAATGGAAGAAGAAGCAGAAGAAATGGAATCTGGAGGAGAAAAGAAAGAAGAAGAAGAAGTGTAAGCATAAGATTTGGGGGAAGGAGAAGAAGAGGAAGAGCAACGACGGGAAGCAACAGAAATGGGGGATGGAGAAAAAGAGGAAGGAGAAGACGAAAAGGAAAGAAGAAGAAGTTGTGGAAGGAGAAGAAATGGAAGAAGAGGAAGAAGAAGAAGTGTAAGCAGAAGAAGCGGAAGAAGCAGACGAAAATGAAGGAGAACAACAAGTAGAAGTAGAACAAGTGGTAGAAGGAGAGAATAAGAGGAATAGGAGGAAGTAGTGGAATGAAAGGAGATGAAGAAGAAGAAGTTGAAGAAGGAGAACGGGAGGAGGGAGAAGAGGTGGCAGAAGGAGAAGAAGAGGAAAAAGAAGAGGTGGAAAAATGAGCAGAAAAGGAAGAAGTGCAAATGGAAGAAGGAGAAGAAGTTGTGGGAGGAGAAGAAATGGAAGAAGAGGAAAAAGAAGAAGTGTAAGCAGAAGAAGCGGAAGAAGGAGACGAAAATGAATAACAACAACAAGTAGAAGTAGAAGACGTGGTAGAAGGAGAGAATAAGAGGAATAGGAGATGAAGAAGAAGAAGTGGAAGAAGGAGAACGGGAGGAGGAAGAAGAGGTGGCAGAAGGAGAAGAAGAGGAAGAAGAAGAAGTGGAAGAACGAGAAGAAAAGGAAGAAGTGCAACAATAGGAAGAAGAAGAAGAAGTGGAAGAATGAGAAAAAGAGGAGGAAGAAGAAGCAATGGAAGGAAAGGGGAATGAAGAAGTTGAACAAGGAGGAGAAGAAGAAGGGGAGGAAGAAGAAGTAGTGTAGGCAGAAGAAGGGCAAGAAGGGGAAGAGAGGGAAGAAGAAGAAGACGTGGATGTAGTAGAGGTGGAAGAAGGTGAATAACAGGAAGAAGAAGAAGTAGTTGAAGGAGTGGGGATGATGGAGAAGAAGTGGATGAAGGAGAACAAGAGGTAGAAATGCAAGTGGAAGCAGAAGAAGGACAAAAAGAGGGATATGACGAAGGAAAGGAAGAAGAAGAAGGAGATCAAGAGGAAGAGGAAGAAAAGAAAGGAAAAGAGAGGATGAAGAAGAGGTGGAAGAAAGATAGCAAGAAGAGGCAGGAGAAGCAGAAGAAAGATAAGAAGAGGAAGAAGAAGGAGAGTAACTAGAAGAAGTGGAAGAAGGAGAAGAAAAGGAAGAGGAAGAAGATGTGGAAAGTGAAGAAGTTGAAGAAGGTGAACAAGAGGAGGAAGAAGAAGTAGTGGAATGAGGTGGGATGAAGAAGAAGAATTGGAACAAGGAGAAAAGGAGGAAAAGGAATAAGGAGGGGAAGGGAAGGGAAGAAGAATCAGAAGAAGTAGAATCTAGAGGAGAAGAGGAAGAAGAAAAAGAAGTGTAACCATAAGATTTGGGGGGAAGGAGAAGAAGAGGAAGAGCAACAAAGGGAAGCAACAGAAGTGGGGGATGGAGAAAAAGAGGAAAGAGAAGATAGAAAGGAAAGAAGAAGAAGTTGTGGAAGGAGAAGAAATGGAAGAAGAGGAAGAAGAAGAAGTGTAAGCAGAAGAAGCGGAAGAAGGAGACGAAAATGAAGAAGAACAACAAGTAGAAGTAGAAGAAGTGGTAGAGGGAGAGAATAAGAGGAATAAGAGGAAGTAGTGGAATGAAAGGACATGAAGAAGAAGAAGGGGATGCAGGAGAACGGGAGGAGGGGGGAGGGAGGAGGGAGGAGGGAGGAGGGAGAAGAGGTGGCAGAAGGAGAAGAAAAGGAAGAAAAAGAAGTGGAAGAAAGAAAAGAAAAGGAAGAAGTGCAAGTGGAAGAAGGAGAACAATAGGAAGAAGAAGAAGTAGTGGAAGAATGAGAAAAAGAGGAGGTAGAAGAAGCAATGGAAGGAAAGGGGATGAAGAAGAAGTGGAACAAGGAGGAGAAGAAGAAGGGGAGGAAGAAGAAGTAGTGTAGGCAGAAGAAGGGCATGAAGGAGAAGAGAGGGAAGAAGAAGAACAAGTGGATGTATTAGAGGTGGAAGAAAGTGAACAAGAGGAAGAAGTGGAAGAAGGAGACCTAGAGGTAGAAATGCAAGTGGAAGCAGAAGAAGGAGAAAAAGAGTGATATGACGAGGGAAAGGAGAAGTGGAAGAAGGAGAACAAGAGGAGGCAGGAGAAGTGGAAGAAAGATAAGAAGAAGAAGAAGAAGGAGAGTAACTAGAAGAAGTGGAAGAAGGAAAAGAAAAGGAAGAAGAAGAAGATGTGGAAAGTGAAGAAGGTGAACAAGAGGAGGAAGAAGAAGTAGTGGAAGGAGGTGAGATGAAGAAGAAGAATTGGAACAAGGAGAAAAGGAAGAAGTGGAACTGGAAGAAGGAGAAGAATAGGAAGAAGAAGAAGAAGTGGAAGAATGAGAAAAAGAGGAGGAAGAAGAAGCAATGGAAGGAAAGGGGATGAAGAAGAAGTGGAACAAGGAGGAGAAGAAGAAGGGGAGGAAGAAGAAGTAGTGTAGGCAGAAGAAGGCCAAGAAGGAGAAGAGAGGGAAGAAGAAGAACAAATGGATGTAGGAGAGGTGGAAGAAGGTGAACAAGAGGAAGAAGAAGTAGTAGTTGAAGGAGTGGGGATGATGGAGAAGAAGTGGAAGAAGGAGAACAAGAGGTACAAATGCAAGTGGAAGTAGAAGAAGGAGAGAAAGAGGCATATGACGAAGGAAAGGAAGAAGAAGAAGGAGATGAAGAGGAAGAAAAGAAAGGAAATGAGAGGATGAAGAAGAAATGGAAGTAAGAGAACAAGAGGAGGCAGGAGAAGTGGAAGAAAGATAAGAAGAGGAAGAAGAAGTAGAGTAACTAGAAGATGTGGAAGAAGGAGAAGAGAATGAAGAAGAAGATGTGGAAAGTGAAGAAGGTGAACAAAAGGAGGAAGAAGAAGTAGTGGAAGGAGGTGAGATGAAGAAGAAGAATTGGAACAAGGAGAAAAGGAGGAAAGGGAAGAAGGAGGGGAAAGGAAGGGAAAGGAAGAAGAAGCAGAAGAAGTGGAAGCTCGAGGAGGAGAGGAAGAAGAAGAAGAAGTGTAAGCATAAGATTTGGCGGAAGGAGAAGAAGAGGAAGAGCAACAGTGGGAAGCAACAGTAGTGGGGGATGGAGAAAAAGAGGAAGTAGAAGACGGAAAGGAAAGAAGAAGAAATTGTGGAAGGAGAAGAAATGGAAGAAGAGGAAGAAGAACAAGTGTAAGCAGAAGAAGCGGAAGAAGTGGACGAAAATTAAGAAGAACAACAAGTAGAAGTAGAAGAAGTGGTAGAAGGAGAGAATAAGAGGAATAGGAGGAAGTAGTGGAATAAAAGGAGATGAAGAAGAAGAAGTAGAAGAAGGAGAACGGGAGGAGGGAGAAGAGGTGGCATGAGGAGAAGAAGAGGAAGAACGAGAAGAAAAGGAAGAAATGCAAGTGGAAGAAGGAGAACAATAGGAAGAGGAAGAAGAAGTGGAAGAATGAGAAAAAGAGGAGGAAGCAGAAGCAATGGAAGGAAAGGGGATGAAGAAGAAGTGGAACAAGAAGGAGAAGAAGAAGGGGAATAAGAAGAAGTAGTGTAGGCAGAAGAAGGGCAAGAAGGAGAAGAGAGAGAAGAGAGAGAAGAAGAAAAAGAAGTGGATGTAGTAGAAGTCGAAGAAGGTGAACAAGAGGAAGAAGAAGAAGTAGTTGAAGGAGTGGGGATGATGGAGAAGAAGTGGAAGAAGGGGAACAAGAGGTAGAAATGCAAGTGGAAGCAGAAGAAGGAGAAAAAAAGGGATATGACAAAGGAAAGGAAGAAGAAGAAAGAGATGAAGAGGAAGAAAAGAAAGGAAAGGAGAGGATGAAGAAGAAGTGGAAGAAAGAGAACAAGAGGAGGCAGGAGAAGTGGAAGAAAGATAAGAAGAGGAAAAAGAAGGAGAGTAACTAGAAGAAGTGGAAGAAAGAGAAGAAAAGGAAGAAGAAGGAGATGTGCAAAGTGAAGAAGGTTAACAAGAGGAGGAAGAAGAAGTAGTGGAAGGAGGTGAGATGAAGAAGAAGAATTGGAACAAGGAGAAACGGAGGAAAAGGAAGAAGGAGGGGAAGGCAAGGGAAGAAGAAGTGGAATCTGGAGGAGAAAACGAAGAAGAAGAAGAAGTGTAAGCATACGATTTGGGGGAAGGAGAAGAAGAGGAAGAGCAACAATGGGAAGCAACAGAAGTGGGGGATGGAGAAAAAGAGGAAGGAGAAGAGGGAAAGGAAAGAAGAAGTGATGAGGACACAGCTACAAACAAAGACAGTAAAGTGCTTGAAGGACTTGGGACACCTATGACAAGGGCAAGAGCTAGGAAAGCAAGAGAAGCTTTACAACAATTCTGGAAGCTGCACCTAATGAAAAGGACATAGAGGAAAAATTAATTCAATGCATGGTCATGATTGAAGATTCATGAAATAGAGGATGTTGCTGCAAAGTTATTTTAATCAAAGTGGGTTTAATTAAATAAAGTTGTAAAAAGTGTTGGTACTGTTGTGTTATTTGCCATGCTTTAAAAACATTTTATTTTAATTTTTCTTTTATTTTAGAGTGTTGAATTTTAGTGGTTGTCTAGTTTTCCTTCAGTGTGGCTGTTGCCTTTTCATATGCACTAGTATGGAGGTTATTTAATAAATAAACCTCAATCAATGTTAGTAAATGGTGCATTTATTTCATGGCTTTATGGAATTCCTATATGTATTGCATTTCAATGGAAATAGACAGACGGGGCTTTGGATAAAACTTTTCTTGAGAGAGTGTATTTCCTAGGTTCTTGACTGAACCAAGCTTGAGAGTTATCAAGGGCCTTCCACCCCTTGTGGCGTCTTTGAGACTTATCTTCCTTTCCGGAAGTGGCGTCTCCCCCAAAACCACTATCATCCCCAATTTTTACCTTTTTGTTTTTCCATTCTAACAAATAGTCCTAATCGGTCCGTTCTGAATTCGTGGAAAGGGGAATTCACATCATTTTGGTATCAGAGCCTGGTTGTTAGGACTAGGTTTTGGACACTGCTTCAAGGTTCTAGGGCGCAGTTCTTGGCTGTCTGAGACGCAATTTCCTTTCACTCATAACTCACGTTTTACAGAGTCAATTTCGGTGATTTATGAGTGGAAATTGCTCCTCAGAACGTGAACTTTCACCTGGATGTCGAATCGTTCACTTCGGAGTTATGCAGCGTGAGATACAGTAGTGTGACATTGGCTGGCTTGGAGAAATTGGTAACATCCTTCCTTTTGTTCTTAGTGCCAATAATATCATCTGATATTGATAATCACCCTGCCTAAGTCATTGTAAAAGTTAAGCCTATAAAAAAAACACAAAAGAAAGAAAAGAAAAAAAAAAGAGAAGAAAAAAAAAACAAAAGAAAAGGTTGTGGCTGAATGATTCATCTATTTAGGACAAAAACTTAACCAATTGTAAGGTGATATATTGGCTGTTTTTGTGAAGGATTGTTTCTGCAACTGTTTAGGGCATTAAATTGCATTTGAGTTTTTTTTTTCTTTGGCCTTTTGTGTTCGCTATTTTGTGAGGTAGTGGTGTTTGAAGTCTGATACATTAGGGTAAATTGGAGCCTTTTATTGGTAAATTTTGTTGTTCAACTGTTTTCCAAACTACACCTGATACGTACCAAATTTTTGCTACATTGTGTGGACTGTTCTTGAAAAAAAAATAAAAAAAAAAGAAGAAAAAGAGTCTTATTTGATTTTGTTAAGAACCCAAGGAGAGTACAAGAGAGGTAAAAGGCTGTGTGCACATTAGAGAAAAAGCCAGAAAAGAGAGCACTAAACACCAGTGTACATTCTTGAGTGTAAACACGTGAGAAGAGTGGCGATGGCCTATTACTTCAATTTTATTTTTTTTTATTAAATGGCAGGTACAGGAGGTGAAGAAACCCCTCCTAATGGAGGAGGTAATAGACTCATGATTGAAGCAATTACAAACCAAGTACAAAGAATGTTGAGAGAACATACAGAGGAGTTATATGGAAGGATTGAGGTACTTGAGAATCGTGGAAATAATGAGGAGAATAGGAGAAGAAGAGATAATGATGGTGAACCTAGGCGAAACCGGATTGAAGGAGTGAAGCTGAATATTCCTCCATTCAAAGGAAGGAGTGATCCAGAAGCCTATTTGGAGTGGGAACTGAAAATTGAACATGTATTCTCTTGTAACAACTATACAGAGGAGCAAAAAGTTAAAATGGCAGCTGCTGAATTTTCTGATTATGCGCTTATTTGGTGGAACAAGTATCAAAGGGAGAGGGTGAGAAATGAAGAACCAATAGTAGATACATGGGATGAATTGAGGACCATCATGAGGAAGAGATATGTGCCAACTAGATACAATAGAGATTTGAAGCTTAAACTTCAGAAATTATCTCAAGGCAATAGGAGTGTTGAAGAGTATTTTAAAGACTTGGAAATGACTATGATGCGGGCTAAAGTCAATGAAGATAGTGAGGACACTATGGCTCGATTTTTGAGTGGATTAAATAACGAAATCAGAGATGTTGTTGAATTGCAGGAATATATTGAGTTAGAAGATTTGTTGCACAAAGCTGTACAAGTAGAACAACAACTCAAAAGAAAGGGAACTATGAGAAGGGGTTCTTCCAATTTTAACAACACAAATTGGAGGGACAAGTCCAAGAAGGAGGGATCTTCCTTACCTAGGGAACAAGGTTCAAAGTCTTCAAGTGGCAAACACGTTCCTAACCCTTGCATTTCTTCTACTTCCAAGATTAATACAATTAAATGTTTTAAATGTTTGGGTAAAGGTCATATTGCTTTAAATTGTCCAAACAAGAAAAGAAAAATTTTTGGGGACAATGAAATTGCAACTACTGAGGTTAAGGGTAGGGTTGAGATTCAAAAAGGAAGCTTATTTCAAACTAGATGTTCAATTGAAGGAAAGATTTGCTCAATCATTATTTATGGAGGAAATTGTACCAATTTGGCTAGTTCAAGATTAGTAACCAAATTGAATTTAGAGACTACACCACACCCACAACCTTACAAAATTCAAAGTCTTGGTGAAAATGGTGGCATATCTGTGAATAAGCAAGTTGAAGTGAAGTTTTCCATTGGAAAATATGAAGATGTTGTGTTGTGTGATGTGGTGCCCATGGATGCTTGCCACTTACTTCTCGGTAAATCATGGCAAGTTGAAAGAAATGTGAATTACAATGAGAAAACAAATAAAATTTCTTTTATGCACCAAGGATGCAAATTGAGAATTGCATTACTTTCACCTAAAGAAGCAATTGAGGATTTAATCAGGTTGAAAACAAAAATAGGACAAGAGAGAAAAGAGGAAAAAGAAAAAGAAATAAAAGAAAAAGAGTTGAGAGAAAAAGAAATGAGAGAAAAGGAGTTGAGGGAAAAAGAAAAAGAAATAAAAGAGAAAGAGTTGCAAGAAAAAGGAGAGATGAGTGAAACACATAAAAAGAGTGGAAATAAAAAGAGTGAAACGCATAAGGGGAACAAAAGTGAAACACTTGAAAGAAAAAAGAGTTGTTTAGCAAAAAAGAGTAAGGTGAAGAGGGTGATGCTTGCAAAAAAACCACTTTACGTGTTGTATTGCAAAAATAATGTTTATGCTAACTCTAAAAAACTTGGTCCTGTTGGTGTTGAATTTCTTTTGCAGGAATATAAGGATGTGTTTCCAAAGGAGGTTCCTAACGTATTACCACCTTTAAGGGGAATTGAGCATCACATTGATCTCATTCCTGGAGCTTCATTACCTAATCGACCAGCGTATAGAAGCAACCCCCAAGAGACCCAAGAAATACAAAGGCAAGTTGATGAATTAATAAGCAAAAAGTGGGTGCAAGAGAGCTATGCCAAGCAAGCTAATAAGGGAAGAACGAGAATTGTATTCGAACCTGGTGATTGGGTTTGGGTAGACATGAGAAAAGAGAGATTCCCTAAACAAAGGAAGTTCAAACTACAACCAAGGGCAGACGGTCCTTTCCAAGTGTTAGAGAGGATCCATGACAATGCCTACAAAATTGATTTGCCAGGTGACTATAATACAAGTGCAACTTTTAATGTATCTGATTTGTCTCCTTTTAATGCAGAAGAAGAAGCCTTAGATTTGAGGACAAATCCTCTTCAAGAGGGAGGCAATGATGAGGACACAGCTACAAACAAAGACAGTAAGGTGCTTGAAGGACTTGGGACACCTATGACAAGGGCAAGAGCTAGGAAAGCAAGAGAAGCTTTACAACAAGTGGTAGCAACAATTCTGGAAGCTGCACCTAATGAAAAGGACATAGAGGCAAAATTAATTCAATGCATGGTCATCATTGAAGATTCATGAAATAGAGGATGTTGCTGCAAAGTTATTTTAATCAAAATGGGTTTAATTAAATAAAGTTGTAAAAAGTGTTGGTACTGTTGTGTTATTTGCCATGCTTTAAAAACAATTTATTTTAATTTTTCTTTTATTTTAGAGTGTTGAATTTTAGTGGTTGTCTAGTTTTCCTTCAGTGTGGCTGTTGCCTTTTCATATGCACTAGTAGGGAGGTTATTTAATAAATAAACCTCAATCAATGTTAGTAAATGGTGCATTTATTTCATGGCTTTATGGAATTCCTATATGTATTGCATTTCAATGGAAATAGACAGACGGGGCTTTGGATAAAACTTTTCTTGAGAGAGTGTATCTCCTAAGTTCTTGACTGAACCAAGCTTGAGACTTATCAAGGGCCTTCCACCCCTTGTGGCGTCTTTGAGACTTATCTTCCTTTCTGGAAGTGGCATCTCCCCCAAAACCACCATCATCCCCAATTTTTACCTTTTTGTTTTTCCATTCTAACAAATGGTCCTAATCGGTCTGTTCTGAATTCGTGGAAAGAGGAATTCACATCAAGAAGAAGTTGTGGAAGGAGAAGAAATGGAACAAGAGGAAGAAGAAGAAGTGTAAGCAGAAGAAGCGGAAGAAGGAGACGAAAATGAAGAAGAACAACAAGTAGAAGTAGAAGAAGTGGTAGAAATAGTGGAACCAAAGGAGATGAACAAGAAGAAGTGGAAGAAGGAGAACGGGAGGAGGGAGAAAAGGTGGCAGAAGGAGAAGAAGAGGAAGTAGAAGAAGTGGAAGAATGAGAAAAAGAGGAGGAAGAAGAAGCAATGGAAGGAAAGGGGATGAAGAAGAAATGGAACAAGGAGGAGAAGAAGAAGGGGAGGAAGAAGAAGTAATGTAGGCAGAAGAAGGGCAAAAAGGAGAAGAGAGGAAAGAAGAAGAACAAGTCGTTGTAGTAGAAGTTGAAGAAGGTGAACAAGAGGAAGAAGAAAAAGTAGTTGAAGGAGTGGGCTTATGGAGAAGAAGTGGAAGAAGGAGAACAAGAGGTAGAAATGCAAGTGGAAGCAGAAGAAGGAGAAAAAGAGAGATATGACGAAGGAAAGGAAGAAGTAGAAGGAGATGAAGAGGAAGAAAAGAAAGGAAAGGAGAGGATGAAGAAGAAGTGGAAGAAAGAGAACAAGAGGAGGCAGGAGAAGTAAGAATGATAAGAAGAGGAAGAAGAAGGAGAGTAACTAGAAGAAATGGAAGAAGGAAAAGAAAAGGAAGAAGAAGAAGATGTGGAAAGTGAAGAAGGTGAACAAGAGGAGGAAGAAGAAGTAGTGGAAGGAGGTGAGATGAAGAAGAAGAATTGGAACAAGGAGAAAAGGAAGAAGGAGGGGAAGGGAAGGGAAGAAGAAGCAGAGGAGGTAGAATCTGGAGGAGAAGAGGAAGAAGAAGAAGAAGTGTAAGCATAAGATTTGGGGGAAGGAGAAGAAGAGGAAGAGCAACAATGGGAAGCAACAGAAGTGGGGGATGGAGAAAAAGAGGAAGGAGAAGACGGAAAGGAAAGAAGAAGAAGTTGTGGAAGGAGAAGAAATGGAAGAAGAGGAAGAAGAAGAAGTGTAAGCAGAAGAAGGGGAAGAAGGAGACGAAAATGAAGAAGAACAACAAGTAGAAGTAGAAGAAGTGGTAGAAGGAGAGAATAAGAGGAATAGGAGGAAGTAGTGGAATGAAAGGAGATGAAGAAGAAGAAGAAGTGGAAGAAGGAGAACGGGAGGAGGGAGAAGAGGTGGCAGAAGGAGAAGAAGAGGAAGAAGAAGAAGTGGAAGAACAAGAACAAAAGGAAGAAGTGAAAGTGGAAGAAGGAGAAGAATAGGAAGAAGAAGAAGAAGTGGAAGAATGAGAAAAAGAAGAGGAAGAAGAAGCAATGGAAGGAAAGGGGATGAAGAAGAAGTGGAACAAGGAGGAGAAGAAGAAGGGGAGGAAGAAGAAGTAGTGTAGGCAGAAGAAGGCCAAGAAGGAGAAGAGACGGAAGAAGAAGAACAAGTGGATGTAGTAGAGGTAGAAGAAGGTGAACAAGAGGAAGAAGAAGTAGTAGTTGAAGGAGTGGGAATGATGGAGAAGGAGTGGAAGAAGGAGAACAAGAGGTACAAATTCAAGTGGAAGTAGAAGAAGGAGAGAAAGAGGCATATGACGAAGGAAAGGAAGAAGAAGAAGGAGATGAAGAGGAAGAAAAGAAAGGAAATGAGAGGATGAAGAAGAAATGGAAGAAAAAGAACAAGAGGAGGCAGGAGAAGTGGAAGAAGGAAAAGTAGAGGAAGAAGAAGGAGAGTAACTAGAAGAAGTGGAAGAAGGAGAAGAAAAGGAAGAAGAAGAAGATGTGGGAAGTGAAGAAGTTGAAGAAGGTGAACAAGAGGAGGAAGAAGAAGTAGTTGAAGGAGGTGAGATGAAGAAGAAGAATTGGAACAAGGAGAAACGGAGGAAAAGGAAGAAGGAGGGGAAGGGAAGGGAAGAAGAAGCAGAAGAAGTGGAATCTGGAGGAGAAGACGATGAAGAAGAAGAAGTGTAAGCATAAGATTTGGGGTACGAAGAAGAAGAGGAAGAGCAACAATGGGAAGCAACAGAAGTGGGGGATGCAGAAAAAGAGGAAGGAGAAGACGGAATGGAAGGAAGAAGAAGTTGTGGAAGGAGAAGAAATGGAAGAAGAGGAAGTGTAAGCAGAAGAAGCGGAAGAAGGAGACGAAAATGAGAAGAACAACAGGCAGAAGTAGAAGAAGTGGTAGAAGGAGAGAATAAGAGAAACAGGAGGAAGTAGTGGAATGAAAGGAGATGAAGAAGAAGAAGTGGAAGAAGGAGAACGGGAGGAGGGAGAAGAGGTGGCAGATGGAGAAGAAGAGGAAGAAGAAGAAGTGGAAGAACGAGAAGAAAAGAAAGAAGAAGTGCAAGTTGAAGAAGGAAAACAATAAGAAGAAGAAGAAGAAGTGGAAGAATGAGAAAAAGAGGAGGAAGAAGAAGCAATGGAAAGAAAGGGGATGAAGAAGAACTGGAACAACTAGGAGAAGAAGTAGGGGAGGAAGAAGAAGTAGTGTAGGCAAGAGAAGGGCAAGAAAGAGAAGAGAGGGAAGAAGAAGAACAAGTGGATGTAGTAGAAGTGGAAGAAGGTGAACAAGAGCAAGAAGAAAAAGTAGTTGAAGGAGTGGGGATGATGGAGAAGAAGTGGAAAAAAGAGAACAAGAGGTAGAAATGCAATTGGAAGCAGAAGAAGGGGAAAAAGAGGGATATGACGAAGAAAAGGAAGAAGGAGAAGGAGATGAAGAGGAAGAAAAGAAAGGAAAGGAGAGGATGAAGAAGAAGTGGAAGAAAGAGAACAAGAGGAGGCAGGAGAAGTGGAAGAAAGATAAGAAGAGGAAGAATAAGGACAGTAACTAGAAGAAGTGGAAGAAGGAGAAGATGTGGAAAGTGAAGAAGTTGAAGAAGGTGAACAAGAGGAGGAAGAAGAAGTAGTGGAAGGAGGTGAGATGAAGAAGAAGAATCGGAACAAGGAGAAAAGGAGGACAAGGAAGAAGGAGGGGAAGGGATAGAAATCCAAAGGGGTTGGATTCGTTTTCCGGATCTATTTAGGTTGGAAGGTAATAAGTTAGCAAAACAATGAGAATTGGGTAAACAAGAAAATGGAAAGGATGAAAATGGTTTAACGAAAAGATAGATGACGCCACTTTCAAGGATGGAAGATAAGTCATATGACGCCACAAGGGTGGTGATTTACCCTTGATAAGTCTAGGAGAACGCCACGAGGAAAAATTCATTGATAAGTTCTAAAGAGAAATTCATCTCTCACGAAAGGGTAAAACCCAAATATAATTTCACTAATTCAATGCTTGTCCTTTGAGTACAATTCAACCCCTATTTATGATTGTTCAAAATCATAACTCTCAAAAGAAAAATTAAATACTCCATTATCACGCAATTATCACATATGATTAATTGCATGTTACATTAATTCCTAAATTAATGAAACGTTACAAAAAATGAAAAGTCATTGTCTTCGGCATGCACATCATTCCCTCCTTCTTCGAAAAGATTCGTCCTCGAATCTATGACTTTTTTTTCCTATCAATTTTATTCACTTATAATTTAAAATAAACAAAATCAACAACCAGGATCAAATGTAACTTGTAAAAATTCATGCATCAAAGAAGTTTTCCTTTTTGATTTCCAAACCCAAACATTGGAATCAAGAGGAATTCTTCTTTTAAAATAGACTTGTGCATTTTCTTCAGGAGTTTTAACCTCAACAATGTACTGAATGTACAGTGACTTTGGAAAATGGATATCCACATTTTTCTTCCTCAAATATGGCAATTTGTGGGTTGTATTGTCATCGTCCTGTGCATTCAAAATACCAATAAAAGAAGAAAAATCATTAGCAGTTTTTATTTTAACGTTCTTTTTCTCTCTTTCTCTTTCCTTTTCTCTCTCTTCCTCGTCACTCTTTTCTATTTCTATTTTTCTCTTTTCTTCTCTTTCTTTTTCTATTTTCTCCTTCAACTTATGTTGATTATCACAAACTTCACTTGGTGTCAGAAATTTCAAATTAAGTTTGCGTCCTTCATACACCAAAGAAACTGAAAGTCTTTCAGAATTTATCCTTTTACCCTGCAACCAAGGTCTCCCTAAAAGAAAATGACATGAGTCCATGGGAGCAATATCGCATGTCACTTCCTCCACATATTTTCCAATAGTGAATCTAAACTTAGTTTGCCTAGGATTAAGACTCATTGGTAACTTAAGTTTATTCACCAATCTTTCGCTCACCACGTTGCTATAACTTTCTTCATCAACTGCAAATAAACACAAATGACCTTCGATTAAACACCTTGTATAAAAAATATCCACCATAGTTCCAAACCTAGAGCCGAAGCTCTGATACCAACGGATAGAAATCCAAAGGGGTTGGATTCGTTTTGCGGATCCATCTAGGTTGGAAGGTAATAAGTTAACAAAACAATGAGAATTGGGTAAACAAGAAAATGGAAAGGATGAAAATGGTTTAACGAAAAGATAGATGACGCCACTTCCAAGGATGGAAGATAAGTCATATGACGCCACAAGGGTGGTGATTTACCCTTGATAAGTCTAGGAGAACGCCACAAGGAAAAATTCCTTGATAAGCTCTAAAGAGAAATTCATCTCTCACAAAAGGGTAAAACCCAAATATAATTTCACTAATTCAATGGTTGTCCTTTGAGTACAATTCAACCCCTATTTATAGAACTAGGTGACTGTTCAAAATCATAACTCTCAAAAGAAAAATTAAATACTCCATTATCACGCAATTATCACATATGATTAATTGCATGTTACATTAATTCCTAAATTAATGAAACGTTACAAAAAATGAAAAGTCATTGTCTTCGGCATTCACATCAGGAAAGGAAGGGAAGAAGACGCAGAAGAAGTGGAATCTGGAGGAGAAGAGGAAGAAGAAGAAGAAGTGTAAGCATGAGATTTGGGGGAAGGAGAAGAAGAGGAAGAGCAACAATGGGAAGCAACAGAAGTGGGGGATGGAGAAAAAGAGGAAGGAGAAGACGGAAAGGAAAGAAGAAGAAGTTGTGGAAGGAAAAGAAGTGTAAGCAGATGAAGCGGAAGAAGGAGACGAAAATGAAGAAGAACAACAAGTAGAAGTAGAAGAAGTGGTAGAAAGACAGAATAAGAGGAATAGGACGAAGTAGTGGAATGAAAGGAGATGAAGAAGAAGAAGTGGAAGAAGGAGAACAAGAGGAGGAAGAAGAGGTGGCAAAAGGAGAAGAAGAGGAAGAAAAAGAAGTGGAAGAACGAGAAGAAAAGGAAGAAGTGCAAGCGAAAGAAGGAGAACAATTGGAACAAGAAGAAAAAGTGAAAGAAGGAGAAAAAGAGGGGGAAGAAGAGGAATTGGAAGGAAAGGGGATGAAGAAGAAGTGGAACAAGGAGGAGAAGAAGAAGGGGAGGAAGAAGAAGTAGTGTAGGCAGAAGAACGGCAAGAAGGAGAAGAGAGGGAAGAAGAAGAACAAGTGGATGTAGTAGAAGTGGAAGAAGGTGAACAAGAGGAAGAAGAAGAAGTAGTTGAAGGAGTGGGGATGATGGAGAAGAAGTGGAAGAAGGAGAGCAAGAGGTAGAAATGCAGGTGGAAGCAGAAGACAGAGAAAAAGATGGATATGACGAAGGAAAGGAAGAAGAAGAAGGAGATGAAGAGGAAGAAAAGAAAGGAAAGGAGAGGATGAAGAAGATATGGAAGAAAGAGAACAAGAGGAGGCAGGAGAAGTGGAAGAAGAATAAGAAGTGGAAGAAGAAGGAGAGTAACTAGAAGAAGTGGAAGAAGGAGAAGAAAAGGAAGAAGAAGAACATGTGGAAAGTGAAGAAGTTGAAGAAGGTGAACAAGAGGAGGAAGAAGAAGTAGTGGAAGGAGGTGAGATGAAGAAGAAGAATTGGAACAAGGAGAAAAGGAGGAAGAGGAAGAAGGAGGGGAAGGGAAGGGAAGAAGAAGCAGAAGAAGTGGAATCTGGAGGAGAAGAGGAAGAAGAAGAAGAAGCGTAAGCATAAGATTTGGGGGAAGGAGAAGAAGAGGAAGAGCAACAATGGGAAGCCACAAAAGTGGGGGATGGAGAAAAAAAGAAAGGAGAAGAAATGGAAGAAGAGGAAGAAGAAGAAGTGTAAGCAGAAGAAGCGGAAGAAGGAGACGAAAATAAAGAAGAAGAATAAGTAGAAGTAGAAGTAGAAGAAGTGGTAGAAGGAGAAGTGGAAGAAGGAGAAGAAAAGGAAGAAGTGCAAGTCGAAGAAGGAGAACAATAGGAAGAAGAAGAAGAAGTGGAAGAATGAGAAAAAGAGGAGGAAGAAGAAGCAATGGAGGGAAATGGGATGAAGAAGAAGTGGAACAAGGAGGTGAAGAAGAAGGGGAGGAAGAAGAAGTAATGTAGGCAGAAGAAGAAGTGGTAGAAGGAGAGAATAACAGGAATAGGAGGAAGTAGTGGAATGAAAGGAGATGAAGAAGCAGAAGTTGAAGAAGGAGAATGGGAGGATGGAGGAGGGAGAAGAGGTGGCAGAAGGAGAAGAAGAGGAAGAAGAAGAAGTGGAAGAAAGAGAAGAAAAGGAAGAAGTGCAAGTGGAAGAAGGAGAACAATAGGAAGAAGCAGAAGTAGTTGAAGAATGAGAAAAAGAGGAGGAAGAAGAAGCAATGGAAGGAAAGGGGATGAAGAACAAGTGGAACAAGGAGGAGAAGAAGAAGGGGAGGAAGAAGAAGTAGTATAGGCAGAAGAACGGTAAGATGGAGAAGAGAGGGAAGAAGAAGAACAAGTGGATGTATTAGAGGTTGAAGAAGGTGAACAAGAGGAAGAAGAAGAAGTAGTTGAAGGAGTGGGGATGATGGAGAAGAAGTGGAAGAAGGAGAACAAGAGGTAGAAATGCAAGTGGAAGCAGAAGAACGAGAAAAAGAGGGATATGACGAAGGAAAGGAAGAAGAAGAAGGAGATGAAGAGGAAGAAAAGAAAGGAAATGAGAGGATGAAGAAAAAGTGGAAGAAAGAGAACAAGAGGAGGCAGGAGAAGTGGAAGAAAGATAAGAAGAGGAAGAAGAAAGAGAGTAACTAGAAGAAGTGGATGAAGGAAAAGAAAAGGAAGAAGAAGAAGATGTGGAAAGTGAAGAAGGTGAATAAGAGGAGGAAGAAGAAGTAGTGGAAGGAGGTGAGATGAAGAAGAAAACAAGTAGAAAAGGAGGAAAAGGAAGAAGGAGTGGAAGGGAAGGGAAGAAGAATCAGAAGAAGTGGAATATGGAGGAGAAGAGGAAGAAGAAGAAGAAGTGTAACCATAAGATTTTGGGGAAGGAGAGGAAGAGGAAGAGCAACAATGGGAAGCAACAGAAGTGGGGGATGGACAAAAAGAGGAAGGAGAACACGGAAAGGAAAGAAGAAGAAGTTGTGGAAGGAGAAGAAATGGAAGAATAGGAAGAAGAAGAAGTGCAAGCAGAAGAAGCGGAAGAGGGAGACGAAAATAAAGAAGAAGAACAAGTAGAAGTAGAAGAAGTGGTAGAAGGAGAAGTGGAAGAACGAGAAGAAAAGGAAGAAGTGCAAGTCGAAGAAGGAGAACAATAGGAAGAAGAAGAAGAAGTGGAAGAATGAGAAAAAGAGGAGGAAGAAGAAGCAATGGAGGGAAATGGGATGAAGAAGAAGTGGAACAAGGAGGAGAAGAAGAAGGGGAGGAAGAAAAAGTATTGTAGGCAGAAGAAGGGCAAGAAGGAGAAGAGAGGGAAGAAGAACAACAAGTGGATGTAGTAGAAGTGGAAGAAGGTGAACGAGAGGAAGAAGAAGATGTAGTTGAATTAGTGGGGATGATGGAGAAGAAGTGGAAGAAGGAGAACAAGAGGCAGAAATGCAAGTGGAAGCAAAAGAAGGAGAAAAAGAGGGATATGACAAAGGAAAGGAAGAAGAAGAAGGAGATGAAGAGGAAGAAAAGAAAGGAAAGGAGAGGATGAAGAAGAAGTGGAAGAAACAGAACAAGAGGAGGCAGGAGAAGTGGAAGAATCATAAAAAGAGGAAGAAGAAGGAGAGTAACTAGAAAAACTGGAAGAAGGAGAAGAAAAGGAAGAAGAAGAAGATGCGGAAAATGAAGAAGTTGAAGACGGTGAACAAGAGGAGGGAGAAGAAGTAGTGGAAGGAGGTGAGATAAAGAAGAAGAATTGGAACAAGGAGAAAAAGAGGAAAAAGAAGAAGGAGGCGAAGGGAAGGGAAGAAGAAGAAGAAGCAGAAGAAGTGAAATCTGGAAAAGAAGAGCAAGAAGAAGAAGAAGTGTAAGCATAAGATTTGTGGGAAGGAGAAGAAGAGGAAGAGCAACAATGGGAAGCAACAGAAGTAGGGGATGGCGAAAAAAAGGAAGGAGAAGGCGGAAAGGAAAGAAGAAGAAGTTGTGGAAGGAGAAGAAATGGAAGAAGAGGAAGAAGAAGAAGTGTAAGCAGAAGAAGCGGAAAAAGGAGACGAAAATGAATAAGAACAACAAGTAGAAGTAGAAGAAGTGGTAGAAGGAGAGAATAAGAGGAATAGGAGGTAGTAGTGGAATGAAAGGAGATGAAGAAGAAGAAGTGGAAGAAGGATAACGGGAGGACGGAGAAGAGCTGGAAGAAGGAGAAGAAGAGGAAGAAGAAGCAATGAAAGGAAAGGGGAATGAAGAAGGAGTGGAAAAAGGAGGAGAAGAAGAATGGGAGGAAGAAGAAGTAGTGTAGGCAGAAGAAGGGCAAGAAGGAGAAGAGAGGGAAGAAGAGGAACAAGTGGATGTAGTAGAAGTGGAAGAAGGTGAACAAGAGGACGAAGAAGAAGTAGTTGAAGGAGTGGGGATGATGGAGAAGAAGTGGAAGAAGGAGAACAAGAGGTAGAAATGTAAGTGGAAGCAGAAGAAGGAGAAAAAGAGGGATATGACAAAGGAAAGGAAGAAGAAGAAGGAGATGAAGAGGAAGTAAAGAAAGGAAAGGAGAGGATGAACAAGAAGTGGAAGAAATAGAAGAAGAGGAAGAAGAAGGAGAGTAGCTAGAAGAAGTGAAAGAAGGGGAAGAAAAGGAAGATGAAGAAGATGTGGAAAGTGAAGAAGGTGAACAAGAGGAGGAAGAAGAAGTAGTGGAAGGAGGTGAGATGAAGAAGAAGAATTGGAACAAGTAGAAAAGGAGGAAAAGGAAGAAGGAGGGGAAGGGAAAGGAAGAAGAATCAGAAGAAGTGGAATCTGGAGGAGAAGAGGAAGAAGAAGAAGAAGTGTAACCATAAGATTTGGGGGAAGGAGAAGAAGAGGAAGAGCAACAATGGGAAGCAACAGAAGTGGGGGATGTAGAAAAAGAGGAAGGAGAAGACAAAAAGGAAAGAAGAAGAAGTAGTGGAAGGAGAAGAAATGGAAGAAGAGGAAGCAGAAGAAGTGTAAGCAGAAGAAGCGGAAGAAGGAGACGAAAATGAAGAACAACAAGTAGAAGTAGAAGAAATGGTAGAAGGAGAGAATAAGACGAATAGGAGGAAGTAGTGCAATCAAAAGGAGATGAAGAAGAAGAAGTGGAAGAAGCAGAACGGGAGGAGTGAGAGGAGGTGGTAGAAGTAGAAGAAGAGGAAGAAGAAGAAGTGGAAGAACGAGAAGAAAAGGAAGAAGTGCAAGTCGAAAAGGGAGAACAATAGGAAGAAGAAGAAGTGGAAGAATGAGAAAAAAAGGAGGAAGACGAAGCAATGGAAGGAAAGGGGATGAAGAAGAAGTGGAACAAGGAGGAGAAGAAGAAAGGGAGGAAGAAAGAGTAGTGTACGCAGAAGAAGGGCAAGAAGGAGAAGAGAGGGAAGAAGAAGAACAAGTGGATGTAGTAGAAGTGGAAGAAGGTGAAAAAGAGGAAGAAGAAGAAGTAGTTGAAGGAGTGGGGATGATGGAGAAGAAGTGGAAGAAGGAGAACAAGAGGTAGAAATGCAAGTAGAAGCAGAAGAAGGAGAAAAAGAGGTATATGACGAAGGAAAGGAAGAAGAAGAAGGAGATGAAGAGGAAGAAAAGAAACGAAAGGAGAGGATGAAGAAGAAGTGGAAGAAAGAGAACAAGAGGATGCAGGAGAAGTGGATGAAAGATAAGAAGAGGTAGAAGAAGGCGAGTAACTAGAAGAAGTGGAAGAAGGAGAAGAAAAGGAAGAAGAAGAAGATGTGGAAAGTGAAGAAGTTGAAGAAGGTGAACAACAGGAGGAAGGCGAAGTAGTGGAAGGAGGTTAGATGAAGAAGAAGACTTGGAACAAGGAGAGAAGGAGGAAAAGGAAGAAGGAGGGGAAGGGAAGGGAAGAAGAAGCAGAAGAAGTGGAAGCTGGAGGAGAAGAGGAAGGAGAAGACGGAAGAAGAGGAAGAAGAAGAAGTGTAAGCAGAAGAAGCGGAAGAAGGAGACGAAAATAAAGAAGAAGAACAAGTAGAAGTAGAAGTAGAAGAAGTGGTAGAAGGAGAAGTGGAAGAACGAGAAGAAAAGGAAGAAGTGCAAGTCGAAGAAGGAGAACTATAGGAAGAAGAAGAAGAAGTGGAAGAATGAGAAAAAGAGGAGGAAGAAGAAGCAATGGAAGGAAATGGGATGAAGAAGAAGTGGAACAAGGCAGAGAAGAAGAAGGGGAGGAAGAAGAAATAATGTAGGCAGAAGAAGGGCAAGAAGGAGAAGAGAGGGAAGAAGAAGAACCAGTGGATATAGTAGAAGTGGAAGAAGGTGAACAACAAGAAGAAGAAGAAGTAGTTGAAGGAGTGGGGATGATGGAGAAAAAGTGGAAGAAGGAGAACAAGAGGTAGAAATGCAAGTGGAAGCAGAAGAAGGAGAAAAAGAGGTATATGATGAAGGAAAGGAAGAAGAAGAAGGAGATGAAGAGGAAGAAAAGAAAGGAAAGGAGAGGACAAAGAAGAAGTGGAAGAAGGAGAACAAGAGGAGGCAGGAGAAGTGGATGAAAGATAATTAGAGGAAGAAGAAGGCGAGTATTTAGAAGAAGTGGAACAAGGAGAAGAAAAGGAAGAAGAAGAAGATGTGGAAATTGAAGAAGTTGAAGAAGGTGAACAGGAGGAGGAAGAAGAAGTAGTGGAAGGATGTGAGATGAAGAAGAAGAATTGGAACAAGGAGAAAAGGAGGAAAAGGAAGAAGGAGGGGAAGGGAAGGGAAGAAGAAGCAAAAGAAGTGGAATCTGGAGGAGAAGAGGAAGAAGAAGAAGAAGTGGAAGCATAAGATATCGGGGAAGGAGAAGAAGAGAAAGAGCAACAATGGGAAGCAACAGAAGTGGGGGATGGGGAAAAACAAAAGGAGAAGACGGAAAGGAAAGAAGAAGAAGTTGTGGATGAAGAAGAAATGGTAGAAGAGGAAGAAGAAGAAGTGTAAGCAGAAGAAGCGGAAGAAGGAGACGAAAATGAAGAAGAACAACAAGTAGAAGTAGAAGAAGTGTAGAAGGAGAGAATAAGAGGAATAGGAGGAAGTAGTGGAATGAAAGGAGATAAAGAAGAAAAAGTGGAAGAACGAGACGAGAAAGAGGAATAGAAGGAGGTAATGGAATGAAAGGAGATGAAGAAGAAGAGGTGGAAGAAGCAGAACGGGAGGAGGAAGAAGAGGTGGCAGAAAGAGAAGAAGTGGAAGAACGAGAAGAAAAGCAAGAAGTGCAAGTAAAAGAAGGAGAACAATAAGAAGAAGAAGAAGAAGTGGAAGAATGAGAAAAAAAGGAGGAAGAAGAAGCAATGGAAGGAAAGGGGAATAAAGAAGAAGTGGAACATGGAGGAGAAGAAGAAGGGGAGGAAGAAGAAGTAGTGTAGGGAGAAGAATGGCAAGAAGGAAGAGAGGGAAGAAGAAGAACAAATGGATATAGTAGAGGTAGAAGAAGGTGAACAAGAGGAAGAAGAAGAAGTAGTTGAACGAGTGGGGATTATGGAGAAGAAGTGGATGAAGGAGAACAAGAGGTAGAAATGCAAGTGGAAGCAGAAGAAGGAGAAAAAGAGGGATATGACGAAGGAAAGGAAGAAGAAGAAGGAGATGAAGAAGAAGAGAAGAAAGGAAATGAGAGGATGAAGAAGAAGAAGTGGAAGAAAGAGAACAAGAGGTGGCAGGAGAAGTGGAAGAAATATAAGAAAAGGAGAAGTGGAGAAGTTGAAGAAGGTGAACAACAGGAGGAAGAAAAAGTAGTGGAAGGAGGTGAGATGAAGAAGAAGAAATGGAACAAGGATAAAAGGAGGAAAAAGAAGAAGGAGGGGAAGGGAAGGGAAGAAGAAGCAGAAGAAGTGGAATCTAGAGGAGAAGAGGAAGAAGAAGAAGAAGTGTAAGCATAAGATTTGGGGGAAGGAGAACAAGAGGAAGAGCAACAATGGGAAGCAACAGAAGTGGGGGATGGAGTAAAAGAGGAAGGAGAAGACGGAAAGGAAAGAAGAAGAAGTTGTGGAAGGAGAAGAAATGGAAGAAGAAGAAGTGTAAGCAGAAGAAGCGGAAGAAGGAGACGAAAATGAAGAAGAGCAACAAGTAGAAGTAGAAGAAGTGGTAGAAGGAGAGAATAAGAGGAATAGGAGGAAGTAATGGAATAAAAGGAGATGAAGAAGAAGAAGTGGAAGAAGGAGAACGGGAAGAGGAAGAAGACGTGGCAGAAGGAGAAGAAGAGGAAGAAGAAGAAGTGGAAGAACGAGAAGAAAAGGAAGAAGTGAAAGTGGAAGAAGGAGAACAATAGGAAGACGAAGAAGAACTCGGAGAATGAGAAAAAGAGGAAGAAGAAGAAGCAGTGAAACGAAAGGGGAATGAAGAAGAAGTGGAACAAGGAGGAGAAGAAGAAGGGGAGGAAGAAGAAGTAGTGTAGGCAGAAGAAAGGCAAGAAGGAGAAGAGAGGGAAGAAGAAGAACAGGTGGATGTAGTAGAAGTGGAAGAAGGTGAACAAGAGGTAGAAGAAGAAGTAGTTGAAGGAGTAAGGATGATGGAGAAGACGTGGAAGAAGGAGAAAAAGAGGTACAAATGCAAGTGGAAGCAGAAGAAGGAGAAAAAGAGGGATATGACGAAGGAAAGGAAGAAGAAGAAGCAGATGAAGAGGACGAAAAGAAAGGAAAGAGAGGATGAAGAAGAAGTGGAAGAAAGATAACAAGAGGAGGTAGGAGAAGTGGAAGAAAGATAAGAAGAGGAAGAAGAAGGAGAGTAACTAGAAGAAGTGGATGGAGGAGATGAAAAGGAAGAAGAAAAAGATGTGGAAAGTGAAGAAGGGGAACAAGAGGAGGAAGGAGAAGTAGTGGAAGGAGGTGAGATGAAGAAGAAGAATTGGAACAAGGAGAAAAGGAGGAAAAGAAAGAAGGAGGGAAGGGAAGGGAAGAAGAAGCAGAAGAAGTGGAATCTGGAGGAGAATAGGAAGAAGAAGAAGAAGTGTAAGCATAAGAATTGGGGGAAGGAGAACAAGAGGAAGAGCAACAATGGGAAGCAACAGAAGAACAACAAGTAGAAGTAGAAGAAGTGGTAGAAGGAGAGAATAAGAGGAATAGGAAGAAGTAATGGAATGAAAGGAGATGAAGAAGAAGAAGTGGAAGAAGGAGAACTGTAGAAGGAAAAAGAGGTGGCAAAAGGAGAAGAAGAGGAAGAAGAGGAAGTGGAAGAACGAGAAGAAAGTGAAGAAGTGCAAGTAGAAGAAGGAGAACAATAGGAAGAAGAAGAAGAAGTGGAATAATGAGAAAAAGAGGAAGAAGAAGAAGCAATGGAAGGAAAGGGGAATGAAGAAGAAGTGGAACAAGGAGGAGAAGAAGAAGTAGTCTAGGCAGAAGAACGGCAAGCAGGAGAAGAGAGGGAACCAGAAGAACAAGTGGATGTAAAAGACGTGGAAGAAGGTGAACAAGAGGAAGAAGAAGAAGTAGTTGAAGGAGTGGGGATGATGGAGAAGAATTGGAAGAAGGACAACAAGAGGTAGAAATGCAAGTGGAAGCAGAAGAAGGAGAAAAAGAGGGATATGACGAAGGAAAGGAAGAAGAAGAAGGAGATGAAGAGAAAGAAAAGAAAGGAAAGGAGAGGATGAAGAAGAAGTGAAAGAAAGAGAACAAGAGGAGGCAGGGGAAGTGGAAGAAAGATAAGAAGAGGAAGAAGAAGGAGAGTAACTAGAAGAAGTGAAAGAAGGGGAAGAAAAGGAAGATGAAGAAGATGTGGAAAGTGAAGAAGGTGAACAAGAGGAGGAAGAAGAAGTAGTGGAAGGAGGTGAGATGAAGAAGAAGAATTGGAACAAGGAGAAAAGGAGGAAAAGGAAGAAGGAGGGGAAGGGAAGGGAAGAAGAAGCAGAAGAAGTGGAATCTGGAGGAGAAGAGGAAGAAGAAGAAGAAGTGTAACCATAAGATTTGGGGGAAGGAGAAGAAGAGGAAGAGCAAGAATGGGAAGCAACAGATATTGGGGATGGAGAAAAAGAGGAAGGAGAAGACGGAAAGGAAAGAAGAAGTTGTGGAAGGAGAAGAAATGGAAGAAGAGGAAGAAGAAGAAGTGTAAGCAGAAGAAGCGGAAAAAGGAGACGAAAATGAAGAAGAACAACAAGTAGATGTAGAAGAAGTGGTAGAAGGAGAGAATAAGAGGAATAGGAGGAAGTAGTGGAATGAAAGGAGATGAAGAAGAAGAAGTGGAAGAACGAGAATGGGAGGAGGAAGAAGAGGTGGCAGAAGGAGAAGAAGAGGAAGAAGAAGAAGTGGAAGAACGAGAAGAAAAGGAAGAAGTGCAAGCGGAAGAGGGAAACAATAGGAAGAAGACGAAGAAGTGGAAGAATAAGAAAAAGAGGAGGAAGAAGAAGCAATTGAAGGAAAGGGGATGAAGAAGAAGTGGAACCAGGAGGAGAAGAAGAAGGGGAGGAAGAAGAAGTAGTGTAGGCAGAAGAAGGGCAAGAAGGAGAAGAGAGGGAAGAAGAAGAACAAGTGGATGTAGTAGAAGTGGAAGAAGGTGAACAAGAAGAAGAAGAAGAAGTGGTTGAAGGAGTGGGGATGATGGAGAAGAAGTGGAAGAAGGAGAACAAGAGGTAGAAATGCAAGTGGAAGCAGAAGAAGGAGAAAAAGAGGGATATGACGAAGGAAAGGAAGAAGAAGAAGGAGATGAAGAGGAAGAAAAGAATGGAAAGTAGAGGATGAAGAAGAAGCAGAAGAAAGAGAACAAGAGGAGGCAGGAGAAGTGGAAGAAAGATAAGAAGAGGAAGAAGAAGGAGAGTAACTAGAAGAAGTGGAAGAAGGAGAAGAAAAGGTAGAAGAAGAAGATGTGGAAGGTGAAGAAGTTGAAGAAGGTGAACAAGAGGAGGACGAAGAAGCAGTGGAAGGAGGTGACATGAAGAAGAAGACTTGGAACAAGGAAAAAAGAAGGAAAAGGAAGAAGGAGGGGAAGGGAAGGGAAGAAGAAGTGGAAGCTGGAGGAGAAGAGGAAGAAGAAGAAGAAGTGTAAGCATAAGATTTGGGGGCAGGAAAAGAAGATGAAGAGCAACAATGGGAAGCAACTGAAGTGGGGGATGGAGAAAAAGAGGAAGGAGAAAACAGAAAGGAAAGAAGAAGAAGTTGTGGAAAGTGAAGAAGGTGAACAAGAGAAGGAAGAAGAAGTAGTGGAAGGAGGTGAGATGAAGAAGAAGAATTGGAACAAGGAGAACGGGAGGTAGAAATACAAGTGGAAACAGACGAAGGAGAACAAGAGGTAGAAATAAAAGTGGAAGCAGACGAACGAGAAAAAGAGGGATATGACGAAGGAAAGGAAGAAGAAGAAGGAGATGAAGAAGAAGAAAAGAAACGAAAGGAGAGGATGAAGAAGAAGTGGAAGAAAGAGAACAAGAGGAGGCAGGAAAAGTGGATGAAAGATAAGAAGAGGAAGAAGAAGGCGAGTAACTAGAAGAAGTGGAAGTAGGAGAAGAAAAGGATGTGGAAAGTGAAAAAGTTGAAGAAGGTGAACAAGAAAGGAAGAAGAAGTAGTGGGAGGAGGTGATATGAAGAAGGAGGTGATATGAAGAAGAAGAATTGGAACAAGGAAAGACGGAGGAAAAGGAAGAATGAGGGGAAGGGAAAGGAAGAAGAAGCTGAAGAAGTGGAAGCTGGAGGAGAAGAGGAAGAAGATGAAGAAGTGTAAGCATAAGATTTGGGGGAAGGAGAAGAAGAGGAAGAGTAACAATGGGAAGCAACAGAAGTGGGGGTGGAGAAAAAGAGGAAGGAGAAGACAGAAAGGAAAGAAGAAGAAGTTGTGGAAGCAGACGAAATGGAAGAAGAGGAAGAAGAAGAAGTGTAAGCAGAAGAAGCGGAAGAAGCAGACAAAAATGAAGAAGAAGAACAAGTAGAAGTAGAAGTAGAAGAAGTGGTAGAAGGAGAGAATAAGAGGAATAAGAAGAAGTAGTGAAATGAAAGGAGATGAAGAAGAAGACGTGGATGAAGGAGAAAGGGAAGAGGAAGAAGAGGTGGTAGAAGGAGAAGAAGAGGAAGAAGAAGAAGTGGAAGAACAAGAAGAAAAGGAAGAACTGCAAGTGGAAGAAGGAGAACAATAGGAAGAAGAAGAAGAAGTGGAAGAATGAGAAAAAGAGAAGGAAGAAGAAATAATGGAAAGAAAGGGGAATGAAGAAGAAGTAGAACAAGGAGGAGAAGAAGAAGGGGAGGAAGAAGAAGTAGTGCAGGCAGAAGAAGGGCAAGAAGGAGAAGAGAGCGAAGAAGAAGAACAAGTGGATGTAATAGAAGTGGAAGAAGGTGAACAAGAGGAAGAAGAACAAGTAGTTGAAGGAGTGGGGATGATGGAGAAGAAGTGGAAGAAGGAGAACAAGAGGTCGAAATGCAAGTGGAAGCAGAAGAAGGAGAAAAAGAGGGATATGACGAAGGAAAGGAAGAAGAAGAGGAAGAAAAGAAAGGAAAAGAGAGGATGAAGAAGAAGTGGAAGAAAGAGAACAAGAGGAGGCAGGAGAAGTGGATGAAAGTTAAGAAGAGGAAGAAGAAGGCGAGTAACTAGGAGAAAAGGAAGAAGGAGAAGAAAAGGAAGAAGAAGAAGATATGGAAAGTGAAGAAGTTGAAGAAGTTGAACAAGAGGAGGAAGAAGAAGTACTAGAAGGAGGTGAGATGAAGAAGAAGAATTGGAACAAGGAGAAAAGGAGGAAAAGGAAGAAGTAGGGGAAGGGAAGGAAAGAAGAACCAGAAGAAGTGGAATTTGGAGGAGAAGAGGAAGAAGAAGAAGAAGAAGTGTAACCATAAGATTTGGGGGAAGGAGAAGAAGAGGAAGAGGAACAACGGGAAGCAATAGAATTGGGGGGTGGAGAAAAAGAGGAAGGAGAAGAGGGAAACGAAAGAAGAAGAAGTTGTGGAAGGAGAACAAATGGAAGAAGAGGAAGAAGAAGAAGTGTAAGCAGAAGAAGCGGAAGAAGGAGACGAAAATGAAGAACAAGAGTAGAAGTAGAAGAAGTGGTAGAAGGAGAGAATGAGAGGAATAGCAGGAAGTAGTGGAATGAAAGCAGATGAAGAAGAAGAAGAAGAAGTGGAAGAAAGAGAACGGGAGGAGGAAGAAGAGGTAGCAGAAGGAGAAGAAGAGGAAGAAGAAGAAGTGGAAGAACGAGAAGAAAAGGAAGAAGTGCAAGTGGAAGAAGGAGAACAATAGGAAGAAGAAGAAGCAGTGGAAGAATGAGAAAAAGAGGACGAAGAAGAAGCAATGGAAGGAAAGGGGAATGAAGAAGAAGTGGAACAAGGACGAGAAGAAGAAGGGGAGGAAGAAGAGGTAGTGTAGGCAGAAGAAGGGCCAGAAGGAGAAGAGATGGAAGAAGAGGAACAAGTGGATGTAGTAGAAGTGGAAGAACGTGAATAAGAGGAAAGGAAGAAGTAGTTGAAGGAGTGGGGATGATGGAGAAGAATTGGAAGAAGGAGAACAAGAGGTAGAAATGCAAGTGGAAGCAGAAGAAGGAGAGAAAGAGGGATATGACGAAGGAAAGGAAGAAGAAGAAAGAGATGAAGACGAAGAAAAGAAACGAAAGGAGACGATGAAGAAGAAGTGGAAGAAAGAGAACAAGAGGAGGCAGGAGAAGTGGAAGAAAGATAAGAAGAGGAAGAAGAAGGAGAGTAACTAGAAGAACTGGAACAAGGAGAAGAAAAGGAACAAGAAGAAGATGTGGAAAGTGAAGAAGTTGAAGACGGTGAACAAGAGGGGGAAGAAGAAGTACTGAAAAGAGGTGAGATGAATCAGAAGAATTGGAACAAGGAGAAAATGAGGCAAAGGAAGAAGGAGGGGAAGGGAAGGGAAAAAGAAGCAGAAGAAGTGGAATCGGGAGGAGAAGAGGAAGAATAAGATTTGGGGGAAGGAGAAGAAGAGGAAGAGCAATAATGGGAAGCAACAGAAGTGGGGGATGGAGAAAAAGAGGGAGGAGAAGGCGGAAAGGAAAGAAGAAGAAGTTGTGGAAGGAGAAGACATGGAAGAAGAGTAAGAAGAAGAAGTGTGAGCAGCAGAAGCGGAGGAAGGAGACGAAAATGAAGAAGAACAACAAGTAGAAGTAGAAGAAGTGGTAGAAGGAGAGAATAAGAGGAATAGGAGGAAGTAGTGGAATGAAAGGAGATGAAGAAGAAGAAGTGGAAGAAGGAGAACGGGAGGAGGAAGAAGAGGTGGCAGAAGGAGAAGAAGAGGAAGAAGAAGAAGTGGAAGAACGAGAAGAAAAGGAAGAAGTGGAAGTGGAAGAAGGAGAACAATAGGAAGAAGAAGAAGAAGTGGAAGAATGAGAAAAAGAGGAGGAAGAAGAGGCAATGGAAGGAAAGGGGATGCAGAAGAAGTGGAACAAGGAGGAGAAGAAGGAGGGGAGGAAGAAGTAGCGTAGGCAGAAGAACGGTAAGAAGGAGAAGAGAGGGAAGAAAAAGAACAAGAGGACGTAGTAGAAGTGGAAGAAGGTGGACAATAGCAAGAAGAAGAAGTAGTTCAAGGAGTGGGGATGATGGAAAAGAAGTGGAAGAAGGAGACCAAGAGCTAGAAATGCAAGTGGAAGCAGAAGAAGGAGAAAAAGAGGGATATGACGAAGGAAAAGAAGACGAAGAAGGAGACGAAGAGGAAGAAAAGAAAGGAAAGGAGAGGATGAAGAAGAAGTGGAAGAAAGAGAACAAGAGGCGGCAGGAGAAGTGGAAGAAAGATAGGAAGAGGAAGAAGAAGGAGAGTAACTAGAAGAAGTGGAAGAAGAAAAGAAACGGAACAAGAAGAAGATGTGGAAAGTGAAGAAGTTGAAGAAGGTGAACAAGAAACGAAGATGAAGTAGTGGGAGGAGGTGATATGAAGAAGAAGAATTGGAACAAGGAGAAAAGGAGGAAAAGGAAGAAGGACGGGAAGGGAAGGGAAGAAGAAGCAGAAGAAGTGGAATCTGGAGGAGAAGAGGAAGAAGAAGAAAAAGTGTAAGCATAAGATTTGGGGGAAGGAGAAGAAGAGGAAGAGCAACAATGGGAAGAAACAGAAGTGGGGGATGGACAAAAAGTGGAAGGAGAAAACAGAAAGGAAAGAAGTAAAAGTTGTGGAAGGAGAAGAAATGGAAGAAGAGGAAGAACAAGAAGAAGTGTAAGCAGAAGAAGCGGAAAAGGGAGACGAAAATGAAGAAGAACAATAAGTAGAAGTAGAAGAAGTGGTTGAAGGACAAAATAAGAGGAATAGGAGGAAGTAGTGGAATGAAAGGAGATGAAGAAGAAGAAGTGGAAGAAGGAGAATGGGAGGAGGAGAAGACGTGGCAGAAGGAGAAGAAGAGGAAGAAGAAGAAGTGGAAAAACAAGAAGAAAAGGAAGAAGTGCAAGTGGAAGAAGGAGAAGAATAGGAAGAAGAAGAAGAAGTGGAAGAATGAGAAAAAGAAGAGGAAGAAGAAGAAGAACTAGAAGAATGAGAAAAAGAGGAGGAAGAAGAAGCAATGGAAAGAAAGGGGATGAAGAAGACGTGGAACAACTAGGAGAAGAAGAAGGGGAGGAAGAAGAAGTAGTGTAGGCAGGAGAAGGGCAAGAAGAAGGAGAGAGGGAAGAAGAAGAACAAGTGGATGTAGTAGAAGTGGAAGAAGGTGAACAAGAGGAAGAAGAAGAAGTAGTTGAGGGAGTGGGGATGATGCAGAAGAAGTGTAACAAGGAGAACAAGAGGTAGAAATGCAAGTGGAAGCAGAAGAAGGAGAAAAAGAGGGATATGACGAAGGAAAGGAAGAGGAAGAAGGAGATGAAGAGGAAGAAAAGAAAGGAAAGGAGAGGATGAAGAAGAAATGGAAGAAACAGAACAAGAGGAGGAAGGAGAAGTGGAAGAAAGAAAAGTAGAGGAAGAAGAAGGAGAGTAACTAGAAGAAGTGGAAGAAGGGGAAGAAAAGGAAGAAGAAGATGTGGAAACTGAAGAATTTGAAGAAGGTGAACAAGAGGAGGAAGAAGAAGTAGTGGAAGGAGGTGAGATGAAGAAGAAGAATTGGAACAAGGAGAAAAGGAGGAAAAGGAAGAAGGAGGGGAAGAAGAAGCAGAAGAAGTTGAATCTGGAGGAGAAGAGGAAGAAAAAGAAGAAGTGTAAGCATAAGATTTGGGGGAAGGAGAAGAAGAGGAAGAGCAAGAATGGGAAGCAACAGAAGTGGGGGATGGAGAAAAAGAGGAAGGAGAAGACGGAAAGGAAAGAAGAAGAAGTTGTGGAAAGAGAAGAAATGTAAGAAGAGGAAGAATAAGAAGTCTAAGCAGAAGAAGCGGAAGAAGGAGACGAAAATGAAGAAGAACAACAAGTAGAAGTAGAAGAAGTGGTAAAAGGAGAGAATAAGAGGAATAGAAGGAAGTAGTGGAGTGAAAGGAGATGAAGAAGAAGAAGTGGAAGAAGGAGAACAGGAGGAGGGAGAAAAGGTGGCACAAGGAGAAGAAGAGGAAGAAGAAGAAGTGGAAGAACGAGAAGAAAAGGAAGAAGTGCAAGTGGAAGAAGGAGAACAACAGGAAGAAGAAGCAATGGAAGGAAAGGGGATGAAGAAGAAGTGGAACAAGGAGGAGAAGAAGAAGGGCAGGTGATGCATGCCTCCCTTGATCTTTTTCCTTGAGGTTCCAAGCACCATGAAATGGATGATGGAGGGGAAAGAAAATGGAGGTGGGGCGCCACTGTCAAAGAGAGATAAGCCAAAGTGTTTAGGTTTGCCACAAGGGAAGGAACCCTTGATAAAAACCAACTAGGAAGAGGTTCCTCAAGAGAGAGGATCCTCAAGACCTTTTACTAAGAATGTGCTCACAAAGAGACTATTTTCATTCAACTTCAAAGGTGAAATTTTACAATGAGGGGGAATGAGTATATATAGTCCAATGGGAGAGCTTGGGCACACTTTTCTAGGCAATGTGGGACTTGGGCTTAATTAGGATTAAAACTAATTAACCCAAGTCTTAGGCCTTAAGTGAGGCACCTAAGTTCACCCCCTATGGGTGCAATTAGCATATCTTAATGTGAATGGGCTAGCCCAAAATCATGTCTTAACTTATGCACCCATTATAAGTTTACTCCTCCTTTTTAACTAAAGACACCTATACCTTATAAACTAAGAAGATGGCCGGAAATACATGGCCTTAAGGGAATTAAAAATACTTTCCTATTTATCTAATTAAAATAAAATATTTACAAGCTAAAAATAACGAAGACTATGGCTTCGTATCTTCAATGAGCTTTTGTCCATGCCATGCCTTCCTTGAGTCCTCCTAGCCATGATGCATGCTAGGTGAGATTGCATCATCTCTCCTTTCTTGTTCTTTAGCCATCCATTCCCTAAATTCTAAGTTAAGGTTTTCAAGAGTGTCTCCCTTAGAAGGTTTCTTTGGTTGACACTCTTACTTGATGAACAACTATGTGCACTAGAATGTGTGTGGGAAGTCATGGTGCTTGGATGCTAAAAACTAAAGGGTAGGCCAAAAACTTTTTTGTTTTCAAGCAACACTCCTCTCTTTTTTTTTTCTCACCTAAGGTGGCTTGATGAGTATTTGGAACTCTTAGCCTCTACACGTTTTTTCAAAATAACATAAAATAAAATAAAAGTGCAAGAATGTAAAAGAGAAAGGGCTCTAATCGTGCTCCTAAGGTGTTGAAGGAAGTGTACCACTTCTCCCTTCTTCACCTAATTAACGAGGAACTACGCTAAAATTAACCAAAATTATTACAAACCAAGGGAGGGCCTTAAGGGCACTCAAACTCCCAATCTAAAATTAAGTATACACAATACAAAGAATAAAAAAAAATAAAACAAAGTCTTCACTCCAAGCTTTTTTGGTGTTTGTCTCCTTTTGATCAAGCCCCTTTGAGTTGCATCAACTCACCCCAAGAATGCTACCCTTGTTTCCTCTTGTTTGGACTTGCCAAAATTTTATATATGGAACCTTTGCCAACCTTTCCTTACCAAGGCCGAATACAACACAAGACAACAAACAAAGCTGAATAACAAAACAAGGTTCACAAATCCAAGTGGACAGATTAAACAATGACAAACTCAAAGAAGTAAAGAAGACAAGCAAGGAAACATAAGGCTCATAAAGGAAGGTAGCACACAAATAACTTTCCTAGATTAGCTGTAAGAGTAGAGATGAAAAAAGACTCAAACAAAAAAAATGAAACCAATAGTTGCACACTTAATAAAATTTAAGTGACCAAAAACTAAAAAGCTTACTCAAGTAATTTTTTTTTTTAATCACAATTGGTTCCTCATATCAAATGTTTCTACTATTAGGTACACAACTTCAAATTTGTCTTTCTTTTGAGTTCTTTATCTTCTTTTTTTTTTTTTAACAGCTTGTTGAATTAAAATTTTAATGAGGATTCTTGAAATAATAACACTTGAGTGAATAAGCACAAAGTAAGGTCACACAATTTTCAAGCAATGCATGCAACTAAAGGCAAAACAACTTAGTAGTTCCAAATACCACTGAACTAATGGTGCTTAAGGAATGATTTAGGGCTGATTTTGAAGTAAATTGATTGCTCAAATTACTAACACAATTCACCCAAGCTAAAATTCCATAAAGAGGCACCAATAGTGAAGGTAAACCAAGTGGAAAGCTACTAATAATTCAACATAAAACAAGAAACATATAAAGATTGAATTGAGCAAATATTTAAGAACAACAAAGAGATTAATATGCTTAAACTAAAAGCATAAAAGACTTAAGAGACTCAACAAGAGGTTCACCTCTTAGGAGCTCAATTCAAACTGTTTTTGAAGACTTTTTTTGTAAAAAATTTAAGAGGCTAAAACCTATGGAATTTAAATGAGACAAAATAGGAAACTAACATGACTAGTATTTGACAAAACACAAGATTAAGAAAAAATAACACACCTAAAAATAGAGCAAAAATTTCAGCAAGAGACTTAAAACAAAAGGCACAACAAAGTGGCCAAAGTTGATCACCACAATGGTGTGGAAGAAGGAGAACAAGAGGTAGAAATGCAAGTGCAAGCAGAAGAAGGAGAAAAAAAGGGATATGAGGAAGGAAAGGAAGAAGAAGAAGGAGATGAAGAGGAAGAAAACAAAGGAAAGGAGAGGATGAAGAAGAAGTGGAAGGAAGAGAACAAGAGGAGGCAAGAGAAGTGGAAGAAAGATAAGAAGAGGACAAAGAAGGAGAGTAACTACAAGAAGTGGAAGAAGGAGAAGAAAAGGAAGAAGAAGAAGATGTGGAAAGTGAAGAAGTTGAAGAAATTGAACAAGAGGAGGAAGAAGAAGCAGAAGAAGTGGAATCTGGAGGAGAAGAGGAAGAAGAAGAAGAAGTGTAAGCATCAGATTTGGGGGAAGGAAAAGAAGAGGAAGAGCAACAATGGGAAGCAACAGAAGTAGGGGATGGAGAAAAAGAGGAAGGAGAAGACGAAAACGAAAGAAGAAGAAGTTGTGGAAGGAGAAGAAATGGAAGAAGAGGAAGAAGAAGAAGTGTAAGCAGAAGATGCGGAAGAAGGAGACGAAATTGAAGAACAACAACAAGTGGAAGTAGAACAAGTGGTAGAAGTAGTGGAATGAAAGGAGATGAAGAAGAAGAAGTGGAAGAAGGTGAACGGGAGGAGGGAGAAAAGGTAGCAAAAGGAGAATAAGAGGAAGAAGAAAAAGTGGAAGAACGAGAAGAAAAGGAAGAAGTGCAAGTGGAAGAAGGAGAACAATAGGAAGAAGAAGAAGAAGTGGAAGAATGAGAAAAAGAGGAGAAAGAAGCAGTAATGGAAGGAAAGGGGATGAAGAAGAAGTGGAACACGGAGGAGAAGAAGAAGGGGAGGAAGAAGAAGTAGTGTAGGCAGAAGACGGGCAAGAAGGAGAAGAGAGGGAAGAAGAAGAAGAAGTGGATGTAGTAGAAGTGGAAGAAGGTGAACAAGAGGGAAGAAGAAGTAGTTGAAGGAGTGGGGATGATGGGAAGAACTGGAAGAAGGAGAACAAGAGGTAGAAATGCAAGTGGAAGCAGAAGAAGGAGAAAAAGAGGGATATCACGAAGGAAAGGATGAAGAGGAAGGAGATGAAGAGGAAGAAAAGAAAGGAAAGGAGAGGATGAAGAAGAAGCGGAAGAAAGAGAACAAGAGGAGGCAGGAGAAGTGGAAGAAAGATAAGAAGATGAAGAAGAAGGAGGGTAACTAGAAGAAGTGGAAGAAGGAGAAGAAAAGGAAGAAAAAGAAGATGTGGAAAGTGAAGAAGTTGAAGAAGGTGAACAAGAGGAGGAAGAAGAAGTAGTGGAAGGAGGTGAGATGAAGAAGAAGAATTGGACCAAGGAGAACAGGAGGAAAAGGAACAAGGAGGGGAAGGGAAGGGAAGAAGAAGCAGTAGAAGTGGAATCTGGAGGAGAAGAGGAAGAAGAAGAAGAAGTGTAAGCATAAGATTTCGGGGAAGGAGAAGAAGAGGAAGAGCAACAAGGGGAAGCAACAGAAGTGGGGGATGGATAAAAAGAGGAAGGAGAAGACGGAAAGGAAAGAAGAAGAAGTTATGGAAGGAGAAGAAATGGAAGAAGAGGAAGAAGAAGAAGTGTAAGCAGAAGAAGCGGAAGAAGGAGAGGAAAATGAAGAAGAACAACAACTAGAAGTAGAAGAAGTGTAAGCAGATGTAGCAGAAGAAGGAGACGAAAATGAAGAAGAACAACAAGTAGAAGTAGAAGAAGTGGTTGAAGGAGAGAATAAGAGGAATAGGAGGAAGTAGTGGAATGAAAGGAGATGAAGAAGAAGAAGTGGAAGAAGGAGAGCGGGAGGAGGAAGAAGAGGTGGCAGAAGCAGAAGAAGAGGAAAAAGAAGAAGTCGAAGAACGAGAAGAGAAGGAAGAACTGCAAGTGGAAGAAGGAGAACAATAGGAAGTAGAAGAAGAAGCGTAAGAATGAGAAAAAGAGGAGGAAAAAGAAGCAATGGACGGAAAGGGGAATGAAGAAGAAGTGGAACAAGGAGGAGAAGAAGAAGGGGAGGAAGAAGAAGTAGTGTAGGCAGAAGAAGGGCAAGAAGGAGAAGAGAGGGAAGAAGAAGAACAAGTCGATGTACTAGAGGTGGAAGAAGGTCAACAAGAGGAAGAAGAAGAAGTAGTTGAAGGAGTGGGGATGATGGAGAAGAAGTGGAAGAAGCAGAACAAGAGGTAGAAATGCAAGTGGAAGCAGAAGAAGGAGAAAAAGAGGGATATGACGAAGGAAAGGAAGAAGAAGAAGGAGATGAAGTGGAAGAAAAGAAAGGAAAGGAGAGGATGAAGAAGAAGTGGAAGAAAGAGAACAAGAGGAGGCAGGAGAAGTGGAAGAAAGATAAGAAGAGGAAGAAGAAGGAGAGTAACTAGAAGAATTGAAGAAGGAGAAGAAAAGGAAGAAGAAGAAGATGTGGAAAGTGAAGAAGTTAAAGATGGTGAACAAAATGAGGAAGAAGTAGTGGAAGGAGGTGAGATGAAGAAGAAGAATTGGAACAAGGAGAAAAGGAGGAAAAGGAAGAAGGAGGGGAAGGGAAGGGAAGGGAAGAAGAAGAAGAAAAAGGTGGAATCTGGAGGAGGCGAGGAAAAAGAAGAAGAAGTGTAAGCATAAGATTGTGGGGAAGGAGAAGAAGAGGAAGAGCATTAATGGGAAGTAACAGAAGTAGCGGATGGAGAAAAAGAGGAAGGAGAAGATGGAAAGTAAGGAAGAAGAAGTTGTGGAAGGAGAAGAAATGGAAGAAGAGGAAGAAGAAGAAGTGTAAGCAGAAGAAGCGGAAGAAGGAGACGAAACGAAGAAGAACAACAAGTAGAAGTAGAAGAAGTGGTAGATGGAGAGAATAAGAGGAATAGGAGGAAGTAGTGGAATGAAAGGAGATGAAGAAGAAGAAGTGGAAGTAGGAGAACAGGAGGAGGGAGAAGAGGTGACAGAAGGAGAAGAAGAGGAAGAAGAAGAAGTGGTAGAACGAGAAGAAAAGGAAGAAGTGCAAGTGGAAGAAGGAGAACAATAGGAAGAAGAAGAAGAAGTGGAAGAATGAGAAAAAGAGGAGGAAGAAGAAGCAGTGGAAGGAAAGGGGATGAAGAAGAAGTAGAACAAGGAGGAAAAGAAGAAGGGGAGGAAGAAGAAGTAGTGTAGGCAGAAGAAGGGCAAGAAGGAGAAGAGAGGGAAGAAGAAGAACAAGTGGATATAGTAGAGGTGGAAGAAGGTGAACAAGAGGAAGAAGATGAAGTAGTTGAAGGAGTGGGGATGGTGGAGAAGATGTGGAAGAATGAGAAAAAGAGGTAGAAATGCAAGTGGAAGCAGAAGAAGGAGAAAAAGAGGGATATGACAAAGGAAAGAAAGAAGAAGAAGGAGATGAAGAGGAAGAAAAGAAAGGAAAGGAGAGGATGAAGAAGAAGTGGAAGAAAGAGAACAAGAGGAGGCAGGAGAAGTGGAAGAAAGATAAGAAGACGAAGAAGAAGGGGATTAACTAGAAGAAGTGGAAGAAGGAGAAAAAAGGAAGAAGAAGATGTGGAAAATGAAGAAGGTGAACAAGACGAGGAAGAAGAAGTAGTGGAATAAGGTGAGATTAAGAAGAAGAATTGGAACAAGGAGAAAAGGAGTAAAAGGAAGAAGGAGTGATGTGATCTTTGATGATCACGTGCCCGAAGGATCCTTTCTAAGGTCACTTGGAAGGGAAATGGATTTATGGAGAGGAAAGGAATGGGGTGAGGCGCCACAAATACTATGTTTGATAAGCCAAAGGGGAGAGGCCATAAGGGAGGGGTCCCTTGATAACTCTTAGAAGCTCTCACAAAGGAGAAAGGGGGACACTCAAAGGTAAGAACCTCAACCAATATGGTCTCTAGGATTAAATTCAAGTGTAAAAAATACAAGTGAGGGAGGAGCTCCTATTTATAGAGGTAGCTGACCTCTTGAACAAGATAACCTAAAAAAGAAGGGCTAGGATTAAAAGGAGAGATCTAAGGGAGGAGAATTGAGAAACAATTCCCTCCTTAGATCATCAAACTTGGTGCCCAAGTTTCTCAAACCAAAGGCCAAGATTCCTTCTTCTTAGCTTAGGGGGTTTATGTAGAAAAGAGGGGTGTAGATATCAAGGCTACCCCTTATTTCCTTCATAAAGACCCAAAAAGCTAAATCCACCCTCTAAATTCCTAAGACACCTCCTAAAAATAAAAAATGGACTAAATACATGTCCCAAATTAAATTCTTAATGCTCCTCAAAATTAAAATATAGGAAAATTACATTTTATTAACTAAAGTCCCTAGCCTAATATCTTTACTCTCCATAGGAGGTGAAGTCTTCCTTTGTCTGCAAGGGTTAGGTCTTCTTCAATCCTTCTAGCCATGACCCTAGTGATAGGTCCTTGGCTAGGCATGGTCACATCATCTCCTCCCCCTTGAAGAGGATTTGACCTCAAATCCATGGGGTCTTCGTCATTTTCAGCACCTACAAATGGAGACAAATCAGAAACATTAAAACTGGTGCTTACCCCATAATCCTCTGGCAGATCTAAAACATAGGCATTATTACCGATCCGCTCAAGGATTTGGAAAGGTCCATCTCCTCTAGGGCCAAGTTTGGACTTCCTTTGAGAAGGAAATCTATCCTTACTCAAGTAAAGCCATACCCAGTCGCCCTTTTCAAAGATGACTTCTTTCCTCCCCCTATTGGCAAAAGTAGCATCTCTCAAGGGTTGGCACTCTATGTTAACTTTAACCCTCTCATGTAATTGTTTTACAAAAATGGCTTTTGCCTCTCCTTCTTTATGCACAGCAACAGAAAGAGGAAGAGGTAAAAGATCTAGAGGAGTACGAGGATTAAAGCCATAGACCACCTCAAAAGGAGAATGTTTGGTGGTTCTATGAACCACCCGGTTATAAGCAAATTCAATATGGGGAAGGTACTCATCCCAAGACTTATGGTTGCCTTTAAGGAGAGCCCTCAGCATAGTGGATAAAGATCTATTCACCACTTCTGTTTGCCCATCAGTTTGAGGGTGACAGGTAGTGGAAAAAAGAAGTTTAGTTCCCAGCTTAGCCCAAAGAGTTTTCCAAAAATGGCTAAGGAACTTCACATCCCTATCTGACACTATTGAAGAGGGTATACCATGCAATCAGACAACCTCTTTAAAGAAAAGTCTTGCAATGTTGCTCGCATCATCCACTTTGTGGCAGGGAATAAAATGGGCCATTTTTTAAAATCGGTCCACCACCACAAATATGGAGTCTGCACCTCGTTGGGTTCTTGGGAGCCCAAGGATGAAATCCATGCTAATATCCTCCCAAGGTGCAGAAGGAGCAGGTAAAGGTGTGTATAGTCCATGAGGCATTGCTTTAGACTTTGCTTGCAAGCAAGCTATACATTTAGAGCAATGTCTCTGGACATCTCTACGCATATGGGGCCAAAAGAATTTCTCTTGTAAAAGCATGAGGGTTTTTGAAATCCCAAAATGCCCCATGAGCCCACCTTCATGACTCTCTTTTGTAAGTAAGTTCCTAATTGATCCTTGGGGTATACAAAGCTTACTTCCTTTGTAAAGATACCCCTCACTGATGAAGTACCCATCATGGGCCTTTAATGCAAATGTAGATGCAGAGGTAGCAAATATGGGGCCGAAATCATTATCAGACGGATACATAGCCCGAATGTCATCAAATCCCAAGATTTTTGCACTCAAGGATGAATAAAGGGCATGACGCCTAGAAAGAGCATCAGCCACCACATTTTGTTTTCCTTTCTTGTACTTGATGACATAAGGGAAGGATTCAAGATATTCCACCCACGTTGCATGCCTTTTGTTCAATTTACCTTGACCCCTCAAATATTTTAGTGACTCATGGTCACTATGAATGACAAACTCCTTGGGAGCAAGGTAATGCTCCCAAGTTTGAAGGGCCCTAATTAGAGCATAAAACTCCTTATCATAGGTGGGGTAGTTGAGGGGGGCACCATTGAGTTTTTCACTGAAATACGCAATGGGGTGCCCTCCTTGCAACAAGACAGCCCCCACACCTACACCAGAGGCATCACATTCAAGTTCAAATGTTTTAGAAAAGTCAGGTAATGCCAAGATTGGTGCATGGGTCAGTTTATGCTTAATTAGCTGGAAGGCTTTCTCTTGTTTCTCACCCCAAAGGAAAGGAACTTCCTTTTTCACCAAATCATTTATTGGTGCGAAGAGCGTGGAGAAATTAGGCACAAAGCGCCTATAAAATCCAGCGAGACCATGAAAGCTTTTGATCTCTGTCACACTCTTTGGGGTGGGCCATTCTTGAATAGCTTTTATCTTTTCGGGGTCAACATGAACCCCTTTTGTGCTAACTACAAAACCTAGGAAAACTACACTATCTACACAAAAAGTGCATTTTTCTAAGTTACCAAAAAGATGATTACTCCTAAGAAGAGAAAAAACATGCCTTAGATGTCCTAAATGATCATCTAGGTTCCTAGAGTAAACTAAAATGTCATCAAAGTAAACTACACAAAATTTACCAAGGCAATCCCTTAGTACATGATTCATTAAGCGCATGAATGTGCTTGGGGCATTAGTTAGCCCAAAAGGCATAACCAACCACTCATAAAGACCAAATTTAGTCTTAAAAGCAGTTTTCCACTCATCACCCTTTTTGATCCTTATTTGGTGGTAACCACTTCTAAGATCTATTTTTGAAAATATTTTTTCCCCATGCAATTCATCCAACATGTCATCAAGACGGGGGATTGGGTGCCTATATTTGATGGTGATGTTGTTGATTGCACGACAATCAACACACATCCTCCATTGGCCATTCTTCTTGGGCACCAACAAGACTGGCACAACACAAGGGCTTAGGCTCTTTTGAACCCAACCCTTCTCCAACAGCTCATTCACTTGAGACTCAATCTCTTGGGTCTCCATGGGGTTGGTCCTATAGACAGGTCTATTAGGTAGACTTGCGCCAGGCACCAAATCAATTTGATGTTCTATACCCCTAATGGGAGGAAGTCCTTTCGGAACCTCATTAGGGAATATGTCATCAAATTCTTTTAAAATATCTTGAACCCCTTGAGGAAGGTGCTCATGTGCATGGGTTGTGGCAGTGCTCTCAGCAGAAGAATGCAAAATGGGAGAAGGATTTGATGCTTCTTTGCAAAAGAGGAGATAAAAGGGCTTGTTAGTCAAAGGAGCTTCTTTTAAATCACGTTTAGTAGCAAATAGGCTCCTTTTACTAATATTCCCTTTCGAAGGGGCATCACCTTCCGACTCTTTCTCTTTACCCTTTTCAAGCTTTAAGGGTAAAGCTTGTTGTGCTTTTTTTTGTTTTTGTTTTTCCTCAACTCTTTTCTTTTTCATCGCAAATTGATCCTCAGCCACTTGAGAAGGTGACAAAGGATACAATTTGAAGCGCTTTTCATTATGGGTGAGAATTATTTGGTTGGAGTGGCCATGGTGAATAGCTTTTTTGTCAAATTGCCATGGTCTCCCCAACAGGATATGACCAGCCTCCATAGGAACTATGTCACAAAGAATCTCATCATTATAAGATCCTATGGAAATTGGAACCATAACTTGTTCATTGACTACCATCTCCCCTTGCTCATTGAGCCATTGCAATTTGTAAGGTTTGGGATGGGGCATGGTAGTCAAGGCTAGTTTTTCAACTAACCTAGAGCTACAACAGTTACAATAGGAGCCACTATCAACAAGGAGAGAACATACTTTGTCATTTACTTTACATCTTGTATGGAAGATGTTCTCTCTTTGTGACTGACCAAGCTCTAGAGGTTGGCTTCCAAGAAGCCTTTGAACCATAAGGAGGTCCCCCTCATAAGGAAAAGCTTCCTCACACTCTTGTTCAAAAGTATGTCCCCCTTCTTCCTCAGTCTCACTAGAGGAGGAAGATGAGCTATTCTCACTACAAATGTCTTGTCCCCTCATGATCATGGTTTTCTTGTTAGGGCATTGAGAGGCAATGTGGCCTCTCCTAAGACATTTGAAGCATTTGATACTACTTTGCCTTTCAGTAGGCTTAGTAGTAGGGGGTTTTCTCTCTACATGAGGTGCTTTTGTATCTTGAAAATGCTTGGGTTCCTCTTTGGGAAAACCCTTGAAAGAGTTTCCCTTAAGTTGGTCTCTCTTTGAGTAAGAGGGAGAATCTTTTTTAAAACTTTTTCTCTTGAGTTGATTCTCAGCGCTTACACAAAGTTCTACCAACTCATCAAGGTTTGAGTATGAAAGAAGCTCTACCTTATCTCTAATGTCAGAGCTTAATCCACACAAAAACCTAGCAAGGGTGGTATTGGGTTCCTCAATGATATTGGCCCTTAGTATGAGAAGCTCCATCTTTTGTCTATACTCCTCAATACTTAGGTTATGTTGCCTAAGTCTTTGGAGCCTATCCAAAAGATCCCTCTCATAATATGAAGGAATGTGCCTTCGTCGCAAACAAGTTTTTAAATCATTCCAGTAGCGAATGTCAGGCATTTGTTTACGGGCCCTATCCTTGACTAACCCATCCCACCAATGCAAAGCAGAACCTTGAAAACAAAGGGAGGCCAAAGGTACTTTCCTTTCTTCCCTAATTTCATAGCATCGAAAGAGTTGTTCCACTTTGACTTCCCAATCTAGGTAAGTCTCAACATCTTCCCTACCATGAAAATAGGGTAGGTCTACCTTTGGTTCCCTAGCATGATTTATGTTCTCTTGAGGAGAATGATGATTGTATGATGAATGAGAGTGATGCTTATGTTGATTTCTATAGTATTCTTCTTCACTAGAGCTAAAATGCCTAGATGGGGATCTTATGAGAATTCCTTTATTTTTTCTATCACTTTCCCTCCCATCTCTCCTCTTACTCTCTTCTCCTCTCCTTCTCTCTTCTTCCTCTTTTTCTCTTTTTCTTTCTAGCTCTTTCCTTCTTCTCCTTTCTTCATCCTCTCTTCTCTCTCTTTGCCTTCTCTCTTCTCGCTCTTTTTTCTCTTTTCCCATTTCCAACATCTCTTTTTTTAACTCTTCCTTCTCTTTTTGTTTTTCCTTTTCTTTTATTTATTTTTTTCTCTCTTTTTCTTCTCTCCTTTCTTGTTCTTTAGCCAGCCATTCCCTAAATTATAAGTTAAGGTTTTCAAGAGTGTCTCCCTTAGATGGTTTTCTTTGGTTGACACTCTTACTTGATGAACAACTATGTGCACTAGAATGTGTGTGGGAAGTCATGGTGCTTGGATGCTAAAAACTAAAGGGTAGGCCAAAACTTTTTTTTTTTTTTCAAGCAACACTCCTCTCTTTTTTTTTTCTCACCTAAAATGGCTTGATGAGTCTTTGGAACTCTTAGCCTCTACACGTTTTTTAAAATAACATGAAATAAAATAAAAGTGCAAGAATGTAAAAGAGAAAGGGCTCTAATCGTGCTCCTAAGGTGTTGAAGGAAGTGTACCACTTCTCCCTTCTTCACCTAATTAGCGAGGAACTACGCTAAAATTAACCAAAATTATTACAAACCAAGGGAGGGCCTTAAGGGCACTCAAACTCCCAATCTAAAATTAAGTATACACAATACAAAGAATAAAAAAAATAAAACAAAGTCTTCACTCCAAGCTTTTTTGGTGTTTGTCTCCTTTTGATCAAGCCCCTTTGAGTTGCATCAACTCACCCCAAGAATGCTACCCTTGTTTCCTCTTGTTTGGACTTGCCAAAATTTTATAGATGGAACCTTTCCCAACCTTTCCTTACCAAGGCCGAATACAACACAAGACAACAAACAAAGGTGAATAACAAAACAAAGTTCACAAATTCAAGTGGATAGATTGAACAATGACAAACTCAAAGAAGTAAAAAAGATAAGCAATAAAACATAAGGCTCATAAAGGAAGGTAGCACACAAATAAATTTTCTAGATTAGCTCTAAGAGTAGAGATAAAAAAAGACTCAAACAAAAAAAATGAAACCAATAGTTGCACACTTAATAAAATTTAAGTGACCAAAAACTAAAAAGCTTACTCAAGTAATTTTTTTTTTTGAATCACAATTGGTTCCTCATATCAAATGTTTCTACTATTAGCTACACAACTTCAAATTTGTCTTTCTTTTGAGTTCTTTATCTTCTTTTTTTTTTGTAACTTGAACTTTTTCTATTTTTTTTTAACTTTTTCTAATCATTTTGCTGCACCTAATAGCTTGTTGAATTGAGATTTTAATGAGGATTCTTGAAATAATACCACTTGAGTGAATAAGCACAAAGTAAGGTCACACAATTTTCAAGCAATGCATGCAACTAAAGGCAAAACAACTTAGTAGTTCCAAACACCACTGAACTAATGGTGCTTAAGGAATGATTTAGGGCTGATTTTGAAGTAAATTGATTGCTCAAATTACTAACACAATTCACCCAAGCTAAAATTCCATAAAGAGGCACCAATAGTGAAGGTAAACCAAGTGGAAAGCTACTAATAATTCAACATAAAACAAGAAACATATAAAGATTGAATTGAGCAAATATTTAAGAACAACAAAGAGATTAATATGCTTGAACTAAAAGCATAAAAGACTTAAGAGACTCAACAAGAGGTTCACCTCTTAGGAGCTCAATTCAAACTGTTTTTTAGGGGCTTTTTTGTAAAAAATTTAAGAGGCTAAAACCTATGGAATTTAAATGAGACAAAATAGGAAACTAACATGACTAGTATTTGACAAAACACAAGATTAAGAAAAAATAACACACCTAAAAATAGAGCAAAAATTTCAGCAAGAGACTTAAAACAAAAGGCACAACAAAGTGGCCAAAGTTGATCACCACAATGGTGTGGAAAAATCCTCAACCATGTGGGTTTAATGGTCACAACTTCTTAGGCACACTTTAACATAAAAAACCAAGGGAAAATTAAGCAACTTGAACACAAAAATAAGATGCAAAGAAAGGGACAAATAAAATCGCATCAAATTAAATGGAACATAGGCGCGTAGATAGAAAATAAAAGCGCATATAATAGAAAGAATAAAAAGCTATACTAATAGACAATAAAGGAAATAGAGATGACAAAAAAATGAAGGACTTTAAAATAAAGAGATCAAAGAAATAAACAACAAAGAAAAAAAAATTGAGAAAGAACGTGACCTTTAGAAAGTGGCTCTAGATACCACTTGATGTGATCTTTGATGATCACGTGCCCAAAGGATCCTTTCTAAGGTCACTTGGAAGGGAAATGGATTTATGGAGAGGAAAGGAATGGGGTGAGGCGCCACAAATACTATGTTTGATAAGCCAAAGGGGAGAGGCCACAAGGGAGGGGTCCCTTGATAACTCTTAGAAGCTCTCGCAAAGGAGAAAGGGGGATACTCAAAGGTAAGAACCTCAACCAATATGGTCTCTAGGATTAAATTCAAGTGTAAAAAATACTAGTGAGGGAGGAGCTCCTATTTATAGAGGTCTTGAACAAGATAACCTAAAAAAGAAGGGCTAGGATTAAAAGGAGAGATCTAAGGGAGGAGAATTGAGAAACAATTCCCTCCTTAGATCATCAAACTTGGTGCCCAAGTTTCTCAAACCAAAGGCCAAGATTCCTTCTTCTTAGCTTAGGGGGTTTATGTAGAAAAGAGGGGTGTAGATATCAAGGCTACCCCTTATTTCCTTCATAAAGACCCAAAAAGCTAAATCCACCCTCTAAATTCCTAAGACACCTCCTAAAAATAAAAAATGGACTAAATACATGTCCCAAATTAAATTCTTAATGCTCCTCAAAATTAAAATATAGGAAAATTACATTTTATTAACTAAAGTCCCTAGCCTAATATCTTCACTCTCCATAGGAGGTGAAGTCTTCCTTTGTCTGCAAGGGTTAGGTCTTCTTCAATCCTTCTAGCCATGGCCCTAGTGATAGGTCCTTGGCTAGGCATGGTCACATCAAGGAGGGGAAGGGAAGGGAAGGGAAGGGAAGAAGAAGCAGAAGAGGTGGAATCTGGAGGAGAAGAGGAAGAAGAAGAAGAAGTGTAAGCATAAGATTTTGGGGAAGCAGAAGAAGAGGAAGAGCATCAATGGGAAGTAACAGAAGTAGGGGATGGAGAAAAAGAGGAAGGAGAAGACAGAAAGGAAAGAAGAAGAAGTTGTGAAAGGAGAAGAAATGGAAGAAGATGACGAAGAAGAAGTGTAAGTAGAAGAAGTGGAAGAAGGAGACGAAAATGAAAAACAACAAGTAGAAGTAGAAGAAGTGGTAGAAGTAGTGGAATGAAAGGTGAAAAAGAGGGATATGACGAAGGAAGAGCAACAATGGGAAGCAACAGAAGTGGGGGATGGAGAAAAACAGGAAGGAGAAGACGGAAAGGAAAGAAGAAGAAGTTGTGGAAGGTGAAGAAATGGAAGAAGAGGAAGAAGAAGAAGTGTAAGCAGAAGAAGCGGAAGAAGGAGACGAAAATGAAGAACAACAACAGGTAGAAGTAGAAGCAGTGGTAGAAGGAGAGAATAAGAGGAATAGGAGGAAGTAGTGGAATGAAAGGAGATGAAGAAGAAGAAGTGGAAGAAGGAGAACGGGAGGAGGGAGAAGAGGTGGCAGAAGGAGAAGAAGAGGAAGAAGAAGAAGTGGAAGAACGAGAAGAAAAGGAAGAAGTGTAAGTGGAAGAAGGAGAACAATAAGAAGAAGAAGAAGAAGAAGAAGAAGTGGAAGAATTCGAAAAAGGGGAGGAAGAAGAAGCAATGGAAGGAAAGGGGAATGAACAAGAAGTGGAACAAGGAGGAGAAGAAGAAGGGGAGGAAGAAGAAGTAGTGTAGGCAGAAAAAGGGCAAGAAGGAGAAGAGAGGGAAGAAGAAGAAGAAGTGGATGTAGTAGAGGTGGAAGAAGGTGAACAAGAGGAAGAAGAAGAAGTAGTTGAAGGAATGGGGATGATGGAGAAGAAGTGGAAAAAGGAGAACAAGAGGTAGAAATGCAGGTGGAAACAGAAGAACGAGAAAAAGGGGGATATGACGAAGGAAAGGAAGAAGAAGAAGGAGATGAAGAGGAAGAAAAGAAAGGAAAGGAGAGGATGAAGAAGAAGTTGAAGAAAGAGAACAAAAGGAGGCAGGAGAAGTGGAAGAAAGATAAGAAGAGGAAGAAGAAGGAAAATAACTAGAAGAAGTGAAAGAAGGAGAAGAAAAGGAAGAAGAAGAAGATGTGGAAAGTGAAGAAGTTGAAGAAGGTGAGCAAGAGGAGGAAGAAGTAGTGGAAGGAGGTTAGATGAAGAAGAAGACTTGGAACAAGGAGAAAAGGAGGAAAAGGAAGAAGCAGGGGAAGGGAAGGCAAGAAGAAGCAGAAGAAGTGGAATCTGGAGGAGAAGAGGAAAAAGAAGAAGAAGTGTAAGCATAAGATTTGGGGGAAGGATGAGAAGAGGAAGAGTAACAATGGGAAGCAACAAAAGTGGGGGATAGAGAAAAAGTGGAAGGAGAAGACGGAAAGGAAAGAAGAAGAATTTATGGAAGCAGAAGAAATGGAAGAAGAGGAAGAAGAAGAAGTGTAAGCAGAAGAAGCGGAAGAAGGAGACGAAAATGAAGAAGAACAACAAGTAGAAGTAAAAGAAGTGGTAGAAGGAGAGAATAAGAGGAATAGGAGGAAGTAGTGGAATGAAACGAGATCAAGAAGAAGAAGTGGAAGAAGGAGAACGAGAGGAGGGAGAAGAGGTGGAAGAAGGAGAAGAAAAGGAAGAAGAAGAAGTGGAAGAACGAGAAGAAAAGGAAGAAGTGCAAGCGGAAGAAGGAGAACAATAGGAAGAAGAAGAAGAAGTGGAAGAATGAGAAAAAGGGAAGGAAGAAGAAACAATGGAAAGAAAGGGGAATGAAGAAGAAGTAGAACAACGAGGAGAAGAAGAAGGGGAGGAAGAAGAAGTAGTGTAGGCAGAAGAAGGGGAAGAAGGAGAAAAGAGGGAAGAAGACGAACAAGTGGATGTAATAGAAGTGGAAGAAGGTGAACAAGAGGAAGAAGAACAAGTAGTTGAAGGAGTGGGGATGATGGAATAGAAGTGGAAATAGGAGAACAAGAGGTAGAAATGCAAGTGGAAGCAGAAGAAGGAGAAAAAGAGGGATATGATGAAGGAAAGGAAGAAGAAGAGGAAGAAAAGAAAGGAAAAGAGAGGATGAAGAAGAAGTGGAAGAAAGACAACAAGAGGAGGCAGGAGAAGTGGATGAAAGATAAGAAGAGGAAGAAGAAGGCGAGTAACTAGAAGAAGAGGAAGAAGGAGAAGAAAAGCAAGAAGAAGAAGATGTGGAAAGTGAAGAAGTTGAAGAAATTGAACAAGAGGATGAAGAAGAAGTAGTGGAAGGAGGTGAGATGAAGAAGAAGAATTGGAACAAGGAGAAAAGGAGGAAAGGGAAGAAGGAGGGGAAAGGAAGGGAAGAAGAAGCAGAAGAAGTGGAATCTGGAGGATAAGAGGAAGAAGAAGAAGAAGTGTAAGCATAAGATTTGATGGACGGAGAAGAAGAGGAAGGAGAAGACGGAAAGGAAAGAAGAAGAAGTTGTGGAAGGAGAAGAAGTGGAAGAAGAGGAAGAAGAAGAAGTGTAAGCAGAAGAAGCAGAAGAAGCGGAAGAAGGAGACGAAAATGAAGAACAACAAGTAGGAGTGGAAGAAGTGGTAGAAGGAGAGAATAAGAGGAATAGCAGGAAGTAATGGAATGAAAGGAGATGAAGAAGAAGAAGTGGGAGAAGGAGAACGGGAGGAGGAAGAAGAGGTAGCAGAAGGAGAAGAAGAGGAATTAGAAGAAGTGGAAGAACGAGAAGAAAAGGAAGAAGTGCAAGTGGAAGAAGGAGAACAATAGGAAGAAGAAGAAGAAGTGGAAGAATGAGAAAACGAGGACGAAGAAGAAGAAATGGAAGGAAAGGGGAATGAAGAAGAAGTGGAACAAGGATGAGACGAAGAAGGGGAGGAAGAAGAAGTAGTGTAAGCAGAAGAAGGGCAAGAAGGAGAAGATAGGAAAGAAGAAGAACAAGTGGATGTAGTAGAAGTGGAAGAAGGTGAACAAGAGGAAGAAGAACAAGTAGTTGAAAGAGTGGGGATGATGGAGAAGAAGTGGAAGAAGGAGAACAGGAGGTAGAAATGCAAGTTTAAGCAGAAGAAGGAGAAAAAGAGGGATATGCTGAAGGAAAGGAAGAAGAAGAAGAAGGAGATGAAGAGGAAGAAAAGAAAGGAAAGGACAGGATGAAGAAGAAGTGGAAGAAGGAGAACAAGAGGAGGCAGGAGAAGTGGATGAAAGATAATTAGAGGAAGAAGAAGGCAAGTAACTAGAAGAAGTGGAACAAGGAGAAGAAAAGGAAGAAGAAGAAGATGTGGAAATTGAAGAAGTTGAAGAAGGTAAACAGGAGGAGGAAGAAGTAGTGGAAGGAGGTGAGATGAAGAAGAAGAATTGGAACAAGGAGAAAAGGAGGAAAAGGAAGAAGGACCGGAAGGGAAGGAGAAGAAAAGGAAGAAGAAGAAGATGTGGAAAGTGAAGAAAGGGAAGGGAAGGGAAGAAGAAGGTGAAGAAGAGGAAGAAGAAGAAGTAGTTGAAGGAGTGGGGATGATGGAAAAGAAGCGGAAGAATGAGAAAAAGAGGAGGAAGAAGAACCAATGGAACGAAAGGGGATGAACAAGAACTGGAACAACGAGGAGAAGAAGAAGGGGAGGAAGAAGAAGTAGTGTAGGCAGAAGAAGGGCAAGAAGGAGAAGAGAGGGAAGAAGGAGAAGAGAGGGAAGAAGAAGAACAAGTGGATGTAGTAGAAGTGAAAGAAGGTGAACAAGAGACAGGAGAAGAAGTAGTTGAACGAGTGGGGATGATGGAGAAGAAGTGGAAGAAGGAGAACAAGAGGTAGAAATGCAAGTGGAAGCAGAAGAAGGAGAAAAAGAGGGATATGACGAAGGAAAGGAAGAAGAAGAAGGAGATGAAGAGGAAGAAAATAAAGGAAAGGAGAGGATGAAGAAGAAGTGGAAGAAAGAGAACAAGAGGAGGCAGGAGAAGCGGAAGAAAGATAAGAAGAGGAAGAACAAGGGGAGTAACTAGAAGAAGTGGAAGAAGGAGAAGAAAAGGAAGAAGAAGAAGATGTGGAAAATGAAGAAGTTGAAGAAGGTGAACAAGAGGAGGAAGAAGAAGTAGTGGAAGCAGGTTAAATGAAGAAGAAGAATTGGAACAAGGAGAAATGGAGGAAAGGAATGGAAGAAGAAGCAGAAGAAGTGGAAGCTGGAGGAGAAGAGGAAGAAGAAGAAGAAGTGTAAGCATAAGATTTGGGGGAAGGAGAAGAACAAGAATAGCAACAATGGGAAGCAACAGAAGTGGGGGATGGAGAAAAAGAGGAAGGAGAAGACGGAAAGGAAAGAAGAAGAAGTTGTGATGCAATCTCACCTAGCATGCATCATGGCTAGGAGGACTCAAGGAAGGCATGGCATGGACGAAAGCTCATTGAAGATTCGAAGCCATAGTCTTCATTATTTTTAGCTTGTAAATATTTTATTTTAATTAGATAAATAGGAAAGTATTTTTAATTCCCTTAAGGCCATGTATTTCCGGCCATCTTCTTAGTTTATAAGGTATAGGTATCTTTAGTTAAAAAGGAGGAGTAAGCTTATAATGGGTGCATAAGTTAAGACATGATTTTGGGCTAGCCCATTCACATTAAGATATGCTAATTGTACCCATAGGGGGTGAACTTAGGTGCCTCACTTAAGGCCTAAGACTTGGGTTAATTAGTTTTAATCCTAATTAAGCCTAAGTCCCACATTGCCTAGAAAAGTGTGTCCAAGCTCTCCCATTGGGCTATATATACTCATTCCCCCTCATTGTAAAATTTCACCTTTGAAGTTGAATAAAAATAGTCTCTTTGTGAGCACATTCCTAGTAAAAGGTCTTGAGGATCCTCTCTCTTGAGGAACCTCTTCCTAGTTGGTTTTTATCAAGGGTTCCTTCCCTTGTGGCAAACCTAAACACTTTGGCTTATCTCTTTTTGAGAGTGGCGCCCCACCTCCATTTTCTTTCCCCTCCATCATCCATTTCATGGTGCTTGGAACCTCAAGGAAAAAGATCAAGGGAGGCATGCATCAAGTTGTGGAAGGAGAAGAAATGGAAGAAGAGGAAGAAGAAGAAGTGTAAGCAGAAGAAGCGAAAGAAGGAGATGAAAATGAAGAAGAACAACAAGTAGAAGTAGAAGAAGTGGTAGAAGGAGAGAATAAGAGGAATAGGAGGAAGTAGTGGAATGAAACGAGATGAAAAAGAAGAAGTTGAAGAAGGAGAACGGGAGGAGGAGAAGAGGCGGCAGAACGAGAAGAAGAGGAAGAAGAAGAAGAAGTGGAAGAATGAGAAAAAGAGGAGGAAGAAGAAGCAATGGAAGGAAAGGGGATGAAGAAGGAGTAGAACAAGGAGGAGAAGAAGAAGGGGAGGAAGAAGAAGTAGTGTAGGAGAAGAAGGGCAAGAAGGAGAAGAGATGGAAGAAGAAGAAGAAGTGGATGTAGTAAAAGTGGAAGAAGGTGAACAACAGGAAGAAGAAGAAGTAGTTGAAGGACTGCGGATGATGGAAAAGAAGTGGAAGAAGGAGAACGAGAGGTAGAAATGCAAGTGGAAGCAGAAGAAGGAGAAAAAGAGGGATATGACGAAGGCAAGGATAAAGAAGAAGGAGATGAAGAAGAAGAAAAGAAAGGAAAGGAAAAGAGAGGATGAAGAAGAAGAAGTGGAAGAAAGAGAACAAGAGGAGGCAGGAGAAGTCGAAGAAAGATAAGAAGAGGAAGAGGAAGGAGAGTAACTATATGAAGGAGAAGAAAAGGAAGAAGAACAAGATGTGGAAAGTTAAGAAGGTGAACAAGAGGAGGAAGAAAAAGTAGTGGAAGGAGGTGAGATGAAGAAGAAGAATTGGAACAAGGAGAAAAGGAGGAAAAGGAAGAAGGAGGGGGAAGGGAAGGGAAGAAGAAGCAGAAGAAGTGGAATCTGAAGGAGAAGAGGAAGAAGAAGAAGAAGTGTAAGCATAAGATTTGAGGGAAGGAGAAGAAGAGGAAGAGCAACAATGGTAAGCAACAGAAGTCGGGGATGGAGAAAAAGAGGAAGCAGAAGACGGAAAGGAAAGAAGAAGAAGTTGTGGAAGGAGAAGAAATGGAAGAACAAGAAGTGTAAGCAGAAGAAGCAGAAGAAGCGGAAGAAGGAGACGAAAATGAAGAAGAACAACAAGTAGTAGAAGAAGTGGTAGAAGGAGAGAATAAAAGGAATAGGAGGACGTAATGGAATGAAAGGAGATGAAGAAGAAGAGGTGGAAGAAGAAGAACGGGAGGAGGAAGAAGAGGTGGCAGAAAGAGAAGAAGTGGAAGAACGAGAAGAAAAGCAAGAAGTGCAAGTGGAAGAAGGAGAACAATAGGAAGAAGAAGAAGAAGTGGGAGAATGAGAAAAAAATCAGGAAGAAGAAGCAATGGAAGGAAAGGGGAATAAAGAAGAACTGGAACAAGGAGGAGAAGAAGAAGGGGAGGAAGAAGAAGTAGTGCAGGCAGAAGAAGGGCAAGAAGGAGAAGAGAGGGAAGAAGAAGAACAAATGGATATAGTAGAGGTAGAAGAACGTGAACAAGAGGAAGAAGAAGAAGTAGTTGAAAGAGTGGGGATTATGGAGAAGAAGTGGATGAAGGAGAACAAGAGGTAGAAATGCAAGTGGAAGCAGAAGAAGGAGAAAAAAAGGGATATGACGAAGGAAAGGAAGAAGAAGAAGGAGATGAAGAAGAAGAAAAGAAAGGAAAGGAGAGGATGAAGAAGAAGAAGTGGAAGAAAGAGAACAAGAGGAGGCAGGAGAAGTGGAAGAAATATAAGAAAAGGAAGAAGAAGGAGAGTAACTAGAAGAAGGGGAAGAAGGAGAAGAAAAGGTAGAAAAAGAAGATGTGGAAACTGGAGAAGTTGAAGAAGGTGAACAAGAGGAGGAACAAAAAGTAGTGGAAGGAGGTGAGATGAAGAAGAAGAAATGGAACAACGAGAAAAGGAGCAAAAAGAAGAAGGAGGGGTAGGGAAGGGAAGAAGAAGCAGAAGAAGTGGAATCTGGAGGAGAAGAGGAAGAAGAAGAAGAAGTGTAAGCATAACATTTGGTGTAAGGAGAACAAGAGGAAGAGCAACAATGGGAAGCAACAGTAGTGGGGGATGGAGAAAAAGAGGAAGGAGAAGACAGAAAGCAAAGAAGAAGAAGTTGTGGAAGGAGAAGAAATGGAAGAAGAAGAAGTGTAAGCAGAAGAAGTGGAAGAAGGAGACGAAAATGAAGAAGAACAACAAGTGGAAGTAGAAGAAGTGGTAGAAGGAGAGAATAAGAGGAATAGGAGGAAGTAGTGGAATAAAAGGAGATGAAGAAGAAGATGTGGAAGAAGGAGAACGGAAAGAGGAAGAAGAGGTGGCAGAAGGAGAAGAAGAGGGAGAAGAAGAAGTGGAAGAACGAGAAGAAAAGGAAGAAGTGCAAGTAGAAGAAGGAGAACAATAGGAAGAAGTAGCAGAAGTAGAAGAAGGAGAAAAAGAGGAAGAAGAAGAAGCAATGGAACGAAAGGGGAATGAAGAAGAAGTGGAACAAGGAGGAGAAGAAGAAGGGGAGGAAGAAGAAGTAGTGTAGGCAGAACAAAGGCAAGAAGGAGAAGAGAGGGAAGAAGAAGAACAGGTAGATGTAGTAGAAGTTGAAGAAGGTGAACAAGAGGTAGAAGAAGAAGTAGTTGAAGGAGGAAGGATGATGGAGAAGAAGTGGAAGAAGGAGAACAAGAGGTAGAAATGCAAGTGGAAGCAGAAGGAGAAAAAAGGGATATGACGAAGGAAAGGAAGAAGAAGAAGGAGATGAAGAGGAAGAAAAGAAAGGAAAGGAGAGGATGAAGAAGAAGTGGAAGAAAGGGAACAAGAAGAGGCAGGAGAAGTGGAAGAAAGATAAGAAGAGGAAGAAGAAGGAGAGTAACTAGAAGAAGTGGAAGAAGGAGAAGAAAAGCAAGAAGAAGAAGATGTGGAAAGTGAAGAAGGTGAACAAGAAGCGGAAGAAGAAGTAGTGGAAGGAGGTGAGATGAAGAAGAAGAATTGGAACAAGGGGAAAAGGAGGAAAAGGAAAAAGGAGGGGAAGGGAAGGGAGGAAGAAGCAAAAGAAGTGGAATCTGGAGGAGAAGACGAAGAAGAAGAAGAAGTGTACGCATAACATTTGGTGGAAGGAGAAGAAGAGGAAGAGCAACAATGGGAAGCAACAGACGTGGGGGATGGAGAAAAAGAGGAAGGAGAAGACAGAAAGGAAAGAAGAAGAAGTTGTGGAAGGAGAAGAAATGGAAGAAGGGGAAGAATAAGAAGAAGTGTAAGCAGAAGAACCGGAAGAAGGAGACGAAAATGAAGAAGAACAACAAGTAGAAGTAGAAGAAGTGGTAGAAGGAGAGAATAAGAGGAATAGGAGGAAGTAGTGGAATGAAAGGAGATGAAGAAGAAGAAGTCAAAGAAGGATAACAGGAGGAGGGAGAAGAGGTGGCAGAAGGAGAAGAAGAAGAATTGGAAGAACGAGAAGAAAAGGAAGAAGTGCAAGTGGAAGAAGGAGAACAATAGGAAGAAGAAGAAGTGGAAGAACCAGATGAAAAGGAAGAAGTGCAAGTGGAAGAAGGAGAAAAATAGGAAGAAGAAGAACGCGAGGAGGGATAAGAGGTGGCAGAACGAGAAGAAGAGGAAGAACAAGAAGTAGTTGAAAGAGTGGGGATTATGGAGAAGAAGTGGATGAAGGAGAACAAGAGGAAGAGCAACAATGGGAAGCAACAGTAGTGGGGGATGAAGAAAAAGAGGAAGGAGAAGACAGAAAGCAAAGAAGAAGAAGTTGTGGAAGGAGAAGAAATGGAAGAAGAAGAAGTGTAAGCAGAAGAAGTGGAAGAAGGAGATGAAAATGAAGAAGAACAACAAGTAGAAGTAGAAGAAGTGGTAGAAGCAGAGAATAAGAGGAATAGGAGGAAGTGGTGGAATAAAAGGAGATGAAGAAGAAGATGTGGAAGAACGAGAACGCGAGGAGGGAGAAGAGGTGGCAGAACGAGAAGAAGAGGAAGAACAAGAAGTAGTTGAAAGAGTGGGGATTATGGAGAAGAAGTGGATGAAGGAGAACAAGAGGTAGAAATGCAAGTGGAAGCAGAAGAAGGAGAAAAAGAGGGATATGACGAAGGAAAGGAAGAAGAAGAAGGAGACGAAAAGGAAGAAAAGAAAGGAAATGAGAGGATGAAGAAGAAGTGGAAGAAAGAGAATAAGAGGAGGCAGGAGAAGTGGAAGAAAGATAAGAAGAGGAAGAAGAAGGAGAGTAACTAGAAGAAGTGGAAGAAGGAGAAGAAAAGGAAGAAGAAGAAGATGTGGGAAGTGAAGAAGGTGAACAAGAGGAGGAAGAAGAAGTAGTGGAAGGAGGTGAGATGAAGAAGAAGAATTGGAACAAGGAGGAAAGGAGGAAAAGGAAGAAGGAGGGGAAGGGAAGGGAATAAGAAGCAGAAGAAGTGGAATCTGGAGGAGAAGAGGAAGAAGAAGAAGAAGTGTAAGCATAAGATTTGGGGGAAGGAGAAAAAGAGGAAGAGCAACAATGGGAAGCCACAAAAGTGGGGGATGGAGAAAAAAAGGAAGGCGAAGACGTAAAGGAAAGAACAAGAAGTTGTGGAAGGAGAAGAAATGGAAGAAGAGGAAGAAGAAGAAGTGTAAGCAGAAGAAGCGGAAGAAGGAGACGAAAATGAAGAAGAACAACAAGCAAAAGTAGAAGAAGTGGTAGAAGGAGAGAATGAGAGGAATAGGAGGAAGTAGTGGAATGAAAGGAGATGAAGAAGAAGAAGTCAAAGAAGGATAACAGGAGGAGGGAGAAGAGGTGGCAGAAGGAGAAGAAGAAGAAGTGGAAGAACGAGAAGAAAAGGAAGAAGTGCAAGTGGAAGAAGGAGAACAATAGGAAGAAGAAGAAGTGGAAGAACGAGATGAAAAGGAAGAAGTGCAAGTGGAAGAAGGAGAAAAATAGGAAGAAGAAGAAGACGTGGAAGAATGAGAAAAAGAGGAGGAAGAAGAAGCAATAGAAGGGAAGGGGATGAAGAAGAAGTGGAACAAGGAGGAGAAGAAGAAGGGGAGGAAGAAGAAGTAGTGTAGGCAGAAGAAGGGCAAGAAGGAGAACAGAGGGAAGAAGAAGAACAAGTGGATGTAGTAGAGGTGGAAGAAGGTGAACAAGAGGAAGAAGAAAAAGTAGTTGAAGGAGTGGGGATGATGGAGAAGAAGTGGAAGAAGGAGAACAAGATGTAGAAATGCAAGTGGAAGCAGAAGAAGGAGAAAAAGAGGGATATGACGAAGGAAAGGAAGAAGAAGAAGGAGATGAAGAGGAAGAAAAGAAAGGAAATGAGAGGATGAAGAAGAAGTGGAAGAACGAGAACATGAGGAGGCAGGAGTAGTGGAAGAAAGATAAGAAGAGGAAGAAGACGGAGAGTAACTAGAAGAAGTGGAAGAAGGAGAAGAAAAGGAAGAAGAAGAAGATGTGGAAAGTGAAGAAGTTGAAGAAGGTGAACAAGAGGAGGAAGAAGAAGTAGTGGAAGGAGGTGAAATGAAGAAGAAGAACTGGAACAAGGAGAAAAGGAGGAAAAGGAAGAAGGAGGGGAGGGGAAGGGAAGGTAAGAAGAAGCAGAAGAAGTGGACTCTGGAGGAGAAGAAAAAGATGAAGAAGAAGTGCAAGCATAAAGTAAAGAAGAAGAAGTTGTGGAAGGAGAAGAAGTGTAAGCAGAAGAAGCAGAAGAAGGAGACAAAAATGAAGGAGAACAACAAGTAGAAGTAGAAGAAGTGGTAGAAGGAGAGAATAAGAGGAATAGGAGGAAGTAGTGGAATGAAACGAGATGAAAAAGAAGAAGTGGAAGAAGGAGAACGGGAGGAGGAGAAGAGGTGGCAGAACGAGAAGAAGAGGAAGAAGAAGAAGAAGTAGAAGAAGGAGAATGGGAGGAGGGAGAAGAGGTGGCAGAAGGAGAAGAATAGGAAGAAGAAGAAGTGGAAGAACGAGAAGAAAAGGAAGAAGTGCAAGTGGAAGAAGGAGAACAATAGGAAGAAGAAGAAGAAGTGGAAGAATGAGAGAAAGAGGAGGAAGAAGAAGCAATGGAAAGAAAGGGGAATGAAGAAGGAGTGGAACAAGGAGGAGAAGAAGAATGGGAGGAAGAAGAAGGGGAGGTAGAAGAAGTAGTGTAGGCAGAAGATGGGAAGAAGGAGAAGAGAGGGAAGAAGAGGAACAAGTGGATGTAGTAAAAGTGGAAGAAGGTGAACAAGAGGCAGAAGAAGAAGTAGTTGAAGGAGTTGGGATGATAGAGAAGAAGTGGAAGAAGGGGAACAAGAGGTAGAAATGCAAGTGGAAGCATAAGAAGGAGAAAAAGAGGGATACGACGAAGGAAAGGAAGAAGAATAAGGAGATGAAGAGGAATAGAAGAAAGGAAAGGAGAGGATGAAGAAGAAGTGGAAGAAAGGGAACAAGAGGAGGCAGGAGAAGCGGAAGAAAGATAAGAAGAGGAAGAACAAGGGGAGTAACTAGTAGAAGTGGAAGAAGGAGAAGAAAAGGAAGAAGAAGAAGATGTGGAAAGTGAAGAAGTTGAAGAAGGTGAACAAGAGGAGAAAGAAGAAGAAGTGTAAGCAGAAGAAGCGAAAGAAGGAGACAAAAATGAAGAAGAACAACAAGTAGAAGTAGAAGAAGTGGTAGAAGGAGAGAATAAGAGGAATAGGAGGAAGTAGTGGAATGAAAGGAGATGAAGAAGAAGAAGTGGAAGAAGGAGAACTGGAGGAGGGAGAAGAGGTGGCAGAAGGAGAAGAAGAGGAAGAAGAAGAAGTGGAAGAACGAGAAGAAAAGGAATAAGTGCAAGTGGAAGAAGGAGAACAATAGGAAGAAGAAGAAGAAGTGAAAGAATGAATAATAGAGGAGGAAGAAGAAGCAAAGGAAGGAAAAGGGGATGAAGAAGAAGTGGAACAAGGAGGAGAAGAAGAAGGGGAGGAAGAAGAAGTAGTGTAGGCAGAAGAAGGGCAAGAAGGAGAAGAGAGGGAAGAAGAAGAACAAGTGGATGTAGTAGAAGTGGAAGAAGGTGAACAAGAGGAAGAAGAAGAAGTAGTTGAAGGAGTGGGGATGATGGAGAAGAAAAAGTGGAAAGTGCAGAAGTTGAAAAAGGTGAACAAGAGGAGGAAGAAGAAGTAGTGGAAGGAGGTGAGATGAAGACGAACAATTGGAACAAGGAGAAAAGGAGGAAAAGGAAGAAGGAGGGGAAGGAAAGGGAAGAAGAAGCAGAAGAAGTGGAATGTGGAGGAGAAGAGGAAGAAGAAGAAGAAGTGTAAGCATAAGATTTGGGGGCGGGAGAAGAAGAGGAAGAGCAACAATGAGAAGCAACAGAAGCGGGGGATGGACAAAAAGAGGAAGGAGAAGACAGAAAGGAAAGAAGAAGAAGTTGTGCAAGGAGAAGAAATGGAAGAAGAGGAAGAAGAAGAAGTGTACGCAGAAGAAATCGAGGAAGGAGACGAAAATGAAGAAGAACAACAAGTAGAAGTAGAAGAAGTAGTAGAGGGAGAGAATAAGAGGAATAGGAGGAAGTAGTGGAATGAAAGGAGATGAAGAAAAAGAAGTTGAAGATGGAGAACGGGAGGAGGAAGAAGAGGTGGCAGAAGGAGAAGAAGAAGTGGAAGAACGAGAAGAAAAGGAAGAAGTGTAAGGGGAAGAAGGAGAACAATAAGAAAAAGAAGAATAATTGGAAGAATGAGAAAAAGAGGAGGAAGAAGAAGCAATGGAAGGAAAGGGGATGAAGAAGAAGCGGAACAAGGAGGAGAAGAAGAATGGGAGGAAGAGGAAGTAGTGTAGGCAGAAAAAGGGCAAGAAGGAGAAGGGAGGGAAGAAGAAGAACAAGTGGATGTAGTAGAAGTCGAAGAAGGTGAAGAAGAGGAAGAAGAAGAAGTAGTTGAAGGAGTGGGGATGATGGAGTAGAAGTGGAAGAAGGAGAACAAGAGGTAGAAATGCAAGTGGAAGCAGAAGAAGGAGAAAAAGAGGGATATGACGAAGGAAATGAAGAAGAAGAAGGAGATGAAGAGGTAGAAAAGAAAGGAAAGGACAGGATGAAGAAGAAGTGGAAGAAAGAGAACCAGAGGAGGCACAAGAAGTGGATGAAAGATAAGAAGAGGAAGAAGAAGGCGAGTAACTAGAAGAAGTGGAAGAAGGAGAAGAAAAGGAATAAGAAGAAGATCTGGAAAGTGAAGAAAGGGAAGGGAAGGGAAGAAGAAGGTGAACAAGAGGAAGAAGAAGAAGTAGTTGAAGGAGTGGGGATGATGGAAAAGAAGTGGAAGAATGAGAAAAAGAGGAGGAAGAAGAAGCAATGGAAGGAAAGGGGATGAACAAGAACTGGAACAACGAGGAGAAGAAGAAGGGGAGGAAGAAGAAGTAGTGTAGGCAGAAGAAGGGCAAGAAGGAGAAGAGAGGGAAGAAGAAGAACAAGTGGATGTAGTAGAAGTGGAAAAAGGTGAACAAGAGGCAGAAGAAGAAGTAGTTGAACGAGTGGGGATGATGGAGAAGAAGTGGAAGAAGGAGAACAAGACGTAGAAATGCAAGTGGAAGCAGAAGAAGGAGAAAAAGAGGGATATGACGAAGGAAAGGAAGAAGAAGAAGGAGATGAAGAGGAAGAAAAGAAAGGAAAGGAGAGGATGAAGAAGAAGTGGAAGAAAGAGAACAAAAGGAGGCAGGAGAAGCGGAAGAAAGATAAGAAGAGGAAGAACAAGGGGAGTAACTAGAAGAAGTGGAAGAAGGAGAAGAAAAGGAAGAAGAAGAAGATGTGGAAAGTGAAGAAGTTGAAGAAGGTTAACAAGAGGAGGAAGAAGAAGTACTGGAAGCAGGTTAGATGACGAAGAAGAATTGGAACAACGAGAAAAGGAGGAAAAGGAAGAAGGAGGGGAAGGGAAGGGAAGGGAAGGGAAGAAGAAGCAGAAGAAGTGGAAGTTGGAGGAGAAGAGGAAGAAGAAGAAGAAGTGTAAGCATAAGATTTGGGGGAAGGAGAAGAACAAGAAGAGCAACAATGGGAAGCAACAGAAGTGGGGGATGGAGAAAAAGAGGAAGGAGAAGACGGAAAGGAAAGAAGAAGAAGTTGTGGAAGGAGAAGAAATGGAAGAAGAGGAAGAAGAAGTGTAAGCAGAAGAAGCGAAAGAAGGAGACGAAAATGAAGAAGAACAAGTAGAAGTAGAAGAAGTGGTAGAAGGAGAGAATAAGAGGAATAGGAGGAAGTAGTGGAATGCAATGAGATGAAAAAGAAGAAGTGGAAGAAGGAGAACGGGAGGAGGAGAAGAGGTGGCAGAACGAAAAGAAAAGGAAGAAGAAGAAGAAGTGGAAGAATAAGAAAAAGAGGAGGAAGAAGAAGCAATGGAAGGAAAGGGGATGAAGAAGGAGTGGAACAAGGAGGAGAAGAATAAGGGGTAGAAGAAGCAGTGTAGGCAGAAGAAGGGCGAGAACGAGAAGAGAGGGAAGAAGAAGAAGAAGTGGATGTAGTAAAAGTGGAAGAAGGTGAACAAGAGGAAGAAGAAGAAGTAGTTGAAGGAGTGGGGATGATGGAAAAGAAGTGGAAGAAGGAGAACGAGAGGTAGCTTTAAAAGAAATTTTATTACTTTTGGTACACTAGAACTTGATATTTGTGTTCTTCTACTCTTTAATCTAGTGCCATTCTTAGGTATTCCATTGTGTGCTCTCTTTCTTTTGTTTACCTTTTAGTTGTTGCTTGTCTTTTAAATCATCTTTTTAGTTTGTCTTATATACTCTTACCATTTGGTTAAATGTCCTTTTGATTGTGTTATCTTTTATTGCTTTTTGAGTTTCTATTCGCACCTCCCCTTGCTACTTTTGGTTTCTTTGGTTTGTGTGTTAGTGTCACTTTTGGGAGAAAGCTTGAAAAAGGAGCTTACCACAAGGGTAGCATATTTTGGAAGGTTGGACTAAGAGCCTAAGGGATCACCTCAAAAGGAAATACACCTAGTCGTGAGGACTTTGATTTGAGGGAGCATTTGGAGAATCATTTTTTGAAGACTTTACTTTTTCTTTAATTTAGGTGTATTAATTTTGTAGTTGGGAGTTTGAGTGCCCTTAAGGCCCTCCCTTTGGTTGTAATAAAATTTAATCAATTTTTTAGTTTCTCGAAAATTAGGTGAAGAAGGAAGAAGTGGTACACTTCCTTCAACACCTTAGGAGCTCGCTTTAGATCCCTTCTCTTTTGAATTTTCGCTTTAAAATTCTTGCTTTATTTTTCTTATTCAAAGCGCTTAGAAGGCTAAAGGGTTCCAAAGATTCATCAAGCCATTTTAGGCAAGAAAACACAAAAAGAGAGGAGTGTTTGTTTGTGAAAATTTTTTAGCCACCTTTTTCCTCTTAGAAATTCAAGCACAATGACATCACACACCCACTCTAGTGCTCATAGTTATTCATCAAACAAGAGTGTAAACCAAAGAAATATTTCTAAAGATTACACTCTAGAAAACTTAAACATGGACTTTAGGGAGTGGATGGCAAAAGAACAAGAGAGAAGAGAAGAAAAAAGGAGAGAAAAAGAGTCCAAGGAGAAAAGAATAATAAAAGAAAGAGAGGAAGAAAAGAGAGAAAAAAGAGAAGGAAGAGAGAAGAATAAGAGAAAGGAGAGAAGATGAAGAAAGGAGAGAAAGAAAAGAAAGAGAAAGAAGAAAAGAGAAAGAAGAAGAAAAAAGAAAGCATGGGAATGGTGAGAATTACAAAATGAAAGGGATAGTTAGGTTCCCCATCTAGACATACCCATAGGAGTGAAAGTGAGGAAGAATACTACAATCATCCTAGGAGAAACTCCCATTCATCCATGCATAATAAAGGGGCCCCTCCAAGGGAGCCCAAAATTGATCTCCCCCCATTTCATGGGAGGGAAGATGTGGAAGCCTACCTTGATTGGGAAATCAAGGTAGAACAACTCTTCACTTGCCATGAGGTAAGAGAAGAAAGAAAGGTTCCAATGGCAACCCTTAGCTTCCAAGGGCATGCCATGCATTGGTGGGTTGGGTTAACCAATGAGAGAATCCGCACCAATATGCCTTCCATAAGATATTGGAATGATCTTAGAAGTGCTCTAAGAAGAAGGCCTATTCCCTCTTGGTATGAAAGAGATCTTTTGGATAGACTCCAAAGGCTAAGGCAAACCAACCTTAGTATAGAAGAGTATAGACAAAAGATGGAACTTTTTATCTTGAGGGCGGGTATCATTGAGGAACCCAAGGCCACTATGGCAAGGTTTTTGTGTGGGTTGAGCCCCGAAATTCGTGATAAGGTGGAGCTCTTCTCATACAATTCCCTTGATGAGTTAGTTCAATTTTGCATCAAGGTGGAAAATCAACTTAGAAGGAAAACTTTTAAAAAGGATAACCCACCTTATGTAAAGAGGGACCAACCTACGGGGAACTCTTTCAAGAGTTACCCCAAAGAGGAACATCCCAAGCACTTCAAAGAGCATAAAACATCACATATAGAGAGAAAAACCCCTACTACTAACTCTCACGAGAAAGTTAGTAGTATCAAATGCTTTAAATGTCTTGGGAGAGGCCACATTGCCTCTCAATGCCCTACTAAGAGAAACATCATCATGAGGGCCCAAGATGTTTATAGTAGTGAGTCTAACTCACACTCCTCTAGTGAGAGCGAAGGAGAAGGGGTTCATGCATGCCAATCTGATTGTGATGAAACCGCTTATGCATGTGAGGGAGACCTCTTAATGATAAGAAGACTTCTTGGAAGCCAACCTTTGAAAGTGTCCTCATCTCAAAGGGAGAACATATTCCACACTCGTTGTAAGGTGAATGACAAAATATGTTCTCTCATTGTGGATAGTGGGTCATGCTGCAATTGTTGTAGCTCAAGGTTGGTGGAAAAGCTAGCCTTGACCCCACTTCCCCACCCTAAGCCTTACAAGCTTCAATGGCTCAATGAGCAAGGGGAAATGGAGGTCAATGAGCAAGTCAAGGTTCCAATTTCCATTGGGTCTTATAAAGATGAGATCCTGTGTGACATAGTCCCAATGGAAGCTGACCATATCTTGCTAGGAAGACCATGGCAATTTGATAAGAAAGCCATACACCATGGTCATTCCAATAACATCATCCTCACTCATAAGGATAAGAGCATTAAGTTGTGTCCTCTAACACCTTCACAAGTGGCGGAGGACCAACTCATCATGAAACGTAAGAGAGATGAGGAGAAAAAAAAAAGCAAAGCTTTACCCCTAAAGCTTGAAAGGGGTAAAGAGGTTGAGTTGGAAGTTGGTGCCCCTTCCAAGAAAGTCATTAGTAAAGGGAGTTTATTTGCGACAAAATTGGAATTAAAGGAAGCCCCCTTAACTAACAGACCTTTCTATCTCCTCCTTTGCAAAGAGGCATCCCCCATTTCTTCCCCCTCCACTTTTTTCCCTTCTAGTTCTAGCACTGCCATAGAACTTGGACCTGAGAACATACCTCAAGAGGTTCAAGAGATTTTAAAGGAGTTTGGTGATATATTCCCTAATGAAGTTCCCAAAGGACTTCCTCCAATTAGGAGTGTAGAACACCAAATAGACTTGGTACCTGGGGCTAGCCTGCCAAATAGGCCTGCTTATAGGACTAATCCCATGGAGACCAAGGAGATTTAATCTCAAGTCCAAGAACTATTGGAGAAGGGTTGGGTTCAAGAGAGCCTAAGCCCTTGTGCTGTGCCAGTTTTGTTGGTGCCTAAGAAGAATGGCCAATGGAGGATGTGCATTGATTGTGGAGCAATCAATAACATCACCATCAAATATAGGCACCCTATCCCTAGGCTTGATGACATGCTTGATGAATTGCATGGGGCCCAATTATTTTCAAAAATTGATCTTAAGAGTGGTTATCACCAAATCCGCATCAAGGAAGGTGATGAGTGGAAAACCGCTTTTAAGACCAAGTTTGGGCTGTATGAGTGGTTGGTAATGCCCTTTGGGCTTACCAATGCCCCAAGCACCTTCATGAGGCTTATGAATCATGTCCTTAGGGATTGCTTAGGAAAATTTTGTGTTGTTTATTTTGATGACATCTTAGTGTATAGCAAGAGCCTAGATGAACATGTAGGCCATCTTAGGCGTGTCTTTTGCATTCTTAGGTCACACCAACTCTATGGAAATCTTGAAAAATGTAATTTTTGTGTGGAGAGTGTGGTGTTCTTAGGTTTTATAGTTAATAAAAATGGGGTTCAAGTAGACCCCGACAAAATCAAAGCCATCCAAGAATGGCCCATCCCAAAAAGTGTGACTGAGATCAAGAGTTTTCATGGTCTCGCGAGCTTTTACAGGCGCTTTGTGCCTAACTTTTCCACACTTTTCTCACCAATCAATGATTTGGTGAAGAAGGATACTCCTTTCCTTTGGGGTGAAAAACAACAAAAAGCCTTTGAACTTATCAAAGAGAAACTGACCCATGCACCAGTTTTAGATCTTCCTGACTTTTCTAAAACTTTTGAGCTAGAGTGTGATGCATCGGGAGTGGGTGTGGGAGCTGTGTTGTTACAAGGTGGTCATCCCGTGGCTTATTTTAGTGAAAAACTAAATGGAGCCGCCTTAAACTACCCCACCTATGATAAAGAGTTTTACTCTTTGATAAGGGCCCTTCAAACTTGGGAACATTATCTTGTACCCAAGGAGTTCATCATTCATAGTGACCATGAGTCACTTAAGTATTTGAAGGGTCAAGGCAAGCTTAATAAAAGGCATGCTAAATGGGTAGAATTTCTTGAGACTTTCCCTTATATCATCAAATACAAGAAAGGAAAACATAATGTGGTGGCTGATGCTTTGTCTCGTAGACATACCCTTTACACCATCTTAAGTGCAAAGATTCTTGGATTTGATAATATTAGAGAAATGTATCTTTCTGATAAGGATTTTGGATCCATTTATGCTGCCTCTACATTTGCATGTAAAACCCAAAATGGGTTCTTTGTGAGTGAGGGGTACCTTTTCAAAGGTAGCAGACTTTGTGTACCCCAAGGATCTATGAGAAATCTGTTGACAAAAGAGAGCCATGAGGGTGGGCTCATGGGGCATTTTGGAATTAACAAAACTCTTCTGCTTTTACAAGAAAAATTCTTTTGGCCCCATATGAAGAAAGACGTCTATAGACATTGTCGTAGATGCATTGCTTGCTTGCAAGCTAAGTCTAAGACAATGGCTCATGGATTGTACACACCTTTACCTGCTCCTTCTGCACCTTGGCTGGATATTAGTATGAATTTCATCCTTGGCCTGCCTCGAACCCAACGAGGTGCAGACTCTATCTTTGTAGTGGTAGATAGATTTTCAAAAATGGCTCACTTTATACCATGCCACAAGATAGATGATGCGAGCAACATTGCGAGACTTTTCTTTAAAGAAGTTGTCCGTTTACATGGAATTCCCCAATCCATAGTCTCTGATAGAGATGTGAAGTTCCTTAGCCACTTTTGGAAAACATTGTGGGCAAGGCTAGGAACTAAACTCTTATTTTCTACCACATGTCACCCCCAAACTGATGGGCAGACTGAGGTAGTAAATAGATCTCTATCTACTATGCTTAGGACACTTCTTCGAGGAAATCACAAGTCTTGGGATGAATACCTACCCCATATTGAGTTTGCATACAACCGGGTGGTTCAAAGGACCACCAAGCATTCTCCCTTTGAAGTTGTTTATGGCTTCAACCCCCTTACTCCTCTTGATATCTTGCCCTTACCCTTCCCTTCTTCTGTTCACAAAGAAGGAATAGTAAGAGCGGATTTTGTTAAAAAATTACATGAAAGGGTAAAGGCCAACATTGAACATCATTCAAAGGAGTATGCTAGTAAAGCCAACAGGGGCAGGAAAGAAATTATCTTCAATGAAGGGGATTGGGTATGGCTTCATTTGAGGAAGGATCGCTTCCCTACTCAAAGGAAGTCCAAGCTTAGCCCCTGAGGAGATGGTCCCTTTCAAGTCCTCAAGAGAGTGAACAACAATGCATACATATTAGATCTCCCTGAGGACTATGGTGTCAGTACTACCTTTAATGTTTGTGATTTGATCCCTTTTGTAGGTACTGATGAAGAAGAGGAGGACCTATCAGATTTGAGGTCAAATCCTTCCCAAGGGGGAGGGGATGATGCATTCTCCCCAAGCAAGGGCCCTATCACTAGGGCCATGGCTAGAAGAATAGAAGAAGACATGGCTAGAGTAGAGAGAGGGAGATCTCACCTCCATATGACCATCAAGTTATGCAAGCCATGACTTATTTACTTGTAATTTTTATTTTAGGAACCTAGGATTTTATTTTGGACATGTATTAGTCCATTTAATTTTCTAGGAGGTGTCTTAGTAATAAGAAGGGGTAAGATTAGCTTTTGGGCCTTTATTTAGGAAATAAGGGGGTAGTTTGATAACTACACCCTCTTTTGCTAAATAAAACCCAAAACTAATAAAGGAGTAATCTTGGCCCTTGGATGAGGTAGCTTGGGCACCAATTCTCATCTAAAGGAGGGTATTGATTGGACTTTGGGCTCCAATCCTCCCCCTTGGATGACTCCTTTTAATCCTAGCCCTTCATTTCCTTCATGACTTGTCCAAGAGGTTAGCTCCCTCTATAAAAAGGTGCTCCTTCACACTCTTGTATTTTTCACACTTGATTGAATGGAAAAACCTTGAGTTGGCCAAAATTCTCTTAGTGTCCACCCTTCTCTCTTTGAGAATTCCTTAGGTTTTTATCAAGGGTTCCATCCCTTGTGGCAAACTTTCCCTCTTAGGCTTATCTTACCTTAAGTGGCGCCTAAAACCACCTCATTGCTTACCTCTCCACAAACCATTTCACCAAAGAAGAAAACCTCTAGAAAAAGATCAAGGGAGGCATGCATCACTCTTCCTCTTCACTCTTTTCTTTTTCTAATTTTTTATTTTCTTCTCTCTCTTTTTCTATTTTCTCCTTCAACTTATGTTGATTATCACAAACTTCGCTTGGTGTCAGAAATTTCAAATTAAGTTTGCGTCCTTCATGCACCAAAGAAACTGAAAGTCTTTCAGGATTTATCCTTTTACCCTGCAACCAAGGTCTCCCTAAAAGAAAATGACACGAGTCCATGGGAGCAATATCGCATGTCACTTCCTCCACATATTTTCCAATAGTGAATCTAAACTTAGTTTGCCTAGGATGAAGACTCATTGGTAAGTTAAGTTTATTCACCAATCTTTCGCTCACCACGTTGCTATAACTTTCTTCATCAACTGCAAATAAACACAAATGACCTTCGATTAAGCACCTTGTATAAAAAATATCCACCATAATTCCAAACCTAGAGCCGAAGCCCTGATACCAACTGATATAAATCCAGAGGGGTGGGATTCGTTTTGTGAATCTATCTAGGTTGGAAGGTAATAAGTTAACAAAACAATGAGAATTGGGTAAACAAGAAAATGGAAAGGATAAAAATGGTTTAACGAAAAGATAGATGACGCCACTTCCAAGGATGGAAGATAAGTCATATGACGCCACAAGGGTGGTGATTTACCCTTGATAAGTCTAGGAGAACGCCACAAGGAAAAATTCCTTAATAAGTTCTAAAGAGAAATTCATCTCTCACAAAAGGGTAAAACCCAAATATAATTTCACTAATTCAATGGTTTTGCTTTGAGTACAATTCAGCCCCTATTTATAGAACTAGGTGGCTGTTCAAAATCGTAACTCCCAAAAGAAAAATTTAATACTCCAATATCGAGCAATTATCACACATGATTAATTGCATGTTACATTAATTCCTAAATTAATGAAACGTTACAAAAAATGAAAAGTCATTGTTTTCGGCATTCACATCAGAACAAGACATAGAAATGCAAGTGGAAGCAAAGAAGGAGAAAAAGAGGGATATGACAAAGGAAAGGAAGAAGAAGAGGAAGAAAAGAAAGGAAAAGAGAGGATGAAGAAGAAGTCAAAGAAAGAGAACAAGAGGAGGCAGGAGAAGTGGATGAAAGATAAGAAGAGGAAGAAGAAGGCGAGTAACTAGCAGAAGAGGAAGAAGGAGAAGAAAAGGAAGAAGAAGAAGATGTGGAAAGTGAAGAAGTTGAAGAAGTTGAACAAGAGGAGGAAGAAGAAGTAGTGGAAGGAGGTGAGATGAAGAAGAAGAATTGGAACAAGGAGAAAAGGAGGAAAAGGAAGAAGGCGGGGAAAGGAAGGGAAGAAGAAGCAGAAGAAGTGGAATCTGGAGGAGACGAGGAAGAAGAAGAAGAAGTGTAAGCATAAGATTTGGGGGAAGGAGAAGAAGAGGAAGAGGAACAACGGGAAGCAACAGAAGTGGGGGATGGAGAAAAAGAGGAAGGAGAAGACGGAAAGGAAAGAAGAAGAAGTTGTGGAAGGAGAAGAAATGGAAGAAGAGGAAGAAGAAGAAGTGTAAGCAGAAGAAGGAGAAAAAAATGAAGAACAACAAGTAGAAGTAGAAGAAGTGGTAGAAGGAGAGAATAAGAGGAATAGAAGGAAGTAGTGGAATGAAAGGAGATGAAGAATAAGAAGTGGAAGAAGGAGAACGGGAGGAGGAAGAAGAGGTAAAAGAAGGAGAAGAAGAGGAAGAAGAAGAAGTGGAAGAACGAGAAGAAAAGGAAGAAGTGCAAGTGGAAGAAGGAGAACAATAGGAAGAAGAAGAAGAAGAAGTGGAAGAATGAGAAAAAGAGGACGAAGAAGAAGAAATGGAAGGAAAGGGGAATGAAGAAGAAGTGGAACAAGGATGAGAAGAAGAAGGGGAGGAAGAAGAAGTAGTGTAAGCAGAAGAAGGGCAAGAAGGACAAGAGAGGGAAGAAGAAGAACAAGTGGATGTAGTAGAAGTGGAAGAAGGTGAACAAGAGGAAGAAGAACAAGTAGTTGAAAGAGTGGGGATGATGGAGAAGAAGTGGAAGAAGGAGAACAAGAGGTAGAAATGCAAGTGGAAGCAGAAGAAGGAGAAAAAGAGGGATATGCTAAAGGAAAGGAAGAAGAAGAAGGAGATGAAGAGGAAGAAAAGAAAGGAAAGGAGAGGATGAAGAAGAAGTGGAAGAAGGAGAACAAGAGGAGGCAGGAGAAGTGGATGAAAGATAATTAGACGAAGAAAAAGGCGAGTAACTAGAAGAAGTGGAACAAGGAGAAGAAAAGGAAGAAGAAGAAGGTGTGGAAATTGAAGAAGTTGAAGCAGGTGAACAGGAGGAGGAAGAAGAAATAGTGGAAGGAGGTGAGATGAAGAAGAAGAATTGGAACAAGGAGAAAAGGAGGAAAAGGAAGAAGGACGGAAGGGAAGGGAAGGGAAGAAGAACCAGAAGAAGTAGAATCTGGAGGAGAAGAGGAAGAAGAAGAAAAGGTGTAAGCTTAAGATTTGGGGGAAGGAGAAGAAGAGGAAGAGAAACAATGGGAAGCAACAGGACTGGGGGATGGAGAAAAAGAGGAAGGAGAAGACAGAAAGGAAGCAGAAGAAGAAGTTGTGGAAGGAGAACAATACGAAGAAGGAGAAGAAGTGCAAGAAGAAGTTGAAGAAGGAGAACAATAGGAAGAAGAAGAAGAAGTGGAAGAATGAGAAAAAGAGGAGGAAGAAGAAGCAATGGAAGGAAAGGGGATGAAGAAGAAGTGGAACAAGGACGAGAAGAAGAAAGGGAGGAAGAAGAAGTAGTGTAGGCAGAAGAAGGGCAAGATGGAGAAGAAAGGGAAGAAGAAGAACAAGTGGATGTAGTAGAAGTGGAAGAAGGTGAACAAGAGGAAGAAAAATAAGTAGTTGAAGGAGTGGGGATGATGGAGAAGGAGTGGAAGAAGGAGAACAAGAGGTAGACATGCAAGTGGAAGCAGAAGAAGGAGAAAAAGAGGGATGTGAGAAAGGAAAGGAAGAAGCAGAAGGAGATTAATAGGAAGAAAAGAAAGGAAAGGAGAGGATGAAGAAGAAGTGCAAGAAAGATAACAAGAGGAGGCAGGAGAAGTGGAAGAAAGATAAGAAGAGGAAGAAGAAGGAGAGTAACTAGAAGAAGTGGAAGAAGGAGAAGAAAAGGAAGAAGAAGAAGATGTGGAAAGTGAAGAAGGTGAACAAGAGGAGGAAGAAGAAGTAGTGGAAGGAGGTGAGATGAAGAAGAAAAATTGGAGCAAGGAGAAAAGGAGCAAGAGGAAGAAGGAGGGGAAGGGAAGGAAAGGGGAATGAAGAAGAAGTGGAACAAGGACGAGAAGAAGAAGGGGAGGAAGAAGAGGTAGTGTAGGCAGAAGAAGGGCAAGAAGGAGAAGAGATGGAAGAAGAAGAACAAGTGGATGTAGTAGAAGTGGTAGAACGTGAACAAGAGGAACAGGAAGAAGTAGTTGAAGGAGTGGGGATGATGGAGAAGAATTGGAAGAAGGAGAACAAGGGGTAGAAATGCAAGTGGAACCAGAAGAAGGAGAAAAAGAGGGATATGACGAAGGAAAGGAAGAAGAAGAAGGAGATGAAGAGGAAGAAAAGAAACGAAAGGAGAGGATGAAGAAGAAGTGGAAGAAAAAGAACAAGAGGAGGCAGGAGAAGTGGAAGAAAGATAAGAAGACGAAGATAAAGGAGAGTAACTAGAAGAAGTGGAAGAAGGAGAAGAAAAGGAAGAAGAAGAAGATGTGGAAAGTGAAGAAGTTGAAGAAGGTGAACAAGAGGAGGAAGAAGAAGTAGTGGAAGGAGGTGAGATAAAAAAGAAAAATTGGAACAAGGAAAAAAGGACGAAAAGGAAGAAGGAGGGGAAGGGAAGGGAAGGGAAGAAGAAGTAGAAGAAGTGGAATCTAGAGGAGAAGCGGAAGAAGAAGAAGAAGTGTAAGCATAGGATTTCGGGGAAGGAGAAGAAGAGGAAGAGCAGCAATGGAAAGCAACAGAAGTGGGGGTTGGAGAAAAAGAGGAAGGAAAAGGCAGAAAGGAAAGAAGAAGAAGTTATGGAAGGAGAAGAAATGGAAGAAGAGGAAGAAAAAAAAGTGTAAGGAGAAGAAGCGGAAAAAGGAGATGGAAATGAAGAAAAACAATAAGTAGAAGTAGAAGAAGTGGTAGAAGGAGAGAATAAGAGGAATAGGAGGAAGTAGTGGAATGAAAGGAGATGAAGAAGAAGAAGTGAAAGAAGGAGAACGGGAAGAGGAAGAAGAGGTAGCAGAAGGAGAAGAAGAGGAAGAAGAAGAAGAAGTAGAAGAAGGAGAATGGGAGGAGGGAGAAGAGGTGGCAGAAGGAGAAGAAGAAGAAGAAGAAGGAGAGTAACGAGAAGAAGTGGAAGAAGGAGAAGAAAAGGAAGAAGAAGAAGATGTGGAAAGTGAAGAAGTTGAAGAAGGTGAACAAGAGGAGGAAGAAGAAGTAGTGGAAGGAGGTGAGATAAAAAAGAAAAATTGGAACAAGGAAAAAAGGACGAAAAGGAAGAAGGAGGGGAAGGGAAGGCAAGAAGAAGCAGAAGAAGTGGAATCTGGAGGAGAAAAGGAAGAAGAAGAAGAAGTGTAAGCATAAGATTTGGGGGAAGGAGAAGAAGAGGAAAAGTAACAATGGGAAGCAATAGAAGTGGCGGATCGAGAAAAAGAGGAAGGAGAAGATGGAAAGGAAAGAAGAAGAAGTTGTGGAAGGAGAAGAAATGGAAGAAGAGGAAGAAGAAGAAGTGTAAGCAGAAGAAGTGGAAGAAGGAGACGAAAATGAAGAAAAACAACAAGTAGAAGTAGACAAAATGGTAGAAGGAGAGAATAGGAGGAATATGAGGAAGTAGTGGAATGAAAGGAGATGACGAAGAAGAAGTTGAAGAAAGAGAACGGGACAAGGAAGAAGAGGTGGCAGAAGAAGAAGAAGCGGAAGAAGAAGTGGAATAACGAGAAGAAAAGGAAGAAGTGCAAGTTGGAGAAGGAGAACAATAGGAAGAAGAAGAAGAAGTGGAAGAATGGGAAAAAGAGGAGAAAGAAGAAGCAATGGATGGAAAGGGGATGAAGAAGAACTGGAACAAGGAGGAGAAGAAGAAGCGGATGAAGAAGAAGTAGTGTAGGCAGAAGAAGGGCAAGAAGGAGAAGAGAGGGAAGAAGAAGAACAAGTGGATGTAGTAGAAGTGGAAGAAGGTGAACAAGAGGAAGAAGAAGAACTAGTTGAAGGAGTGGGGATGATGGAGAAGAAGTGGAAGAAGGAGAACAAGAGGTAGAAATACAAGTGGAAGCAGACGAAGGAGAAAAAGAGGGATATGACGAAGGAAAGGAAGAAGAAGAAGGAGATGAAGAGGAAGAAAAGAAAGGAAAGGAGAGGATGAAGAAGAAGTGGAAGAAAGAGAACAAGAGGAGGCAGGAGAAGTGGAAGAAAGATAAGAAGAGGAAGAAGAAGGAGAGTAACTAGAAGAAGTGGAAGAAGGAGAAGAAAAGGAAGAAGAAGAAGATGTGGAATGTGAAGAAGGTGAACAAGAGGAGGAAGAAGAAGTAGTGGAAGGAGGTTAGATGAAGAAGAAGAATTGGAACAAGGAGAAAAGGAGGAAAAGGAAGAAGTAGGGGAAAGGAAGGGAAGAAGAAGCAGAAGAAGTGAAATCTGGAGGAGAAGAGGAAGAAGAAGAAGAAGTGTAAGCATAAGATTTGGGGGAAGGAGAAGAAGAGGAAGAGAAACAATGGGAAGCAATAGAAGTGGGGGATGGAGAAAAAGAGTTAGGAGAAGACGGAAAGGAAAGAAGAAGAAGTTATGGAAGGAGAAGAAATGGAAGAAGAGGAAGAAGAAGAAGTGTAAGCAGAAGAAGCGGAAGAAGGAGACGAAAATGAAGAAGCACAACAAGTAGAAGTAGAAGAAGTGGTAGAAGGAAAGAATAAGAGGAATAAGAGGAAGTAGTGGAATGAAAGGAGACGAAGAAGAAGAAGTACAAGAAGGAGAACGGGAGGAGGGAGAAGAGGCGACAGAAGGAGAACAATTGGAAGAAGAAGAAGTGGAAGAATGGGAAGAAAAGGAAGAAGTGCAAGTGGAAGAATGAGAAAAAGAGGAGGAAGAAGAGGCAATGGAAGGAAAGGGGATGAAGAAGAAGTGGAAGGAAGAAGAAGTAGTGTAGGCAGAAGAAAGGGCAAGAAGGAGAAGAAATGGAAGAAGAAGAACAAGTGGATGTAGTAGAAGTGGAAGAAGGTGAACAAGAGGAAGAGGAAGAAGTAGTTGAAGGAGTCGGGATGATGGAGAAGCAGTGGAAGAAGGAGAACAAGAGGTAGAAATGCAAGTGGAAGCAGAAAAAGTAGAAAAAGAGGGATATGACGAAGGAAAGGAAGAAGAAGAAGGAGATGAAGAGGAAGAAAAGAAAGGAAAGGAGAGGATGAAAAAGAAGTGGAAGAAAGAGAACAAGAGGAGACAGGAGAAGTGGAAGAAAGATAAGAAGAGGAAGAAGAAGGAGAGTAACTAGAAGAAGTGGAAGAAGGAGAAGAAAAGGAAGAAGAAGAAGATGTGGAAAGAAGAAGGTGAACAAGAGGAGGAAGAAGAATTGGAACAAGGAGAAAAGGAGGAAAAGGAAGAAGGAGGGGAATGGAAAGGAAGGGAAGAAATAGCAGAAGAAGTGGAATCTGGAGGAGAAGAGGAAGAAGAAGAAGTGTAAGCATAAGATTCGGGGGAAGGAGAAGAGGAGGGAGAGCAATAATGGGAAACAACAAAAGTGGGGGATGGAGAAAAAGAGGAAGGAGAAGACAGAAAGGAAAGCAGAAGAAGTTGTGGAAGGAGAAGACATGGAAGAAGAGGAAGAAGAAGAAGTGTGAGCAGAAGAAGTGGAGGAAGGAGACGAAAATGAAGAAGAACAACAAGTAGAAGTAGAAGAAGTGGTAGAAGGAGAGAATAAGAGGAATAGGAGGAAGTAGTGGAATGAAAGGAGATGAAGAATAAGAAGTGGAAGAAGGACAACAAGAGGAGGCAGGAAAAGTGGAAGACATATAAGAAGAGGAAGAAGAAGTAGAGTAACTAGAAGAAGTGGAAGAAGCAGAAGAAATGGAAGAAGAGGAAGAAGGAGAAGTGTAAGCAGAAGAAGTGGGAGAAGGAGACGAAAATGAAGAAGAACAACAAGTAGAAGTAGAAGAAGTGGTAGAAGCAGAGAATAAGAGGAATAGAAGGAAGTAGTGGAATCAAAGGAGATGAAAAAGAAGAAGTGGAAGAAGGAGAATGGGAGGAGGGAGAAGAGGTGGGAGAAGGAGAAGAAGAGGAAGAAGAAGAAGTGGAAGAACGAGAACAAAAGGAAGAAGTGCAAGTGGAAGAAGGAGAACAATAGGAAGAAGAAGAAGAAGTGGATGAATGAGAAAAATAGGAGGAAGAAGAAGCAATGGAAGGAAAGGCGATGAAGAAGAAGTGGAACAAGGACGAGAAGAAGAAGGGGAGGAAGAAGAAGTAGTGTAGGCAGAAGACGGGCAAGAAGGAGAATAGAGGGAAGAAAAAGAGCAAGTGGATGTAGTAGAAGTGGAAGAAGGTGAACAAGAGGAAGAAGAAGAAGTAGTTGAAGGAGTGGGGATGATGGAGAAGAAGTGGAAGAAGGAGAACAAGAGGTAGAAATTCAAGTGGAAGCAGAAGAAGGAGAAAAAGAGGGATATGACGAAGGAAAGGAAGAACAAGAAGGGGTGAAGAGGAAGAAAAGAAACGAAAGGAGAGGATGAAGGAGAAGTGGAAGAAAGAGAATAAGAGGAGGCAGGAGAAGTGGAAGAAAGATAAGAAGAGGAAGAAGAATTAGAGTAACTAGAAGAAGTGGAAGAAGGAGAAGAAAAGAACGCAGAAGAAGATGTGGAAAGTGAAGAACGTGAACAAGAGGAGGAAGAAAAAGTAGTGGAAGGAGGTTAGATGAAGAAGAAGACTTGGAACAAGGAGAAAAGGAGGAAAAGGAAGGAGGGGAAGGGAAGGGAAGGGAAGAAGAAGCAGAAGAAGTGGAAGCTGGAGCAGAAGAGGAAGAAGAAGAAGAAGTGTAAGCATAATATTTGGGGGAAAGAGAAGAAGAGGAAGAGCAACAATGGGAAGCAACAGAAGTGGGGGATGGAGAAAAAGAGGAAAGAGAAGATGGAAAGGAAAGAAAAAGTTGTGGAAGGAGAAGAAATGGAAGAAGAGGAAGAAGAAGAAGTGTAAGCAGAAGAAGCGGAAGAAGGATACGAAAATGAGGAAGAACAACAAGTAGAAGTCGAAAAAGTGGTAGAACGAGAGAATAAGAGGAATAGGAGGAAGTAATGGATGAAAGGAGATGAACAAGAAGAAGTAGAAGAAGGAGAACGGGAGGAGGAAGAAGAGGTGGAAGAAGGAGAAGAATAGGAAGAAGAAGAAGTGGAAGAACGAGAAGAAAAGGAAGAAATGCAAGTGGAAGAAGGAGAACAACAGGAAGAAGAAGAACAACTGTAAGAATGAGAAAAAGAGGAGGAAGAAGAAGCAATGGACGGAAAGGGGAATGAAGAAGAAGTCGAAGAATGAGAAGAAAAGGAAGAAGAAGAAGATGTGGAAGGTGAAGAAGGTGAACAAGAGGAGGAAGAAGAAGTAGTGGAAGGAGGTGAGATGAAGAAGAAGAATTGGAACAAGGAGAAAAGGAGGAAAAGGAAGAAGGAGGGGAAGGGAAGGGAAGAAGAAGCAGAAGAAGTGGAATCTGGAGGAGAAGAGGAAGAAGAAGAAGAAGTGTAAGCATAAGATTTGGGGGAAGGAGAAGGAGAGGAAGACAAACAATGGGAAGCCACAAAAGTGGGGGATGGAGAAAAAAAGGAAGGAGAATACGTAAAGGAAAGAACAAGAGGTTGTGGAAGGAGAAGAAATGGAAGAAGAGGAAGAAGAAGAAGTGTAAGCAGAAGAAGCGGAAGAAGGAGACGAAAATGAAGAAGAACAACAAGTAGAAGTAGAAGAAGTGGTAGAAGGAAAGAATGAGAGGAATAGGAGGACGAAGTGGAATGAAAGGAGATGAAGAAGAAGAAGTGGAAGAAGGAGAATGGGAGGCGGGAGGCAAGGTGGAGTCTGGAGGACAAGAGGAAGAAGAAGAAGAAGTGTAAGCATAAGATTTGGGGGAAGGAGAAGAAGAGGAAGAGCAACAATGGGAAGAAAAAGAAGTGGGGGATGGAGAAAAAGAGGAAGAAGAAGACAGACAGCAGAGAAGAAGAATTTGTGGAAGGACAAGAAATTGAAGAAAAGGAAGAAGAAGAAGAAGTGTAAGCAGAAGAAGCTGAAAAGGGAGACAAAAATGAAGAAGAACAACAAGTAGAAGTAGAAGAAGTGGTAGAAGGAGAGAATAAGAGGAATAGGAGGACGAAGTGGAATGAAAGGAGATGAAGAAGAAGAAGTGGAAGAAGGAGAATGGGAGGCGGGAGGCAAGGTGGCAGAAAGAGAAAAAGTGGAAGAAGAAGAAGTGGAAGAACGAGAAGAAAAGGAAGAAGTGCAAGTGGAAGAAGGAGAACAATAGGAAGAAGAAGAAGAAGTGGAAGAATGAGAAAAAGAGTAGGAAGAAGAGGCAATGGAAGGAAAGGGGATGAAGAAGAAGTGGAACAAGGAGGAGAAGAAGAAGGGGAGGAAGAAGTAGTGTAGGCAGAAGAAGGGAAAGAAGGAGAAGAGAGGGAAGAAGAAGAACAAGTGGATGTAGTAGAAGTGGAAGAAGGTGAAGAAGAGGAAGAAGAAGAAGTAGTTGAAGGAGTGGTGATGATGGAGAAGAAGTGGAGGAAGGAGAACAAGAGGTAGAAATGCAAGTGGAAGCAGAAGAATGAGAAAAAGAGGGATATAATGAAGGAACGTAAGAAGAAGAAGGTGATGAAGAGGAAGAAAAGAAAGGAAAGGAGATGATGAAGAAGAAGTGGAAGAAAAAGAACAAGAGGAGGCAGGAGAAGTGGAAAAATGATAAGAAGAGGAAGAAGAAGGAGAGTAACTAGAAGAAGTGGAAGAAGGAGAAGAAAAGGAAGAACAAGAAGATGTGGAAAGTGAAGAAGTTGAAGAAGGTGAAAAAGAGGAGGAAGAAGAAGTAATGGAAGGAGGTGAGATGAAGAAGAAGAATTGGAACAAGGAGAAAAGGAGAAAAGTAAGAAGCAGGGGATGGGAAGGGAAGGGAAGAAGAAGCAGAGGAAGTGGAATCTGGAGGAGAAGAAGAAGAAGAAGAAGAAGAGTAAGCATAAGATTTGGGGGAAGCAGAAGACGAGGAAGAGCAACAATGGGAAGGAACAAAAGTGGGGGATGGAGAAAAAGAGGAAGGAGAAGACGGAAAGGAAATAAGAAGTTGTGGAAGGAGAAGAAATGGAAGAAGAGGAAGAAGCAGAAGTGTAAGCAGAAGAAGCGGAAGAAGGATACGAAAATGAAGAACAACAAGTAGAAGTCGAAGAAGTGGTAGAAGGAGAGAATAAGAGGAATAGGAGGAAGTAGTGGAATGAAAGGCGATGAATAAGAAGAAGTGGAAGAAGGAGAACGGGAGGAGGGAGAAGAGGTGGCAGAAGGAGAAGAAGAGGAAGAAGAAGAAGTGGAAGAACGAGAAGAAAAGGAAGAAGTGCAAGTGGAAGAAGGAGAACAATAGGAAGAAGAAGAAGAAGTCGAAGAATGAGAAAAAGAGGAGGAAGAAGAACCAATGGAAGGAAACGGGATGAAGAAGAAGTGGAACAAGGAGGAGAAGAAGAAGGGGAGCAAGAAGAAGTAGTGTAGGCAGAAGAAGGGCAAGAAGGAGAAAAGAGGGAAGAAGAAGAACAAGTGGATGTAGCAGAAGTGGAAGAAGGTGAACAAGAGGAAGAAGAAGAAGTAGTTGAAGGAGTGGGGATGATGGAGAAGAAGTGGAGGAAGGAGAACAAGAGGTAGAAATCAAGTGGAAGCAGAAGAAGGAGAAAAAGATGGATATGAAGAAGGAAAGGAGGTAGAAGAAGGAGATGAAGAGGAAGAAAAGAAAGGAAAGGAGAGGATGAAGAAAGAAAGAGAACAAGAGGAGGCAGGAGAAGTGGAAGAAAGATAAGAAGAGGAAGAAGAAGGAGAGTAACTAGAAGAAGTGGAAGAAGGAGAAGAAAAGGAAAAAGAAGAAGATGTGGAAAGTGAAGAAGTTGAAGAAGGTGAACAAGAGGAGGAATAAGAAGTAGTGGAAGAAGGTGAGATGAAGAAGAAGAATTGGAACAAGGAGAAAAGGAGGAAAAGGAAGAAGGAGGGGAAGGGAAGGGAAGAAGAAGCAGAAGAAGTGGAAGCAGGAGGAGAAGAGGAAGAAGAAGAAGAAGTGTAAGCATAAGATTTGGGGGAAGGCGAAAAGAGGAAGAGCAACAATGGGAAGCAATAGAAGTAGGGGATGGAGAAAAAAAGGAAGGAGAAGACAGAAAGGAAAGAAGAAGAAGTTGTGGAAGGAGAAGAAATGGAAGAAGAGGAAGAAGAAGAAGTGTAAGCAGAAGAAGCGGAAGAAGGAGACGAAATGAAGAGGAACAATAAGTAGAAGTAGAAGAAGTGGTAGAAGGAGAGAATAAGTGGAATAGGAGGAAGTAGTGGAATGAAAGGGCATGAAGAAGAAGAAGTGGAAGAACGAGAAGAAAAGGAAGAACTGCAAGTGGAAGAAGGAGAACAATAGTAAGAAGAACAAGAAGTGGAAGAATGAGAAAAAGAGGAGGAAGAAGAAGCAATGGAAAGAAAGGGGATGGAGAAGGAGTGGAACAAGGAGGAGAAGAAGAAGGGTAGGAAGAAGAAGAACAAGTGGATGTAGTAGAAGTGGAAGAAGGTGAACAAGAGGAAGAAGAAGAAGTAGTTGAAGAAGTGAGGATGATGGAGAATAAGCGGAAGAAGGGGAACAAGAGGTAGAAATGCAAGTGGAAGTAGAAGAAGGAGAAAAAGAGGGATATGATGAAGGAAAGGAAGAAGAAGAAGGAGATGAAGAGGAAGAAAAGAAAGGAAAGGAGAGGATGAAGAAGAACTGGAAGAAAGAGAACAAGAGGAGGCAGGAGAAGTGAAAGAAAGATAAGAAGAGGAAGAAGAAGGAGTGTAACTAGAAGAAGTGGATGAAGGAAAAGAAAAGCAAGAAGAAGAAGATGTGGAAAGTGAAGAAGGTGAAGAAGGTGAACAAGAGGAGGAAGAAGAAGTAGTGGAAGGAGGTGAGATGAAGAAGAAGAATTGGAGCAAGGAGAAAAGGTGGAAAAGGAAGAAGGAGGGGAAGGGAAGGTAAGAAGAAGCAGAAGAAGTTGAATCTGCAGGAGAAGAGGAAGAAGAAGTGTAAGCATAAGATTTGGGGGAAGGAGAAGAAGAGGAAGAGCAACAATGGGAAGCAACAGAAGTAGGGGATGGAGAAAAAGAGGAAGGAGAAGGCGGAAAGGAATGAAGAACAAGTTGTGGATGGAGAAGAAATGGAAGAAGAGGAAGAAAAACAAGTGTAAGCAGAAGAAGCGGAAGACGAAGACGAAAATGAAGAAGAACAATAAGTAGAAGTAGAAGAAGTGGTAGAAGGAGAGATTAAGTGGAATAGGAGGAAGTAGTGGAATGAAACGACATGAATAAGAAGAAGTGGAAGAACAAGAGGAAAAGGAAGAACTGCAAGTGGAAGAAGGAGAACAATAGGAAGAAGAAGAAGAAGTGGAAGAATGAGAAAAAGAGGAGGAAGAAGAAGCAATGGAAGGAAAAAGGGATGAAGAAGAAGTGGAACAATGAGGAGAAGAAGAAGGGGAGGAAGAAGAAGTAGTGTAGGCAGAAGAAGGGCAAGAAGGAGAAGAGAGGGAAGAAGAAACACAAGTGAATGTAGTAGAAGTGGAAGAAGGTGAGCAAGAGGAATAAGAAGAACTAGTTGAAGGAGTGGGGATGATGGAGAGGAAGTGGAAGAAGGAGAACAAGATGTAGAAATGCAAGTGGAAGCTGAAGAAGGAGAAAGAGAGGGATATGACGAAGGAAGGGAAGAAGAAGAAGGAGATGAAGAGGAAGAAAAGAAAGGAAAGGAGGGGATGAAGAAGAAGTGGAAGAAAGAGAACAAGAGGAGGCAGGAGAAGTGGAAGAAAGATAAGAAGAGGAAAATGAAGGAGAGTAACTAGAAGAAGTGGAAGAAGGAGAAGAAAAGGAAGAATAAGAAGATGTGGAAAGTGAAGAAGGTGAACAATAGGAGGAAGAAGAAGTAGTGGAAGGAGGTGAGATGAAGAAGAAGAATTGGAACAAGGAGAAATGGAGGAAAAGGAAGAAGGAGGGGAAGGGAAAGGAAGAAGAAGCAGAAGAAGTGGAATCTGGAGGAGAAGAGGAAGAAGAAGAAGAAGTGTAAGCATAAGATGTGGGGGAAGGAGAAGAAGAGGAAGAGCAACAATGGAAAGCAACAAAAGTGCGGGATGGAGAAAAGAGGAAGAAGAAGACAGAAAGGAAAGAAGAAGAAGTTGTGGAAGGAGAAGAAATGGAAGAATAGGAAGAGGAAGAAGTGTAAGCAGAAGAAGCGAAAGAAGTAGAGAGAAAATGAAGAAGAACAACAAGTAGAAGTAGAAGAAGTGGTAGAAGGAGAGAATAAGAGGAATAGGAGGAACTAGTGGAATGAAAGGAGATGAAAAATAAGAAGTGGAAGAAGAAGTAGTGTAGGCAGAAGAAGGGCACGAGGGAGAAGAGAAGAAAGAAAAAGAACAAGTGGATGTAGTAGAAGTAGAAGAAGGTGAACAAGAGGAAGAAGAAGTAGTTGAAGGAGTGGGGATGATGGAAAAGAAGTGGAAGAAGGAGAACAAGATGTAGAAATGCAAGTGGAAGCAGAAGAAGGAGAAAAAGAGGGATATGACGAAGGCAAGGATAAAGAAGAAGAAGATGAAGAAAAAGAAAAGAAACGAAAGGACAGGATGAAGAAGTACTGGAAGAAAGAGAACAAGAGGAGGCAGGAGAAGTGGAAGAGACATAAGAAGAGGAAGAAGAAGGAGAGTAACTAGAAGAAGTGGAAGAAGGAGAAGAAAAGGAAGAAAAAGAAGATGCGGAAAGTGAAGAAGTTGAAGAAGGTGAACAAGAGGAGGAAGAAGAAGTAGTGGCAGGAGGTGATATAAAGAAGAAGAATTGGAACAAGGAGAAAAGGAGGAAAAGGAAGAAGGAGGGGAGAGGAAGGGAAGAAGAAGCAGAAGAAGTGGAATCTGGAAAAGAAGAGGAAGAAGAAGAGGAAGTGTAAGCATAAGATTTGGGGGAAGGAGAAGAAGAGGAAGAGCAACTGATGCACTCCCTTGATCTCTTCAACCAAGGTTCCTTCCTCTAAGAAAATGGAGGATGGAGAGGTTAGAAATGGGAGAGGGTTGACGCCACTCTCTAGGAGAAAGATGAGTCAAAAAATTTTATGTTGCTAGAGATTCCTCAAGAGAGAGGATTCTCAAAGACACTCAAGAATAAATTGCTCAAAAAGAGTCTTACTTCATTCAATCAAATGTGTCTTGTACAAGAGAGACTAGGTGTATTTATAGCCCAAAGAGGGGCAAGGCACTCAAAACTAGGCAATGTGGGAGTTGGGCCTAATTAGTATTAAGAACACTAATCCCTCTTAGGCCTACTAAAAGTGATGCCTAGCCTTAAGCTAGGGAGTGTCCCGGCCTAATCAAGGGGGTGTGGAAAGAGATCCACACTCCTTTGTGTTATTAGGCCCTTTACTCCCTTCACCTCCCTTCCTAAGCTAATTACACCCTAAACTCTAGAAACTAAAATAAATAGCCAAAATACAAGGCCTAAAAGGGAAACAAAACCTAATTAATATTTACAAAAGGAAAACTAAGGACTATGGCCTAAAATATCTATCTCCATCATGAGCTGGGGTCTTGATGAGTCTTTCTAGGCCAAGTCCTCTTCAATCCTCCTAGCCATTGCCCTAGTGAGAGGGCCTTTCATAGGAGGATTGCATCAGCAACAATGGGAAGCAACACAAGTGGGGGATGGAGAAAAAGAGGAAGGAGAAGACACAAAGGAAAGAAGAAGAAGTTGTGGAAGGAGAATACATGGAAGAAGAGGAAGAAGAAGAAGTGTTAGCAGAAGAAGCGGAAGAAGGAGACGAAAATGAAGAAGAACAACAAGTAGAAGTAGAAGAAGTGGTAGAAGGAGAGAATAAGAGGAATAGGAGGAAGTAGTGGAATGAAAGGAGATGAAGAAGAAGAAGTGGAAGAAGTAGAACGGGAGTAGGAAGACGAGGTTGCAGAAGGAGAAGAAGAGGAAGAAGAAGAAGTGGAAGAACGAGAAGAAAAGGAAGAAGTGCAAGTGGAAGAAAGAGAACAATAGGAAGAAGAAGAAGAAGTGGAAGAATGAGAAAAAAAGGAGGAAGAAGAAGCAATGGAAGGAAAGGGGATGAAAAAGATGTGGAACAAGGAGGAGAAGAAGATGGGGATGAAGAAGAAGTAGTGTAGGCAGAAGAAGGGCAAGAAGGAGAACAGAGGGAGGAAGAAGAAGAAGTGGATGCAGTAGAAGTGTAAGAAGGAGAAGAAAAGGAAGAAGAAGAAGATGTGGAAAGTGAAGAACTTGAAGAAGGTGAACAAGAGGAGGAAGAAGAAGTAGTGGAAGCAGGTTAGATGAAGAAGAAGAATTGGAACAAGGAGAAAAGGAGGAAAAGGAACAAGGAGGGCATGGGAAGGGAAGAAGAAGCAGAAGAAGTGGACGCTGGAGGAGAAGAGGAAGAAGAAGAAGAAGTGTAAGCATAAGATTTGGGGGAAGGAGAAGAACAAGGAGAGCAACAATGGGAAGCAACAGAAGTGGGGGATGGAGAAAAAGAGGAAGGAGAAGACGGAAAGGAAAGAAGAAGAAGTTGTGGTAGGAGAAGAAATGGAAGAAGAGGAAGAAGAAGAAGTGTAAGCAGAAGAAGCGAAAGAAGGAGACGAAAATGAAGAAGAACAACAAGTAGAAGTAGAAGAAGTGGTAGAAGGAGAGAATACGAGGAATAGGAGGAAGTAGTGGAATGAAACGAGATGAAAAAGAAGAAGTGGAAGAAGGAGAATGGGAGGAGGAGAAGAGGTGGCAGAAGGAGAAGAAGAGGAAGAAGAAGAAGAAGTGGAAGAATGAGAAAAAGAGGAGGAAGAAGAAGCAATGGAAGGAAAGGGGATGAAGAAGGAGTGGAACAAGGAGGAGAAGAAGAAGGGGAGGAAGAAGAAGTAGTGTAGGCAGAAGAAGGGCAAGAAGGAGAAGAGAGGGAAGAAGAAGAAGAAGTGGATGTAGTAAAAGTGGAAGAAGGTGAACAAGAGGAAGAGCAACAATGGGAAGCTACAAGAGGAGGAAGAAGAAGTAGTGGAAGCAGGTTAGATGAAGAAGAAGAATTGGAACAAGGAGAAAAGGAGGAAAAGGAAGAAGGAGGGGAAGGCAAGGGAAGAAGACGCGGAAGAAATGGAAGCTGGAGGAGAAGAGGAAGAAGAAGAAGAAGTGTAAGCATAAGATTTGGGGGAAGGAGAAGAACAAGAAGAGCAACAATGGGAAGCAACAGAAGTGGGGGATGGAGAAAAAGAGGAAGGAGAAGACAGAAAGGAAAGAAGAAGAAGTGTAAGCAGAAGAAGCGAAAGAAGGAGACGAAAATGAAGAAGAACAACAAGTAGAAGTAGCAGAAGTGGTAGAAGGAGAGAATAAGAGGAATAGGAGGAAGTAGTCGAATGAAACGAGATGAAAAAGAAGAAGTGGAAGTAGGAGAACGGGAGGAGGAGAAGAGGTGGCAGACGGAGAAGAAGTGGAAGAAGAAGAAGAAGTGGAAGAATGAGAAAAAGAGGAGGAAGAAGAAGCAATGGAAGGAAAGGGGATGAAGAAGGAGTGGAACAAAGAGGAAGAAGAAGAAGAAGTGTAAGCAGAAGAAGCGGAAGAGAAAAATGAAGAAGAACAACAAGTAGAAGTAGAAGAAGTGGTAGAAGGAGAGAATAAGAGGAAGTAGTGGAATGAAAGGAGATGAAGAAGAAGAAGTGGAAGAAGGACAACGGGAGGAGGGAGGAGAGGTGGCAGAAGGAGAAAAAGAGGAAGAAGAAGAAGCGGAAGAACGAGAAGAAAAGGAAGAAGTGCACGTGGGAGAAGGAGAACAATAGGAAGAAGAAGAAGTTGAAGAATGAGAAAAAGAGGAGGAAGAAGAAGAAGTGGAAGAATGAGAAAAAGAGGAGGAAGAAGAAGCAATGGAAGGAAAGGGGATGAAGACGAAATGGAACAAGCAGGACAAGAAGAAGGGGAGGAAGAAGAAGTAGTGTAGGCAGAAGAAGGGCAAGAAGGAGAAGAGTGAAGAAGAAGAACAAGTGGATGTAGTAGAAGTGGAAGAAGGTGAACAAGAGGAAGAAGAAGAAGTAGTTGAAGGAGTGGGGATGATGGAGAAGAAGTGGAAGCAGAAGAAGGAGAAAAAGAGGGATATGACGAAGGAAAGGAAGAAGAAGAAGGAGATGAAGAGGAAGAAAAGAAAGGAAAGGAGAGGATGAAGAAGTATTGGAAGAAAGAGAACAAGAGGAGGCAAGAGAAGTGGAAAAAAGATAACAAGAGGAAGAAGAAAGAGAGTAACTCGAAGAAGTGGAAGAAGGAGAAGAAAAGGAAGAAGAAGAAGATGTGGAAAGTGAAGAAATTGAAGAAGGTTAACAAGAGGAGGAAGAAAACGTAGTGGAAGGAGGTGAGATGATGCATTCTCCCCAAGCAAGGGCCCTATTACTAGGGCCATGGCTAGAAGAATAGAAGAAGACATGGCTAGAGTAGAGGGAGGAAGATCTCACCTCCATATGACCATCAAGTTATGCAAGCCATGACTTATTTACTTGTAATTTTTATTTTAGGAACCTAGGATTTTATTTTGGACATGTATTAGTCCATTTAATTTTCTAGGAGGTGTCTTAGTAATAAGAAGGGGTAAGATTAGCTTTTGGGCCTTTATTTAGGAAATAAGGGGGTAGTTTGATAACTACACCCTCTTTTGCTAAATAAAACCCAAAACTAATAAAGGAGTAATCCTGGCCCTTGGATGAGGTAGCTTGGGCACCAATTCTCATCTAAAGGAGGGTATTGATTGGACTTTGGGCTTCAATCCTCCTCCCTTGGATGACTCCTTTTAATCCTAGCCCTTCATTTCCTTCATGACTTGTCCAAGAGGTTAGCTCCCTCTATAAAAAGGTTCTCCTTCACACACTTGTATTTTTTACACTTGATTGAATGAAAAAACCTTGAGTTGGCCAAAATTCTCTTAGTGTCCACCCTTCTCTCTTTGAGAATTCCTTAGGTTTTTATCAAGGGTTCCATCCCTTGTGGCAAACTTTCCCTCTTAGGCTTATCTTACCTTAAGTGGCGCCTAAAACCACCTCACTTCTTACCTCTCCACAAACCATTTCACCAAAGAAGAAAACCTCTAGAAAAAGATCAAGGGAGGCATGCATCATGAGATAAAGAAGAAGAATTGGAACAAGGAGAAAAGGAGGAAAATGAAGAAGGAGGGGAAGGGAAGGGAAGAAGAAGCAGAAGAAGTGGAATCTGGAGGAGAAGAGGAAGAAGAAGAAGAAGTGTACGCATAAGATTTGGGGGAAGAAGAAGACAAGGAAGAGCAACAATGGGAAGCAACAAAAGTGGGGGATGGAGAAAAAGAGGAAGGAGAAGATGGAAAGGAAAGAAGAAGAAGTTGTGGAAGGAGAAGAAATGGAAGAAGAGGAAGAAGAAGAAGTGTAAGCAGAAAAGCAGAAGAAGGAGACGAAAATGAAAGAGAACAACAAGTAGAAGTAGAAGAAGTGGTAGAAGGAGAGAATAAGAGGAATAGGAGGAAGTAGTGGAATGAAAGGAGATGAAGAAGAAGAAGTGGAAGAAGTAGAACGGGAGTAGGAAGACGAGGTTGCAGAAGGACAAAAAGAGGAAGAAGAAGAAGTGGAAGAACGAGAAGAAAAGGAAGAAGTGCAAGTGGAAGAAGGAGAACAATAGGAAGAAGAAGAAGAAGTGGAAGAATGAGAAAAAAAGGAGGAAGAAGACGCAATGGAAGGAAAGGGGATGAAAAAGATGTGGAACAAGGAGGAGAAGAAGAAGGGGAGGAAGAAGAAGTAGTGTAGGCAAAAGAAGGGCAAGAAGGAGAACAGAGGGAGGAAGAAGAACAAGTGGATGCAGTAGAAGTGGAAGAAGGTGAACAAGAGGCAGAAGAAGAAGTAGTTGAAGGAGTGGGCTTGATGGAGAAGAAGTGGAAGAAGCAGAACAAGAGGTAGAAATGCAAGTGGAAGCAGAAGAAGGAGAAAAAGAGGGATATGACAAAGGAAAGGAAGAAGAAGAAGGAGGTGAAGAGGAATAAAAGAAAGGAAAGGAGAGGATGAAGAAGAAGTGGAAGAAAGAGAACAAGAGGAGGCAGGAGAAGCGGAAGAAAGATAAGAAGAGGAAGAATAAGGGGAGTAACTAGAAAAGTGGAAGAAGGAGAAGAAAAGGAAGAAGAAGAAGATGTGGAAAGTGAAGAAGTTGAAGAAGGTGAACAAGAGGAGGAAGAAGAAGTAGTGGAAGCAGGTTAGATGAAGAAGAAGAATTGGAACAAGGAGAAAAGGAGGAAAAGGAACAAGGAGGGGAAGGGATGGGAAGAAGAAGCAAAAGAAGTGGAAGCTGGAGGAGAAGAGGAAGAAGAAGAAGAAGTGTAAGCATAAGATTTGGGGGAAGGAGAAGAACAAGAAGAGCAACAATGGGAAGCAATAGAAGTGGGGGATGGAGAAAAAGAGGAAGGAGAAGACGGAAAGGAAAGAAGAAGTTGTGGAAGGAGAAGAAATGGAAGAAGAGGAAGAAGAAGAAGTGTAAGCAGAAGAAGCGGAAGAAGGAGACGAAAATGAAGAAGAACAACAAGTAGAAGTAGAAGAAGTGGTAGAAGGAGAGAATACGAGGAATAGGAGGAAGTAGTGGAATGAAACGAGATGAAAAAGAAGAAGTGAAAGAAGGAGAACGGGAGGAGGAGAAGAGGTGGCAGAAGGAGAAGAAGAGGAAAAAGAAGAAGAAGTGGAAGAATGTGAAAAAGAGGAGGAAGAAGAAGCAATGGAAGGAAAGGGGATGAAGAAGGAGTGGAACAAAGAGGAAGAAGAAGAAGAAGTGTAAGCAGAAGAAGCGGAAGACAAAAATGAAGAAGAACAACAAGTAGAGGTAGAAGAAGTGGTAGAAGGAGAGAATAAGAGGAATAGGAGGAAGTAGTGGAATGAAAGGAGATGAAGAAGAAGAAGTGGAAGAAGAAGAACGGGAGGAGGGAGGAGACGTGGCAGAAGGAGAAAAAGAGGAAGAAGAAGAAGCAGAAGAACGAGAAGAAAAGGAAGAAGTGCACGTGGGAGAAGGAGAACAATAGGAAGAAGAAGAAGTTGAAGAATGAGAAAAAGAGGAGGAAGAAGAAGAAGTGGAAGAATGAGTAAAAGAGGAGGAAGAAGAAGCAATGGAAGGAAAGGGGATGAAGACAAAATGGTACAAGCAGGACAAGAAGAAGGGGAGGAAGAAGAAGTAGTGTAGGCAGAAGAAGGGCAAGAAGGAGAAGAGAGGGAGGAAGAAGAACAAGTGGATGTAGTAGAAGTGGAAGAAGGTGAACAAGAGGAAGAAGAAGAAGTAGTTGAAGGAGTGGGGATGATGGAGAAGAAGTGGAAGACGGAGAACAAGAGGTAGAAATGCAAGTGGAAGCAGAAGAAGGAGAAAAAGAGGGATATGACGAAGGAAAGGAAGAAGAAGAAGGAGATGAAGAGGAAGAAAAGAAAGGAAAGGAGAGGATGCAGAAGAATTGGAAGAAAGAGAACAAGAGGAGGCAAGAGAAGTGGAAAAAAGATAACAAGAGGAAGAAGAAGGAGAGTAACTCGAAGAAGTGGAAGAAGGAGAAGAAAAGGAAGAAGAAGAAGATGTGGAAAGTGAAGAAATTGAAGAAGGTTAACAAGAGGAGGAAGAAAACGTAGTGGAAGAAGGTGAGATGAAGAAGAAGAATTGGAACAAGGAGAAAAGGAGGAAAATGAAGAAGGAGGGGAAGGGAAGGGCAGAAGAAGCAGAAGAAGTGGAATCTGGAGGAGAAGAGGAAGAAGAAGAAGAAGTGTAAGCATAAGATTTGGGGGAAGGAGAAGACAAGGAAGAGCAACAATGGGAAGCAACAGAAGTGGGGGATGGAGAAAAAGAGGAAGGAGAAGACGGAAAGGAAAGAAGAAGTTGTGGAAGGAGAAGAAATGGAAGAAGAGGAAGAAGAAGAAGTGTAAGCAGAAGAAGCGGAAGAAGGAGACGAAAATGAAGAAGAACAACAAGTAGAAGTAGAAGAAGTGGTAGAAGGAGAGAATACGAGGAATAGGAGGAAGTAGTGGAATGAAACGAGATGAAAAAGAAGAAGTGAAAGAAGGAGAACGGGAGGAGGAGAAGAGGTGGCAGAAGGAGAAGAAGAGGAAGAAGAAGAAGAAGTGGAAGAATGAGAAAAAGAGGAGGAAGAAGAAGCAATGGAAGGAAAGGGGATGAAGAAGGAGTGGAACAAAGAGGAAGAAGAAGAAGAAGTGTAAGCAGAAGAAGCGGAAGACGAAAATGAAGAAGAACAACAAGTAGAAGTAGAAGAAGTGGTAGAAGGAGAGAATAAGAGGAATAGGAGGAAGTAGTGGAATGAAAGGAGATGAAGAAGAAGAAGTGGAAGAAGAAGAACGGGAGGAGGGAGGAGACATGGCAGAAGGAGAAAAAGAGGAAGAAGAAGAAGCAGAAGAACGAGAAGAAAAGGAAGAAGTGCACATGGGAGAAGGAGAACAATAGGAAGAAGAAGAAGTTGAAGAATGAGAAAAAGAGGAGGAAGAAGAAGAAGTGGAAGAATGAGTAAAAGAGGAGGAAGAAGAAGCAATGGAAGGAAAGGGGATGAAGACAAAATGGTACAAGCAGGACAAGAAGAAGGGGAGGAAGAAGAAGTAGTGTAGGCAGAAGAAGGGCAAGAAGGAGAAGAGAGGGAAGAAGAGGAACAAGTGGATGTAGTAGAAGTGGAAGAAGGTGAACAAGAGGAAGAAGAAGAAGTAGTTGAAGGAGTGGGGATGATGGAGAAGAAGTGGAAGACGGAGAACAAGAGGTAGAAATGCAAGTGGAAGCAGAAGAAGGAGAAAAAGAGGGATATGACGAAGGAAAGGAAGAAGAAGAAGGAGATGAAGAGGAAGAAAAGAAAGGAAAGGAGAGGATGCAGAAGAATTGGAAGAAAGAGAACAAGAGGAGGCAAGAGAAGTGGAAAAAAGATAACAAGAGGAAGAAGAAGGAGAGTAACTCGAAGAAGTGGAAGAAGGAGAAGAAAAGGAAGAAGAAGAAGATGTGGAAAGTGAAGAAATTGAAGAAGGTTAACAAGAGGAGGAAGAAAACGTAGTGGAAGAAGGTGAGATGAAGAAGAAGAATTGGAACAAGGAGAAAAGGAGGAAAATGAAGAAGGAGGGGAAGGGAAGGGCAGAAGAAGCAGAAGAAGTGGAATCTGGAGGAGAAGAGGAAGAAGAAGAAGAAGTGTAAGCATAAGATTTGGGGGAAGGAGAAGACAAGGAAGAGCAACAATGGGAAGCAACAGAAGTGGGGGATGGAGAAAAAGAGGAAGGAGAAGATGGAAAGGAAAGAAGAAGAAGTTGTGGAAGGAGAAGAAATGGAAGAAGAGGAAGAAGAAGAAGTGTAAGCAGAAGAAGCGGAAGAAGGAGACGAAAATGAAGAAGAACAACAAGTAGAAGTAGAAGAAGTGGTAGAAGGAGAGAATACGAGGAATAGGAGGAAGTAGTGGAATGAAACGAGATGAAAAAGAAGAAGTGAAAGAAGGAGAACGGGAGGAGGAGAAGAGGTGGCAGAAGGAGAAGAAGAGGAAGAAGAAGAAGAAGTGGAAGAATGAGAAAAAGAGGAGGAAGAAGAAGCAATGGAAGGAAAGGGGATGAAGAAGGAGTGGAACAAAGAGGAAGAAGAAGAAGAAGTGTAAGCAGAAGAAGCGGAAGACGAAAATGAAGAAGAACAACAAGTAGAAGTAGAAGAAGTGGTAGAAGGAGAGAATAAGAGGAATAGGAGGAAGTAGTGGAATGAAAGGAGATGAAGAAGAAGAAGTGGAAGAAGAAGAACGGGAGGAGGGAGGAGACATGGCAGAAGGAGAAAAAGAGGAAGAAGAAGAAGCAGAAGAACGAGAAGAAAAGGAAGAAGTGCACATGGGAGAAGGAGAACAATAGGAAGAAGAAGAAGTTGAAGAATGAGAAAAAGAGGAGGAAGAAGAAGAAGTGGAAGAATGAGTAAAAGAGGAGGAAGAAGAAGCAATGGAAGGAAAGGGGATGAAGACAAAATGGTACAAGCAGGACAAGAAGAAGGGGAGGAAGAAGAAGTAGTGTAGGCAGAAGAAGGGCAAGAAGGAGAAGAGAGGGAAGAAGAGGAACAAGTGGATGTAGTAGAAGTGGAAGAAGGTGAACAAGAGGAAGAAGAAGAAGTAGTTGAAGGAGTGGGGATGATGGAGAAGAAGTGGAAGACGGAGAACAAGAGGTAGAAATGCAAGTGGAAGCAGAAGAAGGAGAAAAAGAGGGATATGACGAAGGAAAGGAAGAAGAAGAAGGAGATGAAGAGGAAGAAAAGAAAGGAAAGGAGAGGATGTAGAAGAATTTGAAGAAAGAGAACAAGAGGAGGCAAGAGAAGTGGAAAAAAGATAACAAGAGGAAGAAGAAGGAGAGTAACTCGAAGAAGTGGAAGAAGGAGAAGAAAAGGAAGAAGAAGAAGATGTGGAATGTGAAGAAATTGAAGAAGGTTAACAAGAGGAGGAAGAAAACGTAGTGGAAGAAGGTGAGATGAAGAAGAAGAATTGGAACAAGGAGAAAAGGAGGAAAATGAAGAAGGAGGGGAAGGGAAGGGCAGAAGAAGCAGAAGAAGTAGAATCTGGAGGAGAAGAGGAAGAAGAAGAAGAAGTGTAAGCATAAGATTTGGGGGAAGGAGAAGACAAGGAAGAGCAACAATGGGAAGCAACAGAAGTGGGGGATGGAGAAAAAGAGGAAGGAGAAGATCGAAAGGAAAGGTGAAGAAGTTGTGGAAGGAGAAGAAATGGAAGAAGAGGAAGAAGAAGAAGTGTAAGCAGAAGAAGCGGAAGAAGGAGACGAAAATGAAGAAGAACAACAAGTAGAAGTAGAAGAAGTGGTAGAAGGAGAGAATAAGAGGAATAGGAGGAAGTAGTGACTAAAAGGAGATGAAGAAGAAGAAGTTCTAGAAGGAGAAGGGAGGAGGAAGAAGAGGTGGCAGAAGGAGAAGAAGAGGAAGAACAAGAAGTAGAAAGACGAGAAGAAAAGGAAGAAGTGCAAGTGGAAGAAGGAGAACAATAGGAAGAAGAAGAAGTGGAAGAATGAGAAAAAAAGGAGGAAGAAGAAGCAATGGAAGGAAAGGGGAATGAAGAAGAAGTGGAACAAGGAAGAGAAGAAGATGGGGAAGAAGAAGAAGTAGTGTAGACAGAAGAAGGGCAAGAAGGAGAAGAGAGGGAAGAAGAAGAACAAGTGGATGTAGTAGAAGTTGAAGAACGTGAACAAGAGGAAGAAGAATAAGTAGTTGAAGGAGTGGGGATGATGGAGAAGAAGTGGAAGAAGGAGAACAAGAGGTAGAAATGCAAGTGGAATCAGAAGAAGGAGAAAAAGAGGGATAGGACAAAGGAAAGGAAGAAGAAGAAGGAGATGAAGAGAAAGAAAAGAAAGGCAAGGAAAAGATGAAGAAGAAGTGGAAGAAGGAGAACAAGATGGGGCAGGAGAAGTGGAAGAAAGATAAGAAGAGGAAGAAGAAAGAGAGTAACTAGAAGAAGTGGAAGAAGGAGAAGAAAAGGAAGAAGAAGAAGATGTGGAAAGTGAAGAAGTTGAAGAAGGTGAACAAGAGGAGGAAGAAGAAGTAGTGGAAGGAGGTGAGATGAAGGCGAAGAATTGGAACAAAGAGAAAAGGAGGAAAAGGAAGAAGAAGGGGAAGGGATGGGAAGAAGAAGCAAAAGAAGTGGAATCTGGAGGAGAAGAGGAAGAAGAAGAAGAGTAAGCATAAGGTTTGGGGGAAGGAGAAGATGAGGAAGAGCAACAATGGGAAGCAACAGAAGTGGGGGATGGAGAAAAAGAGGAAGGAGAAGACGGAAAGGAAAGAAGAAGTTGTGGAAGGAGAAGAAATGGAAGAAGAGGAAGAAGAATAAGTGTAAGCAGAAGAAGCGGAAGAAGGAGACGAAAATGAAGAAGAACAACAAGTAGAAGTAGAAGAAGTGGTAGAAGGAGAGAATAAGAGGAATCGGAGGAAGTAGTGGAATGAAACGAGATGAAGAAGAAGAAGTTCTAGAAGGAGAAGGGAGGAGGAAGAAGAGGTGGCAGAAGGAGAAGAAGAGGAAGAACAAGAAGTAGAAGAACGAGAAGAAAAGGAAGAAGTGCAAGTGGAAGAAGGAGAACAATAGGAAGAAGAAGAAGTGGAAGAATGAGAAAAACAGGAGGAAGAAGAAGCAATGGAAGGAAAGGGGAATGAAGAAGAAGTGGAACAAGGAAGAGAAGAACAAGGGGAAGAAGAAGAAGTAGTGTAGGCAGAAGAAGGGCAAGAAGGAGAAGAGAGGGAAGAAGAAGAACAAGTGGATGTAGTAGAAGTTGAACAAGGTGAACAAGAGGAAGAAGAAGAAGTAGTTGAAGGAGTGGGGATGATGGAGAAGAAGTGGAAGAAGGAGAACAAGAGGTAGAAATGCAAGTGGAATCAGAAGAAGGAGAAAAAGAGGGATAGGACAAAGGAAAGGAAGAAGAAGAAGGAGATGAAGAGAAAGTAAAGAAAGGCAAGGAAAAGATGAAGAAGAAGTGGAAGAAAGAGAACAAGAGGGGGCAGGAGAATTGGAAGAAAGATAAGAAGAGGAAGAAGAAAGAGAATAACTAGAAGAAGTGGAAGAAGGAGAAGAAAAGGAAGAAGAAGAAGATGTGGAAAGTGAAGAAGTTGAAGAAGGTGAACAAGAGGAGGAAGAAGAAGTAGTGGAAGGAGGTGAGATGAAGACGAAGAATTGGAACAAGGAGAAAAGGAGGAAAAGGAAGAAGAAGGGGAAGGGAAGGGAAGAAGAAGCAAAAGAAGTGGAATCTGGAGGAGAAGAGGAAGAAGAAGAAGAAGAGTAAGCATAAGGTTTGGGGGAAGGAGAAGACGAGGAAGAGCAACAATGGGAAGCAACAGAAGTGGGGGATGGAGAAAAAGAGGAAGGAGAAGACAGAAAGGAAAGAAGAAGTTGTGGAAGGAGAAGAAATGGAAGAAGAGGAAGAAGAAGAACTGTAAGCAGAAGAAGCGGAAGAAGGAGACGAAAATGAAGATGAACAACAAGTAGAAGTAGAAGAAGTGGTAGAAAGAGACAATAATAGGAATAGAAGGAAGTAGTGGAATGAAAGGGGATGAAGAAGAAGAAGTGGAAGAAGGAGAACAGGAGGAGGAAGAACAGGTGGCAAAAAGAGAAGAAGAGGAAGAAGAAGAAGTGGAAGAATGAGAAGAGAAGGAAGAAGTGCAAGTGGAAGAAGAAGAACAATTGGAAGAAGAAGAAGAAGTGGAAGAATGAGAAAAAGAGGGGGAAGAAGAAGCAATGGAAGGAAAGGGGATGAAGAAGAAGCGGAACAAGGAGGAGAAGAAGAAGGGGAGGAAGAAGAAGTAGTGTAGGCAGAAGAAGGGCAAGAAGGAGAAGAGAGGGAAGAAGAAGAACAAGTGGATGTAGTAGAAGTTTAAGAAGGTGAACAAGAGGAAGAAGAAGAAGTAGTTGAAGGAGTGGGGATGATGGAGAAGAAGTGGAAGAAGGAGAACAAGAGGTAGAAATGCAAGTGGAAGAAGAAGAAGGAGAAAAAGAGGGATATCACGAAGGAAAGGAAGAAGAAGAATGAGATCAAGAGGAAGAAAAGAAAGGAAAGGAGAGGATGAAAAAGATGTGGAAGAAAGAGAACAAGAGGAGGCAGGAGAAGTAGAAGAAGAATAAGAAGAGGAAGAAGAGGAAGAAGAAGGAGAGTAACTAGAAGAAGTGGAAGAAGGAGAAGAAAAGGAAGAAGAAGAAGATGTGGAAAGTGAAGTAGTTGAAGAAGGTGAACAAGAGGAGGAAGAAGAAGTAGTGGAAGGAGGTGAGATGAAGAAGAAGAATTGGAACAAGGAGAAAAGGAGGAAAAGGAAGAAGGAGGGGAAGGGAAGGGAAGAAGAAGCAGAAGAAGTGGAATCTGGAGGAGAAGAGGAAGAAGAAGAAGAAGTGTAAGCATAAGATTTGGGGGAAGGAGAAGGAGAGGAAGACAAACAATGGGAAGCCACAAAAGTGGGGGATGGAGAAAAAAAGGAAGGAGAATACGTAAAGGAAAGAACAAGAGGTTGTGGAAGGAGAAGAAATGGAAGAAGAGGAAGAAGAAGAAGTGTAAGCAGAAGAAGCGGAAGAAGGAGACGAAAATGAAGAAGAACAACAAGTAGAAGTAGAAGAAGTGGTAGAAGGAAAGAATGAGAGGAATAGGAGGAAGTAGTAGAATGAAAGGAGATGAAGAAGAAGAAGTGGAAGAAGGAGAACGGGAGGAGGGAGAAGAGGTGGCAGAAGGAGAAGAAGAAGAAGTGGCAGAACGAGAAGAAAAGGAAGAAGTGCTAGTAGAAGAAGGAGAACAATAGGAAGAAGAAGAAGAAATGGAAGAATGAGAAAAAGAGAAGGAAGAAGAAGCAATGGAAGAAAAGGAAGAAGAAGTGGAACAAGGAGGAGAGGAAGAAGGGGAGGAGGAAGAAGTAGTGTAGGCAGAAGAAAGGCAAGAAGGAAAAGAGACGGAAGAAGAAGAACAGGTGGATGTAGTAGAAGTGGAAGAAGGTGAACAAGAGGTAGAAGAAGAAGTAGTTGAAGGAGTAAGGATGATGGAGAAGAAATGGAAGAAGGAGAACAAGAGGCAGAAATGCAAGTGGAAGGAGAACAAATAGAAAAAGAGGAATATGACGAAGGAAAGGAAGATGAAGAAGGAGATGAAGAGGAAGAAAAGAAAGGAAAGGAGAGGATGAAGAAGAAGCGAAAGAAAGAGAACAAGAGGAGGCAGGAGAAGTGGAAGAAAGATAAGAAGAGGAAGAAGAAGGAGACTAACTAGAAGAAGTGGAAGAAGGAGAAGATGTGGAAAGTGAAGAAGGTGAACAAGAGGAGGAGGAAGAAGTAGTGGAAGGAGGTGACGAAAATGAAGAAGAACAAAAAAAAAAGTAGAAGTAGAAGAAGTGGTAGAGGGAAAGAATGAGAGGAATAGGAGGAAGTAGTGGAATGAAAGGAGATGAAAAAGAAGAAGTGGAAGAAGGATAACGGGAGGAGGGAGAAGAGGTGGCAGAAGGAGAAGAAGAAGAAGTGGAAGAACGAGAAGAAAAGGAAGAAGTGCAAGTGGAAGAAGGAGAACAATAGGAAGAAGAAGAAGTGGAAGAACGAGAAGAAAAGGAAGAAGTGCAAGTGGAAGAAGGAGAACAATAGGAAGAAGAAGAAGAAGTGGAAGAATGAGACAAAAGGAGGAAGAAGAAGCAATGGAAGGAAAGGGGATGAAGAACAAGTGGAACAAGGAGAAGAAGAAGAAGGGGAGGAAGAAGAAGTATAAGCATAAGATTTGGGGGAAGGAGAAGAAGAGGAAGAGCAACAATGGGAAGCAACAGAAGTGGGGAATGGAGAAAAAGAGGAAGGAGAAGACGGAAAGGAAAGAAGCAGAAGTTGTGGAATGAGAAGAAATGGAAGAAGAGGAAGAAGTAGAAGTGTAAGCAGAAGAAGCGGAAGAAGGAGACGAAAATGAAGAAGAACAACAAGTAGAAGTAGAACAAGTGGTAGAAGGAGAGAAGAAGAGGAATAGGAGGAAGTAATGGAATGAAAGGAGATGAAGAAGAAGAAGTGGAAGAAGGAGAACGGGAGGAGGAGAAGAGGTGGCAGAAGGAGAAGAAGAGGAAGAAGAAGAAGAAGTGGAAGAATGAGAAAAAGAGGAGGAAGAACAAGCAATGGAAGGAAAGGGGAATGAAGAAGAAGTGGAACAAGGAGGAGAAGAAGAAGGGGAGGAAGAAGAAGTAGTGTAGGCAGGAGAAGGGTAAGAAGGAGAAGAGAGGGAAGAAGAATAACAAGTGGATGGAGTAGAGGTGGTAGAAGGTGAACAAGTGAAGAAGAAGAAGTAGTTGAAGGAGTGGGGATGATGGAGAAGAAGTGGAAGAAGGAGAAAGAGCGGGATATGACGAAGGAAAGGAAGAAGAAGAAGAAGATGAAGAGGAAGAAAAGAAAGGAAAGGCGAGGATGAAGAAGAAGTGGAAGAAAGAGAACAAGAGGAGGCAGGAGAAGTGGAAGAAAGAATGTAGAGGAAGAAGAAGGAGAGTAACTAGAAGAAGTGGAAGAAGGAGAAGAAAAGGAAGAAGAAGAAGATGTGGAAAGTGAAGAAGTTGAAGAAGGTGAACAAGAGGAGGAAGAAGAAGTAGTGGAAGGAGGTGAGATGAAGAAGAAGAATTGGAACAAGGAGAAAAGGAGGAAAAGGAAGAAGGAGGGGAAGGGAAGGGAACAAGAAGCAGAAGAAGTGGAATCTGGAGGAGAAGAGGAAGAAGAAGAAGAAGTGTAAGCATAAGATTTGGGGGAAGGAGATGAAGAGGAAGAGCAACAATGGGAAGCAACAAAGGTGGGGGATGGAGAAAAAGAGGAAGGAGAAGACGGAAAGGAAAGAAGAAAAAGTTGTGAAGGAGAAGAAATGGAAGAAGAGGAAGAAGAAGAAGTGTAAGCAGAAGAAGCAGAAGAAGGAGACGAAAATGAAGAAGAACAACAAGTAGAAGTAGAAGAAGTGGTAGAAGTAGTGGAATGAAAGGAGATGAAGAAGAAGAAGTGGAAGAAGTGGAAGAAGGAGAACGGGAGGAGGGAGAAGAGGTGGCAGAAGGAGAAGAAGAGGAAGAAGAAGAAGTGGAAGAACGAGAAGAAAAGGAAAAAATAGTGCAAGTGGAAGAAGGAGAACAATAGGAAGAAGAAGAAGAAGTGGAAGAATGAGAAACAGAGGAGGAAGAAGAAGCAATGGAAGGAAAGGGGATGAAGAAGAAGTGGAAAAAGGAGGAGAAGAAGAAGAGGAGGAAGAAGAAGTAGTGTAGGCAGAAGAAGGGCAAAAAGGAGAATAAAGGGAAGAAAAAGAAGAAGTGGATGTAGTAGAGGTGGAAGAAGGCGAACAAGTGAAGAAGAAGAAGTAGTTGAAGGAGTGGGGATGATGGAGAAGAAGTGGAAGAAGGAGAACAAGAGGTAGAAATGCAAGTGGAAGCAGAAGAAGGAGAAAAAGAGGGATATGACAAAGGAAAGGAAGAATAAGAAGGAGATGAAGATGAAGAAGAACAACAAGTAGAAGAAGTGGTAGAAGGAGACGAAAATGAAGAAGAACTACAAGTAGAAGAAGTGGTAGAAGGAGAGAATAAGAGGAATAGGAGGAAGTAGTGGAATGAAAGGAAATGAAGAAGAAGAAGTGGAAGAAGGAGAACGGGAGGAGGGAGAAGAGGTGGCAGAGGGAGAAGAAGACGAAGAAGAAGAACTGGAAGAAGGTGAACAAGAGGAAGAAGAAAAGTAGTTGAAGGAGTGGGGATGATGGAGAAGAAGTGGAAGAAGGAGAACAAGAGGTAGAAATGCAAGTGGAAGCAGAAGAAGGAGAAAAAGAGGGATATGACGAAGGAAAGGAAGAAGAAGAAGGAGATGAAGAGGAAGAAAAGAAAGGAAAGGAGAGGATGAAGAAGAAGTGGAAGAAAGAGAACAAGAGGAGGCAGGAGAAGTGGAAGAAAGATAAGAAGAGGAAGAAGAAGGAGAGTAACTGGAAGAAGTGGAAGAAGGAGAAGAAAAGGAAGAAGAAGAAGATGTGGAAAGTGAAGAAGTTGAAGAAGGTGAACAAGAGGAGGAAGAAGAAGTAGTGGAAGGAGGTAAGATGAAGAAGAAGAATTGGAACAAGGAGAAAAGGAGGAAAAGGAAGAAGGAGGGGAAGGGAAGGGAAGAAGAAGCAGAAGAAGTGGAATCTGGAAGAGAAGAGGAAGAAGAAGAAGAAGTGTAAGCATAAGATTTGGGGGAAGGAGAAGAAGAGGAAGAGCAACAATGGGAAGCAACAGAAGTGGGGGATGGAGAAAAAGAGGAAGGAGAAGATGGAAAGGAAAGAAGAAGAAGTTGTGGAGGGAGAAGAAATGGAAGAAGAGGACGAAGAAGAAGAGTAAGCAGAAGAAGCAGAAGAAGGAGACGAAAATGAAGAAGAACAACAAGTAGAAGTCAAAGAAGTGGTAGAAGGAGAGACTAAGAGGAATAGGAGGGAGTAGTGGAATGAAAGGAGATGAAGAAGAAGAAGTGGAAGAAGGAGAACGGGAGGAGGAAGAAGAGGTGGGAGAAGGAGAAGAAGAGGAAGAAGAAGAAGTGGAAGAACGAGAAGAAAAGGAAGAAGTGCAAGTGGAAGAAGGAGAACAATAGGAAGAAGAAGAAGAAGTGGAAGAATGAGAAAAAAAGGAGGAAGAAGAAGCATTGGAAGGAAAGGGGATAAAGAACAAGTGGAACAAGGAAGACAAGAAGAAGTGGTAGAAGGAGAGAATAAGAGGAATAGGAGGAAGTAGTGGAATGATAGGAGATGAAGAAGAAGTGGAAGAAGGAAAATGGGAGGAGGGAGAAGAGGTGGCAGAAGGAGAAGAAGAAGAAGTGGAAGAACGAGAAGAAAAGGAAGAAGTGTAAGTGGAAGAAGGAGAACAATAGGAGGAAGAAGAAAAAGTGGAAGAATGAGAAAAAGAGGAGGAAGAAGAAGCAATGAAAGGAAAGGGGATGAAGAACAAGTGGAACAAGGAGGAGGAGAAGAAGGGGAGGAAGAAGAAGTAGTGTAGGCAGAAGAAAGGCAATAATGAGAAGAGAGGGAAGAAGAAGAACAAGTGGATGTAATAGATGTGGAAGAAGGTGAACAAGAGGAAGAAGAAGAAGTAGTTGAAGGAGTGGGGATGATGGAGAAGAAGTGGAAGAAGGAGAACAAGAGGTAGAAATGCAAGTGGAAGCAGAAGAAGGAGAAAAAGAGGGATATGACGAAGGAAAGGAAGAAGAAGAAGGAGATGAAGAGGAAGAAAAGAAAGGAAAGGAGAGGATGAAGAAGAAGTGGAAGAAAGAGAACAAGAGGAGGCAGGAGAAGTGGAAGAAAGATAAGAAGAGGAAGAAGAAGGAGAGTAACTGGAAGAAGTGGAAGAAGGAGAAGAAAAGGAAGAAGAAGAAGATGTGGAAAGTGAAGAAGTTGAAGAAGGTGAACAAGAGGAGGAAGAAGAAGTAGTGGAAGGAGGTAAGATGAAGAAGAAGAATTGGAACAAGGAGAAAAGGAGGAAAAGGAAGAAGGAGGGGAAGGGAAGGGAAGAAGAAGCAGAAGAAGTGGAATCTGGAAGAGAAGAGGAAGAAGAAGAAGAAGTGTAAGCATAAGATTTGGGGGAAGGAGAAGAAGAGGAAGAGCAACAATGGGAAGCAACAGAAGTGGGGGATGGAGAAAAAGAGGAAGGAGAAGATGGAAAGGAAAGAAGAAGAAGTTGTGGAGGGAGAAGAAATGGAAGAAGAGGACGAAGAAGAAGAGTAAGCAGAAGAAGCAGAAGAAGGAGACGAAAATGAAGAAGAACAACAAGTAGAAGTCAAAGAAGTGGTAGAAGGAGAGACTAAGAGGAATAGGAGGGAGTAGTGGAATGAAAGGAGATGAAGAAGAAGAAGTGGAAGAAGGAGAACGGGAGGAGGAAGAAGAGGTGGGAGAAGGAGAAGAAGAGGAAGAAGAAGAAGTGGAAGAACGAGAAGAAAAGGAAGAAGTGCAAGTGGAAGAAGGAGAACAATAGGAAGAAGAAGAAGAAGTGGAAGAATGAGAAAAAAAGGAGGAAGAAGAAGCATTGGAAGGAAAGGGGATAAAGAACAAGTGGAACAAGGAAGACAAGAAGAAGTGGTAGAAGGAGAGAATAAGAGGAATAGGAGGAAGTAGTGGAATGATAGGAGATGAAGAAGAAGTGGAAGAAGGAAAATGGGAGGAGGGAGAAGAGGTGGCAGAAGGAGAAGAAGAAGAAGTGGAAGAACGAGAAGAAAAGGAAGAAGTGTAAGTGGAAGAAGGAGAACAATAGGAGGAAGAAGAAAAAGTGGAAGAATGAGAAAAAGAGGAGGAAGAAGAAGCAATGAAAGGAAAGGGGATGAAGAACAAGTGGAACAAGGAGGAGGAGAAGAAGGGGAGGAAGAAGAAGTAGTGTAGGCAGAAGAAAGGCAATAATGAGAAGAGAGGGAAGAAGAAGAACAAGTGGATGTAATAGATGTGGAAGAAGGTGAACAAGAGGAAGAAGAAGAAGTAGTTGAAGGAGTGGGGATGATGGAGAAGAAGTGGAAGAAGGAGAACAAGAGGTAGAAATGCAAGTGGAAGCAGAAGAAGGAGAAAAAGAGGGATATGACGAAGGAAAGGAAGAAGAAGAAGGAGATGAAGAGGAAGAAAAGAAAGGAAAGGAGAGGATGAAGAAGAAGTGGAAGAAAGAGAACAAGAGGAGGCAGGAGAAGTGGAAGAAAGATAAGAAGAGGAAGAAGAAGGAGAGTAACTGGAAGAAGTGGAAGAAGGAGAAGAAAAGGAAGAAGAAGAAGATGTGGAAAGTGAAGAAGTTGAAGAAGGTGAACAAGAGGAGGAAGAAGAAGTAGTGGAAGGAGGTAAGATGAAGAAGAAGAATTGGAACAAGGAGAAAAGGAGGAAAAGGAAGAAGGAGGGGAAGGGAAGGGAAGAAGAAGCAGAAGAAGTGGAATCTGGAAGAGAAGAGGAAGAAGAAGAAGAAGTGTAAGCATAAGATTTGGGGGAAGGAGAAGAAGAGGAAGAGCAACAATGGGAAGCAACAGAAGTGGGGGATGGAGAAAAAGAGGAAGGAGAAGATGGAAAGGAAAGAAGAAGAAGTTGTGGAGGGAGAAGAAATGGAAGAAGAGGACGAAGAAGAAGAGTAAGCAGAAGAAGCAGAAGAAGGAGACGAAAATGAAGAAGAACAACAAGTAGAAGTCAAAGAAGTGGTAGAAGGAGAGACTAAGAGGAATAGGAGGGAGTAGTGGAATGAAAGGAGATGAAGAAGAAGAAGTGGAAGAAGGAGAACGGGAGGAGGAAGAAGAGGTGGGAGAAGGAGAAGAAGAGGAAGAAGAAGAAGTGGAAGAACGAGAAGAAAAGGAAGAAGTGCAAGTGGAAGAAGGAGAACAATAGGAAGAAGAAGAAGAAGTGGAAGAATGAGAAAAAAAGGAGGAAGAAGAAGCATTGGAAGGAAAGGGGATAAAGAACAAGTGGAACAAGGAAGACAAGAAGAAGTGGTAGAAGGAGAGAATAAGAGGAATAGGAGGAAGTAGTGGAATGATAGGAGATGAAGAAGAAGTGGAAGAAGGAAAATGGGAGGAGGGAGAAGAGGTGGCAGAAGGAGAAGAAGAAGAAGTGGAAGAACGAGAAGAAAAGGAAGAAGTGTAAGTGGAAGAAGGAGAACAATAGGAGGAAGAAGAAAAAGTGGAAGAATGAGAAAAAGAGGAGGAAGAAGAAGCAATGAAAGGAAAGGGGATGAAGAACAAGTGGAACAAGGAGGAGGAGAAGAAGGGGAGGAAGAAGAAGTAGTGTAGGCAGAAGAAAGGCAATAATGAGAAGAGAGGGAAGAAGAAGAACAAGTGGATGTAATAGATGTGGAAGAAGGTGAACAAGAGGAAGAAGAAGAAGTAGTTGAAGGAGTGGGGATGATGGAGAAGAAGTGGAAGAAGGAGAACAAGAGGTAGAAATGCAAGTGGAAGCAGAAGAAGGAGAAAAAGAGGGATATGACGAAGGAAAGGAAGAAGAAGAAGGAGATGAAGAGGAAGAAAAGAAAGGAAAGGAGAGGATGAAGAAGAAGTGGAAGAAAGAGAACAAGAGGAGGCAGGAGAAGTGGAAGAAAGATAAGAAGAGGAAGAAGAAGGAGAGTAACTGGAAGAAGTGGAAGAAGGAGAAGAAAAGGAAGAAGAAGAAGATGTGGAAAGTGAAGAAGTTGAAGAAGGTGAACAAGAGGAGGAAGAAGAAGTAGTGGAAGGAGGTAAGATGAAGAAGAAGAATTGGAACAAGGAGAAAAGGAGGAAAAGGAAGAAGGAGGGGAAGGGAAGGGAAGAAGAAGCAGAAGAAGTGGAATCTGGAAGAGAAGAGGAAGAAGAAGAAGAAGTGTAAGCATAAGATTTGGGGGAAGGAGAAGAAGAGGAAGAGCAACAATGGGAAGCAACAGAAGTGGGGGATGGAGAAAAAGAGGAAGGAGAAGATGGAAAGGAAAGAAGAAGAAGTTGTGGAGGGAGAAGAAATGGAAGAAGAGGACGAAGAAGAAGAGTAAGCAGAAGAAGCAGAAGAAGGAGACGAAAATGAAGAAGAACAACAAGTAGAAGTCAAAGAAGTGGTAGAAGGAGAGACTAAGAGGAATAGGAGGGAGTAGTGGAATGAAAGGAGATGAAGAAGAAGAAGTGGAAGAAGGAGAACGGGAGGAGGAAGAAGAGGTGGGAGAAGGAGAAGAAGAGGAAGAAGAAGAAGTGGAAGAACGAGAAGAAAAGGAAGAAGTGCAAGTGGAAGAAGGAGAACAATAGGAAGAAGAAGAAGAAGTGGAAGAATGAGAAAAAAAGGAGGAAGAAGAAGCATTGGAAGGAAAGGGGATAAAGAACAAGTGGAACAAGGAAGACAAGAAGAAGTGGTAGAAGGAGAGAATAAGAGGAATAGGAGGAAGTAGTGGAATGATAGGAGATGAAGAAGAAGTGGAAGAAGGAAAATGGGAGGAGGGAGAAGAGGTGGCAGAAGGAGAAGAAGAAGAAGTGGAAGAACGAGAAGAA